>OY856413.1:201833424-203033424 GCA_963693085.1 Alisma plantago-aquatica
TACATATACATGTACTACAACTAAACTATAGGATCTTAAGACAACAGGTCCACCTATACATCAGCTCCCAACACAACTGTCACTGTCCTGGATCCTTCAAGAGCATAACCACAACCTAAAAAAATGACTACATCCGGTACACGTCAGCACAATATTCAAGAATATTGAACTACGTACGCCTAGGTGTCTTTTAAATACCTCTCATCATATCTTGGCAATAAAATAAAACGAATACTTGGAAGCTATAAAGAAATATAAGAAAAATCATATAATTGCACAAAGATGTTCATTAACAAAAGAGAACACATATTTTAAGCACATTTCCATCATATATCTTGTGTGTCTGCCGCCAAGGCTTTGACGTCTTTAGGCCTTATAATCTACTCCCAAGGAGTTTGTGATCATTATACAAACATCATATGATCTACCACCAAGTGGTTTGTGATCATTATGCATGTGCTCTACCACCAAGTGGTTTATGAGCTATCTTATGATGGAACATATATCTTATGTTTCATGTGTTCATATCCATAAGTATTGAAAATCAAGCAAGATATCATACAAGAACAATCATTTCATCCAATACAATATGCCAAGTATTTTACTACATATAATACAAGCATAATATATAATAAGCCAAGTAAGAGGTAATGGCATACCTTGATCAAGACATCTTATTCACATATTCCTCATGTCATCTATATCTTTGTTCAAACCCTGATTAAGACAAGACCACATACTATCATCAGGTTCTCATCATCTTACATCTCAACTTAACCCTAATTGTGTTCATTAGGGTTTAGCTTATCTCATTAGGATATTCTCATTGTTACTTGTATTATCATCTTGGGATTATCTTACTGATGTCATATTCTAGATTATGGTTCAATATCTGAACATTATCTTCCATAGCTTTTTTGTGCACAAAATTAACCCTAGGTTACATCATTAACCTAAATTAGGGTTTTAAACCATGTATTACGGGTCAACTTCACATAACATGGATTTCATGTATAAAACTGATCACATAATTAAAACTGAGGTTGCATATACTGATATGAGCTTACTTTGTAATTTCTATCATTTATTGAGCATGTATGCATTTATTGCATTTAACTTAGGGTTACCAACCTTAATTAGCTATATGAAGCAAATTACAAGATTTTGTGCATCAACATCATAGTTACTGACATCATATGGATTCTACACATGGATTCTACACATGATTATGGATTCTACGTACAAGTCGCACCACGTAGCCACTTTGCATTCATCCTTTGCCTGCTGTGTTAGTTCTTCCCTGGTTTGTGCTGGGCCAGTTGGTTCGCATCAGGTTTAATGGACTTGTTTGAACCGATTCTCTCTTCTCCCCTTTCTCGTGATCTCGCATGGACGCCCGCTGCCCTTGTTTTGTGGGGACGCCGCTACACGACTCTGCTCCGGTGGGCAAGTAGCCACATTAGAGAAGCTCCTCACCAGCTTCGAAGGCCTCCATCAGCTTTGGGGTCAACTTCCTCACCTCAAGGACCGCCAAGTCATCTCGATCGCATCTCCAAGTCCTTCTGACCACAAGCTCACCGCCATGGGGCTCTGTTGCAGCAAAATTGAAGAGACGCCCTTCCTCTACTCATCCTTGTGTCAGCCTCAAGCTTCAGAAAGCTTCAAAAGACCTCCATCAAGTTGCCCACCATCTCCACTTGAGGTGAGTAGCTCCAGAGTCCATCCTCGAGCTTCACCTTCATCCACCAGCGAAGTTGTTATAACCTCAATTTTCCAAACTATGTAATGACTTTTGTAAATATCATTTAAAGATAAATGAATTTTTTTTGGTTGATGAGATGTGGTTTGGAATGGATTCCATGATTGCTTGTTTATGTGTTGCCTAATGGGCCTTGTTTTAATTGAAGCCCAAATTGATAAGATTGATGAATACATAAAGAATTCCATAAAATAAGGTGAAGGATGTGGAATATTCCTCTAAAGATAATAATTCGAGATTATGGATATCTTGGAGTTCAAGGAACTCAAAACCAAGAAATAATGGTAAAAGGATTTAGGAAAGATGGGAAATTGTGTTTAATGTAATAATAACTTGCATATTAAGAAAAGGAATTGAATCCTTGTTATAATAACTCCAAATTTTGTAGGAAGGAATAGGAACCTATGAGGAAGCTTCCCTCAAAATTTGGTAAAAATCCGAGTAGCCAATTGGGAGTTATTAAATTTCTAAGTTTTCCTTGGAAATTGGCTTTAATTTAGGATTTAGGATATGATTTCCTAATTTTGTTTGAACGCGATTAATCTGGATCGTTGGATCTTAAACCAATGATGCGCAGTCATCGTCTTACTCCCAACCGGATTGGGACTATGGCTCTGTAAAGGGTGATTTCTTTTGGGATTTTCCTTGAGATCCAAGGAGTGGGCTCTCTGGCCGAGTTCACCATCGCATCCAGGAGATCAATCCGAGTTGGAACCTCCCAGGTTCGACGAGGATTGGTGGAGGTTTTGGGAAACGCCCAAACCGTTCCAAGCTGTTCCTGACCCTATATATAGGGGAGTTTGATAGGATGGACGAGCGTGTTTTCTGGGTAGCTCGACGTCTGCGGTTTTACACGAGGAACTCTTTGGTGCGCTCAATTGGCAACTTGCTTCCTGATCTACAGCCCGATAGCTCGGAGACCCTCGCCGGAGTCCGGCGGGTAGGGGGCGAGCTTGGAGGGGTTCAGGGAGGAAATTGAATCGACCAATAACCTCGTCGACGTGAGTCGAAGCTCCCTGGTCGGACGACGTGAGCAACAAGCAACGAAGACTCGAAGTCAACCTCCAGGTTGACTGCGCGAGCCGCTGTGACCAAGGTAGAAGACAACCCGTGGATCGTCCGATCTGAGACCACGGTGGTCTCAGTCGCATCTGACGCTCCGGAGGAAGGACAACTTTGCTAGAAGGGCGCGGCTGGGATTGTCGGATCCTGATCTGACGGTGCCAGAAGAGGAGCGACCTTGCTAGCGGGCGCGCGACCAGAGCCGTCAGATCCAAGGGCGGATCACGGGTCTAGTGATCAAGCGGCCAGCGTATTTTCGGTAATAATTTCTTTTAATCAAATAATCAGAAAAAGACCTTTTTCTTGCAAAATTCGTAGTAATAGCTATGAACATCAGATGAGAAAACTTAATATATGAAAGTTGCATAGAAAAATGCAAGGAACGCAATAAAAATGATTCCAGAACCTAATTTCGCCTGGTTTTACAAAAGTACTTTATTTGGCTAATAAAGTTTATTAAAATTGGATAAGAAACCCTAATTGGATGTTGAAAGGGTATTTTGGTAATCTAGCAAGTCTAATCGTTAAGATTGACCCTGATAATGATAATGGCAGTTTATTTTGCTATTTAATTGCAAAAATGCTTAACTTGGAATTATAATGTTCAAAAGAAGGTTATTTTGTATGGAAACCCTAATTTGAGATAAAGAAAGATAAAAACCATGTTTCCATGAAATAAGGAAATCAATTGTCTAATAAAGGAAATTTAAGGAGAAAGTAGGAGTTTTATGAGGATTGATAAATTAAGAATGTTAATGATGAAAGAAGAAGAAAAACCCTAATTTCTAAAAGAAACCCTAATTATGGAATTGGAATCCTAATTGGATTAATGGAAGTGGATACATATTAATAAAAGGAAACTGTCCTTTTATTTCAGGTTTTGCTTGTTGATTGGGTTTCTCTTTCTATCTTGAAAAGTGCAATTGAAAGGTATGTGGTTACGCTTATGAATAATCGCATTAGTTTCCCGACGATTTCCGAATGATTTATCGGTTGCTTGAAATAACTGTTGAATGTTTATTTATTTCATGCAACTATAAAGTTACTATGATTATCATCATAAGTATGCATATAACTGGCTAGATCCTTGTTCACCTCTGGTGTTTTAAAAAGGCTGAAAAGGGGGTAATACCTAGAGAAAGGTCTAGGATTGCCGTGAGTCAGAAACTGGATTGCCTTGTGCGTTCATGAGACTCTTCAGCATACCGAGAGTTAGAAACTGGATTGCCTTGTGCGTTCATGAGACTCTTCGGTTTACCATGTAACTCAATCCTAGAAACTAGTTTACCATTTTGGTGGATCATGAGGGGTTGTAGTTTGGTATACAGGTCCACTGCAGGGACAGCACAGAGGTTATGGAACTTGTGGATCGCGGATGTTATATTAAAATGTAATCTTGATTGTTAAAAAGATTAATTGCTTGATTACGTTGTTAGCATAATTTCTTGATTATTGGATCCTCCACATACCGACTGACCGTTGTTTTGTTTGTCGGAGTTTTAGGTACATATTCTAAAGCACAAAACAGTAAAGTGACACATTGTGAATTCAAGAATTAAAGAACAAGGAGGATTTAGTTAGAGTAGATCATCTGTGGTTAGAAGTCTAGTACTTCCAACTTTTCAAAGGTATGATAAAGAAAAATTTTATTACCATTTTTAGTATAGTCTGTTAGAATTTAATAATTGTTATTGGTTATATGTCGAACCTTTGATCCTGAATTTCATGGGTGCGGCTTCAACCTTTTGGTCTCCCTTAATTGGGGGTTATCGGAAGGTGGGGTCGTAACAGAAGTGCTCCTCGTCCACCTTCAAAACTCTCGCGAGGGTCTATGGGAGCATCTGGGTTGGACTCTCGTGACCTCAACCTTCATTTCCCTTCTCTTATCTCCCTCTGGTCATTGCTCTAGCTCAACACTCCAACTTTGTCCATGACCTATTCGCCACAGTGGAGATACCACGAGAGTCAGGGGCTTGTTCTCCCTATTCTCTTCGTCATATGCCCCAAATGAGGGGTCGGTCAGGTCATGCTCACTTGAGGAACCCAACTCCTCGGTTAGTTCTTTCCCATGACCCACGTTCTCCGTGAGTGGTGGTTTGGAAGACCTCGGGATCAGCTGTCCCACTACCTTACTCTAACTGTAAGGTAGGGGACAAGCTGACATCCGTAAGATCTAATCTAAGGGCTCCAAAAAGTGCCTTCACTGAGTCAATCTGAGGCACTTCCTTCTCATTGGTCCCAACCACTGGATCTCATATCTAAGTCTACAAAACCTCCATGCAGCCCAGCCACAAATAAGTGGTGCGTGACACAACATAACTTAGGCTTAGATTATTGAACTTAGGTCTATTAACCATCAATCAAGCACATTATTTCTCAAATTTCAACCTTAATAACGCCCTCTAGGATACTCCGATTGTCACTAAATTTTAACAATAACTTCCTTACCTCTCGAGCTACCTTCTACTCAAATTTGGGGACAAAACTCATCTGTTTGATCATATTATTAAATTCCTCAAGAAGGCAGTAAAAAGAGATATCTTAATCATGAAGTCAACCTCACATCAACACACCTACTTTGTCAAAAGCTTGGAACTCTTTATATAATTCAACCATATGATTTCACTTATGCCATTGGACATTTAGGATTCCAAAAGTCCACTCCATCACATCCTACACACCGTAAAAGAAATTATGTCCTCGAAATTAAGCCAGAAATCCAATCTTTCACATCATATACATCTTAAAAGAACTTTTGTCCTCGAAAGTACACCATACTCATACTTCCGAGGAAAACCTTATCTTGCTCTCATCCACATGTAGGCACCATTATATGTGTAACATATCCACAAAGGTTACCTAGAACCATGTATCCAAAGCATTATTAGGAGGTTTCAAAAGCATCGAGGGTGAAACCTCACTCCATAGAAGGCTCAAACAAGGGTTTAGAAGCTTAGGTTATCTCATATGTTAGAGTTGCTTCCTTATATTAACTCATGTATTAATATTAAAAATCATACTATCACGTTCCAAAGAAGTTAACTAATGTTAACTGATTATGTCAAGGTGTCATCAACATTTATTGACCATATTGTTAGGACATGTTCAAGATTAACATATGTCTTTAAAGAGGGTTTTACTAAAGTTAACCAATTGTATCCATCTAGATCATATCAAGGTGTCATAATCATTATGTTGTGCTAGTTGTCAAACTATATTTTACCTCTTTATTAATCACTAAGTTTAACACCTCTTATAACGTTTCATTCATATCATCTTATTTCATTTCTCATAATAAACTGTAACATTTACTAGTGATTTCATCACAAGATTAGCCAACAATTTCATCATCATTATCATTCATTTACATGGTTAACCATATATTGATAAAGAGCTTTAAAAAATATGTATAAGTTTTCCATCATGTCGCATTTATATATCACATGTCAAGATCAAAACATGTTTTTACTTATATTACACCATGGTTGTTCTAAACAAACTTATACAAGTGGCTCCTCAAACATATATCAAAAACTTTATCTAGTCCAACTGAGGTTCTCCCAACCCATATCATGAGGGTAGTTTCATGCTCAATCTCTTTGAGCTAACTCAACTCTATGAATATCACATATGTACAAACTATATCTTCCCTCTCGGTCTAGGGTTCTCACATATACCTCATTGGCACTAGCGGATAGCTTTACAAGCTCTATCCACATAAGCACAAACCAAAACATGCTATGCAATACTCTTCATAGGTCTCTAACCATGAAACATCTTACCCAAAGCTCTCTTATATACACCACTAGATTCCTATGTGGGAAACCACCAACCCGAGCATGAGGCTTCACAGAAACTAACACAGGGTCTTGGGCTCTCTCCCTCACCCAGATGGTAGGCACTCATATTCATGTTCACATATGAACATATATAACGAGCCTGTCTCTATCTCCAGGGTTTGGTCCTCCCAAGGACATCTAGGGTTCAAGAAAACTATATGAATCATACATAGAGCGGCTTAACTCAATCACTCAGGAGTAGTCTAGTTTAGGACACATCATATCACATATTTCTCATTATTCTCATATCTTGGAGTTTAGGTTCTCTGACCTTCTCCCAATGGGTCTCGCTCTCTCTGGCGTTAACCCTATAATTGGTCCCAACACTAGAGGTCCTCCCTTGTAGAAGAGATTGAGGCTCTTGATGACTCACATCTCATTTCAACTTCGCTTATCTTAACTTAGAAAAGCACACATACTTGCATCATCAAAACTTATCTCAAATCCTCAAAACTAAACTTAAGTCCTCAAAGACAAATATATATCATCATAGACTTTCTTATCTCATCTCTATAAGACTTAAATCATGAATAAAACTTATTTCATCTATTCCATCTAGCACATATTCTACCAAGGCTCTAGGCATCTAATCTAGAACTACACTCTCTTCTAGACTGATGTCATTCACTTTCACTTAGGTTTCATGATCACCTCCTACTCGTACATGTGTGGGGACACATTGTTTTAATACATATACATAATAAAATATTATATAGTTTTTCTCCGATAAAACCAGTGTCAGCGAAAACTATCGAGGTTTGATCCGTTTGGAATCAAAAACCAAAACCTAAAAATGAGTGTCCCACACATAGTAGAGAGTACAATGTCATGAAAACTAGAGAAAAGGGTGAGAACATGGTGTAGATTGGTGTAGCAACCCAAAGCATAGATGCATCATATGCCAAAGGTTTCTCCTCCCATGATGTACGTCATTTCAAATAATGCAACGTCCCATACCACTGCATTATAAGGAAAGAACGACAACCAAGGACTTGCTATACAACAAGAACCAGTCTAGACCAAGTCCTCAGACATCTAGGAGCTAACCTAGAGGCTAGTTCAGATCTAGTCTCTAAAAGATGACTAATCTAACCCTAAAAGATTATTAAGTTCAAGGTTCTTTAATTTTGAGTTGCATAATGAGAAAATGTCAGGCTTTGCTATTGTTCATGCTCTAATACCACCTGTGACATCCTCAAATTTTCTAAATCTTAATCTGATGTGTAACGTCCAAATTGAAATGCTCACCTCAGTGAAAATACCAATTTTAACTCCACACACTAGGCTAAGAAGAAGAAAATCAGAGGAAGTCCAAAGGAAACAACAGTAGCACATGTCCATGAACAATAATAAAATTGTACACACATGTTCACCATTCAACATATAATTACAGCATGAATTGTTACAACATTTGATATTACATATTGAACAATAAACTATACATATACATGTAATACAACTAAACTACATGATCTTAAGATAACAAGTCCACCTGTACATCAACTCGCCACACAACTCTCACTATCCTGGATCCTTCAAGAGCATAACCACAACCTACACAAAAGATTACATGTGGTACACGTCAGCACAATATTCAAGAATAGTTTACTGAGTATGCCTATGTGTCTTTTACATACCTATCATCATATCTTGGCAATAAAATAAAACTAATACTAGGTAGCTATAAAGAAATATAAGAAAAATCATATACTTGCACAAAGATGTTCATTAACAAAACAGAACACATATTTTAAGAACATTTCCATCATATATCTTGTGTGTCTGCCACCCAGACTTTGACATCTTCCGACATTATGATCTACTCCCAAGGAGTTTGTGATCATTATACAAACATCATATGATCTACCACCAAGTGGTTTGTGATCATTATGCAAGCGCTCTACCACCAAGTGGTTTATGAGCGATCTTATGATGGAACAAATATCTTACGTATCATGTGTTCATATCCATAAGTATTGAAAATCAAGCAAGATATCATACAAGAACAATCATTTCATCCAATACCATATGCCAAGTATTTTACTACATATAACACAAGCATAATGTATAATAAGACAAGTAAGGGGTAATGTCGTACCTTGATCAAGACATCCTATTCACATATTCCTCATGTCATCTATATCTTTGTTCAAACCCTAATGAAGACAAGACACATACTATCATCAGGTTCTCATCATCTTACATCTCATCTTAACCCTAATCTTGTTCATTAGGGTTTAGCTTATCTCATTAGGATATTCTCATTGATACTTGTATTATCTTCTTGGGATTATCTTACTGATATCATATTCTAGATTATGGTTCATTTTCTGAACATTATCTTCCATAAAATTTTTGTGCACAAAATTAACCCTAGGTTACATCATTAACCTAAATTAGGGTTTTAAACCATCGATTACGGGTCAACTTCACATAACATGGATTTCATGTATAAAATTGATCACATAATTAAAATCAAGGTTCCATATACTGATATGAGCTTACTTTATAATTTGTATCATTTATTGAGCATGTATGTATTTATTGCATTTAACTTAGGGTTACCAACCCTAATTAGCTATATGAAGCAAATTACATGATTTCGTGCATCTACATCATAGTTACTGACATCATATGGATTCTACACATGATTATAGACTTATTGACATATTCTCACAATTTTAGGTCTTCGTTTATTATTTATTATGCATGAAAAAACCATTTTACAACTTACATGATTACTCTGATATTAGTTCATCAAAAGCCTGATATTATTCTTTCATTGTGTTCTACTCATTTTTCTGAGAATTTTGGTACCTTGTATTTTTCTGATAATTGTGCTATTTACTATGTATTATACAGGATCTAGGCATTATTGAGGTATTTACCTTCATTAGCCCAATCTCGTCATGCCACTAGGGTTGCACACATCCTTTTCCTATTGTGTCAGTTCTTCCTTGGTATGCGCTGGGTCGGGTGGTTTGCATCAGGTTTAATTGGACCCGTTTGAGCCGGTTCTCTCTTCTCCCCTTTCTCACGACCTCATGCGGACGCCCATTGTCCCTATTTTGTTGGGGAGCCGCCACACGACTCTGCTCTGATGAGCAAGCAGACACACCAGAGAAGCTCCTCGCCAGCTCCAAAGGCCACCATCAACTTTGGGGTCAACTTCCTCACCTCCACGACCACCAAGTCTTCTCGATCTCAGCCCCAAGTGCTTCCGACCACAAGCTTGCCGCCATGGGACTCTATTGTGGCAAATTCAAAGAGGCGTACTACCTCTACTCATCCTTGTGTCAATCTGAAGCTTCGGAAAGCTTCACAAGACCTCCACTAAGTCGCCCACCATCTCCATTTGAGGTGAGGAACTCCAGAGTCCATCCCTGAGCTTCACCTTCATCCAGCAGTGAAGTGCTCCTCGTCCACCTTCAAAGGGTTGGACTCTCGTGACCTCGACCTTCATTTACCTTCTCTTATCTCCCTTTGGTCACTGATCTAGCTCCACACTCCACCTTTGGCCATGACCTATTTGCCGCAGTGGAGATACCACAAGATCCAGGGGCTTGTTCTCCCTGTTCACTTCGTCATATGCCGCATATGAGGGGACAGTCAAGTCGTGCTCACTAGAGGAGCAAAATCCTCAGTTAGTTCTTGCCCACGACCCACGTTCTCGACAAGTGGTGGTTCAAAAGACCACAGGATCAACTGTCCCACTACCTTGCTCTATCTGCAAGGTAGGGGACAAGTTGACATCTGTCAGATCTAATCTAAGGGCTCCAAAAAATCCCTTCACTCAGTCAATCTGAGGCACTTCCTTCTCATTGGTCCCAACCATTGGATCTCTGATCTAAGGCTACAAAACCTCCATGCAGCCCACCCACATATAAGGGGCACTTGACAAAACCTAACTTAGGCTTAGATTATTGAACTTAGGTCTATTAACCATCAATCAAGCAAATTATTTCTCAAATTTCAACCGTAATAACTCCCTCTAGGCTACTATAATTGTCACTAAATTTTAACCATAACTTCCTTACCTCTCATTTTACCTTCTACTCAAATTTGGTGACAAAGCTCATCTATTTGATCATTCTATTAAATTCCTCAAGAAGGCATTAAAAAGAGATATCTTAATCATGAAGTCAACCTCACATCAACACATCTACTTTGTCAAAAGCTTGTAACTCATAATATAACTCAACCATATAATTTCACTTATGTCATTGGACATTTAAGATTCCAAAAGTCCACTCCATCACAATATATGTGATAAAAGGACAATACAATCATCTTAAAATTCATCACTCGTAAGGAAATGAAAACTTGCTACAATTAATAAGATAAAAAAGATGTGCTTATATGGACCCATTCAATGGTTCTGAAGACTTTGACATCACTATCAGCATAATGTGTAACCTATAGGGTCACACACACAAGGATGTTCAATGGAAAATAATTTTGTAATCATACTCATCATTAGAGTGGTTCAGATTTAGGAAAGGTAGAATACTATTCCAATGTTTTGAATGTTCAAGTTATTTGATTGACTCGTTGATTGGTAAATCAATAGGCTGATTGATAGTTACTAGATTAATCAATGACTCAAGTGACTAGTCAACCAATCAGGAAAGTAACCAATTGAACAATTCCATTGATCTATAGGTTTTTGGATTAAGAGAGACCAAATTGGGATAGTTTCTCGATTAATATTCCTAATGGTTGACTATATTGGTTAACTAAATCAAGATTAGAAATTCCCAAAATAGTCCAAGTCTTAGTTAGCTAGTAAGTCTACTAATCAAGTAATTGATATTCTCTATCCATCAAAACAATGCAATCGAGAACATGAATGGGTTTTTGTGAAACTCTAAGCCTTGAATCCCTTGTATAATGATGTGGATTTCTAAAAGATGAGATACACAATTTTCCCATCAATTCCTCTGTTATAACCTCATTTTTCTAAATCATGTAATTAGATTTGTAAATCTCTTTTTAAAAGATAAAAGCAATGGTTGATTATTTTTTTGAAATGCATGGTTTTCATTCCTAATAGCCTTGTTTGTTTTCGTGGTGGGCTTTACTGGCTATTAAGCCCAATTGAAATAAAATGAAAAGAAAAGGAAAAGTAATTTGTTTGAATAAAGGGATAAATAAGAAAAGCGATAAAAGTATAAGAGGAAAGGGCAAGGGAATATTTCCCATGGGAAGTATTTAAGACTTTAAGATTCCTTGAGGTCTAAGGAATCCAAGATGATAATTTAATGGCAAGGGGAAAAGAAAGTATGTGAAAAATGTATATAATTAAGTGATGGGTTTCAACTAAAGAAAGGACCCAATTTCTTTAGATAATATTCCCAAATTTGGCATGATGCTAGATTAAGACTTTAGTGAGTTTCCCTTAAAATTTGAGATACAAACGAGCTACAGATTGGGAGTTATGATTTTCTAAAATTATCTTCAAAAAAATGGTTTTATCTTGAAAATAGGAAATCTATTCCTTTTTGGTTGAGCATGAGTGATGAGGGTTGTTGGATCTTGATCCAATGAGATTCACTCATTGTCCAGTTCCAACAGAACTGGGACTCTGGTTGAGCTACACAGGGACTTTCCCCCTCGATTTCCTCTTGACCTAGTGCATCTGCACTCATGGAAATAATTCCATTGAGTTCGGGAGAGTATCGCGAACCCTCTCGACCCTAGATTGGGGATCTCTCGAAGCCTCTAGGCAAAACACCCAAATCGCTTAAAACGTCAGTAATGAGCAAGGGTTGGGAACCCTAGAATTTGACCCTGAATCCTATAAATACTACCCCCTCCCAACTCCTCTCACCCTCATGAACCCAAACGACATCTTCCCTTCTTCTTTCATGCTCTATATTGTCAGGATCATCTTGCTCTGGTGAGCTCCTCATCACGGTGCCATCTCAGGAGCCTTTGCTGGATCAAGGCAAGGATGAAGAGCAGCTTCCCTTCGATCAGAGTCCACCGTGGACCAAAGGCACAGATCAACGGCTGGAGTTTGTTGTGTTCTTAGCAGCTGGTGAGTGGGCGTGCGCAAGGAGGATCATTGGATTGCGCTCGGTCAGTAAAAACCCAAGATCTGACAGCCAACAATTTTCTGAAAACCCAAGTAAGTCGACTCTCTAGTCGAAATACAAGAAAATCATGGAATCTTGTTTAATTTGCTAAAAATAGATGCTTTGGCCAAAAAATATAAATAAGTAGTGCTTTTTTATTAGAAAAATGCAAGGAATGCAATACAATGTAATTGAATCCTAATTCTACTTGCAATTCAAAAAGTATGTAAAGGTGCTATCTTTAAAGGTTTAATTAATGAAAAACCCTAATCTTTGATGATTAATGAATTAAGAAGGGTTATTTGAATGTTTAAAGTTGATATTAACATGTTGATCATAAAAAGACACATTAGATATAAAAGGATGAACTTTATGCATAATTTGATTAATTTAGGGTTCCATGTACATAAATAAGCTTTAATGGGCCTTGAAACCCTAATGTTAGTAATTATGTTTCTTAATGGCTTTAATTGGCCAAATTCATGTATAAAGCTAAGTTTTGATGGTTCTAAGCTATTTTGAGTATAAAAGTTCCTAACTAAGGATGAATACCCTTAATTTAATAATTAGGTTTTTCTAGTGGATTAATGTGAAATTAGTATTAAATAAAGTTCAATATATGAATTGAACTATAAGGAAATATGAGTTGTTAGTTTGAAAGAAATCGAATATGATAAATGGGCTTATGATGTTGAAATTAGGGTTTGTGAACTAAGAGAGCATTAAATGTGATAAAGTTATTATGGAGGCTAAAACCCTAATAAAACCCCAAATTGGCCTAGAAAGCCTAAGATGGAATCCAAGTCTATCTTGAGAATGTTTTGGATAAACTATAACACTTGGATGTATTGCATTAATTTTAGGATATTGTAGATTGCTTGTTTGATTGTTCTTTATCATTTTTTCTTGGACATCAAGTTGCTCTGGATTAGGTATGTGGTTATTTATGGTTAATCACATTAGTTTCTGAAGGTTTTCTGGATGATTAATCGCATTGAATGCAACCTATCAGTTTGGATGTTCATACTTGCAAATCATAAAGTCACCATGGATATCACAATTATAATATAAGTGTGTATTCTCGCACCTACATGCCACCCTGATGGATGATGCAAAAAGGTCAAGCCCAGGAGGGAAGACCCATGGGCACCATGAGTGGTGACCCCAGAAACCAAGCTTGGGATTGAGAAGGTGGTCTTTGTTGCATTACTAATGGGCACTATGAGAGGTGACCCCAGGCACCAAGCTCGGGATTTAGAAGGTGGCCTTAAGTCAATGGCAAAAGAGAAACCTTAAAGAGGGTATTCCAGGGTTAGGGAAAAAGTGGTGGAGAATGTCACATTGAAAGAATAAATTGGCTTGTTAATTAACTTGATTGTGATATTTAGATTGTTAGCCATATTTGTGAAATTTTAGTTGTCTCCACATACCGACATATTCATTTATGTTGACCGACATTTTATTTGTCGGCGTTTTAGGTACAACCCTAAAAAGAAGAAATAGTAAAGTGACACATTGTGAAAATAAGAAATAAAGTGTGAGGAGGATTAGACAGAATATATTCAAGCCATGGATAGCAGTAGATATCCAAAGTTTTTAAAAGTTATGGAAAGTTTTATTTTATACCAGCTTTTAGTATATTTTGGTAGAATTTTATAATTGTTTCTGATTCTTTGTAAAACCATTGATCTTGTTAATTGGGATAACAACTATGACCTCTTGGTCAACCTTAATTGGGGGTTACTAGGAGACGGGGTCATTACATTTAGTATCATAGAACTGGTTCCTCATCTAATCTTTAGTAATTATTAAATTTTACAAACATTGTAGAACCCAAGGGTGTTATTAGAGGATGTTCCAAAAGACAGAGGTGTCTAGAAAAGGATCACGTCTGGGGGTTGGCAATATTTTCTTCCGCACTTCTAGTCAGAATATGAGGACTCCTAGATTTGTGTGATTGTTTGGCCAACGTCTCAGGATATGACATGAAATATGATACCTTTAGGACTATCTCATCTATTGTCATCCCTTGTCAACCCTAATTCAGTTAGGATTATAAGGTTTAGGGTTTTCTCTCTCTTCCTCACCCTCTTGAGGATAGGGTATGCATGATAAGGTTAAGGAATCCTCCACCAAAATTGATAAAAAGCATGTAAAAAAGATTTCATGGACATAAGCTTAATAGTTTAAGCATAAACTAAAGAATAGTTGCATGCTTAGGTCGTATGACATGTGTTGTCATGAGAGGCCTGAGGTTAGACCCTCTAGTTAGGAGGACGAGTATAGAGTTGGTTTTAGAGGTTGAGATATCCATTAAAGGTAGAGACCTGGTAAATCCTCTAAGGATGATGCTAACCCTAACCCTAAGTGGTGGTTAGAGAGGGATGACACAATGAGTTAGATGTCATGGTAGACCATGTGTGTGGGTGGACATGCTTTTGGTTTGGATACCCATGATGATATGAGCCATAACCTAGTACCTTTGGCGACCCAACCTTGGGAAGGGTCGTGCATGTTAGGGTGAAGAATAACTCCTTCCTTGATGAGGTTAGCGATGACCATATAGAAACCCTATGAACTTATATGAGCATGTCAAAGTTGCACCCAAAGTACGTCAGTAGGGATGACAATAGGCTAAAACCCTGGCCAAGAGAGTATGTTGGATAGCTTATGAGATAAGCATGAATAGTTTTAGATAATCTTGGGTGAACATAAGTTTCTCTCATGTAGGTGTACGCTTGTGAGCTTGATCCACCTTTGAGAGAGGACCTCTAGTAGTAAGGTTGTTGTAGGGTTTAGCTCTAGAGAGAGAGAACAGGGCCCGACCTAGAAGGTTGGAAGTTTAGACTTTAGGCTAGGAGAACTCCTGAGAAGTTGAGGATGATGCGACCTAAGAGGATGGTTTTGGATGCCTCGTTCATGATCCTTGGAAGATTAGGGTATCTTGGTTGCCGTTAGAGGAACCAAACCCTAGAGAGAGGATGAGGCTGCTGGTACCAATGTGCCTATGGTATAGGTGTTCACCTTTTAGGGTTAGGAAGAAGAGTTCCTTAGACCCTGAAGAGGTTTAGTAACAAGTTGTGAGGCCTTATACCTAGTTGGTTGTCCTTGAGGAGGACTCAAATCTGAGGTGTTGCTTGAGTAGAAGGACAATAGGAAGTTCATGTCATACCTTGTACATGCTTGGTTCGTGGTTAAAAGGTTGAGCATGCAGTTGGACATTAGAAAAGTGAACCTAGGGTTCCTAGACCTAAGAGGGGAAGTAGTGTACCTAATGCTCATGATGAGATTTGTGTTTATATAGATTCGAGCATTGCACTCCTCATAATTAGAGTAATAGGAAACCCCTTAGATTAAGGTGTATGTTTGATGAACCTCTCATTGGTTGGTGACATATGATGTTGTTCCAATGTGAAGGAATAGAAACAAGTAGGACCTACCATGGAGACCTAGCATGGTTTAGAAGGTGGTCTGCTTGTGAGCTACATGCCTTAGTAGCTTGATAGGAATAAGCATGCTCATGCATACCCTAAATGTAAACCCTAGGATGTCTATCACCTTTGTTGCTATCAAGAGATAGTTTCCTCTCATTCTGGGAGAGGACCCTTTTGTAGGGTATGAATCAACATTTTTTGGGTTTGAGGAAACCCTAAGAGGTCTCATAGGATCTTGAGAAGCTAAATGAAAAGTACATAGTATGATAATGAACCTATAGACCCATTGATAACCATCTCTAAGTGCATGTGGATGTGTTACCATGGAGGTAATTGGTATGGGGCCTGACCAAGGTAGGCATGTCACCATGACCCCTATGAAAGGATGAAAGTCAGCCCGTGAATGCATAGAGAAATGATGGAGACATGGGTAAGGTTTTAAGTTGCACATGTACTATATTTGAATCCTAAGTCTATCCTAGGGTTAGGTAGGGATAAGACGGATGGAAGTAGGAGTTGCCTAATTCCCTAGTTGCACATGACCATAGGGTCGGGAGGTAACAACTATCATTGTCTGTGGGCCATGGGTTAGGAGATTGATCACCTTAATGAACTCATGGGACACAAAGGGAAGATGACGAGGGCAATCTTTGGATGCATAAGGGAAGAGGGATGACCCCAAAAGTGTCGGCACCCTACAGACCTAGAGGAGATGACCAAGGATTGTGTGTGGACCCAAGTAGGTTTGAGATTAGTTTTCCATGGAAGTAACTTTGATATCAAGATGATCGTGATGTAGAGACATATGTTGCACGTTTCGAATTAGTTTTGAAGGTGTACTGGAAATGGGGGATGTACCATCTCTACTATTGGAATGGGAAGAACTCTGTATTTAGACTGCAGCCAAATGCTTATTTCTTCTTGTTATGGGAGTGAGAAATAGGACAAGTACGCATGCAACACCCCAAGGATAAAGATGATGTGAGTTGAATGTTGCTATGAGGTATGAGGATATAGATGATGACATATCCTTGAAGAGTGTACGATGTAGTGGTGGTTTACAAACATGAAGAGAACTAAGGTAGTCATCTTATGAGGATGCTTTTATCATGAGTTATGTGGAACGTATGAACTATACAAGGTAGAGTTCGATAACCAAGAGAATGACCTCTGAGTTCCCTTGATGAAGATAGGCTTAGAGTCTGAGATGAGATGATAAGTGGAATACAGGGAGGTGTATGTCTTCACTTTTACCTAGCACCTAAAGATGAAAGGTAGTAATGGATGCTTTGGTTGAGATGCATCTGCCTGGTTTAGCTACAGTCTAGAAGAGGTTGTTAGGTTAACCCTAAGTTTGGAAAAGGAGATATGTTTGGCTAAACACTTAGATGTAACAAGATCTTTTGATCAAGTTAGTAGTTGTTTGGTTGGCCATCCTAGGCCTTGACAGGATAGAAGGATGGTTGTAGAACCTCAGATGCGCTTCTTTGGAAAAGAAGGTGATGAAACTCACAACTAGAGTGTTTTAGGGTTTTTGAGGAATCAACCTTAAGGAATCATGACATAGAGGAGATCATGATTTTAAGTTCATCATACACCGTGGTACTAATAAGATAGTAAGTGGTAGTAGCACTTTGGATACCTAAGATGAAGTTTCATGTGGCTTGTTGCCATGCATGCCAGGAGGTGAAGGACGAACACCAGTAACCCAGTGAGTTGATATATAAAGAGTCCTCGAGAGGGAATGGGAGTTCATCACTATGGATGTTGTCGTAAGTCTCCCATGGACCAAGGAAGGTCAATATGCAATATGGATTATGGTAGATCGCTTTCCTAGATGACATAATCTAAGAGAAAGAGAGAATAATGTCGGGAGACAGATCTAGATAAACTACAAGTAAGAGAGATTGTTCAACTACACCATTATGTGAGTTCAAAAGTTCTTGAGTGTAACCTAAATATTCACTTCCATAAGGTGGAAGTAGATCCATGAAGAACTCGATGTGAGTACAACTTATCACCCCAAACTAATGGTTAGTATGATCCAAACAAGAGGGTCTGATAAGAGCATGTGTTCTCATTCAGGGTGATACACGGGGGGAAGTTCTTGCCCTATGAGAGATGTGATGATAAACACCATAGACAATATCAGGATATAAAGAAGCTCTGTAAGGGAGGTTGTGTCAGTCACCACTTCATTAATATAATGTTGGTGAAGGGACCTCGCAAAGGTCAGAAAAGGACCACAGTGTGTGCAGATGAAGTCACTTTGATCATGCGATGGATGAGGAAGCCTAGGGGTGACATGAGTCGTGAGCTGATGCAAAGCAGACTGACATGCAGTTCACTATGGCAGAATCTACGATGTGAAAATCTGACCCCTCTAAGCTACAGTTAAGAAAGATGAGTCCCCGATATATGGGTCCTTTTGAGATGGATTGGTGGAGATGGCTATGTTTAGTCTTACCCCTCAGGATAATGTGATGTGTTACATGATTCCAATCGAGAGCACTATGTGAGGTACCCAAGCCATGAGCTGTGCCATGAACCCAGTTAGCTTTGAGAGAAGATGAAATATCCTGAGTCACCTATGAGGGTACAAGGTACCAAGGTGAGAAAGAACTCAGATGCAAGAATAAGAGATGATGAAGGTTCTTGGGAGGCACCATGGAGAGGGTAAATCCACATGGGAGCCATGATGGAAATGAGGAAGTTTTATCCTGTTTGTTTGTATCTTTGAGGGAATTTTGAGGGCAAAATTCCTATAAGAGGTGAAGGATGTTATAACCTCATTTCTATAAATCATGTAATGAGATTTGTAAATATCCTATTAAAAGATAAAATCAATGGTTGATTATTTGTTTGAAATGCATGGTTTTCATTCCTAATAGCCTTGTTCGTTTTCATGGTGGGCTTTACCGGCTATTAAGCCCAATTGAAATAGAAAGAAAAGAAAAGGAAAAGTAATTTGTTTGAATAAAGGGATAAATAAGAAAAGGGATAAAAGAATAAGCGGAAAGGGCTAGGGAATATTTCCCAAGGTGAGTTTTCATTCCTTTAAGGTTCCTTGAGGTCTAAGGAATCCAAGATGATAATTTAATGGCAAGGGAAAAAGAAAATATGTGAAATTGTATATAATTAAGTGATGGCTTGCAACTAAAGAAAAGGACCCGATTTCTTTAGATAATAATACAAAATTTGGCATGATGAAAGATTAAGACTTTAATGAGTTTCCCTTAAAATTTGAGATAAAAAATGAGCTATGGATTAGGAGTTGTGATTTTCTCAAACTATCTTCAAAAATATTGTTTTATCTTGAAAATAGGAAATCTTTTCCTTTTTGGTTGAGCAGGAGGGATGAGGGTCGTTGGATCTTGATCCAATAAGCACCACTCATCATCCAGTTCCAAAGGAACTGGGACTCTGATAGAGTTATAGAGGGACTTTCCCCCTTGATTTCCTCTTGACCCAGTGCATGTGCACTCATGGAAATAATTCCATTGAGTCTGGAAGAGGATCGCAAATCCTCTTGACCCTTGATTGGGGATCTCTCGAAGCCTCTAGGAGAAACGCCCAAATCGCTTAAAACGACAACGACGGCCTAGGGTTGGGAACCCTAGAATTTGACCCCCAATCCTATAAATACTACCTCCTCTCAACTCCTCTAACCCTCACAAACCCAAATGTCATCTTTCCTTCTTCTTTCATGCCCTATCCTATCGGGATTGTCTTGCTCTGATGAGCTCCTCATCGTGGTGCTATCGCGGGAGCCTTTGCTGGATCAGGGTGATGATGAAGAGCAGTTGCCCTTCGATCGGAGTCCACCGTGGACCAAAGGTGTGGATCAACGACTGGAGTTTGTTGTGTTCTTAGCAGTTGGTGAGTGGGCACACGCAAGGAGAATCATTGGATCATGCTCGGTCAGTGACAACCCAAGATCTAACGACCAGTGATTTTTTGAAAAACCTAAGTAAGTCGCCTCTCTAGTCGAAATACAAGAAAATCATGGAATCTTGTTTAATTCGCTAAAAATAGAAGCTTTGTCCGAATAATACAAATAAGTAGTGCTTTTTTATCAGAAAAATGCAAGGAATGCAATCAAAATGCAATTAAAGCCAAATTCTGGTTGCAATTCAAAACGTATGTAAAGGTGCTATCTTTAAAGGTTTTATTAATGAAAAACCCTAATCTTTGATGATTAATGAATTAGGAAGGGTTATTTGAATGTTTAAAGTTGATATTAACCTATTGATTATAAAAAGACGCATTAGATCTAAAAGGATGAACTTTATACATAATTTGATTAATTTAGGGTTCCATGTACATAAATAAGCTTTACTAGGCCTTAAAACGCTTATGTTAGTAATTATGTTTCTTAATGGCTTTAATTGGTCAAATTCATGTATAAAGCTGAGTATTGATGGTTCTAAGCTATTTTGAGTATAAAAGTTCCTAATTGTGGATGAATACCCTTAATTTAGTAATTAGGGTTTTCTAGTTGATTAATGTGAAATCAGTGATAAATAGAGTTCAATATATGAATTGAACTATAAGGAAATATGAGTTGTTAATTTGAATGAAACTGAATATGATAAATGGGCTTATGATGTTGAAATTAGGGTTTGTGAACTAAGAGAGCATTAAATGTGATAAAGGTATTATGGAGGCTAAAACCCTAATAAAATCCTAAAGTGGTCTAGAAAGCCTAAGATGGATCCACGTCTATCTTGAGAATGTTTTGGATAAACTATAACACTTGGATGTATTGCATTAATTTTAGGATATTGTTGATTGCTTGTTTGATTATTCTTTATGATTTTTTCTTAGACACCAAGTTGCTCTGGATCAGGTATGTGGTTAATTATGGTTAATCACATTAGTTTCCCAAAGGTTTTCCGGATGATGGATCACATTGAATGCAACATATTAGTTTGGATGTTCAGACTTGAAAATCATAAAGTTACTATGGTTATCACAATTATAATATAAGTGTGTATTCTCGCACCTACATGCCACCCTGATGGATGATGCAAAAAGGTCAAGCCCAGGAGGGAAGACCCATGGGCACCATGAGTGGTGACCCTAGACACCAAGCTCAGGATTGAGAAGGTGGTCTTTGTTGCATGACTAATGGGCACCATGAGAGGTGACCCCAGGTGCCAAGCTCAGGATTGATAAGGTTGCCTTAAGTCAATGGAAAAAGAGAAACCTTAAAGAGGGTATTCCAGGGTTAGGGAAAATGCGGTGCAGAATGTCACATTGAAAACGTAAATTGGCTTGTTAATTGACTTGATTATGATATTTAGATTGTTAGCCATATTTGTGAAATTTTGGTTGTCCCCACATACCGACATATTCATTTATGCTGACTGATGTTTTTTTGTCGGTGTTTTAGGTACAACCCTAAAAAGAACAAACAGTAAAGTGACACATTGTGAAAACAAGAAATAAAGTGTGAGGAGGATTAGATAGAATAGATTGAAGCTGTGGATAGTAGTAGATATCCAAAGTTTTTAAAAGGTATACAAAGTTTTATTTTATACCAAATTTTAGTATAGTTTGGTAAAATTTTATAATTATTACTCATTATTTGTCAAACCTTTGATTTTGTTAATTGGGATAACGGCTATGACCTCTTGATCTCCTTTAATTGGGGGTTACCGAGAGGTGGGGTCGTTACATCCTTCCTTTTAGAGAGATAAAACAATCCTAAGTACAACACCCTACAATTGGAAGAGGAAATGAGAGAGAAATTCTATCATATCGAAAAGTTTGTTCTATTTTTTTCATAGAGGATTGGGTGGCTGCCCAACAGTTCCCTTCCTCTACATGGATAACTTACAGGTCAAGGAATGTGTGAGGAGTCTTTAAGAACTAGTTCTGCCGTCAAGAAGGATAAGTTCTCTCTCTACTGCTATTAGGACAACTATATTGTTCCAGTACACTAACTTTAGATTCTAATCCTAAATGGATCTGGAAGGAAGAGATTTACATCAAGTTGGAGGTATATGGTTTTTGCATAGAAAGATGATGCTATGATACATTTAATATATCTTCTTTTCCATTAGCATATTGCCATTAAAGGATACGACATATCAGTATCTTAGAGGTTTTCTGGAATTTTATTATAATTCTACTTCACCTCTTCCCAAAAGGCCTACTAATTCTAGGCTTCCCCATATATCAAACAATTATAACATGAAGATAGGAAATGATCCCAACAATTTTGTAAGTGAAATGAATGCTAGAATACACTCTATAGACCAATGAGACCTCTAACATATCATTTGGATGGATAGTGGATTATTTCATAGTAGAAAAGCAAAGTCAACACCATCAAAATCCTCCAATAGGTCAAATGGATGCCAAAAGTATGACTAGTAGGCATGAAATCAATTAGTCAGCTGCCAATCGACTGACAAGAAAGCATAAGATTGTTTTGTTTCCAACCGATCAATTGTCTTCTCAATTGATTAACATGGGTTATCTACAGGTAGTAAAAAACAATTAGAGAAGCACCCAAACACCCTAATCTTACACCCTATGTATTCAAAATATAACATAGACTTTATTGACATTGATAGAGGAATCCACCAAGAAGTAAAGAGCAGTTTTGGGAAGAGGAAAACCAACATGAGGCAACGAAGAAACATGGATGCAAACTTTTTTAAGATGTAGCAATAATTGAAAAAAAAAATGCTAAGAAATTATCTATAATGACCTCACTTTTCAACATTCCCAATTAAGGAATGACCTTAAAGTTGAGAGCCATTACCTAAAATTTCCAAGATCTAGATTTAACCAAATAACAAATAATAGCAAATAATTTCCATTAATTAAAAAAATATTGTTTACAAAATATTAATTACTGATCCTATAAGGAGTTACATGAGTTTCCAACATGGAACTAGTAGTTATGAGAATAAGTGTCTAACTAATCCTCCTTTACTTATCTTTAATGTCTCCAAATGATTTCATATGGTTTGTCTGGTCTTGATAACTACTTATCTTACATTTACCTAAAATAGTGTGAAACAAATGCACATATCAGCATATTGTTATATTGTCTACATGGGTGCATGCAAAAGTGTGAAAGTAGTATAACTACATATAATCAATCAATTAAAAAAAGGACTAATATTGTAATCACATATTCTCATCTTTATGTGATACTCATAGTCTCATTATATGAGTAGTATGTATATGAACACCTAACAATTGATTTCAGTAATCCTTGAGAAAACCTCAAAAAACCATGGAAATTGATATTGTGAGAAATCATAATTGTAACCACATACCTTTTTTACAACTATGTAGGTATCATGAAATATATAATTTAAGCATATCATCAAATCAAGCAAGCAAGCAAAGAGGAATCTAAACAATTCAACATTTAATCAGCATGTTTGTAAATCCTAAACTATTACCATCATAATATTCAGATTTAACCCTACTCGGGTCCTAATATGGGTCGTAGGGTTGTTTCATTTTTGGATAAAGATAAGGTTTTTTCATTTTTTGACAAAGAATAAGAGTACAAACCCTATTTACATATCTTATTAAACTTAGGGTGAAGCCCTAATCATCAGATCTATCATGTACTTGCATTATGATTACTTAGATTCAATTATGTGCATTAACAACATAACAAGTCATTATCAATGGTTTCAAAACCCTAATTATACTTAAGTATGGTTGTCCATTTTAGAAACCCTAATTATCATCATGATCATATTGATTATCATCTTATTAACAAATAGAAAATTACAACATGAACTAGGAGCCTTTAATGTATTCAACATATTAATGTACAAATATTGGGTTTCCATGTATTAATCTACTTATTAATCATTTATCCCATTTTTTTGAACTATGATGAAAATTAGGATTTGAGTCTATTTTATTCATGTTTCTCTCATTTTTCTAATCAAGTTTCATATATGGTTTGTCTGCATCTCATCATCCTAGCACATGCTACAAGGGATTTAAATCCATTTTATCCTAGTATACATGTGGGTCTGGTCCACCCACTAAGCTTATGCCAAATTGGTGCTTACTCAAGGTGTCTGACTGCTTAGAATTAGGTCACAATTACAATTGTGCCCATGCATATTGACATAAATTGTTATGCGATCTTAGGGTACAATCTCCAATCCGCAGGGGGGATTCATCCCCTTCCCCACGCCATGGCTCGTTAGAGTAAAGCATCCACGAGTCAACCCCATGGTTGACTCCAAGACCTACACTTGAAGTTTGGAAACCAAAGTGCTGCTTGGCTCCGGCAAGACCAGCCAAACCTGGCCCAAGGTCGTGTGTTGAGGAAAAGGTTACCAGAGGGGGGTTTCATAGTGTGGTTCAATATTGTTATGATTGAAAGAAGGAAAGAGGATTCATATCATAATTGAGGTGATATACGGCCTTGAAGATCTTATTGGATGTCCCATAAGTTGTTCCACCAATCGTGAGGCATTGCGATGCCTTAGAATGACATATCTGATGTGTGGCTTTGACATGGAAGGTGATGGAGTTTGGGGACCTAGTCTGGGTGCTCACCACCACGTTGTGCAGACTGTAACTTCCTTGTATAACCCCAAGGAAACTCTAATCCAAGGAGATTGGACTTATATCTCACATACCATTGGAGGAAGGTGGTTGTTTTTTATGATGGTAAGGGAGTGTGTTGGAATCATTGGGGAAGCCTTGATAGAAATTGTTGGGAGAGGGACGTTTTGGCAATTAAGGGGAAACTACACAATGCCTTTATAGGCCTGGGAGATAGGGAACTAGTGCAATCAACGATGCCCTAGAATCTCTAGTTACTAGGGATTTGGGAATATTCTATATTTGTCAATGAAACCACTGAGTCATGGTTGGTTGCTTTATCCTCTCTCTCCTAAAACTAAAGGAGAAAGAATTATTGATGAAGGTAGAGAATGGAGGGAGGTAGGGGTGAGGGAAGTTTGCAGTATTATTATCCCAAATTTTCTATTTTGACACAAGGTAGGAGGCATAATTAGGACCATCAATCTCGAATCACACAGTCAGTCTCTACGTGACACATTTAAATGTCGTGGCTAATCATATGTAACTTTAGGTGTCATTTATTCAGTTTCCAAAAATGGAAGTTGATGCAATTATTGCAACTAAGTCCCTTCCTCATCTCTATTTTTCCTAGGCTTCTAGGAACACATTTTCACTATCCAATTTTGAGGGTAAGTCATTAATATATTTTCCAACCTTTATCTAATTTTTGGAATTAATTAGGATAGCCATCATAACCAAAACGTTCTCTTTTTACATATCCTTAAACTAATTACCCACACAAGATGGAAAGTCCTTTTTGTCCCAAATTTAGGAATTTTATTCATTCATTATTATGTTCAAGTATACCAAAATTCAGACAAAGATAACACTATTTGATGCCACAAATATTGTGTTGCCATTCATGGCTAGATAATTACTCCTTTAATTAACTAAAACATCACATATATAATTTAAACTTGCATATTATTCCGTATTTAAGTCATCTAAATAGCCATAAAGCCATTATCTTTTATTTATGAATGAGATTTATTATTTCTTAAACTTGTTCCATATGGACCTATTTGCAAACTAAATAGTATCATGGGCCTCGCTTGGGCCATGACTTTCACCCATGCCACAAAGATGACCTTATTATTCCATCAATAATTTGATTAGGGAATTCACTTGTCAATTCAATTCTTATATATGTATAATTCAAATCCATAATATTTGAGGATATCAGATTCACCCCTCCTTAAAAGAAATTTTCCCCCCGAAATTCAAACCTAGTAATGGTAACTCATCTTTGCTTCCAACCTTAGGGTTAGTAACCCTTCTTCGATTATCTTTAACATATTTTATTGATGCATAAATTCCTAAAATTATTATTAAAATTGGTACCTAAATTTGATTCAACGTATATCAACAACCTTAATAATTACATGATGTCATATGTTGGTGATTAAATTTTCATTTGTACTTTCAATTTCACTTGGTGACTACCTTTTCACCTAAGTTTCCACACAATTATTCCTTTATCATCACCTAAGATTGAGGTAACGCCTCCAATCCTAGGTCATGTCATTCAACTTAACTGAAGGTATTCATTCTCGTATGTTCATTTTAAG
This sequence comes from Alisma plantago-aquatica, assembly GCA_963693085.1. Lineage (NCBI taxonomy): Eukaryota > Viridiplantae > Streptophyta > Magnoliopsida > Alismatales > Alismataceae > Alisma > Alisma plantago-aquatica. Next base: position 201,859,747 of record OY856413.1, read on the forward strand.
CATGACATGTTCCTACACAATCTCTCTCACTCATAATAAGATGAAATAAGTACTTGACTGTAGCCCTAATACAGAGTTCATCCCACTCCAAGAGCAGCGATGGTGTATCCACACACTATCTCAAAATTTCACATTTCAAGTTGATTCACTCTCAATAATGATTCCATACCATACATACCTTTAGTCCACTATATTATTATATTTCATGAAGTCAAGTGATTTTCTTACTCTTGAGTTCTTGCACAACTCCCTTAAGTTTTCATTATGAAATGACTTCTTGTATCTTTTACATTTGCACTTCATGTCTCATTAGCCTTTGTCATTTCCAATAGGTCTCTAGGGGCACAAGTAACCTTGGAGTGATATCCTCCTAGCCTCAGGGTCGTATGCACTGGGGGAGTGCCTCACGTATTTACCCCAAGGGCCTCATGAACTCATGAAGGTGGACAATATCCTAATGCATGGGCCTTGGGAAAACATTGTTTGCTATCTACTGACCATATGGTCTTATACATTCAGGGAATGATCACCTCCTAATATCGAGAGAACATTATTCTCATGTGTAATTATTTAATCTGAATTTTCTTCATCTCTTAGGGTAGACATTATTCACTTTATGTCCCAGCATTAGGCTCGAGCCACCTTCCCTATTTGGAGCCTGGTGCCATGTCAGCCTTCCCTATATGGGGCTTGACCTTTTTGTGACCTTCCCTATCTGGGGCTTGGTCATAGTTGTCTACATAGTGAACTTGGGCCACTATCCCTATCTGGGGGTTGGTTATATACTAGTCTTCCCAATATGGAGCTTGACCACTTCATGACATTCCCTATCTAGGGTTGGTTTTCTATACTATGGAATCATGCCACCTTCTCTATCAGGATCTTTGTTCCATACCGGTCTTCCCAATCTGGGGCTTAACCACGTGCATCCCTCAGACATACTTGGGTTCAAATAATGTATGCACTTTCATATTTTGTATTCTCAATCCTTCACACTTCAGGTGACATTCAAGCTTACCTCAATCCTTAACTAATTCATCAACTCACCCTTCTAGGGAAGGTCCTAACCTAGGGTGTCTTCTTGACTCACAGAAGGAAGTTTGGCACTCTAGCCACAACCTGACTCCACGGGTTTAGGGTGTTGCCTCCCCCATAGGTCCCTTTCCCACTCTTGGGCTGACCCACCACAGGCCGGAACACCAACCCTAAAAGTTGAATTTTCATCTTTTAAGTAACCTTTGGTTGATTTTGTTTCTTAAAATGATTTACATGAATACCATCCTCCACATACATGCATGCATGGGAGACTAGGTCACCTAAACATCACTTTATACTTTTTCTTCCCTAACCCTAATTATGGTTCTTATGGGTAGGGTTTCTATTCCATCAACACCACTCACATTATGTGTAATTTGGGTTTAGGTCGAGGTTATAGACTACACTACACTTTAGGGTTTTATAATTGCTTTGGATCACGAAGGGTTTTCTAAAACCAATGTTAGCTCCATATAAGGTTACCCTTACAAGTAAAAACCCATAAATCATATATAATAATTTTTTTATTTTTCCACATTTTATAATTGGGATAACCACAAAGGAGGTAAGGATTTTGTCATCTCTAATAACAATATGATTCTGTTTAATTATGAGTGCATGTCCAAGTTCCCTGATTTTAATGCTCTTGCTCATTCATTGATTACTAGTGATCATAGGCTCATTGCCTTGTCTATTTGTCATAGGATGCATTCTAAAAGCCCTTTCCAGTTTGTTAATGCTTGGTGATCTTCATACATTGTGTAACTAAGGCTTTAGACACCAATGCTTCTGAATTTCCTATCTTTCAAACTTATAGAATACTAAAAGAAGTGAAAGTTGAACTTAGTTCTTGGAACAAAAATAATAGGAATTTTTCTGATAATGCAAAATTCCTATAAAGTGAGGAAGATGGTATTTAGAATGACCTTGATAAGAACCCTTATGCTAAATATTTGATCCAGCTAGCTATTAGCTCTTGTATAGCTATTTTTGAAGCTTCTATTTAGAATTGATCTTTTTTGAGACAAAAATCTCGAGTTCATTAGTTAAAGGAGGGAAATAAGAACTCTAATTTTTTTCTACTCCTTTATGAAAGCCACGAGATAAAGGAATCATATCATATGTTTGAATATCCATGGTGGTATGTGTGCATATACTGATGAACTCAAGAGGTTTGTTACTGGCTATTACAACAATATCTTTAAAACTAATAGTTATATTGATGTTGTTAAGGTTGAAGGTCATAAGTTTCCTTGTATGGATGAAGTTCAGAAACTTCAATTCGCCAGAATTGTATCCCCTAAGGAAGTTGAGGATGTCTTTTTGAGTTTGAGTGAAGATAAGAATTCTGGATCTAATGGATTTAAAGGAAAATGCTTTAAGGAGTGTTGGGATATTTTTGAAAAAGATGTAACTTGTGTTGTCCTTGATTTATTCAAAATAGAGAGAAAATAAGATAATAAGATATTTATATGTCTTATTCCCAAGAGTAATGATACTAGTCATCTGAAGATTTGGCACCCTATTGCTTTGTGCAACACCATATATACATTTATTTTGAAAATCATGGCAAATAAGTTTCAATTGGTCATGAATTCTCTTGTGAGCTCTCATCAATGTGCTTTTGTGAAAAACATGAATACGAAAAAGGAAATATTTCTTTCTAATGAGATCATTTATGACTTTATTAAAACACAGGAGAGTGCTTGCATGTGTTTCAAGGTTGATTTGTCTAAGGATTATGCCTCAATTAATTCAAATGATTTTTTTGTTGTCTTAAGAAAGATGAATTTTCCCTAATGTTGGACTATTTGGAATAGGGAGATATTTTCTACTACTTCCCATCAGGTGTTTTTTAATGGAGAGACACTTGAAAGTTTCCATCCTAGCAATGGACTCAGGCATGGTGACCCTCTAACACCATATTTATTTGTGATTGTCATGAATGTTTTACTAAGTCGATGAAAATATATGTTGATGAAGGGATAATTTGTCCTTTCAAAGCTTCTAAAAATTTCTCTATATCCAATCTTATTTTTTCTAAGGATCTAATGGTTTTTTTGAAGCCGATGAAATGAATGCTAGAAATATCAATCCGGTGTTCGAAGATCTTATAAATTTTACTGGTTTAAGTCTGAATCCTTTGAAGATCTATGTGTTTAAAGTTGTGATGGAGACAAGGGGATGATGGGTTCTATCTTTAAGATTAAAGAAGGTTTGCTCACACAATATTATTTGGGTGTCCCTTTTTTTGGAAAAGTGAAACATGATTTATGTTATCCTCTCATTGATAGAATCAAAGCTAGGTTGGATGGTTGGAAATCCAGTCTACTTTTGATGGCTAGCAGGTTAGAGTAGATTCAATCAACTATCTCTTAAATGGAGTTGTTTTGTTCTACTATTTTCCCTTTCCCTTGTTATGTGGTTGAAGAAATAGAGATGCCCTATAGAGATTTTCTCTGCGATGGTTTTGAGAACAAGAAAATGTTCATCTAGTCAAATGGCTTAATGCCACTTCATCAAAGAAGGATGGGGGCTTGGGGTCAAATATGTTAGAGTGACAATTAAGGTTGCTTCTGTGATAAATTATTGGAATGAGGATAGTAAAAAAGATAGTTTATGGGTGCAATGCATTCATGAGAAGTATCTGGTCAAATATTCTATCTGTCAAGTTGATGTTAGTATCTCCTTTTCTTGGCTTCTGAATTAGCTGATTAGAGTTAGAATTTGCATACGTCCTTACTTGAGTTTCAACATAGGAAATGGAAATGATATTAATATTTGTGGGGATCCTTGGTTCCTCAGGAATATATTTTTTTGGGTTGTCATCGGGACTAAAGTTGTTCTTGGCCTTGGGTTTCCTAATGATGCACTTCTTTATCATATGATCAAAGATGGAGCTTGGTGTGCATCAAACAATCATAGAAATATTCTCGTCATTGATTTACTCAATGATATTCCTTTGTCTTCGACTGGAGTTGATTGTATCAGTTGTATGGGAAAGGATACTATATAGATTGGCTATGTAAACGATGTTATTAGTGATCAATTTTCAGAATTAGAAGTGTTTGAATGGGTTTTGAAGTTTAGTTGTCCAAGAATTTACCGAATTCAAGCATTGAAAGTGCTTCATAAGTGACTTTTGAATTGGTTAATATAATAGGCATTACGATTACTTCTACCTATTTTTGTGTATGTCTACGGAGATCTGAATCATGCAATGTTCTATTGTTAGTATTGATACGAAATTCAGAGGAAGGCTTCTTCTTTTGCTCCTGTTTGTAAGTGTTGCGATGACCTTATTCAGTGGTAAAAAAAGGGTTCTCATATTACGACTCCTACCAGATTCAAGCGTTGAAAGTGATTCGTAAGTGACTTTTGAATTGGTTAATATAACAGGCATTACGATTACTTGTACCTATTTCTGTGTATGTCTACGAAGATCTGAATCATGATATGTTCTATTATGAATGTTCATATGAAATTTTGAGGATGGCTTCTTCTTGTGCTCATGTTTGTAAGTGTTGTAATGACCTTCTTCAATGGTGAAGGAAGGGTTCTCATATTACGACTCCTACCATTATTTATAACTTTTGGAATAAAAGGAATGTTGGTGTTCATGAGAATAGATATACATAGGTGGATAGGCTTCAGGCTCATAATCCGAGTACTGCTTCTCAATTATAGGATTATTGCATGTGTCTATGCATGATTCTTTTCTTGGATCATATACTAAAATGTAAATATAGTTTTATGATTCTATGAAGTTAGTTAAAAATTATAGAAACTAATTTTGTAGTCCCTTTTCAAAAAATATAAAAAATGAACAAGAGCTTTCTCATAAAGAAAATCATTGTTTCCACATTACATGTATGTTACTTGGCAGAGGATGCATTAATCCTACTTCTTTTGAAAAATCCTAACATGAGACGGGGGGGATTATCTTATAGGGCATATTAGGAAAGAGGATGAGAAGTGGATGAAATTAGAGATGAGAAGACATAGAGGAAATATTACTTCAGGAAAACCCTAGGTCATGGCTGGGGCAGTATCAAATTGTGTAAGGGAGTCCTCATATACCAACTTAGTGGTGTAGAGGAAAATATTTCCAGTCCCCAAAACTATGATCCATTCTTGACACCATTACCATCAAGTCATGCCTTAATAATTTTTCCTTATATTTCTACAGATTACTTGAAATTATAAACTATTAAAATATTTTTTGGAAATGAAATATGGGCTCCATTCCACCCTTTGTGGTGATGCCTGGTGTCTAGGTTTTGCATCTCGCCATCAGTTGTTGAGATTGGGAACTATGGGGGTGTCCCAATAGGTTTTTCCACTTTTCTAGTGGCTACTAGAAGAGGGGGACGAGATGGATGAAGACATAACATAGAAATGTGAAGCACTGAGGCTTGAAGATGAAGGTGTTGCTACTTTCTCTGAGGAAGATGTATGTCTAGAAGAAAAACAACTCTGACTCACTCCGGCTTCCCAACTGAAGACTGATCGTCCTTTCAACATCAATACATTTAAAAGAACTATGAGATGATTTTGTGGCTAAGGAGCAAGCAAACATTCAAGAAAATAGAACACAATGTTATTACTATCAAGTTTGCAGGATGGGAAGACAATGCAAATTGTTGAATGGGGTACCATGGATTTTTATAATAACCTAGTACTATTGAAAGAGATTGAAGGCTCAACCCAACCTTCATAACATACAATCAATGAATCTCCTATATGGATAAAATTTTACAACCTCCACATGGGGTACAAATCCAAAACACCTATCACTATTGTGGCAGGAAAAGTTGGAAAATTCCTAGAAGTAGACAATAATGAATCAATGTGGGATAGAGAAAGAAGAGGAATAATGGTCATCTACACTGAAAATTTGCTCAAAACTAAACAAAAAATGAAAGATGATAAGGGAAGGTTTCTTGAAATATATATACTCTATGAGCTACTTCCAAACTTCTATTATGTATGTGGGTTCCTAGGACATGTGTTGAGGGACAACAAGGACAAGGAGTTTGAAGATGAAGGGAAGTGGGGGCATTAGCTCTAGGCTTCTCCCAGAAGGAATGCTAAGGAATTACAAGAAGGGAAGTTCTATGAAACATGTCAAAAGCAACTAATTGGGGGAAAGCACAAGAAGTGAAATCATTCGAACAGAAAACAACAAGGGAGTGAAAAAAAATCCATGGGGGATGGAGATAAGGAACTCAGGCATACAAAACAAATAGGAATACTCATCTGAAAACAAAACAACACCATAGGTGTAAAGGGAGGGAATCAAACCAAAAGCACAGAGGAACCAAAGAATAGGGAAAGAGATACAAAGACATCTCATGAGTCCATTAAGAGGGTGGATGACCCTGGAAACTCATTGGAGACCTCTCTTCACAACGGGGAACAAAGAGCATAGGAGAATCTACCCACCATCCCTATCTTGGAGGGATTATGAAACTCACTTAAATGCATACCAGGGAGAATTAGCATCCCATCTATTAGGGTTGTTAGACAAAGGGGCAAAGGGAGAAATGACGTGCATTGGGTGCTCGACATAGGGCCAAGAAGAAAGGAAAAAAAAGTTAATGAATGGAAGATTGAAGTGGCACAAACAAGGTGAAAGTATAAGAAACAAGTCAAAGAGACATGCATCAAAAGCAACATGGACAACATCGAAGCATGAAATGGAAGTAGAAAAGGAAGATCCAAGGGTACCAAGGACCTTCAATAAGAACAAAATAAATGAGAAGTTGAAAGATCCTTAAATGAGATAATCTTATAATGGTCTGGGAGAAATATCCAAACCCAGTAGATGGACCTAATGGAAATCAAGACCGCAAAGAACAATGAAACTCGTAACCTGGAATTACCAGGGTGTGGGCAACCATGGCACATTCTGCACTCTCCAACGTATACGTTGGAGAGAACGCATGGAGGTGGTTTTTCTAATGGAGACAATAATTGAAGAAAATGAACTAAATGAGATCTTGAAGAAGTGTGGTTACAATAACGAGGTTTGTTTGAGAAGTAGTAGAGATCAGGAGGTATGTGATTCTGGATGAATACCTTGGACATGGTGGTGGAGTACTATTCAAATCACTACTTTAGCATTATCCAACAACCCATGTTGGCAGTAAGTGGGCATCTATAGGTGGCCAGAAACAAATATGAAAATAAAGACATGGGAGCTGATAATTGACATCAAGAATAGAAGTTGTGTACCCGTTGTCTTTATGGGTGATTTCAATTTAATTAAAGACCATGGGGTGAAATATGGTGCAACTACCAGGGAAGAAAATATATGGACCATTTTAGAGAGGCCATTGACATCTATGACCTTGTGGAACTAAACTTCAAGGGAAACCAAGTCACCTAGGTGAGGGACATGAAGTTGAGGGCTACTATTATGAAGAGGCTAGATAGAGATTTCGTCTGCAGGTAGTAGAGCAAATTATTCCCCACGTTTATAGTTTGAAGTGTAGAGAAAGTAGGTATCCAAACCTAGAAAATAATAGTTTCAAGCTGGAGAACTATTGGCTCAAGGAACCCCAGTACAAAGAAATTTTAATGTAGAATTGTTCCAAATGAAGTGACATACAACAACAACTCGTTGACTTCCCATTAGATTTGACAAATTAGGTGCAAAGGAAATATGGAGAAATTGATGAAAAACTAAAAATGGCATACAAGAACCTACATCTAGATCAAGGACTGGTTATGATAGTTGATAATATTAAAAATTGCAAGCATCTTAGTGAGGAGATAAATGAGTTGTAGAAGCTAAAAGAATCCTATTGGTTCACATGGGATGAAGAAAGATAAATGGTGGATGGAGACCAAAATACAACATATTTCCACAACAAAGCTTCCCAAGGAAATGGAAGAAACAACATTACATGTGTTAAGAATGATGAAGGCGGTTTGGGAGCATAAAAATGAGGAAATTGGATACATTGTAGTGTCCTATTACAAGGAGTTATACAATTCAGATGGGAATACAAGTGTAGAAAAGGTTCTTGAATAGTAAAAAGAACTACATGTGGGATTCCATTCATACCCTCATTAAGGAGGATGGCACTTCTACTAGAGGGCCTATGGAAGTGGCGTTTGAAGCTGTAGAGTTCTGTAAGACTCTATGTAATCAAAACCATAATCCTTCTAAAAATAATATGTGCCATCTCAAGACCAAAGTTCTTAACAAATGAGCTGAAATCTATGTGTACCGACATCTTCTTGTGAAATCAAAGAGGCAGTGTTCTTTATAAGGTTTTCTAAAGCCCCAGAACCAGATGGTTTTAATAAAAAGTTCTTCCAATCCATCTAGCCCATTCTTAAAGATGATATATCATGTGTGGTTTGATTTGTTTGGTTGGAGGAGTGATGGTAAGGAGTGTCAACCATGCATTCCTGAGGCTTATACCCAAGAAGAAGATGTCGACGTCCATTGTGGATTACAGGCTAATCACCTATTTCTCAATCCTGCATAAGATTTTTGCTAATAGGTGGCGAGGAGATTAAAGAAATTCTTACCAAAGATCATTTCCCTAACCAATAGGCCTTCATCAAAGGAAGATGCATATCTGATAGTGATCTCTTAGAGGGTGAATCTCTGGTTGATTTCAGCAATAAAAAAGGACCAAGAAAGCCTACATCAAGATTGATATCTCAATCCTATGACCATGTGAGATGGCAATCCTTGTGAGACATTATGGCTAAGTTGGGGTTCTCCCCCAGTGTTCCTAAAGGTCTCTTCAATGCATCCAATGGGTTGCACCAAGGTGATCCACTATCACCCCTCCTTTTCACCATTTTTATAGAAGATCTGTCATCCCTATCTCTTGGAGCTGAATCTAAAGAAGACTTATGTGTCTTTAAGATGGAGCACATTCCTACTATCTCCCACCTTATCTTTGTGGATGACGTCATCCTCTTTGTCGCTGGACATAACATACACCTCATGTGGTTGAGACACATGATTTTGAAATTTGGTAACCTTACGGGCCTTTATATAAGTGACATCAAGTTGAAGATTTTTTAGTCTAGATCTTGTGATTCTAGGAGAGGTAAACTGAAAAGGGTGGCTATAATGGAAGAGGGTACTTTCCTCACGAAGTACCTAGGCATCCCTATATTAGGGGACAGGATCTAACAGAGTTTATGCTTCCATCATAGACAATCTCTAGGATACAGTTGATAAGTGGACTGGTCTTTCTCTATCGATGGCTGGTAGAATAGTCCTAATCAAGAAAGTGTTAGCTGTGAAGGTTTCACTCTGGTGAAGAAAAGCGGAGCTGCCCCCCTTCATCCTTGACAAAGCCAGAGTGGTTTGTATCTCCTTTCTCTGAGGTAAAGGGAATGTTTTGGAGTGGGAGACGGTGGCTAAACCTTACCAATTTGGGGGTTTGAGTTTGCTAGACCTCCAATACCTTACTGTGCAAGCTACTCTCAAGAGGGTTGACATCTTCATGACACAACCTCAGTCGTTGTGATCTAGGTGGATGAAGGCAAGATATAGGGAGTCTCTTGACAACTTCCCTAGGGGTTTCTCGAGGGCTTGGAAGGTGATGGCTACTAGATGGAACTGCATTAAAGACCATTATGCGCTGGAGAGTGGAAGTTGGACCAGGACTGATGATCGACCTTGGGCTATCCCTCTCCTTGGACCACGCGTTCCACGGTTTCAGCTTTTATGGAACTAGAACAATGTCCCAAAATGGAGTTGTTGCCTTTATAGGGGCATGTTGAGGAGGTTTCCTATGTTGGATAGGTTACAAAAATGGGGGTTGATCACTGCCAACACCTATTTTTTGTGCAAAAGTGAAGAGGAATCACATGAACATCTCTTCTGGTGCATCCTATTCACTAACTATTTTTGGAGTAGGGTGTCTCTTGAACTAGGATGGGGTGGTTCACCCCCTATGTTGTTGGATGATGTGATCTACTGGGCTCTTAGGAAGACTAGATTAGATCATCCCATGAGATTCCTTTTGGGTCTTTTCCTTACGATCATGATTTTCTTTGTATGGAATGAAAGAAATAGCAGGCTTCACATAGTGAGAGAGAAGAGTTCTTTAGAGGTCTTTGATGATTTTTTAATTTGCCTCAAATATGTATGTAAGGTCAAGCCCCATATATGTAAGTGCCTTGATCGACTTGTCCTGAAACATTGGGGTCTTTTGTTGAGTTACATCCCCCTTTGTTTTTTATTTGTATATGGGGATTTTGGTTTGTTACCCCTATACTCTTTTCTTGGAGATAAATATATTACCTTATCCAAAAAAAAAGGTTCTTGAAAGGCTGAAAATAGTAATCGGTCCTGAGATGAGCTGCCAATTATAAAAAGAACTAAATAAACATAAAATTAAGAAGGCTCTTTTCTCTATGCACCCAAATAAAGCCCCCATACATGATGTCTTTCACACTAGCTTTTTCCAAAAAAATTGGACCATGGTGGGTGACATTGTGGCCTCATACATCAAGGGTTGGTGAATGAAGGATAGATATCAAAGCAACATTAATTCAACAAACATCATGCTTATTCCTAAATGTAAAAATACGAGTAAGATGAATGATTCTAGACCTATCAGTTTGTGCAATATGCTTGATAAAATTATTTTAATGATCATGGCGAACATAATCAAACCATTCCTGACTGACATAATCTCCCCTAATCAAAGTTCCTTTATTCTGGTATTGTTATTAACAAATAATGCTCTAATAGCTTTTGAGACTTTTCACTATATGAAGAGAAAGACAAAGGGATAGAAGGGGAAAATGGACATTAAATTAGATATGACGAACGTGTACGACCGAGTCGAATGGAGTTTTGTTGATAAAGTGTTGAAGACTTTGGGTTTTGGGACCACACGGTGTAAAAAAAATTATGATTGTACAAATGGTGTCTCCTTCTCGTTCATCATAAATGGGTGTAGATAGGGTCTAGTCATTCCCAAAATAGGGTCATGCCAAGGTGACCCCCTATCTCTTTATATCTTTCTATTTTGTGCATATTCCTTCTCTAATTTTATCAACAAGGTTGCATTGGAGGGCCATGTTATAGGGGAAAATCTTGTAGAAGGTGTCCAAGAATCACTCACTTGTTCTTTGTGGATGATAGAATATTATTCAAGAAACCAATAGAATAGCATCTCTTATGAGCTACTACAAATGAGCTTCCAAATAGAAGATCAACTACACCAAGATGGAGATATCATTTAGAAAAAATGTCCTAGAAAGTACAAGGAAGAACATATAAGAGAAATTGCAGGTATTGTAGGTTAAATCTCATGAAACGTATGTAGGGGTACCTATCATCATTGGCATATACAAGAAGAAAGTTTTCAATAGTTTGAAGGATAGAGTATGGAAGAATTCAAATGAATGGAAGGAGCAATTACTGAGCCAGGCAGGCAAAGTGGTTTTAATTAAATCCATTGTTCAAGACATTTTGACTTACATGATAGGAGTCTTATGCATAGCTTAAAACATAATTAGTGACATCAATAGAATGCTCATTAAATTTTTTTTGGGTAGTCAACATAGTATAAGGAAAATACATTGGGTAGCATGGAGCAGGTTGTGCACCGTAAAGCAACAAGGAAGACATAGATTTAGAGATCTACACATTTTCAACATGGATTTCTTAGCAAAATAGGCATGATGTCTTTTCAACGAGCCAAAATCCATTCCAAATTGTATGATCAACGCAATTTGTTACAACAACATTGACTTTATCAATGCTAGTATGGGTCACAATCCTAATTACTGTCGACGAAGAATATGGGGAGCCAAAGCTTCATTCATTGAGGGGTTGAGGTTGAACATTAGTTGTGACTCAATGATTCACATATGTGAGGATAATTGCATTCCTGATAGAATTGTAATGGGTATTAGTAAGGACAACAATCTCACTGAGTTTCTAGGGGAAGTTAAGGAGTTATTCAATGATCCTATGGAGTGGGAAAGCCTTAAAGTTGCAGTTTTTTTCATGAAGAACAGATGGAGTCTATTATGAAAATTCCTATAAGTCAGGTGGCCCTCTCATCTCTCTACTGGTACCTCTCCCAAGATGGGGTGTTCACAGTGAAATCCTCCTATTATATGGGATTTTCTAGACACAAAGCTGCTGAGAGATTGACTAATAGTAAAAAAACCACAACTCATGGGGCCCAATTTGGCAATGCTCAATGCACCCTTAAATCAAGAATTTTATCTTGGGATGTTACTCTAACACTTTTCCAACCATGGATAAATTAAGCAAAATGCATGTTGGACCCACAAATAGGTGTGAGGTGTGCAATGGTAATTTGGAAACCATGTTGCACACTCTTGTCCAATATACCCTTGCCTCTGTGATCTACGATGATGTTGCAAAGAACAATCTCTTAAGTGACACCCCCTCTTTGATTTCATGTCCCTAATCATCTGGATCATCAAAAAGAGTAATACAACAATAGTAGTTACTTTTTCTACAAATTTCCTTACCGCATAGATATGCAAAAACAAGACCATGTTCAGTCAAGTGCAAGCCCAACCATTAATTACTAGTCATAGTTTGGTTCACTTGGTGCATAGCTTTGTGGATAGTAGTGTTATGTTTAAATAGGGTGTTGCATCCACGATCAATAGTTGTAATTGTCAGTGGCAACCTCCGACAGACGGCTACAACAATATAAATGTTGATGTGGCTTTTATCAAGCAACGTAATTAGGATGGTTGCGGTTATCAGAGATCAAAATGGTAAGGTTGATTGGATAGATACTAAAATCGTTGTATATCATTGGAGTCCCTTCATTTTTTCATCTCAGTGAGTGTTGTTCGAGTTAAAGATGGCAATTAGAAAGAATACTAGCTATCTAGAAATGGAAATGGACGCTCAGAAAGTCATGCACAGCTTAATTGCATCTACAGTGGGCTTTAACCCAACTATGATGCTCTTTAGAGACATTAATACTATTGTTAAAAACATTACTTATGTTGTTTGTATGCACACCCTTAGAGAAGGGAATGGGGCCGATCACGTTGTCGTAAAAGGGGGCTTAGGGGAGGATGGGGTGGTGATCACCTCTTGTAACTCTCTCAATTTTCTAGGAGAGCCTATTGTAACAAAGTAATTCTTAATATAATGGGTCAACTTAATCTCAAAAAAATATTATTTGAAAATTTTGGGGCTCTAATACCAAATGTATGACCTCACTTTTTAAGATCCCCCAATTAAGGAAGGACCTTAGAGTTGAGATACATTACCTAAAATTTTGAATATCCATATTTAACCAAATAATAATTAAGAAAATTATTTCCATTAATTCAAAAAATATTGTTTATAACATATGAAATGATGTTCCTCTAAGGAGTTACATGGATTTCCAACATGGAACTAGTATTTATGAAAAGAAGTATCTTGGAACTAATCCTCCTTTACTTAGCTTTAATGTCTTAAAAATGATTTTATTTGGTTTATCTATTCTTGATAAATTCTTATCTTGTATTTACCAAAAACAACTTGAAACAAAGCACAAATCGTTATATTGCTATATTGTGTATGTGGGTTCGTGCAAAAATGTGCAAGTACTATAACAACATACAATCAATCAATTACTTGCAAATAATATCTGGTATTTTAATCACATCTTTTCATCTTTATGTGATACTCATAGTGACATTATAATTAAGCAGAATGTGAATAAATATCCAACATTTTATTTTAGTATTCCTTGAGAAAACCTCAGAAAACCATAACAATCAATATTGTGTGTAGTCATAATTGTAACCACATACCTTTCATAGAACCATGCAAGCATCAACTTGTATATACTTTAAGCATATATTCCAATCAAGAAAGAAAAGAAGAATCCAAGCAATTCAACATTTAATCTACATGTATGAAAATCCTAAAGTGTCACAATTATATTATTCAGATTAAACCCTACTTGTGTCCTAACCTATCTTGTGTTTGCATAAGGAATATGGGTACAAACCATATTTCCATCAAGGTAGGATGAGATCCTTTACTAGTAGATGATACACAAGGTAAGTAGAAAATCTTTATTAAACATAGGGTGAATCCCTAATCATCATATCTATCATGTACTTGCATTATGATCACTTAGATTCAATTATGTGTACTAACAACATAACAAGTTATGATCTTTGGTTTCAAAACCATAATTATACATATATATGGTTATCCACTTTATAAACCCAAATTATCATCATTATTATCATAATGATCATCTTGATTTATCATCTTAGTCACAAGTAGGAGCATTAATTTATTTAAAATGTTAGTATACAGATTCAGGGTTTCCAAGTATTAATACTTATTAATCATGTATCCACTGTACATTTGAACTATAATGACAATTGATCTTTGAATATATTTTATTCATGTTCTTCTCATTTTTTAAATAAAGTTTCATATATGGTTTTTCCAAATCCGATCATCCTAGCAAATACTACAATTATTGCAAATTAAACCCCTCTGGACCAATGTCAACACACTATGAGAGCATTATCTGTTTTATCCTATTTTACATGTGGGTCTGGTCCACCCATTTAAGCTTCTGTCACATTGGTCCTAACTCAATGTGTCAAGCTACTTAGAATTAGGGAATGATTACAATTGTGCCTATGCAGTGTGACATAAATTGGCACACGATCTGAGGGTCAAATCACCAATTTGTAGAGGGGATTCATCCCCTTCCCCGTGCCATGGCTCGTTAGAGCATCAAATATCATGAATCAACCCCATGGTTGAATCTAAACCCTGTGATTTGAGATTGGCAAACATGGTTCCCCTCGGCTCCGAAAAGACCATCTGAACCTGGCCTAAGGTCGTGGGTTGAGGAAAAGGCTACTAGAATGATGTTTTCTAGAGTGGATCAACATTGTTATGACTGAAAGAAGGAAAGAGGGTACCTATAAGAATTGAGGCTATACAACACATGGAAGAGCTTCTTGGATGTCCCATAAATTGTCCCACTAATCGTGAGGCATCATGATGCCTTATACCCCATCTCTGATGAGTGGCTTAGACATGAAAGGGGGCAGAGTTCAGGGACCTAGTCCAGGTGGTGAGCACCCCTTTCTGGAGACTAGAAATTCCTTGTATCATCATAGGGAATCTCCAGGATAAGGCAATTGGTCATTGCCATCATGTATTCTTGGAGTAAGGTGGTAGTCATCGGCAATGGTAATGCAGTGTGTTGGAGTCATCGGGTAGCCTTGAGAGAAATTGAGAGAAGAGGGATGTTCTGGCGACAAAGGGATAACTACCAAGTGCCTTTTATAGGAATAGGAGATAGGGAACCAATGGAACCAATGATGCCCTAGAATCCTAAGATATAAGGGATTTGGGTATATTCCATATTCAGCAAGGAAACTATGGAGTCTTGTTTTGTTGTGTTCACTTCTCTCTCTCTCTCAAAACAAAAGAAGAAAAAATATTGAAAAAGTGGAGAATCAAGGGAGGAAGGGATGAGGGAAGTTTGCAGTGTTGTTATCCCAAGTTTCCCATTTTAGTGTAGCGTGGGAGACACAATTAGGACCATGAATCTCAGATCACAGGGTCCTGCCCGCATGATGCATTAGAGTATCATGGTTGATTAGGGCTAAAGTCGGGTGTCATTTATTTTGTTTCCAAAAATAGAATCAAATGCAATTATTGCAAATAAGCCCCCCCCCTCTATATATCCCTAGGATTCTAAAAACACCTTTTTACTATAAAATTTCGAGGGTATGTCATTAAGATCTTTCCCAACCTTTATTGAATTTTTGGGATTTATTAGGATAACCTTCATAGTCAAAACTTGTTATTTTACCATATCCTTAAATTAATTTCCCACACCACATGGAAAGTCCATTTTCTCCTAAATTCTAGGATTCTCTTCTTTCATTATTATTTTCAAGTATACAAAAAGTCTGACTGAGATAACAATATTTGATGTCTCAAATCTTATGTTTCCATTCATGGCTAGAGAATTACTCCTTTAATTATCTAAAACATCACATATCTTATTTTCTTTTGGAAACTTGCATATATCAGTCATCAAATAAGCCATAAATCCATTATCATTCATTTATTCACAATATCTCTTATTTCTTAAACCTATGCCACTAGGGACCTATTGTCAAAGCAAATAGTCTCATGAGCCACACATGGGAAAATGAGTTGCTCCCAAGACACAAAGATGACCTTATTATTCCATCAATACTTCAATTAGGGAATTTAATTGTAAATTCAAGGCGTGTATATTTTTATAATTGAAATTCATCAAATTTGAGGATATTACATTCCCTCTCCCTCTATCATGGAGTTTCTTGTACCTTCTTACGAAAATAGTTTTTGTGATATTTGATATTGATGTCATGTTGGTTATTTATTATAATATTTCTAAGTGTAATCAAATCATCTAGTTAGGAACATATTGGAAACTTATCGTAGTAATTTTTTATATTGCATAACTTTTCATGTATCGACATGGTTGTTGATTATGACATGGATTATTGATTATTAATAATTGTTTTTATTTTTTTCCAAGATTTGTTGTCATTCATTGATCTAAACAAAAATATTAGAGGGTATACCAAGGACATGAGCTATTTTCTAGAATATGAAAACAGAAGAGAGAAATTTGAGTAGAACTCAATGCTTGATGGGTTATTGACATATTGGTAATTGTGAGAACATATTTCCCTTCAATGATACATGTTTTTATATAAATATAAGGTAATATAACTTATATAAGAAAATCCCAATGTATCAATAATCAAGGCTTGATAGGAGTTAAACTGCTAGAAATATCATGTTTGATGCTAGTCAAACCCCATACCTAACTCTTCAAATGATTTTCTTAACAAAAAGTTACAATCTTTGTTTATTTCATTTTGACTATATTAATTCAATTGTGAATGATCATAATTGATTGGCCTAGATAATATGATAAATCTTTATGCCTTCCTTTCTCTCTAAGGATCGACCCTAAAGTGTTAAATTAACATCATTCCCATAAGGGAGAACAAGGTTGTATAGATTGTTTACAATGATTATTTTGAAAGATTGAGATAAAAAATCTCCATCTCATCAAAATAAAATTGGACTTGAATGAAATTTTAGAATAGCTTCTCTTAACAAAAGCTACCATGGATCTGATGCTTTTGGTAAATATGTTACGTAAAGTTTTTATTTTTTTGACAATGTGTTGGAACCTAATGTTGACACTAATCATATCCACATATTAGAACTAAGTGTTTGAGGATATTCATCTGATGCAAGACCCCTATATTAGAACCAAGTATGATATCACAACCTATTGGGATTGTAATATCCTTGCCATGGTATAGAATATATGCTAATGATTTTCTTCAGGTTTTATTTTCACTGTAGTGGCTTGCATCCTAGTAGCAAGTCCCTACATACAAGGAAGGTGGGTCTATCATATGAAAATTTGTCCTTCCCCACCATAGATCTTTTCAAAATAATTAACTCTTTTTTGTGTGGTGTGAGCTTCTTGTCTGAGCCTCTGGAGTGAAGTATATAGATTGCCATCCTACAAACATAGTTGCAACTCTAAGGTGTTCCTTTCCTCAACCATAAAGGAATATATTACACCTCCATTTTTCTATTTTTACAAATTGGTCTATTTCTCAACCATTCATTCCCACCATGATCATGGCCCTTCAAAGGATTTATGGATAAATTATCTTGTAGAAGATGCGTCAAATAACCCTTGATGCTATATTTTTTACGCTGATAGATGTTCTCCATAAATGCTTCTGGATTGATAGTGTCATGGAGGAACCAAAGAGTGACATCCTGAAAGAACGCCCATGCTTCAAATTGTGTTTCCCTTGGTATCCATATGAATTAGTTAACATGCACTCTGATATGGTTTGTGTCAGAGAACCTTGTCTCTACTTTAAAATTTTGAATTGCATTCCTCTATTATATTTTTCATGGTTCTAACTGTGGTGATAAATATTATCTCTAAATATCTAATTCGGTTGTAAACCCAGTTGACCTTGAGATTGATCATAATGATATTGCATACAAGATGTTGTAGATTCTCAACTCATTCTAGTTTTCTATATGGAACTGATGTTGATTCCATGACATTTTGGGATTGTAATATCCCTACCCTAGTATCTAATTTAAGTAAATGACTTCCCCATGATACTATTGTACCATGGTCACAATATTTGGGAAAAAAAGGTTTACTTGTAAGGAAGGTGGCTACAACATGTGAAGAAATTATCGTCCTTGCTATATAGCTGAATTAGATAAGTAACTCTTTTTTCTTTCAATGTGGAGGGCTCCTTCTACATTGAGATTTCTAAATTGTCCTACTTGGGAGCCAATTTCATTAAAGAATATGTAATCATCTTTAACTTCAATATATTACTTTCGTTGACCATAGATACATCAAGAACACCTCCCTTTTTCTTCTTTCAATAGTTACTTTGGTTCTTATGCATTCATTCCACCATTTTCTAGGCCTCGTGAAACAATTGAAAATGAAAATATTCTCGAGAAGTTGCATCCAAGAATCCCTTGATACTACCATTTGCATCTTCATAGAGGATCTCCACTTATGTCATTCAAGAGATAACATGCCAAGGAATTGATGGATGAGCTCACTGGATCATCCCATGCTTCAAATAGTGTTTTAGATAATTTTCATGTAAGATAGTTATGATCTTCTTTTATATTGGATGTGAAAGAGAGTGGATGGTACTTATCAAGAAAATAACTCTCGTACTAATACCATATCTTGGTTCAGTGGTGATGGCATGAGTTAAACTAGTTCTTTATGTGAGTAATAGTAAAAAAAGAAATAATCATACATCCTTATGTTCCATATCGATATCATTGACAATGTCTCACAAATTCATTGAACTTAGAAGATGTTCATGAACTATTGTTGTGTTTTCCTAAAACATTGTTACCATGTACCATCTCAATCAAGTGTATCATGATCATAAAATTTTGTATTGTCATTGATGGGAATTTATATATATGAAGATTGTGAATAGAAAAATCCTATAAAGATTTGGTAACTTTATCCACTTAACGACATGTATTTCAGTCTGAATCTTAACTCTAGCATCTTCTATGACATGTTCTCTCTTTTCTACGAAGTTTATTTCTACAAACCATTGGACTCCTCATCCATTTAGCTTTTCTCTATTGGATTAATATGTGTAATGTGTTGTCCTTTTATATCTTTTCCTTCCTAGTTTGAAATTATATGTCAGAGGAGTAGTTGTCGTATGGAAGTGTCTATGTGTGATAAACTTAGGATTCAAAAGTACCTAACCTTAAATAAAAAAAGACAAATAAAAAATTCGTAAAGGATACAATGAACAATTATTTATTATAGAAATTCCTAACAAATTTTTAATTCAATAATAAAACAAATTAATCCATCAACCTCTAGAATAGGGCCAAAAAATGATGTCAAAATTAATGTACCTTAAATATACTACTATAATAAAATGATAGATTTTTTTAACTATTAGATATGAAATATTTTCTAAAATTGGGAAATATTATAGTTTTATACCTCAGCTAGAACTAGATGATTAAAAAATATAGGTGAACAAATATATGATTAAACTAATTGCAAGAATTGAACAAGACAATCAATGCCAAATTTAAGCTCCCTGACCTGGATTAAGGCTTAAAAATGTTTGAGTAATCTAATTGGGTTCTTATTTCCTTAATCAATACCTAAGTTATTATCAATATCATGTGTCTAAGATATGTTTCAAATTTGGTCTAGTTTGGACTTTGTTTGATTGAGTTTTACAATTTATGTGCTTTATATATAATTGTCACGTGTATGATAAGTGTCCTTAACATATTGGATATACTTTCACCTTTGAATACCAAGATGCACCATCTGATGTGTGGTGTTTTCTAACTTAGGGTTGAGTACTGAGGGTTTCTCACCTAAGTACCTTGAATCCATGGTTTTTCTATATAAGTTAGGGATATGATGGTTTCACTATGAGAAGAAAGGTTCGAATGGTTTTCCCTTTTATTATTGGGTTCATTGGTTTTCTCTAGAGGCATAGGAGGTGATGGTGTTCCATGTACGGAGCACCAACCGATGATGGATCAAGGTTACGTATATGGCTAATCATGGGAAAGATTTGATGGCCCATCTGTTGACACAACTTGATGGTTCACCTAGGTTTTCAATAAATGTCTCTCCTAAATTTAAAACAAATGGAAGATCTATTTTGCATGTACGAGATTTGTTTACTTGTTTTACACAAGACATGCATGCTTTCAACCATCAAGCCCCCCTTCCTCTCTCATCCTAGCCTTATATACTCCTCTCCACTCTCCAAAATGAACTCTTTGCTCTCCTTCATCTCCTTCTTATTGTTTGAGAGGTATGACCCTCTTTCTTATTGGAAGAAGAAGAGTTGTTGAGTATGAAGCTTGGTTAAATTTGGTTGCATGTTGCTCTACGGTTTGGATCTACCCTCTCTAGGATTGTTTGGAGCTTCCTAACCTAGCTTTTCACCCTAAACAAGTAAGATCATCTTCCTTATCTTTGGTTTTCTTGTTTCCCTCCTTCTCCTCTTTTTTTTTGGGCAAATCAATGGTGTTCTTGGTACAATTTTAGCATGTGGTTGAAGAACCTCCTCTCTCTTCCTTTGCTATAGATCTTCCTTGTACTTCAAGAAGGGAACTGTCTTGGAATGTTTGGAGTGCTAAAGCTAGGGTTGCTTTTCTCTCTAGTTGAGATGCCATGTTGTTTGGACGTTCATATTTCTCTTTGAGGTGAGTTACATATCTTTCATCCCATTTCTTTCTTACATTTAACTTTCTATATTTAGATCTTGCCCTAAACATGTGGTAATATGTAGAAAGATGATCCTTTGGGTAGGGTTTGAGCATATCTGGTAGTATTTTTGTTGGTAAATTACCCATAGATTTTGTGCACGTCCTTCTTTTGAAGTAAGCTACTTAAACTTGGAAGATTAAGGAAATTGATGGTTTTGTTTCCTTGAATATACAAAAGATTATTTGACTCCTCATGAGAAATGATGGTTTATACTTAGTTGTTTATTTTATAGTTTTACTTGTGCATGACAATCTATGGTTTCATTGGTACAAGAAATGGTGGTTTTTCATAATTGTAGAAACAATGGTTACACTTAATTTATGCTCATATATCATACCTAAGTTGATTCTCTCATCAAGTAGATGAATTGATAGTTTACCTAGAACTTGAAATGATAGTTTTACTTAGTGTAGAAGAACTAATTTCACTTAGTATTTACAATCGCAGGTTTACCTAATACTTACAACCAGTGGCTTGAGTATTGATTGCAACCGATGAATTGCCTATTGTTTAAAATTGATGGCTCTACTAGTACATGAAATGATTAGTCAACTAAGTTCATGAAATGATGGCTTTCACTAGGTACCTCATCTGATGGTTTTGTTCAGCACATGAATGGAAGGTATTTCTAAGTCCTTGAATCAGTAGATGGTTTTTCCTAGTAGACCAAAGGAATGAATAATTATTCTTAATGTGATTGATGTTTTGTTAAACCCATGATCATATGGTTATTATTAGGCTAAGTGCCTTGAAAATTTGATGATTTTGATTTTTAGTATAGCATCTCAATGCCCTGTTGGTTATGGTTTTGACAATGTATATAAATGAACCAATGGGTTAACTTTGGATTGAGTCCATGAATGAACTAATGGTTTGATACTTGACTATGTTCCTAATTGAAATGATGGTTTCCCTAATGTCTACCTAAGTGTACCAATGAAATGATGGTTTATCCATGTGTTACCTAATGTGATAAAGAATTGATGGTTTATCGATGGATGATAATTTCTGATGCAAATCCAATCTGTATT
Organism: Alisma plantago-aquatica; assembly: GCA_963693085.1. NCBI lineage: Eukaryota > Viridiplantae > Streptophyta > Magnoliopsida > Alismatales > Alismataceae > Alisma > Alisma plantago-aquatica. Next base: position 201,881,684 of record OY856413.1, read on the forward strand.
GTTGAATCGTTCATATAATGATTGAATGGTGATATTTTGATAATTTTTTTCTTACTCTAATGTTGAAATGATGAACATTGACAATTTATTATGTTGAAAGTAACTCTATTGTGTTACTCTTGGAAATGTCATAACTATTCATTATGACTGGTGAACCTTGATGTTGGGTTTGAAGGTAATAAGGGTGTTGGTAATATTTTGAATCCTCTACATGTATGGAATAATAGTGATGAACTTGAGGAAGTAATGTTTCTTCGGCATGAATGGCTTTTAGGCATGTTTTGCGTCGTGATGGAAATGTAGTATATTCATTGATGGCAATGAACTAGTACGCTATGATGTTATGATAAGGAATATATCTCACACATTTTGTATCTTCTAAAGTTGTTATTTACTAATGTTTTGTAGAAATGATTTAGGTTTTGTATCTAACTCGATTGATGCAGCTTGAATTCACCCAATTAGCAATAACTAATCAATTGAAACCCAAGTCATGTAGTGTCCTGTGATATAGAATTATTCTATTGTCAGAATTTGCTTTATGGGAAATGAGTATTTCATAAGGGAAACTTGGAGTCGTATATCATTGAGTATACATGCTATAGGGAGGGTATATCATTATCATCGCGATCCCAAGGTTATGGAGAAAGGTTGAGGTTGTATCTCTAATGAATGAATATGTATATGTGATGTAATTATGGACGAATGTGGTCATATCTCTAATGATAGGGTTGAACAACCTGATTTCTAGTGTCGTAGTCTGGGTACCAAGGGTGGACTATACTGATTGTAGCTTGACTAATATGTTGTAGTAGCAGACTCATACTGACCGAGGAACAAATTGCGACTTCACAGCGGTCAGTTGGAATTTTCAGTGGTATGCCTCAAATTCACTAGGGCTTAATGAAATATGTAATTTAGTCGTGTAGCATATTTGTTACGATTATTCAGTGACTCACATTGGATGAGAGCCCTTGATTTATCTCTTTTAATATTGATATGATGTATAATACAATAAGAGAAATCAATTGTGCTTATGTTGTTAGCTATGCCTAATCTTTTGTTAAGTAATAATAACCTTTCAATCCTACAATTAAGACTCTAATTTTGCCTATTATTAATGAAGCCTTTATATCACACATTTCAATCTTGTCTTTTTTTTCTATATTTATTTAATTCCATTATATATTGTAAGTAATAATTGTTTTTGAGAGTTACATCTCTCACTAGGACACTGGTCTCACCTATTGGGTCACCACTTCTTTTTAGGTGATCATCAATAGTGCCTTTAGACTCATGACAGCGAGGAGGAGCTCTTTCAGAGAACTACATTACATGGTTGATTGGTTGTCTAGTGTGACCTAGATTCGTTCTTGTACTCTTAGGTCCGGACATTAATGTTTTGTATATGATGTTTCAATGACTCGGCTTTTTGATAGCATTCTGATGTTTGTATGTGTTGTATATGAAGATATCACCTTTTCTATATATGTTGTGGCTGAGGCCAAGGAGCAATGGTAAAGATACCTAGCAGGGTATACAAAATTATGTAAGATGTCCGACCTTTATGTAAATGCCCTTCGACATGTTTGTGAACATTAAATTGGTTTTAATTAATCCCCTTTTTAATGATGTGATTAATTAGTGATTGGTCATGTTTTGGTTTAGAGTAATCTCATTTAATGTGGTAGTTTGCCACATTTAATGGTATTAGAGGTTAGGGTTCACTGAGTCTATAGGGATACTAGGACTTAGGACTAGTATCATAACTCAAAGATAAACATGATGAACATAATGCAACCTTCATGAACTCAGTAGTTGGATGACATGGTCAAGTATTCAATTATTGAAGGAATGGTAAGTATGGAACTCTTTGATTGTTATCTTGTGATTACTCTGACCAAGTAGTTAGTTGGAAACAATCCAAAGAGCATGATAAATAAGAAATCATGGTAAAAATGTACGAATCTTACCATTAAAAAAGATGAAATCATATATTAACCCATCAAAACATGAACATTTGGGTGATTAAAGAAAAATATATGACACCATGAAGATAAAATTTGAACATAAATAACTTACAAAGGAGTTCTTGAAACTATGACTGTAGAAGATAATGAAGTAAAATAGAGATAAATCTATGTTAATTGAATGATTTAAGGTGTAAAATTCATATAAGAAGAGTAGAACTCCAATGATAAGTGTGGCATCAAATAATAAATAAGAATAATGATAGATGAACAAAGTGAAATTTAACTTAAACTCATACCAATCCATGTCTGTAAGAAGGTGTTAAGATAAAATTATCATGACATGTAAAATAGGTTTAATGGAAATGATCTTTAGATGTGAAAATAAGGTGGAATGTGATGAGCAACTCCTTGGTATATGAACAAGAAACATGATAACACGGTAGGAAAGACATAAGTATGATCAATAGATAACAAAAAAGACCAATGAATTATGATACTCATGTAAATTCCTAAGAAGTTAGCAAGGAAATTTGAATTATTAAACAGTGAATGATACATAAAAGGTTGTCATTTTCTAGTTAATATCGATAATCCCTTGCTAGAAACCCCTTTGGATAGTGTCACTGTGATGCGGGAGATGCATCCCCTTTGTGTTCTTTCCTTTTTAGGACACAATTTTGAAGTGGATTTTATGCCACTTGATATGTGGTTTATTCAATGCAATCCTAGGTATGGATATCTTGGTGAAGCACATGGTTTCTTTGGACTATAGTTTCAAGATCGTGGCATTTTGCGATGGGGATGCCTTTTGGGCTTTCCAAGGAGGACAGAAGATTCTTCCTACATGTTTTGTGTTGACCATGAAGAGAAGTTGATGAGACAATGGTGTGAGGTCTTCTTAGCATATGTAGTGGATACCAAGGTGATGAATCCTAGTATCTGGGATGTACCAATTGTATGTGAGTTCAAGGACATTCTTATAGATGAGTTCTCTAGTGTTCCTCCACCCTCTAGAGAGATTGATTTTGAGTTCCTCTAGTGTTGTTCACAAAGAAGAAGGACGATTCTATGTTGTATAGCATGGATTATTGATAGTTGAACAAGGTCATTATGATGAACAAATATTCATTACCAAGGACAGATGATTTGTTGATCAGATGAGCGGTTCTACATTGTTCCTAAAGCTTTACGTTAGGTTATTATATCTCCATTTGAGGATCAAGGAGGATGGCATAATTAACAATAATTTTAGGACAAGGTATAGTCATTATGAGTTCATGGTTATGTCATTTGGGATAACCAATGCAATTAATATTCGAGTAATGCACAACATGACATTAGCATCAATCCTTGATCCAATCAGATCGATCAACCAAATGGTCAGTTCACAACCTAAAACGGTTGATTCAATTGTTGAACTGATCATTTTAGATTCCTGATTGCCAATCTTTGTTCAAATTTACATGACACTTGAATCGATGAGTTTAATAATTGAAACGGTTGGTTCACAATCCAGTCAGTCAAATTTCAACCATTGTTTCTTAAATTGAATACCTAAACACTTTTAGTAATCAAGTTAAACATCACTAATGCATAGAATCCTATTCTAGATGTATCCTATGTGTGTGACCCTTAGGTTCCAAGTTATGTTGGTAGTGAACGTACATAACCAATTTATGAAATCATAAGCAATGAGTGGTATCTTGAAAGACATCATTTCTATCCAATTAATCAAAAAGTTGGAGAACAATTTCAACCTACAATCTAGATTGGTGTTATAATGATCGTATTGTTCCTTTGTCATTAATATCCAAATCAAACTTGAGGCATAGAATTGTCATCCTCTTTAACATTTAACCCATGCTCCTTTGACTAGAGTGGACCGCATCAGATATAAGTAAGTTCAATATCACTTATTGACTCACATGAGTGTGTCCATGCATTTCTCAATTTCATTTATCATGCGTCCAGGATATCATACTCATATAGGAGGGACAAATATCATCCACATCACTCATAGTCATCCCCATGTGTCAAAATGCATCTGAGAACCACATTTATGGCAAGCCACTTTTGAGGTCACGATGGATGATGTCAAAGTACATTGAGAGACATGTGATGAGTGTAGTGATTTTAGGTCTAAGAACCACATCACCACTATCACTATGAGACATGATTCTAACTACCAATCATGGTTTCCATACATCTATCTCAAGGTAGGTATTCATGATACATTGTTCTCTAACATGTATCTATGTGTTTGGTTTGATAACACATATCATTACTAATGAGATTCTATCATCAACAAACACACAATGTAGTCTTATGTGTTATTGATGTCTATAATCCTTACACAATAACAACCAATAAGGGACATATCAAGAATGTATATACTTTTAGCATCTACATTATCTCATTTTTCATGTCCTTGACACAAAGAAATACATCATCGAGTGACATCATTCTTTATGCATTTATCATGTTACATCATTATTTCATATCTAAATCAAATAGAATAAATTGGAAGATTGCATTTACTATTAATCAAATTGTTCACAATATATTTCATTAAAATCATCATATGGTTGGCTCTCTAGGAATATATACCAACAGACTTCCACTTTCACTTAGATCAATAACCCATGAACTTAATGACAATTGATCTAACATGACTTGCATGCTTCTGTAGTGAAAGTGACTTTGATAAGGGGTCAGCCACATTGCTTTCACTTGGTACTCTACAAATCCTCACATTCCCTCATTGTATGATCTCTCATATGAGATGGAGTTGTCGTTATATGTACGTTGAACAATGATACGATCTGGGTTTTGTAGCTTGTGCAATAGCTCTATTGTTGTCGCAATATAGCTCAATTACATTGTTGGTGCTTGGAACCACCCCAAGTTCTAAAATGAACTTCTTGATCCAAACAACCTCCTTTTTTGTATTGGATGCAACAATGTACTTGGCCTTAGTTGTGGAATCTACAACTTCCTCTTTATTGGAACTCTTCCAGGTAATAGCTCTATTGTTTACGCAAACCAAAAATCCATACTATGATCTATAGTGTCCTTTGTTAGTTTTGAAGCTTGCATTAGTGTAACCCTTTACCACCGAATCTTCCTCACCACTCTATACAAGGAACAACTCATTAATTCTTCTCAAGTAGTTAAGAATGTTCTTTATGACAGTCTAGTGAGCTTCATTAGGATTTGACTGATATCTGCTCATCATGGTCAAGGCATATGAGACATATGGACAAGTACATAACATTGCATACATGATAGATCCAATTGCATATGCATATGGAATCTTACCAATGCACTCCCTTTCTTCATAAGAATTGGGACATTGAGCTCTATAGATAGTAGCACCATGAGGCTTGGGAAAGTTTCCGCTCTATTCTTCACATTGAACCTCTTCAACACTTTGTCAATTTATGTGGTCTAACATAGTCCAAGAAGTTTTCTTGATCTATCTCTATAGATTATGATTCCTAAGATATAGGATTCTTTGCCTAAGTCATTCATGGAGAATGTATGTCCTAGGAAGGTCTTTACCATTTGTAAATTAGGAATGACATTCCCCATCAATAGAATGGCATATACATACAATATGAGGAATACAATCATTCTCCCACTAACTTTCTTGTAAACACATGGTTCATCTTCATTTTGACGAAAGGTAAACTCTTTTATTGTTTTGTCAAAGCACAAATTCTATATCTTGATTCTTTCTTCAATCTATAGATTCACCTTTGTAGCTTAAAGACTTTATTTCCATCCTTTTAATTTATAAACCCCTCATATTGGGTCATGTACACATCCTCAAGAAGGTTCCCGTTAAGGAATGCTATTTTAACATTCATCCGCCAAATCTCATAGTCATGATAAGATGTAATGGCTTGCATGATTCTGATGGACTTAACCATGAAAACTTGAGAAAAGGTTTTGTCATACTCAACACCTTGATCTTGTCTGAAATCCTTTGCAACCAATCAACCTTTGTAAGTTTGTACATTACCATCCATGTTAGTCTTCTTCTTGAAAGCCCACTTGCATCCTATGGGTTTTACCCCTTTATGTGGATCCACAAAGGTCCATATCTTCTTCGTGTACATGGATTCCATCTCAGATCTCATGGCCTCAAGCCATTTCTCAGACTCTAAACACTTAACAACTTCTAGGTAGGTAGTATTCTCATCATCAATGATCGACTCATCGCCTTCTTGATTGTGATAACCAAATCTATCTTGCTCAAGGTATGTCCTACTATATCTAAAAGGTTCCTGTGTAACTTGGGGATTTTAAGATTCTAGAATGGTTTGTGATTCTCTATGTTCCTTTCTTACCTCTATAGGTTCAATGCCTTCTTGTTGGTCACGATCCTCTTTGAGTTCTACTTTCCTCCCTACTAATTTCTTTGGAAATGATTTCCTTTTCTAGGAATAGGACATCCTTGGCAACAAAAACTTTTTTTTCAAATGGATTATAAAAGTAATGTCCTTTGGTTTCCCTAGAATATAAAAAAAATAGCATTTATCATATTAGGGTCAAAACGTTATGGGAATCTTTTTTTTCTCACATAAGCTTCAGACCCCAAATCTTCATAAAAAACACATTGGTACGCTTCCCATAGAATATCTCATATGGTGTCTTTTGAACCAATTTAGATGGTTACTTTAGTGTAAAAACAAACATTTATAGAGCATCACCCCAAAAGGAAGCGGAAATTCGTCTAAACTCATCATTGATTACACCATATCTAACAAAGTATGATTCCTTCTTTCTGATACACGATTATGTTGTGGTGTTCCAGGTGGAGTCCATTTTCATACGATACCATAGTCTCACAGAAGGTCCTCAAACTCTTGGCTTAAGTATTCTCCAACCCGATCAAAATGAAGTGCCTTAATACTTTTACCAAGTTGGTTTTGTACTTCATTTTATGAAATCCATGAACTTTTGAAGAGTTTTTGGCTTATGTTTCATCAAGTAAATAAAACTATACATTGTAAGGAAGTATTGATAACTGCCTCTAGAAGTTGTTCAAAAAGGGCCACGTACATCAGTATGTATGAGTCCTAATAGATCACTAGCTCTCTAATTACTGAAAGTGATGGGAGTCTTTGTCATCTTACACAATAAACAAGACTCACATGTTTCTATTATTTGAAATCAAATGTGACTAGGTGTAACAACCCTGCCTCCTGGAAACCCCCAATTAAGGGAGACCAAAAGGTCAGAGCCGTTATCCCAATTTCCCAGATCAATGATTCGATAAATAATCAATAATAATTACTAAATTCTATCAAAACTATACTGAAAAGCTGGAATAAAATAAACTTTGCATACCTTCTTAAAATATTGGATTTCTAAACTTCTATCCACAACTAGAGTTTATTCTAACTAATCCTCCTTTTACTTTAATTCATATATTCACAATGTATCACTTTAATATTTGTCCTTTTCATATTGTACCTAAAACGCAGACAAACAAAACGTCAGTCAACATAAATGAATATGTCGGTATGTGGGGACAACCAAAATTTCACAAATATTGCTAACAACCTAAATATGACAATTAAGTTATTTAATAATCCAAATTACATTTTCAATGTGACATTCTCCACCACTTTTTCCCTAACCTTGGAATACCCTCTCTATGGTTTTTCCTTTGCAAGAGACATAAGGTCGCCTTCTCCATCCTAAGCTTGGTGCCTCAAGTCACCTCTCATGGTGCCCAATAGTCATGCAAGATACATAAGGCCACCTTCTCCATCCTGAGCTTGGTGCCTAGGGTCACCTCTCATAGTGCCCAATGGTCTTCCCTCTTGGGCTTGACCTAATTGACCTTCCCTCTAGGGCTTGGTCATGCATCATACATCAGGGTGGCATGTAGGTGTGAGAATGCACATTTATAATTAATTGTGATAATCATAGTCACTTTAAAAATTTGCATAAATGAACATCCAATAGTTAGGTTGCATCCAATTCTATCAACCATTCAAGAAAACTCTGTGAAACTAAATCGGTTACTCATAAATAACCAAATACCTGATCCAGAGTAACTTGAGGTCAAAGAAAGAATAATCAAGAACAATCAATCAAGTAATCAACAATATCCTGAAATTAGTGCATAACACCCATGTGTCATTACTTTATCCAAAACATTTTCAAGATTGACTTGGATTCCACATTAGGATTTCTAGGCCAACTTTATGATTTTATTAGGGTTTTATCCTCCATAATGCATTTATCACTTTTAGGTCATGTCAAGATCATTAAGGACAATTATCATGTTCAGGTTCCTTTGAATTAACAACTCAACAAAGAATTATAGTTCGATTCTCAAAGGAACCCTAATTACTATATTTCACATCTTCTAGGTCAGCAAACCCTAAATTAACATAAATTCGAATTTTATACCATAGGAAACCCTAATTACCAAATTAAGGGTATTTATCCAAAATTCATCCTATAACACTATTTTCATTCCTTCTAGATTGATTCTCATATTTAGATTCATTAAATCTCATAACTACCCGAATTAGGGTTTTAAACCATTTTAAAGCACTATTAAGATCATGAAACCCTAAATACACAAGTTATGAACATATATCTCTAATTATATCTCTTTCATCATATTTATGCAATTAAGTCAAACTTTTATTACTAGTATCAACTAACTCTATCAAAACATTAATATTCAAAAGCTAGGGTTTTGATCTAGTTAGATCTTTTAAAGATACCAACTTTAGATACTTTTCGAACTAGAAGCAAAACTAGGCTCTCTTAGTGTTTTTATTGAATTCCTTGTATTTTTCTGAGCAAGATTCATATAAAATTTTCTTTAATCTGAGCTACCAGTAATAAGTTACGAATTTCGCAAGATAAATTGCCTTCTGGCCAATCAATGGCTGCCACGTCAGCCAATCTGGCCCCCTTTTCGTTGGCAATTCTGTCAGGGTGTGAAAAGACCTCCATGTCCCTATGATAAGTAGGTAATCAGTCCATGCTCTAGGGGGTGTTTTGGTAATTGTGTGGTTTATCTTCTTCAACCTCGTGATTCTCCTTTGTTCGCGATCTAGTGTTTCCCGGTGGTCAATCGCAGGGTTGACTTCCACCCTCTAGTGTGTTGGTATGTATGCCCTAAGAGCCAATCATGGGATGATTGGTGGGATACATTAAGATTGATTTGATAAACATCAAAGGCAAGCTTCCAATTCTTTCTGGTTCAGTCATGTGAGATAGTGATAGAACATATTGAATGTCTAGAGAATGACAGTACTCAATAACGTATGCCTTCAGGTTCATGACCTGAACGATGAGATCATACTGATGCTAGGAGTTTGTACATTCTTGTTATGTCCCTAGTCAGATGTCATTGCGGAAGTTAGATAGACAACAATGACACACAAGACTAGATTGTGGTGTTGGTTGATGATAGAATCTCATTAGTCATGATATAGAGATATCAAACCAAACACATAGGTACTTGTTAGAGAACAAGCTACCGGACAGACCCACCGTGAGTTTGACACATGGAACCATGACATGGTAGTCACATTCAGTACTCACAGTGATGGTGGTGAGTGTGATTCTTTGACCTGAAATAACTACACTCAACACATGTTGTTGGGCACACTTTGACATCATCAAACGCAATCCTGAAACATGGGTTGTTATAAAGGTGATGATTGGGTGGCTTTGACACATGGGGCTTTTGAGGGGTGAGTGATAGATATGGGATTTGTCCCTCCTGAAGGAGTTTGATATCCAAGGCCACCTGATGAGTAGGATTGAGATAGGCATGTGCACGCATGTGTGAATCAATATGTGATATTGATGTCATACATATCTCGTTCAATCTACTCTGAGATCAAGAAAGTGAATGAACATTGACAGGATGATTGCTCCATGCCTCGAGTTCATTCGGGATATCAGTGATAAAGGAATTATACATTCGCTGTGACACCATTCACGGATTGTAGGATTGAAAGTTGTTCTCCAACTTTCTACTTTCACTTGGGTAGCACTGATGTGTGACTAGGCACCACTCTTTTCTTGTGAAGTCATAAGTGTTATGGACTTTCACTGCCAACGTGAAATGGACCTGTAGGGTCACACACATAGGATTTAACCTGGAAGAGGAGTTTTGTCCATAAACAATGTTTAGATTGATTACTAAAGGAGTTTAGTAGTTCAATTAAACACTCAATTGATTAATAGCTCAAAATCATAGTGTTCAAGGTGTTGGATAAATTGATTAGAGTATCAGATTGATTGAAATCTCAATTGACTGATTCTGCACAATCTGCACTCCCAACCGATCGACTAATGTGATGAACCGATCGGCTAAGCTTGGTGAACTGATGCGATGATTTTGAGTCGCATTTATAGACCGATTTCATATGTGTTTTGTGCCTTAATTACTCATTTTCATGGATATTATTGCATAATTCACTTAATTTGGTCTTTACCATCATTTTATATCAAATCCCCTTTGTTTTACTATTTTGAGCATTATTTATCATCTTATTATAAATTGTGTGGATTTACTTGGTCATGTTGTGAATTTTCAGGAAGAACAAGTATCTGCATCCGTCGATACCATCGACGGATGTCGATACCATCGACCAAGCCACAGGTTGTCAGCCGAGAAGAGCAATACAGAGTCGATACCATCGACACCCATGTCGATGGCATCGAGATGTCTCCAGGCTGCTGGCGAGGATGAAGTCGATACCATCGACGCAAGTCGATGCCATCGACACAAGGAGAGCTACAGCGTCGCTAAACGACAACAACCGACGCTAAAGGAGTCGATACCATCGACGTCGAAGTCGATGGTATCGAGATCACCACAGGCGCTCAGAATAAAAGAAAGGAAAGCTGCCGCTAATTCGCTGGGTCGATACCATCGACCCGCGTCGATGGTATCGATGCCGACAGATATGCGTTGGATTTGTTTTGATTTCGATCGGACGGCTGTTGTTATTTGACGACCTAATTAGGGACTTATACCTAATGACGGCCGCCCAGACGTGATCATTATCTCATTTTGGGTTGCACGAGTGCCGAGGAGGAGAGAAAGGAGAACGGAGGCCGAGAAGCTCATCCCGGGTGATTCGGACGCTGCCGAAGACAATTTCCACCACCGACAGGCGGGGAAAGCTTGTGTTCTACGCCAAGGATCCACCGGTTCTTCTCCGTTCAGGGGTTTTCCCATTTATTTCACGTTTTTCTTATGAATTCCCCAATTTCTACCATGTATTCGTGTAAGATGAACATGAGAGGCTAAAACCCTCAATCTTTAGGACCGGGAGTAGCCCGGGGATACATTGTATGATGATTTTATATTGATAATTCATATTTTTCTCTCATATCCGTGGTATAAATTCGTTTTCTCTATTTCTATTGTTATGCTTGATCACCATAATAATAACTTAATGCCCTTAATCACTTCGACAGAAGGATTAACGGTTGAAAAGAGACGAATTCTACATTAATTAATAAAACCCTTGACAAAGGAGTTGTAAAATTAATGGTGGGAACTGAGAGACCGTTTATAATGCACTTAGTTTAGGGGAATGATTACTACGACGGTGGAATCAACCTAAATCTAAGTAGTGAATTACACCACGACAGTGGGTAATTCTGATTTCAGGCCATTACCCGGATAGAGAGAGAAGTGTGAGGAATGATATGAAACTTAATACAATGTTGACCCGCGGTGAAACCGCCATCCTAAAGATATCCCTTTTAATTGATTAAATTAACCTTTAATCGATTGTTTTCTTTGTTTGATTTTTATTTTCTTTTAATTTGAACAACAAAACCCTACTTTGTTAATCGGTCTAGCTGATTGCGATTAGTTAGTAGAAGTCTCCAATAATTCACGTATCCCTGAGTTCGACTCGGGCCTCACAAGGCCTATATTACTCGACGCGTACACTTGCGTTTTTAGCGCGTAGTAAAATACACGTCAAGTTTTTGGCGCCGTTGCCGGGGATACGGCGAATTATTGGCACTTTGAGTGCTAAGAGCGGCCATTCTAGGCCACATTTTTTTTATTAATTTTAAAACAATTTTAAAAATTCCTTTATTTCTCTATAATTGTGTTGACTCGTTCAAAGCATTGTACTGAACCCCTATTTCCATATTTCAGGTACTTTGCATGGTGCACACACGTAGTCGAGACTACGTGAATCGCACACCTGAGGTTCCATCTGCGGGACCAGAGGATGAGGACTACTACGAGGAGGAACACCACAGTGAGATACATTCTGAATCTGAGCCAGAACAAGAAGAAGTAATGGGTGAAGCACAGACAATATGGGAGAAGATCAAGGCGTCTTCTTCCTCGGCATCAAAGGGGCCTATAAAGAAACAGGGGCTAAACATACCTACATACAAGATCGACCCAGCACTGATTAATTTGGTCAAATCCAATGCATTTCACGGACTGAAAAATGAAGATCCAGTGGCACACATTAGTCAGTTTGTGGAGAACTGCGATATGGTGAAGATAGATCGATTTCCGTAGGATGTGCTCTATCTCAAGTTATTCCCGAGTTCCTTGGCTGGAGTGGCAAGAGAGTGGCTTCATAACCTCGACGACGAGTTTGTTGAATCATGGGATCACATGGTGGAGGTTTTCTTCGAGAGGTTCTTTCCTCCTGAGAAGACCAATGATATGATCCGGAAGATCCACAATTTCACCCAACAGGCGGGTGAAACCTATTCTGAGACTTGGGAGCGATTTCAAGTCATGTTGAGGGGATGTCCACATCATGGATTGGACAAGGAAACCCAAGTGAAGATCTTCTACTTTGCTCTCTCCGAGCATGATAGAAGCAACTTGGACTCGGCCGGTTCTGGATTCTTTCTAAACAACATTGATACAAGATGCTGGGAAATACTGAAGAATATGGCACGAAAGCAATCTTGGGGAGAAAGAGAACGAGGCCCAGTTGAGCAAGCAAGAGTTGCCAGTGAGTCAAAGGCAATGAGAGAGCTGAATGAGAAGATGGATCTTCTCGCAAAGAAGTTGTTGCAGAAGGAAGACAATGAGTCCGAGGATGAGGCTCAGGTCAAGTACATGAGGCAACAGCAGGGGTACAGGAATAATGATTATTCATGGCGGAAAGACAAGAAATTTTCATGGAAGGATCCAAATAACTTTCTACAGGATCTGGACGCCAAGCCTGCACCGGTCACGGAGGACAAGAGCACAGAGTTGCTCAATCAAGTCATAAAGCAAAATCAAGAGTTGATGAACACTTTTGGGCAGCAAATAAAGCAGTAGGGTGAATTCATGAACCAGTTCGGGCAGACGTTGCAGAGCCACAGGGCTCAGATGCGGACTATAGAGACTTCCATGGCACAGATGGCAGCGGAGATTGCAAGCTTGAAGAAGCCGGCACATCCGGGTTTTCCGGGGAACACCAATGTTCCCGGGGGAAACCAACAGGCAAAGGCCATATTGTTGAGGAGCGGTAAGAAGGTGCTTAATCCAAGGGCGGATGACACAAGCACACCGCAGGACACAGTCGAAAAAGCAACCGCTAAGGAGCAGCCCGCACCAGTCATAGAGCAAATTGATGACACAACCGAAGATGGTAAGGAAGGACAAGCCACTGAGGAGGAACCACAGAAATTAACTCCCTATGTGCCACCTCATCAAAGGGCACATACCGTTCCGGTTCCCTATCCCAACAGTGCAAAAGCAAGAAAGGTGGATGCACAGTTTAAAACATTTCTGGACAGCTTTAGGAAGTTATCTGTGAATATTCCCTTGTTAGAGGCAATTGAACAAATCCCGTCTTATGGAAAGTTTCTTAAAGATGTAATCACCAAGAAGAGGAAGATACTCGACACTGAGGTTGTGGTATTGAAGGAGCAAGTGAGTGCTTTTATTATGGGCACTTTGCCGCCAAAGCGACAGGATCCCGGGTGTTTCAATATTTCATGCTTTATCGGGAAGTTCAAATTTGGCGAAGCGCTTTGTGATTCCGGGGCAAGCATCAATCTGATGCCCCTTTCTACATTCAAGAAACTTGGATTGAAGGAGTCAAGGCCAAGCAATATGACTATCCAATTGGCCGATAATTCTGTGGTGAAACCATATGGAATCTGTGAGGATGTTTTGGTAAAGGTAGACCGCTTTGTTTTTCCCGCTGATTTTGTTGTGATGGAGATGCAGGACGAACACGGCAATGAGTTACTTCTTGGTCGCCCATTTCAAGCTACAGCTGACATGATCTTGGAGATGGGGAGAGGTCGCTTGACCTTAGGCATTGCGGATGATCGCTTTGAGATGGTCATGCCCAACAGCAAAACATCTACTAAAGCAGAGGCACAGTGCAACATGGTGAAGCATGAGGAAAGCAATATATCACTTTGTCTCGGGAAGCCATTTTTAGATATGGCCCATGTGATAAGCAGGATAGACAATGGGACCTTGGCGGTAGACCTTATGGAGCAAACGAAAGCTGTCTCTTTATGCAAGGCCGTCGGGTTTCCAAATGATGAGAATGAGGACATTCCACCTTCGTGGGAGGATGATGTGATAATTACTTCTGTCTGTGATGCATATCCGGAATTGCCTCTAGAGGCGTGCTTGCTTAATGTCACTTATGATTGGATGCGGAGTTTTGCACTCAAGGAGTGCGCCAAAATGCTTCAAATGCTTCCATGTTTCTACACGAGGCACTATGAAGATTTGGGTACACTGCCCCCACCGCTACAATCATCCCTTATCTGTCCACCTGATCTGGAGTTAAAGCCATTGCCCCCGCACCTGAAGTACGTCTTTCTAGCTAAGGAGGACAAGTTGCCAGTGATTGTTTCTGCATACTTGAGTGCGGATGAGGAGGAGCAGCTACTGGTAGTGCTCAAGAACCACCGTGGAGCCTTCGGGTGGTCAGTGGAGGACATCAAGGGGATCTCCCCTACACTTTGTCAACATAAGATTCGGCTTGAGGAAGGAGCCAAGTCAGTCATACAGCCTCAAAGACGTCTAAATCCAAGCATGATGGAGGTTGTCAAAAAGGAAGTCATTAAGTTGCTTGCTGCAGGGATTATTTATGCCATATCTGATTCGACGTGGGTAAGCCCCACACAGGTAGTCCCTAAAAAGGGGGGAATCACTGTCACTACAAATCTTCTAAATGAACCTGTCACCACCCGATTGGTAACCGGGTGGCGTGTATGCATTGATTACCGCCGATTGAACGCCGCAACTCTGAAAGATCATTTTCCATTGCCATTCATTGATCAGATTTTGGAACGCTTAGCCGGTCGGTCACATTTTTGTTTCCTAGATGGTTACTCGGGGTACAACCAGATTTCTATTGATCCTTTGGATCAAGAGAAGTCTACGTTTACATGTCCCTATGGGACTTTCGCCTACCGCCGTATGCCGTTTGGTTTATGCAATGCGCCGGCGACTTTTCAACGCTGCATGCTCGCCATTTTCTCTGACATGGTGGAGCGGTGTCTCGAAGTCTTCATGGACGAATTCTCAGTTTATGGAGCATATTTTGATGAATGCCTTTATAATTTAGATAAGGTATTGCAGCGGTGCGAGGACACACACTTGGTCCTCAATTGGGAGAAATGTCACATGATGGTGACAGAAGGAATTGTGCTAGGACACAAGGTGTCTAGCAGGGGTCTAGAGGTAGACCTCGTAAAAATTGAGGTGATTTCTAAGCTACCCCCACCAAATTCTGTAAAAGGGGTGAGAAGCTTTTTAGGACACACTGGGTTTTATCGGCGCTTTATCAAGGATTTTTCAAAAATCGCAAAGCCATTATCGGAATTGTTGGAAAAAGACACAGTTTTTGATTTCAATGAGAAATGTCTTCACGCATTCGAGGTTTTGAAGGAAAAGCTGATTTCGGCTCCGGTTGTTCAAACGCCAGATTGGACAAAGCCTTTCGAGTTGATGTGTGATGCGTCTGACTATGCTGTGGGGGCTGTTTTGGGGCAAAGGGTAGATAACAAGCCTGCTGTGATTTTCTACGCCTCAAAAACACTTAATGATGCTCAATTAAATTACACAACCACGGAAAAAGAGTTACTTGCTGTTGTATTTGCTTTTGAGAAATTTCGGCAATACTTAGTGGGTTCTAAGGTGGTTGTGTGGACGGATCACGCCGCAATAAAATATTTGATGGAGAAGAAGGATGCGAAGCCTAGACTAATTAGGTGGATTTTGCTCCTACAAGAATTCGATATTGAAATCAAGGACAAGTCGGGAATTGAAAATGTGGTGGCTGACCACTTGTCTAGGTTAGAGAGGGTGGATGAACAAGGTTTGCATATACCCATTACCGAGACTTTTCCCGACGAACAACTTTTAAAAATTGATTCTAAAGAACCATGGTTTGCGGAAATTGTGAATTATCTGGCTTGCAGGATCATCCCGGAAGATTGGTCTTATCAAGAGAAGAAGAAATTCTTCCATTCATTGAGATACTATTTTTGGGATGACCCAATATTGTTGAAGCAATGCAGGGATGGTATTCTTCGCAGGTGCGTGCCGGAGGTAGAGTACGAAAGTGTTCTACATCATTGTCATGCGTCGCTTACGGGAGGACATCATGCTAGCTCACGGACAGCAGCTAAGGTGTTGGAGAGCGGCCTTTATTGGCCCACTTTGTTCCGGGATGCCTATGATTTTGTTAGGCAGTGTGACCCGTGCCAGCGTGCAGGTAATATCTCAAGGAGACAAGAAATGCCCCTGAATGTGTTTTAGGAAGTCGAGGTATTTGATTTATGGGGCATTGACTTCATGGGACCCTTTCTTTCCTCAAATTCAAATCTTTATATTTTGCTTGCTGTGGATTATGTGTCGAAGTGGGTAGAGGCAATCCCCACAAGGACTAATGATTCGAATGTAGTGTGCAGGTTCGTCAAAGAGAATATTTTCTGCAGGTTTGGGATTCCTCGAATGATCATTAGTGACGGAGGCACACACTTCCAAAATCAGAAATTTGCTTCACTTTTGAAGAAATATGGGGTCAAGCACAACATTGGCACCCCATATCATCCACAAACGCAAGGACAGGTGGAGGTATCAAACAGGGAAATCAAGAAGATTTTAGAAAGGACCGTAGCATCTACACGGAAGAATTGGAGTGCATTGCTACCGGATGCACTTTGGGCGTATCGAACGGCGTACAAAACACCTATAGGCACTACACCTTTTAGGTTGGCGTATGGCCGGGCGTGCCATCTTCCGGTAGAATTGGAGCACAAGGCCCATTGGGCGCTAAGAAGGCTGAACTTGCGCTATGACGAGGCCGGGAGGAAAAGAATGTTTGAATTGAATGAATTGGATGAGCTACGCATGACGGCATATGAGAATGCCCGTATTTATAAGGAGCGCACAAAGCTGATCCACGATCGCCACATTGAGATGCGCACGTTCAAGAAAAGAGACAGTGTCCTATTGTTCAACTCTCATCTCAAATTGCATCCCGGGAAACTGAAATCCCGATGGAGTGGACCCTTCGAGGTGGAAGAAGTGAGACCGCACGGAGCGATTCTCGTGCGAGATGGAGAGGCCACGTTCTTGGTGAACGGGCAACGCTTGAAGCTGTACATTGGTGAGAACTATAAGAGGAAAGTGAATGAGGTTAAACTCATTTCACTTGTACATGAATGAGAAGAAGGACCGACGTCTAGCCTAAGACGCTAAAGAAGGGCGCTTGTTGGGAGGCAACCCAACCATTGGTACATTAGGATAGTTTAATGTTAGGTGTAGTTTGCTTTTATTTTGTTTACTTTTTAGTTTAAAAATGATACCTTGATCCGTTTGTTAAATGTGCAGGAACAGGCAGGGTCGATACCATCGACACATCAGTCAATGGTATCGACATGGGTTCAGGTTGACACCAGCAGAAATCGCACTGCGTCGATACCATCGACGGCCCCGTCGATGGCATCGACATGGTCACAGGCAGGTCGCAATAAAAGTGTCGATGGTATCGACACCCCAGTCGATACCATCGAGATCTCTGGAGATATTCAGATGAATTTTTCTCAGTCAACTCGATACCATCGACGGCCTCATCGATGGTATCGACATCATCACAGGTTGAATGCAATAAATGGAGATGTCGCAATAAAAGCAAGTCGATACCATCGACACCCGTCGATGGCATCGACGGACATGTCACCGATCCGCATGAAGACATCGACGACGATCGCAACAGACACGTCAGCGATCCGGGTGCTGCGTCGATACCATCGACTTCTGTCGATGGTATCGACCCGTCAGCAATCCGGGTTTCTCGATCCAGCAAACGTCAGCCGTCGATACCAGCGACAGATGCGGCTACCCGCGAGACGTGTCGATACCATCGACCCGCGTCGATGGTATCGACGGGTCAACAGGGGCGCCGATCAAGTCTATTTAAGGGGACTTGCAACGTCATATGACATCACACCCTCAGAGCAAGTATCTCCCATTGCACCAAGCACTCCCCCGAGCCCTCTACACCTGCGGAGAAGCGTCATCGAGCGAAGATCTTCACCGAGCGGAGAATTTCTCTCCATCTTCACCGAGCTCTTTTCTCCCAATCTCATTCTTCTCGCAATCATGGTGCATACGGGCGGAGCATCTTCATCAAGCGCGCACCCCATGGAGATCGAGGAGTTTGTTCCTCCTCCAACCGCTTCCATCTCTCATCCACGCCTCATTCATGCCAACATGGATGTAAGGAAGGTATACGAAGAGATAATGAAGCGGAAGTTCGAGGCCACCCGGTATGTGGACCGGGGAATGATCAGGGAGCTGGGATTCGAGGCCAACTTGGCCTATGTGTTGGCCGGGCAAGCGCGGCACACCAATCGCTTCTATGAGATGGACTGTCATGCGGATGGGCAACCGTTTTTCGGCAAATGGCCCACATACAAGGAACTGGTGGCCGAGTTCATGGCGTCTCTTGATATCTGCGTCGTACCAAATGACGTGGTACCATCGGACCAGATGTGGATCCAGGGAAGGGTGTCCTTCCGACTCTTCAACAACAATTACAACATCACGTTGAAGCAGTTCAACGACATCTTCAACTGGAACCACAGCCGCCACGATCACCGACGCCCCGACACCCGCACCGACTACGACAAAATCTTTGCCGAGCTAGTTACAGTGCCGGCAGGGAAGACCGTGAGCTACCACAATGCCGCGGTAGCGGATTTTGAGCACCCGTTCGTCCGGGTCTTGCATAGGATGCTGAGCTTGACCTTCTTCGCTCGGAGCGATCTTGCTTTGAGCAAGTTTCAGGAGAGTGACCTGTTCTTTCTCTATGCACTCCTGAAACGTCAAGAGTGCAACTAGGGAGCATTCTGGTTACAGCGCGTCATGGCGGTGAAGCGGAGTACAAGGAAGGCTCCAATACACTTTGGTGGTCTTGTCACCAAGTTGGCGCTGTACTTGGGGCTGAACTTTCAGTCCATGACTCCGATTTCTACGCGGAGTAAGGTGAACGTGCAACACTTGCACCGTTCAAACCTCATTCTTATCCGGGACGGGTTGGCGTACGCTCATTGCCACGTCAACCAAGCTTACCAGGAGGCATCCCTGCCAGACGACGTCTTCCACATCGAGGGCAAGCAGCATTTCCGATGGCCCATCATAGCCATCGAGTCCTCCGAAGAAGAAGGCGGAGGTGAAGACCAAGAAGGCGAGGCCGAGGAAGACGAGGAGGCTTTCACACCTCTTCGAGCACGCGTGGCACCACAGAAGCGTCCTAGGATGCACCCGGGTGCATCTTCATCATCTCAGCCCCCGCCGCCATCACCACAGCAAGAGCAGCCAGCTGCGGATCCCTACTCCATGCAAGGGATGTACACCATGCTGCAGGACATACAGCAGACTCAGCTGTAGCACATGGGTATGTATACCGGTATTCATGACACTACGAGCCGGATACTTGACAACCAACGGGCTATGTTTGAGAATGAGCGGCTCATCCTCGCCAACCAAGAGCAAATGCACACCCGGTTGCAGCGGATAGAGACGCAACATGAGCCCTTCTTTGACCATTACTGGAGTGAAGACTACTTTGGAGGCTATCCACAGCCTCCGCCGAGGACCCAATATGATCCAAGCTTCCAGGGGGAGTACCCGTCTTGGGATCCTACGGCACCACAATACCCACCACCGCCTCCGCAAGATTGATCAGGGTATCACTGTTCCACCCTTAAGTTGGTTTTTGACTATGAGGCCATAGTCGGATTCAAGCTTAGGGGGGTGGCTGGAACAGCTCTATCTTTTATCTTTTCTTTAGTTGTTTTTAGTTTCTGCTTTGTTATTTGTTTGTGCAATTTTAAGTTTTTATAAGTTTTTATTTAGGATCCACATCTATCTAGTGTAATCGTGGATGTCTTAAAAATTGTCATCTTGCTGTTTTCATGGGGAAATTAAGGGAATTTAAAATTTTTCTGTGTCATTTGGATAGCTTTACTTGGTTGTCCTTGGGGAACTTGTTCTATGAAAATGATTGATTATGTCAACTTTGAAGCAATATGTCATACTCACACCCCCATTGACTCATGAAAAGTGGATAGTAACGGTTGTTTGAGCCTAACCTAATCAAATGGTAATGAGACCTTAATCAGATGTAAGAGAAAGAACCCTTTAAACTTCTACACATGTCAGTAAGGAGGGACACATAATTTTCTTCTAAGGTTCAGTCACTTAATCTTGTGCCACCCCATTTTCTATAATCCACCCAAGAATTGGAAGTAAAGTGCAGTTTCCATTTCTTTTGAGTGCATAGCATGTAGATAGGGTTTGCATTCCTTTTTTCATAATTTTGCATAAAACAAAAAAAAAATATACGATGATACATGCACATTACCTTTAGGTGCATGTCATGTAGTTGCACTCATACTTTTATGATTTTCATGCATAAGTACACCATGTATCTCAGTTGACCTGAAAAGTGATCTAAATTGTTCCATACCCTCGCATTAGTACAAAGATTTCCAATCATGAAGACAATAGCCTAACACATGTATCTCTAAGCAATTATGGATATGTGGGCTAAGAGAAAATAAGAAAAAAAAATCTGAAAAAAAATATTTGAAAAAAAAAGAGAATTTAGAAGAAAATGGAATAAGAGGGAGAAAGGAATGATATCACTTGTATAACAGGGGAATTGAGTACATGATGTGGCTTGAGTAGATTTCTATCTCATTTTGAGGTAGAAGGTTAGTGCATGCATCATTCCATCCACTTTTAGGCATTAGGGCATTCTTAATGTGCATTTGCATCATTTAGGGCATTTTGTTATATGCATACTGAAACTGTGTAATACTTCCATATTCTCCCATGAACCACCCATTCCATTCACCCGTTGCTCGAATTGGTAGGCCACCGTGATTTTCTCCTCACTCATGATTATAAGGAGGACTGCTTCCATGTAGATGGTAGTTAGGGCGAGCAACGTAGTTTAGGCGATCACAAGATGCACCATGGCTGAATCGGCGAACTTTATTATGTTAACTGCCCTATCTGATAGTGTTCATCGGTTTGAATGATAATTTCTTTTATTGATGGTTATTGTCGCCTATAGGGTAATTACTGTTCTGTGATTAGGGTAGGCCGGTTTGAGAACGTCCAGTGGGAGTCATTTGTGATGTGGGTTGGTATTTTGATTGTTAGTTGACATTCGCAATTCTATTCTAAGGATTAGTTGCTCGAGGGCGAGCAATGTTTAAGCTTAGGGGAGTTTGATGCGATGATTTTGAGTCACATTTATAGACCGATTTCATATGTGTTTTGTGCCTTAATTACTCATTTTCATGGATATTATTGCATAATTCACTTAATTTGGTCTTTACCATCATTTTATATCAAATCCCCTTTGTTTTACTATTTTGAGCATTATTTATCATCTTATTATAAATTGTGTGGATTTACTTGGTCCTGTTGTGAATTTTCAGGAAGAACAAGTATCTGCATCCGTCGATACCATCGACGGATGTCGATACCATCGACCAAGCCACAGGTTGTCAGCCGAGAAGAGCAATACAGAGTCGATACCATCGACACCCATGTCGATGGCATCGAGATGTCTCCAGGCTGCTGGCGAGGATGAAGTCGATACCATCGACGCAAGTCGATGCCATCGACACTAGGAGAGCTACAGCGTCGCTAAACGACAACAACCGACGCTAAAGGAGTCGATACCATCGACGTCCAAGTCGATGGTATCGAGATCACCACAGGCGCTCAGAATAAAAGAAAGGAAAGATGCCGCTAATTCGCTGGGTCGATACCATCGACCCGCGTCGATGGTATCGACGTCGGCAGATATGCGTTGGATTTGTTTTGATTTTGATCGGACGGCTGTTGTTATTTGACGACCTAATTAGGAACTTATACCTAATGACGGCCGCCCAGACATGATCATTATCTCATTTTGGGTTGCACGAGTGCCGAGGAGGAGAGAAAGGAGAATGGAGGCCGAGAAGCTCATCCCGGGTGATTCAGACGCTTCCAGAGACAATTTCCACCACCGACAGGCGGGGAAAGCTTTTGTTCTATGCCAAGGATCCACCGGTTCTTCTCTGTTCAGGGGTTTTCCCATTTATTTCACGTTTTTCTTATGAATTCCCCAATTTCTACCATGTATTCGTGTAAGATGAACATGAGAGGCTAAAACCCTCAATCTTTAGGATCGGGAGTAGCCCGGGGATACATTGTATGATGATTTTATATTGATAATTCATATTTTTCTCTCATATCCGTGGTATAAATTCGTTTTCTCTATTTCTATTGTTATGCTTGATCACCATAATAATAACTTAATGCCCTTAATCACTTCGACAGAAGGATTAACGGTTGAAAAGAGACGAATTCTACATTAATTAATAAAACCCTTGACAAAGGAGTTGTAAAATTAATGGTGGGAACTGAGAGACCGTTTATAATGCACTTAGTTTAGGGGAATGATTACTACGACGGTGGAATCAACCTAAATCTAAGTAGTGAATTACACCACGACAGTGGGTAATTCTGATTTCAGGCCATTACCCGGATAGAGAGAGAAGTGTGAGGAATGATATGAAACTTAATACAATGTTGACCCGCGGTGAAACCGCCATCCTAAAGATATCCCTTTTAATTGATTAAATTAACCTTTAATCGATTGTTTTCTTTGTTTGATTTTTATTTTCTTTTAATTTGAACAACAAAACCCTACTTTGTTAATCGGTCTAGCTGATTGCGATTAGTTAGTAGAAGTCTCCAATAATTCACGTATCCCTGAGTTCGACTCGGGCCTCACAAGGCCTATATTACTCGACGCGTACACTTGCGTTTTTAGCGCGTAGTAAAATACACGTCATGAACCGGTCGGCTCAAGTGTTGATTTGATCGGCTCAAGGATAGGGTGAACGATTGCTTCAAGTGTTGAAACGATCGGTTCAACTGTTGCAACCGGGCAAGTTGGGAAAGTAGGATTGGTGAGAATTTTCCTTTCGTTTCACTTGCCCAATTTGATTGGAACAAGGACTGGTATTCGATACCAATTAGAAACAAAAAGTTGGAAAGTCAATCGGGAACTGGTCAGGACCATGAACTGACCGGTTCAGAAGTGAACCAACTGGCTCATGGGTCCCAACCAATCGGTTGAGGTTTCAACCGACCGGTGCAGGTCCCCAACTGACCGTTTCAGTTGTGAAACGATCGGTTCAGGTTGCGAGTTGGTTGTTTTGTGGAAAATATTGAACCCTTCTACTCCTGCTTTTAGTCCCACATTGCCCGGGATGGAGAACCCTGTCCCATGACCCTCCTATATATAGGGGTATTGGGGGGCTTCTCAAAGTACAAATCAGTGCAATCAGTTGCTCTGCAAAGTTGTCATTCTCTCTAGTTTTGGTAACTGAGAGAGAGCCTAAGCAAGTGCTTCCTGCAAAGGGAGGTGCAGCAAGGGAAGGACAATTATAGTTGCAACTGGAGGTAGGAGAGTGTGTTGGCGACTAGTACGTCAACAGGAGGGTGCGACTCCTTCCACTTCCTTATGGGACAAGGAGTGTGGAGTTCTAGGTGCTCCGTGTGGACTACTTCAGAAGTGGGAGGTTTCTGCCGCTCAGGAGGACAACTATCATCCGACAGTCCGGTAGGAGGAGGAGTCGTCAGTCCCGGTGCGACCAGGAGCTGCACAGACGCCGTCGAAGACCGGAGTTGAAGACCGCGCATAGCACGAGGTATTGTCGCCGAGCAAGCCTCGGGACAAGGTATGATTCCACAAACCATCTCTTCCTATTATATAGACGTTGACGCGTTTCCTCGTGCTAGGTTTGGTGGAGAATGATTTTTGTTTCCGCTGCCTTCTTTGCCTCCCCTAAAATGCAATAGTGGTATCAGAGCCATGTCAACTACTCGATATTTTAGGAATATTGATATGATCGATTTTGGTTTGTTGCCTTTATTTATTGCATACGATGCGAATAATATTGGCTTTATGCATGTCCAATCCTAAATCCACAAATCCCAATTACATATATGATATGTATTATTAATGCACTCGATACGCGTCGCCCTTAAATGAGTTTTGTGGTGGATGTACAGTGTGGTTATGGCCAATAAACTCTATCTGTGTATGGTTGTATGTGGTTGCTTGCATCTCGGTCTGCGCACTGATCTTCCCTCTCCTATTCCGGATGTAACTCGAAATAATTCGAGATTCGTTCCTACCTTTGCTCCCCCCAAATGTAACTCGGGGTTTCCCTTTTAAGCAATGTAAAATTAGGATAGATTTTATTTCCTGTTATGTCGAAGAACGGCGGACATCCTGACGACAGCTGAGACGATTGGTTCAAGGAGTGAACCGATCGGTTGACAACCGGTTCGAGGAGCGAGACGAGCGGGTGGCAGCCATGGAGAGATGATCGACGACCAGGCGAGCCGAT
Source organism: Alisma plantago-aquatica (assembly GCA_963693085.1). Lineage (NCBI taxonomy): Eukaryota > Viridiplantae > Streptophyta > Magnoliopsida > Alismatales > Alismataceae > Alisma > Alisma plantago-aquatica. The sequence continues at coordinate 201,906,598 of OY856413.1, forward strand.
CGGTTGGAGGAGCCAACCGATCGGGTGGTGGCACCCAGACGACCGGCCAGAGAGAGAAGATCATTCATATGATGAGTTGATAAACTCGGATGGCAAGGCACAAAATTCATCTTGTACAGGTTGCATGTGATGTAGACCTAGATGCCCGTGATTCCTCTTGGCTCGAGGAATCACATTAGGATGGCCATAATCATCGCTTTTGTCATTTTTGCATGTTTTCTGTGGGATATAGCATGTATATGATACATACTATGTATTGTGGTGATTGGATATGTATATGTATATAAAACCAAATCCCTCATTAAATATTAAGTTTTAGATGCCTTCCAAATGTGACACATGTGAAAATTTTGATTGATCAAGTGTGGGCAAGCCCTAGCGTGGTGCAACGTCTATCTCATGGAAGCATGAAGGATGAATGTGTGGGTCTGCCCTAGCAGGGTGCATATTCATCGTGTTGGCTTTGGGTCGGACTTAACAAGGTGACCTAGATAGGATCTCGCACCTTGAGGCATGGAGATGATCATGGCAAGGAGTTGCATATGACATCTTATCAAGAGTTTCATATGATGCAATTGGCAAGAGTTGCCTACCTGAGAGATCAAAGTTGTGGGTCACAGCCCCAACTGGTCCATGACTTAGAGGATTTCAGGATCTTGCCCACTAGAAGGCTGTACACTGCAATCTTCCGAATTGATGGTGAGGGCTATCAATTTGAAGTAAAATAGTGGGAGCGATAATTAATTAAAGGCCTAATTATATCGTAAAATTTTCAAATCAATCAAATAAGTCAAAAATGAGTTTTTGGACTAAAATTGCATATTTCCTTTTGTTAAAATAAATGGTTAATCAACAATAATCACTTTATTTGCGATCGGTCTTTGAGACCAACAAATTAAATGGGAATAATTCCATGACTGGTTAGGTTGATGAGAAGTGTTCTCAAAGAGCAAAAGCTCTAAGTCCTAGTTATACCAAGACCAGATAAACTCAATCCCACCACATCAATGGCTGAAAGTATGCTTATGGAAGCATACCGAGGAAGACATTGATGAGGAGTGCTTGATGTTGTGTTCTCTGAACTATGAGTTGCAGAGACAACATGAGACATATGATGTCTCCAAGACACTGTCCTAGTATGTCATGACAGAAGGAGATCCAGTAAGGTATTCACACACTCAATGTGATTGGGTATGTGGTAAACCTGACTAAGAAGGATTCCCTCTGAGCAAAGAGTTGGTTATTGGTATGATACTGCAAATGTTGCAAGAATCATACAATTCATGATAAGATACAACATTAACAACTTTGACAAGCGTTGATAGAGTTGTTGGACATGTTGAGGATAGTAGAGGCAAAGACGAAGAAAGACAAACCATAATCTTTGATGTGATCAAAGAGAAAGGTAATTCTTAAGGGCAAGGACAAGGGAAAAGCAAAGAAGTGTTCTGATGCTAGCCAGCATTCCAAGCCGTCTTCAGCCTCAAGGCACATGGGGAAAGGGTGTATGAGGAATTGCCCTCTATATCTGGAAGAACAAAAGAAGATAAAGGAGGGGATGGAGATCTCCACCTAAGGTATCATGAAATGAACCACTTCTTTATCTAAGGTATATGATACCAAGATATGGATATGTCATATATGATATGCAATATCCACAAAGAAGTGATGGCCTTTGTGAAAGGACCAAGAAAGGAGTACCCATCATTGGAGCAAGTGTTGCTGCCATAGATAGGAGTACCTTTCAGTTTATTTCAGCCTAAAGGGCACGAAATAGAGTTGAGAACTTATATTTCATATATTGCCAATAGATAGAAACACTTTATTTTTGCATATTGTATGACAATGATGGCAATTAATAAAGTTGATGTTTCAATCTTAAAGATATGATCTTTGTGGCAATGCCTTGCTTATCTTGTGATACATGGTATGCATAAGATAATATGATACCTAAAGTTATTGATAACTCAAACAATCAAATTATCATAAATCATAAGAAATTCATTTCTAGTTTCCATGTGATGGATAAATCTAGACTCTTTTGGTTAGAGAACCAATAAGAGACATGAATCTCTTGTACATGATTAATCAATCTTCACTAATGGTAGTGGGAGAATGATTATCCTATTAGGCATAATACATGTGATGTATTTACATACCTATTGGAGCGAATGCTAATACTTCAAATGGTGTTTAGAGAAATACCAATATGAATATCTTGAAGTGTTCAAGATTATCATAGATGAAGTGCAAATTTGGTAAAGTGTTAATTCTTGGTGAGATCAATGAATGAAATACTTGGACCAAATGTTTGAGATCCTTATGAGTGATTATGATAGTGTATGATAGTGAACTCATGATTAAGGCATGGTGATGACTAAATCAAGAAGGAATCATACTCTAAGAAGTTAGAGAATGATTATCAAATAACTGAATTCTTCTTAATAAAAGGATACCCCACACTAATAAAGGACATTGAGAATCACAAGGAGTTGTGAGTTCTTATATCCTTGACAGATACAACTCAATCATCTATGTGATCAGTTGTTCATGTGATGAGTCAACTATCTAGATGAATATGAGGAACCAAAATTTGAGTTATGGTTTATGACCATTACATCCTGAATGACATCCATGTGAACCATAAGGTATGACCTTGATTGTAGCACCCATTCGATGAAATCCATAAGTGCAAATGAGTCTTAAGTGTTAAGACACATGGATAACATTTGAGAAGGATGATGCTTGTTGATTGAATCTTAATGACTAAAACATTTGGTGTATGGATCCTAAAACCGAATTCCTATGAGGAATAAAACAAGGATGTGTACGTGACACAACCCATAAGGTTTATGAATCCACTAACGCAAATGAAGTCTATAAGTTACAATGAACTAATCAATGTGATTGATTGAGTACGAGCAACTCAGAATTAGATCTTTACTTTAGTTGACTGATATGTCAAAGATAAAGAAGGGATCTATGATTTAGTGGGAGCGTATTCACATTCCACATGTTGATGTGAAATGGAAATGTTCTAGAATGGAATTCCAAAAGTGGAAATTATCTTTAAGGAAGATAGAGATGTTTCCTATGTGATAGGAATAGAGATCTATAGAGATAGTTCTCGAAAACCTCTTGACATGTAAGGAGAAAGCATACATTGGTAATCTGTACTGAAGGGTTCAGTATGCATAGATTCAATGGGAGAAAACTTGTCCATGTTACATGGAGTAATTATCCCAAGGCCAAGTGTCCAATTCTTATGAAGAATGTGAACACTAAGAATAGATATGAATCTATCATGTATGTAATCATCCCATTATCTTGCATGTATCGACATGACAAGAATAAAAATACATTCATCATCTTGTATGTATGACATGGCAATATGATGTGCTCATCCTGATAACTCGTATGTGGGACATGACGAGTGGATGTCTGCCTACTTCCAGTAAGGGTTATCGGAATACCATGAGAACTTGATAAGTACTTGGGAAGTACTAGTTCTATAGAGATAAGGAAGAGTTCAATGTAAAGAGTTACATTGATGCAAACTTCCGAAAGGATAGAAAATTAATCGCAAAATATATATAGGATATATAAAAGTGAAAGTTTGTTGATAATTGGAAATGTTCCAATATAACCATTTAAAAGGGAAATGCCGAGTATCCGTGTGTTAGAGGATAGCAGTGGATACTATATGGATCTGGAAGTTCATGAGATGAACTTATATTCCACTCATTGATGACAAGTCTGGAATCCTTGATCATGCAATTTGGCTAAAGGTTAGCAAAGGAATACTAGATCGCATATTACGACAACTCCATCTCATACATACGACGTACATCGAAGAGATGAGAGACATGCAATTAAAACTGACTTTGGCAAGGTGTTGCCATTACTCACTATTTTGGCACTAGAGCAGAGTGACATGTGGGACATGTTTGAAGATCACTATGAATATGATTCAAGGGTGATTGCCTCGCAGTGCAAGTGGGAGTCTGTTGGTATGTATGCCCTGAGAGCCAATCATGGGATGATTGGTGGGATACATTAAGATTGATTTGATAAACATCAAAGGCAAGCTTCCAATTCTTTCTGGTTCAGTCATATGAGATAGTGATAGAACATATTGAATGTCTAGAGAATGACAATACTCAATAACGTATGCCTTCATGTTCATGACCTAAACGATGAGATCATACAGATGCTAAGAGTTTGTACATTCCTGTTATGTCCGTAGTCGGATGTCATTGTGGACGGTAGATAGACAGCAATGACACACAAGACTAGATTGTGGTGTTGGTTGATGACAAAATCTCATTAGTCATGATATAGAGATATCAAACCAAACACATAGGTACTTGTTAGAGAACAAGGTACCGGACTGACCCACCGTGAGTTTGACACATGGAACCATGACATGGTAGTCACAGTCAGTACTCACAGTGATGGTGTGAGTGTGATTCTTTGACCTAAAATCACTACACTCAACACATGTCGTTGGGCACACTTTGACATCATCAAACGCAGTCCTGAAACATGGGTTGTTATAAAGGTGATGATTGGGTGGCTTTGACACATGGGGCTTTTGAGGGGTGAGTGATAGATATGGGATTTGTCCCTCCTGAAAGAGTTTGATATCCAAGGCCACTTGATGAGTAGGATTGAGATAGGCGTACGCACGCATGTGTGAATCAGTATGTGATATTGATGTCATACATATCTCGTTCAATCTACTCTGAGATCAAGAAAGTAAATGAACATTAACAGGATGACTGTTGCATGCCTCGAGTTCATTCGGGATATCAGTGACAAAGGAATTATACATTTGCTGTAACACCATTCACGGATTGTAGGATTGAAAGTTGTTCTCCAACTTTCTACTTTCACTTGGGTAGCACTGATGTGTGACTAGGCAATGCTCTTTGCTTGTGAAGTCATAAGTGTTATGGATGTTCACTGCCAACGTGAAATGGACCTGTAGGGTCACACACATAGGATTTAACCTGGAAGAGGAGTTTTGTCCACAAACAATGTTTAGATTGATTACTAAAGGAGTTTAGTAGTTCAATTAAACACTCAATTGATTGATAGCTCAAAATCATAGTGTTCAAGGTGTTGGACAAATTGATTAGAGTATCAGATTGATTGAAATCGCAATTGACTGATTCTGCACAATCTGCACTCCCAACCGATCGGCTCATGTGATGAACCGATCGGCTGAGCTTGGTGAACTGGTCGGCTCAAGTGTTGAGTTGATCGGCTCAAGGACAGGGTGAACGATTGCTTCAAGTGTTGAAACGATCGGTTCAACTATTGCAACCGGGAAAGTTGGGAAAGTAGGATTGGTGAGAATTTTCCTTTTGTTTCATTTGCCCAATTTGATTGGAACAAGGATTGGTATTAGATACCAATTAGAAATAAAAAGTTGGAAAGTTAATCGGGAACTAGTCAGGACCACGAACCGACCGGTTCAGAAGTGAACTGATCGGCTCATGGGTCCCAACCGATCGGTTGAGGTGTCAACTGACCGGTTCAGGTCCCCAACCGACCGTTTCAGTTGTGAAACGATCGATTCAGGTTGCGAGTTGGTTGTTTTGTGGAAAATCTCGAACCCTTCTACTCCTGCTTTTAGTCCCGCATTGCCCGGGATGGAGAACCTTGTCCAATGACCCTCCTATATATAGGGGTATTGTGGGGCTTCTCAAAGTACAAATCAGTGCAATCAGTTGCTCTACAAAGTTGTCATTCTATCTGGTTTTGGTAACCAAGAGAGAGCGCGAGCAAGTGCTTCCTGCAAAGGGAGGTGCAGCAAGGGAAGGACAACTGCACTTGCAACTGGAGGCAGGAGAGTGTGTTGGCGACTAGTACGTCAACAGGAGGGTGCGACTCGTTCCACTTCCTTGTGGGACAAGGAGTGTGGAGCTCCAGGTGGTTCCTGTGGACTACTTCAGAGGCGGGAGGTTTCTGCCGCTCAGGAGGATAACTGTCATTCGACAGTCCGGTAGGAGGAGGAGTCGTCAATCCCAGTGTGACCAGGAGCTGCATAGACGTCGTTCAAGACCGGAGTTGAAGACCGCGCATAGCGCGAGGTATTGTCGCCGAGCAAGCCTCGGGACAAGGTATGATTCCAAAAACCATCTTTTCCTATTATATAGACGTTGACGCATTTCCTCGTGCTGGGTTTGGGGGAGAATAATTTTTGTTTCTGCTGCCTTCTCTGCCTCCCCTAAAACAGAACATAGTGGTCCTGGCACCCAGGTGAGGGCTCCCTGCCCTCCGCCTTCCTTCTACGGACTCAGAGCAGTCCCTCCCACCTCCATTGGTGGTCGAGGTTGTCTGCTTCACTAGCCGATGTATGCACAGAAATAGGGCATCTCAGCCGCGGTTGATGGCCCAACTTGGGTACCACGAAGGAGAGTCTTGGGCACCCATTATATGCTCTGATCTCTAAGTGGGGTTCTTACCCCTATTTATATAGTGTACGGACAACATGGTCAATCTTATCTTCAATGGAGTTTGACCCTGGCCTGGACATTGTGCAAAACCCAATCCTTCATGGAAACAGTACAACTAGGAGGTCTTTTAGTTCGGATTGGACTCCCAAAACTAATGGAGCACTACCCAGACTTGCACATTAATTGTGTGCAGAGTACAACAATTGAGAAGATTCCTCATACTATTCCCCCATCCTTATCTGAGTTGAGGTACAACCATCATTGGATCCTAGATCCAACGGCTATCAGCCACATGCCAAGAACATTTTCTTGATTATATTGGAAAATTGTGACATATAAAGATTTCATTCTCACTTTAGGGAATCTTGTAAAAATCATAACTTTCAACCCGCTTATCCAATTGATCCCAAGTTTGAAGGGAAAATCTATAAAGACTTATTCTACTCTTATTCAAATTTGAAGCCGAAACTCAAAAGGAATAACTCCTTTTCTTCATTTGCAAGTCAATGACTTAAAAGGCATATATTATGCATTAAAACATATATTTTCTCTTTCCTCTTTTCCTATATTCTTTACTTTGATTACTCTTTCCACTATTAATCACTTGTAAACGAAATCTAATCAATTTTGGCCATCAATGCCACTTTCTAGAGATTTCCATATATTTCTCATAAATACATTGCTCATTAACTATTATCTTTTATTTTTCTCTATTGTTTGGACTTTTCTTCTTTTCCTCTCTTTTATATCCATTATTGGTGTAACAAAACAATAGAAGTCACGAAATTCATATCAAAGGGGAGATTTGCAATGAAACCCATTCTTTGAAGTAAAGCATACAACCTTCTCAATTCAAGTCCATATTCATATAATTATTACATTTCAATTATGAAAACACATGTAAAGTTGAGGTTGAAACATCCTTCCCCTCTTATAGGAATTTTGCCATCAAAATTCAACAATCAAACAAACAAGTTAGCATATGCTTTCTCCATGTCCGTCTTTAGCTCCCATGTGGCCTCATCCTCTCCATGGTGCTTCCAAAGAACCTTTAACATCTCTATATTCTTACATCTGAGTTCTTTCACCTTGGTATCTAGAATCCACAAAGTTGATTCAGGATATGCCAGCTTCCATTGAAGCTCAATAGGCTCAATGCTCAACACATGGCTCGAGTACACCACATAGTGCTCTATATCATACTCATGGAACACATCATACATAATGTTATCATGAGGGGTAAGGCTAAACATAATCAACTCCACCAATCCATTTCAAATGGACCTATGTATTGGGGACTCAGCTTTAGCTATAGCTCAGAGGGGTCGGGTTTTCATAACACATATTCTCCCACATTAAACTGCATGTCAGTCTGCTTTGCATTAGCTCACGACTCGTGTCGCCCCTGGGATTTCTCAGCCATCGCATGATCAAAGTGACTTCATCTACACACATTGTGGTCTCTCTGACCTTCACAAGGTCCTTTCACCGACATCGTCTGAAGGAAGTGGTGACCGACACAACCTCCCTTACATAGCTTCTTACACCTTGATACTAACTATGGTGGCTATCATCACAAGCAAACTCTCTTAGGGAAAGAACTACTCCCATGTATCACCTGAACGAGCACACACTCTCTCATCAGATCCTCTAGTCTGGATCATACTCTCTTGATTGTATATCAGTTAGGGGTGATAAGTGGTGTTGAACTTCAAGCTGGCATCAAGTTCTTCATGTACCTACTTCCACTACATGGAAGTGATCCTGAGGTCAGGCTCTAGATATTGAACTCAACCACGGTGTAGATGAACTATCCCTTCCTCATATATAGTTCAACCAGATCTTTCACACTGACAGTGCTCTCTTTCTTAGGTAAGGGATTAGGTTAGCTTAGTAAGGTGATCTACTGTACCCATACTGCATCATGACCTCTCTTGGTCCAGGGGAGACCCACCATAACATCTATGGTGATCTACTCCCATTCCCTTTCAGGGACTCTTCATTATCTATAGTAACTCACTGGGTACTGGTGTTCGACCTTCACCTCATGTTATGCATGGTGACAAGCCACATGCAATTCGGTATACTTCTTCATCTCTGGTCTTCAAGCACTACCAGAAACTTTAATCATTTTAATGATACCATATGCAGGGTGTACTTATCATCACAAGCTCCTACATGTCATGACTCCTCAAGTTTGACTCCTCAGAAACCCTAGAACACTCTATTCATGGGTTCCATCACATTCTTTTCCTGAGAAATGTATCTGAGGTTCTTCAACCATTCTCTTATCGCATCAAGCCCTAGGATGGCTAACCAAGCAACCACCACTAACTCGACCAACGGATCTCATTGTATCTGAGTGTTAGCCAAGCATGTATCACAAACTTAGGGTTCACCTAGCCATCTCTTCTAGCCTCTCTACTGGCTAAACTAGACAGTTGTGTCTCAACCAAGAGCATCCATTACCACCCTACATCCTTATGTGCTAGGTAACGGTGAAGAAATAAACCTTCATATATTCCACTCTACATCCTCATCTCGGATTCAGGTCTAACTGAGTCAAGAAAACACTGAGCTCATCATCTTGGTTATCGAACTCAAACTTATATAACTCATAAATTCCATATTGCTCTTGATCGGAACGTCCTCATATGATGACTACCTTAGTTCTCATTGTGTTTGCAAACCATCTATAAAAAGGCATGATACTTCCCCAATCCTCAAACATCATAGCAATGTTTCAACACACATCATCTTTACCCTTAGTGTATGGCATGCATATTTCCCTATCTCTCACCCTCATAATGAGAGGAAATATGCATTTGGATGTAGTCCAAATATAGAGTTCATCACATTCCAAGAGTAGAGATGGTGCATCACACATCTCCAGTACACTTTCCAATCTAAGTTGAAACGTGAATCACATGACTCCACATCATGAATATCTCAATTTTAGGTTTACTTCCATAGAAATTGTTCCCAAACATTCTTGGGTCTTAAACATCTCTCTTTTATGCACAATCCTTAGTCGTTACCTCAAGGTCTCTAGGGTGCCGACACTTTTGGGGTGATCTGACCCTTATGCATCTAGGGAGTGCCTATCACCTTTACCCCTTAGGCCCCATGAACTCATGAAGGTGTCCAACCTCCTATCCCATGGTACCTGGGCAAAGGCAGTTGTTACCTCCAGACCCTATGGTCTCATGCATACAGGGAACAGACAACTCCTACTTCCATTGGTCTTATCCCTTCCTGACCTTAGTATTGACTTAGGATTCCATCATAGCACATCTCATTATTGAATCTTTACCCAAAACTTCATCATCTCTTTAGGCACTCATGGTCAAACTTACATCCTTTCATAGGGATCATGGTGACCTACCTAACTTGGTCAGGCCTCATAAGGTTACCTCTATGGAAACATATCTACATGCCCCTTAGAGATGGTCACACAAGGGTCTATAGATCCACGCTCACACCATGTGCTCTCCACTTATCTCATCAAGATCCTATGAGAGACCTCTTTAGGTTACTTCAAACCAACACAAAAGTTGATACTCACCCTATAGAGGGGTCCCTCCCCAAGATGGGAGAAAACTACCTCTTGAGAGAAACAAAGATCACAAACATCCTTACGTCCAGGGTTTACACTATCATGAGCATGCTTAGCCCTATAAAGTTACTTAGGCATGTAGCTAACAAGAAGACCACCTACTAAACTATGATAGGTCTCTGTGGTAGGTCACACTTGTTTCTATTGCTCTACATCAGACCAACATCATACATGCATATGTCACCAACCTATGTGTGTGGGGTTCATCAAACATATACCTTAGTCCAATGGGTTTCCTTTTCCTCTAAATCTGAGGGGTTCTATGCCCAAAACTATAGGAACTCACCCATCTTCATGAGCATTAGGCGCACCAGGTTCTTCTACTTTCCCTCTTAGGTCTAGGAACTCTAGGTTCACTTCTTATGCATCAACTATCCAACCACGAACCAAACATGCACAAGGTATATAATGCACTTCCTACTATTCCTCCACGTGAACAACACCTCAGATCCCTACACCAAGACAATCAACTATCCTTTCTACACCTATAAGGTAAGGTAGGCACCTACATCTTCTGTACATTGGTTCAGGAAGCCTCTTCTCATTCTAGGGTTTGGTTCCTCTAAAGCCATCCAAGGTACGATGAGTCTCCGAGGATCATGTGTGAAGCAACCACAACCATCCTCTTAGGTCGTCCATCCTAAGTCATATCATATCCAACCTCTCATGGTCCAACATGTCTCAGAGTCTAAGCTTCCAACCTTCTTGCTTGGGTTTTGCTCTCTCTCTAGAGATAACCCTACAACCAACCTTACCACTGGAGGTTCTCTCTCTAAGAAGGAAGACCAAGCTCTTAAGGATACATTCATACTCCTACATGGGTGAAACGTATGATCCAAACCTATGTTCGATCAAGATTATCCAAAGCTCTACATGCTTATCTCATAAGCTATTCAGCATGCCCTTCTAGCCGAGGTCTCCACCTACTTCCGGCACTACTGATGTGCTTTCTTACATAGGTGCATGCCCTTATATGCTCATATATGACCATAAGGGTTTCTATATGGTCACCACTATCCTCTTCAATGAAGGAGCTATCCTTCACCCTAACAGGCACAACCCTTCAAAGGTTGGGTTGCCAAAAGGTACTAGGTCAACCAACCTCACATAGCTCATACATCTCTCGGGTATTAAAAACCAAAAAGCATATCACCCCATGTATTTGGTCGACCATGATATCTAACTTATAATGTCATCTCTCTCCAACATCCACTTAGTGTTAGGGTTAGCATCATCCAAAGAGGATCTGCCAAGTCTCAACCTCTTCCTAGAGGCCTCTGCCTCCAAGGCTAACTCTCTCCTCATCCTCCTACAACAACGTCTAACATGAGGTCTCTCCTGAGGGAATGACAACACATGTCATGAAACCTAAGCATGTAACTATTCTTTAGTTTATGCTTAAACTATTAAGGTTATGTCCATGATATCTTATTTACATGCTTTTCATTGATTTGATGGAGGATTCCTGAATCCTTATCATACTTACCCTGACCTCAAGAGGGTGAGGAAGAGAGAGAAAAACCCTAAACCTTAGAATCTTAATTGAATTAGGGTTGAGAAGGTACGAAATAGATGAGAATTCTAAAGGTATCTTATTTTGAGTCAGAACTGCAGACATAGGCCAGGCAGTCAGACTGCATCCGGGAGTCCTCATGACCAACTAGTGAGGTGGAGGAAAATATTGCTAGCCCCTAGACCGTGATCCTTTTCTAGACACCTCTATGTTTGGAAAATCCACTAATAACTCCCTCAGATTCTACATAGTTTGTAAAATTTAATAATTACTAAGGATTAAATGAGAAACCATTGCCTCTAATACAAAATGTAATGACCCCACCTCCCAGTAACCCCCAATGAAGGGAGACCAAAATGTCAGAGCCATTATCCCAATTTCCCAGAACAATGGTTTGACAAAAAATCAATAATAATTACTAAATTCTACCAAAACTATACTGAAAAGCTAGAATAAAATAAAACTTTGCATACCTTTTTAAAATCTTGGATTTCTAAACTTCTACCCACAACTGGAGTCTATTCTAACTAATTCTCCTTGTGATTTAATTCATATATTCACAATGTATCACTTTATTGTTTGTCCTTTTCATATTGTTCACGACAAATAAAACGTCGGTTAGCATCAATGAATATTTTGATATGTGGGGACAACCAAAATTTCACAAATATTGCTAACAAGCTAAATATCATAATTAAGTTATTTAACAATCCAAATTACATTTTCAATGTGACATTTTCCCCCACTTTTTCCCCAACACTGGAATACCCTCTCTAGGGTTTTTCCTTTGCAAGAGACATAAGGCCACCTTCTCCATCCTAAGCTTGGTGCCTGGGGTCACCTTTCATGGTGCCCAATAGTCATGAAAGAAACATAAGGCCACCTTCTCCATCCTGAGCTTGGTGCCTGGAGTCACCTGTCATAGTGCCCAATGGTATTCCCTCTTGGGCATGACCGAATTGAACTTCCCTCTAAGGCTTGGTCACACATCATACATCAGGGTGGCATGTAGGTGTGAGAATGCACATTTATAATTAATTGTGATAATCATAATGACTTTAAAGATTTGCATTAATGAACATCCATCAGTTGGGTTTCTTCCAATTCGATCAATCATTCGAGAAAACTCCATGAAACTAAACCAGTTACTCATAAATAACCACATACTTGATCCAGAGTAACTTGAGGTCCAAGCAAGAATAATCAAGAACAATCAATCAAGCAATCAACAATATCCTGAAATTAGTGCATAACACCCATATGTCATTACGTTATCCAAAACATTTTCAAGATTGACTTGGATTCTACATTAGGATTTGTAGGCCATCTTTAGGATGTTATTAGAGTTTTAGCCTCCATAATGCATTTATCACTTTTAGGTCATGTCAAGATCATTAAGGCCAATTATCATGTCCTGGTTCCTTTAAATTAACAACTCAACAAGTAATTATAGTTTGATTCTCAAAGGAACCCTAATTACTATAATTCACATCTTCTAGGTTAGAAAACCCTAAATTAACATTTATTCCACTTCTATACACTAGAAAACCCTAATTACCAAATTAAGGGTATTTATCCAAAATTAATCCAATAAAACTATTTTCATGCCTTCTAGATTGATTCTGTTATTTAGATTCATTAAATCTCATAACTACCTGAATTAGGGTTTTTAACCCTTTTAAAGCACTATTCAGACAATGAAACCCTAAATACACAAGTTATGAACATATATCTCTAATTAGATCTCTTTCATCATATTTATGCAATTGAGTCAAACTTTGATTACTAGTATCAACTAACTCTTTCAAAAAATTAATATTCAAAAGCTAGGGTTTTGATCTAGTTAGATCATTTAAAGATACCAAATTTAGATACTTTTCAAACTAGAAGAAAAACTAGGATCTGTTAGTATTTTATTGAATCCCTTGTATTTTTCATGGAAATATTCATATATAATTTGCTTTAATCTGAGCCACCAGTAATAAGTTACAAATTTTGCAAGATAAATTACCTTTTAGCCAATCACTGGCCACCGCGTCAGCCAATCCGACCCCCTTTTCGTTGGCAACTCTGTCAGGAGCCGAAGTAGGGTCAAGAACAACAAATCTCTACGAAAAGACCTTTGTGTCCCTATGATAAGTATATATTCAGTGCATGTGCTCAGCGATATTTCGGTAATTACGCGGTTTATCTTCTTCAACCTCACGATTCTCCTTTGTTCGCGATCTTGTGTTTCCCGACGGTCAATCGCAAGGTTGACTTCTGCCCTCTGGTGGTCCTGGTGCCCAGGCGAGGGCTCCCTGCCCTCTTCCTTCCTTCCACAGACTTGCAGTAGTCCCTCCCACCTCCATTGGTGGTCACGGTTGTCCGCTTTACTTGCTGATGTCTGCATAGAAATAGGGCATCTCGCCCACGACTGATGGCCCAACTTGGGTACCACGACGGAGAGTCTTGGGCACCCATTATACACTCTGATCTATAAGAGGGGTTCTTACCCCTATTTATATAGAGTAGGGATAATAGGGTAAATCATATCTTAGATGGAGTTTGACCCCATCCTGGACATTGGGAAAAACCCAATCCTTCATGGAAACGGTAGAACTAGGTGGTCTTTTAGTTCGGATTGGACTCCCAAAACTAATGGAGCACTTCCCAGACTTGCACATTAATTGTGTGCAGAGTACAACAATTGGGAAGATTCCTCATATTGTTCCCCCTTCCTTATCTGAGTCAAGGTACAACCACCATTGGATCCTAGATCCAACGGCTATCAGCCACACACCAAGAACATTTTCTTGATTATATTGGAAAATTGTGACATATAAAGATTTCATTCTCACTTTAGAGAATCTTGTAAAAATCATAACTATCAAACCGCTTATCCAATTAATCCCAAATTTTAAGGGAAAGTCTATAATGACTTAATATACTCATATACCAAGTTTGAAGCCGAAACTCAAAAGGAATAACTCCTTTTCTTCATTTGCAAGTCAATGACTTAAAAGGCATATATTATGCATTAAAACATATTTTTTTTCCTCTTTTCCTATATTCTTTAATTTGATTACTCTTTCCATTATTAATCACATGTAAATGAAATCTAATCAATTGTGGCCATTAATGCCACTCTCTAGAGATTTCCATACATTTCTCATAAATGCATTGCTCATTATCTATTATCTTTTATTTTTCTCTATTGTTTGGACTTTTCTTCTTTTCCTCTCTTTTATATCCATTATTGGTTTAACAAAATTATAGAAGTCATGAAATTCATATCAAAGGGGAGATTTGCAATGAAACCCATTCTTTCAAGAAACACATACATCCTTCTCAATTCAAGTCCATATTCATAAAATTATTACATTTCAATTATGAAAACACATGTAAAATTGAGGTTGGAACACTAGGTAACCATCTCTATGAGAGTCTAGAGATTTGATTCTCATTGACAATCCTAGACAACAATGCAAAAGATATATTTCATTAGAGTTATCGAGTTTCAATCTTTTAGTATTAATGTTATAAACATTTGTCTTTAGATCTAAAAAATAAAGACCATAAGCTTCAGGGAACTTTCATAAAATATAATCTCTTTAGAAATAGAACATTGACCATTCTGTATATGATATTCATATCCATCCTTGTGAATACAAGGTACATAATTAATGTTTCTATTTATGGCAAGTACAAAATGGTAGTTCTTTAACTCTATTACAAGCCTCATGGGAAGAGACAAATTATAGCTTCCAATTATAGTGGTAGCAACTTTTGCTCCATTTGCAATGCATAGTTGAACCTTTCCCTTTCGTGAAGGCTTACTTCTTTTTAGATCTTGTATATTTAGACATATGTGAGATTCACATCAGGTATCTAGTACATAATATGAACAAGTAGACAAATTCTTTAGTAACACATGAAGTGCAAATATCTATCCCCCCTTCTTCCTTAATTGTCGACCGACTGGACTTCTGTTTCAGAACTTTTATACAAATCTGTATTTAAATGATTCTAACCATATCGGACCATCACATGGGTACCAAAATCTACATTTTAATGCAGGAATGGGTGGTTGACAGTGGATGTTCCAAACATATGACCGGAAACAAGGATGCATTCCAAACTTTTGAAGAAAAGAAAAGTGGAACAGTCACTTTTGGAGACAATGGTAAGGGCAAAATCGTTGGAATAGGTAATGTTGGTACAAACCTTGAAATTAAGAATGTTCTACTTGTTGATGGTTTGCACCATAACTTAATAAGTGTTAGCCAATTATGTGATAGTGGTTATGATGTGTTATTTAACAAAACCTGCTGCAAGTTATTAATAGAAAATACTACAAATGTTGTTTATGAAGGAAATAGAGTTGCTAATCTTTATATTCTTAAACCTAACTCTATGAAAATAGTAGTAGGAAAATGCTTTCTTGCAAATGACAATACCTTACAAATATGGCATAAAAAGCTAGGACATGCTAGTTCACATGTTATCAAAAAGTTAGTGAAATATGATCTTGTTCGCGGATTGCCTACTTTATCTTTTGATCAAAGTGAAAACTATGAACCATGCACAATGGGAAAGCAAACCAAAACATCTTTCAAATCAAAACATGTACTTAGAACCAGTAGATCATTAGAATTAATTCATATGGATCTATTTGGACCAATGAGGACACAATCAATTGGTGGTAAGAGATACTGCTTTGTGATTGTTGATGATTATAGTAGATATACATGGGTACATTTTATTGCAACTAAAGATGATACTATTCATGTTTTTATGCAATTTTGTTCAAAGATTGAAAATCTCTTACAAAATAAAATATGTACCATTAGAAGTGATCATGGTGGGGAATTTGAAAATCATACATTTGAAGAATTTTGTACATCTCAAGGATACACTCATAATTTTTCTGCTCCACGCACCCCACAGCAAAATGGTATAGTTGAAAGGAAAAATCGATCACTACAAGAAATGGCTACAACTATGATGCTTGAACATAACACACCCAAAACCTTTTGGGTTGAAGCTTTAAACACTGCATGCTATGTGCTAAACAGAGTAACTGTTCACTCTTATTTAAAGAAAACTCCATATGAACTCATACATTCTAAGAAACCTAGAGTTGACTATTTTCATACCTTTGGCTCCACATGCTACATTTTAAATACCAAAGATGATAGAGACAAGTTTGATTCTAAATCACACAAAGCATTCTTTTTGGGATATTCCACTTCTAGCAAAGCTTTTAGAGTATATAACACTATCTCTAGAAAAGTTGAGGAATCCATTCATGTTTCTTTTCATGAGGAATCAAAATCTGAAAATCTAGAAATCACTGATCTCACTAATCAATTCGAAAATTTAACCATACCAACTGATAGTGAGAAATTTACTACATCCAATCCCCAAGTTGAAACACAACCTACACCTAGGCTTATCAAGGATCATCCCCAAAAACTCGGTCTTCCTTCAAAGATGTTGCAAACATGGCTTTTGTTTCTATCATTGAACCTAAGAAGATATCCGAAGCTCTTAAGGATGATTATTGGATAATAGCCATGCAAGAAGAATTGAATCAATTCACTAAAAATGATGTATGGGATTTAGTTCCTAAACCACAAGATAAAACTATCATAGGAACTAAATGGGTTTTTAGGAATAAACTTAATGAGGCAGGAGAAGTCATAAGGAATAAAGCTCGGTTAGTAGCACAAGGTTATAATCAACAAGAAGGAATAGATTTTGATGAAACATATGCACCCGTAGCTAGACTTGAAGCTATTAGGATGTTACTAGCTATTGCTGCCCATAAAAACATTAAGCTCTATCAAATGGATGTCAAAAGTGCTTTTCTAAATGGCATCATTCAAGAAGAAGTTTATGTTGCCCAACCACCTGGCTTTGAAATACCGGAAAAAGGTGACTATGTTTATAAACTTAAGAAAGCACTTTATGGTTTAAAAAAAGCACCTAGAAATTGGTATGAAAGGCTCAAGACATATCTTTTTGATAATAGTTTTTCTATTGGAAATTCAGATTCCACCTTATTTTTCAAAACATATGCCTCTGATTTCCTAGTTGTGCAAATATATGTTGATGACATTATTTTTGGAGCTTCTAATGATTCCTTATGCACACAATTCAGTGACATTATGCAAAAAGAATTTGAAATGAGCCTCATGGGTGAACTAACATTCTTTCTTGGTTTTCAAATTAAGCAAACACCTGCGGGAATTTTCATTAGCCAAGAAAAATATACTAAAGAGCTCTTAAAACGTTTTGGGATGGATCAATGCAAACATGCTACTACTCCTATGGCTACTTCTATCAAAATTGATAAGGATGAAAATGGGGAACCTATTGATGATTCCTTATATAGAGCCATGATTGGTAGTTTGCTATATTTAACGACTTCTCGACCGGACATTATGTTTTCCGTCGGTCTTTGTGCTCGATTTCAATCACAACCTATGCACTCTCATTTTCTAGCAGTTAAACGAATTCTTCATTATCTAGTCGGTACTACTTGCTTTGGTTTATGGTATCCAAAAGGACAATCCTTCGATTTTAAAGCTTATACTGATGTGGATTATGCTGGTTGTCGACTTGATCGTAAGAGTACTAGTGGTGGTTGTTTCTTATTAGGGAGAGCTTTAGTATCTTGGTTTAGCAAGAAACAAAATACGGTTGCCCTATCTACAACTGAAGCTGAATATATGGCAGCCGGGTCTTGTTGTGCTCAAGTGCTTTATATGCAACAGGTGTTAAGCGATTATGGTTTTAATCTGTCATCTACACCTATTTTTTGTGACAACACGAGCGCCATAAACTTAGCACACAATCCTATTTTACACAGTCGGGCTAAACATATTGAAATCCGTCATCACTTCTTAAGGGATCATATCTCCAAGAATCATGTTTCCCTTCATCATATTGATACGGAAAATCAATTGGCTGATATTTTTACAAAACCGCTTCCACTAGATCAATTTAACAACATTAGGAAGCAATTGCTAATCACTCCTTTGGAGGATGTTTTCTTTGACATTTGTGCTACTTAAACAAAAACTCTTGTTTACATTTTTGGCTTTTAAATGGACATCTTTTTTCATTAGATTTGATGGGATATCAAATTAAGGGGGAGTTTTTATTCTTAACGGTTATCTTTTTGAAATGACAAAGGGGGAGAGATAAATATAAAATTAACATTTAGTCAAACTCAATTAATGAGTTTCATAAATAAACTCTTGGCTTTACATTGAAAGTTGCTATATTCCCAAATGATCTGGATTTCATGTTCCATAATTCATGGGGAATAATAAGCACACATTTTATACACACAAAAAAAAGCTACAAAAGGTAATCTAAAGGTATGAAACTCATATGTTTTATATTTCCTTTATTTATATTTTGGAAATGTTTGTCATCTTCAAAAAGGGGGAGATTGTTGGCTAAATGGACATCTATAAATCCCTTTGTTTTGATTATGACAAACATTTCATTCTTATTAATCTAACGAGCTACTTGAGTGTGCAGGATGACAAAGCAACAAGGGAAAATCTACAAGCTTATTTATATTTTTCATGCAATGTAATCACTGTTGTAAAAACTTGTACAAAAATATAATGTACAAGTACTTAGAATTGCATGTAAATCAAGCGTTAGATTCTCCCTAGATAAACACCACAGTTAGACAAGTCATCCCATTCAAATAGGATTACTTATGCACACTCACACACATAATTAGTGCCTAAATTGAAACCTTGAAACAGGATCAATCTCGGTCGACAAACTCCTCGACCGAGACACTCTCGGTCGACAATCTTCTCGACCAAGAAAGATCCAAAGTAGCCGTTAGACACAACAGAAAAGTTAGTTGGCAGTTGATGAAAGACGTTGCAAATCACTTGTTCCAGAGAGCCTGTCGGTCGACAAAAGTTTGACCGAGTAGGTATCTCGGTCGACCATTTGTCGACCGAGATGGTCTCTGACAGCAACTGCAGAATTAATTAATTAGCCGTTGTTAAAGCAACAACTTTGTACCTAACGGCTAGTTAAGCACTTAGAAACCCCTAGAAGTTGTCTAGAACGTCCTTAAGCATCCTTAGGCCATTCCTATAAATAGGACAAGCCATAGGACACCTAGACTTACTTGTTTTACACTTGCTACACTTGAGAAAATACTTGAGCATACTTGAGCAATCTGTTGCAAGCAATTTGAGCACTGTGATCATTGGCCTACTTTCTCCTTAGCTCAATTTCGTGTCCTATAGGCTAGAATCTCCTACCCACAGCAATCACAAGTTTACACAATTGGTTAGGAGATCTATACGCTTGATCTAGGCATATCAAGCCTTGGGCTTAAAGGATAAGTTGTAATTTCCTTTTTCTTTCTTGTTCCTTTTTTATTATTTGTACTCTCCTTGCTACTCCTAGGGTTGGAGGCTGCGTATCGGAGAGGGTTGACTTCTCAGGTGGAGAAGGGGACTTCAAGCTACTTGAAGAAGGCTATCGCAAGGGAAGCTACCTCAGAAGGCTGGTGCAACGGGAGTTGGTGCATCTACTTCAAGGGAAGGCTGCTTCAAGGTTGGGCGATTACTTCTAGGTGAAGGCTGCTTGAAGGGTTTGGGAAAAGAAATTGTATTTTATGTAAAGTCCTTGCGAGGTAATAAAATAAATTTCTTTTCAAATCCCGGTTGGGTAAGCAACCGGGTAGTGGACTGACGGCTATAGTATTTGCTATAGTTGGAACCACTCTAAACCCTGTGTCTCGTTGTCCAATATCTTCATTGTGGTTGTTTGAGTTTAAATTATTATTAAAATCTTTATAAAACTCTATTCACCCCCCCTCTAGTAGTTTTCAATTGGTATCAGAGCGAGGCTTCAAGGAACCCTAACAAGGTCTTGAAGAAATGGGTGATGGAGTGCTCAACAACCTCAACATTGAAGGAACACTTGTTGCTAGGACCCCAGCGTTCTATGGGACAAACTACCAATATTGGAAGAGAAGGATGCAATTCTATTTTCAAGGAATCAACTGGGATCTATGGAGAATGGTGTCTACTCCATACATGCTCCCTCAAAATGAATTTGCGGAATGGGATGCAAACACGGTAAAACTAGCCCAAATGAATGCAAAAGCTGTAAGTATCTTATATTGTTCTATTTCGGTAGGAGAATTTAATAGAATATCAAATTGTGATACAGCTTATGATATTTGGCATAGACTGTCCATAACCTATGAGGGTACAGTCCAAGTTAAAAATTCTAAAATTAGCTTGCTTAAAACGAAGCTTGAACATTTTCGTATGGATCCTAATGAATCTATTAGTGAAATGTTTTCAAAATTCTCTATCATTGTTAATGGTTTAAGTGTCCTAGGAAAACCTGTCCTTGAGGAAGATCAAGTATCAAAAATCCTTCGATCACTTCCTCCAAAATACAAGCCAAAGGTGACAGCCATTGAAGAAGCAAACGACCTCACTCGACTCAAAATGGAGCAACTCATCGGCAATTTAGAAGCTCATGAAGCAGATCTAGAAGAGGAAGAAAGAAGAGAACGTGAACATCAAAATGGGAAGAAGAAGGATGTGGCTCTCAAAGCTTCAAAAATCATCACACAAGAAAGTGAGGAGTCAAGTGAAGAAGAAGGAGAAGAAGCCTTGATCGTCAACGGTAAGAAATACAAAAGGTTTAAAACTAACAAAATTTCTAGTTCTTCTACCCCTCCTAGGTGCTTTGAATGTTGGAAGAAAGGGCATTTCAAAAATGAACGTCCCAAAGCAAAGAAGGGAAAGAAAAACTCACACAAGAAGAAAGGAGAAAAAGCCTATAAAGCTGCATGGGATGAGTCAAGTGAGAGTGAAAGCGGAGAAGAGGTGGAATGTCTAATGGCAAGAGAAGACAATGAAGACTCTCAAGAGGTAAGCCTAATTGATCTTCCTAAAGAAGAGTTAGTTACTAATTTGCAAGAAACTCATGATAAATATATTGATGCCAAGAAGAAACTAAAGAAGTCTATAAAATCAAATGATGAGCTCATTGCCAAATTAGATGAACTTTCTTCTGAAAAGAACAACACTGATCTTGAGAATCTATCTTTGAAAACATATTTAGATGATTGTACTAGAAAGCTACTCACTTTAGAAACAAATGTTGATCTTCTTTCTAAAGAAAAGACTGAATTGTTAGCTAAACTACAAGATTTTCAAACTCAGCCTATTTTGTGTAACCATTCGGACTATGATAATCTTGTAAAGGAAAAGGACTCATTATTTTCTGATTTAGATCAAGCAAGAAAAGATCTACACAAGAAAATGAATGACATTGCTATGTTACAAAGAGAACTGTATGAGTTAAGAAGAAAGGATATACTTGATAACATACTAAAAGTTGGCACTGTTTACAATGGAAGAAAAGGTGTGGGATATGCTCCAAAGAAAAATCAACCCAAAAGAACTCAAACTAGGTTTGTACCTAAGAACACAATGGCTAGAAAGAGAAATGAAGTTGATTCTATTACTTGCCATTTCTGCTTACGTCTTGGACACTATTCCTTTTCATGCCCCTACAAGACTAAGGAGTCCGACTTAGTTTGGATCCCAAAACCCCAAACTTAGTGGAATGTAGTTGAGATATGACCAAATGCTTTATTTTGCTATTTACATTGTCTTATCTCAACTAAACAAAAGGTGTCATGCATATTGTTATTATTTTTCTGCATTGTTGTACTGAAACAGAAACCTTGTCGGTCGAAGTATTGTCGACCGAGCTTTAGATCGGTCGAAGTATTGTCGACAGACTGGATGACTTTAACAAATCAAAATTTACAGTACCTATTTCGGTCGAAAATTGGTCAACCGAGCAAAGTTCTGCGTATCTTTGATTGTAATACAGTAACCTTCTCGATCGACAAAATGTCAACCGAGACATATGTCGGTCGAACAATTGTCGACCGACTGGACTTCTGTTTCAGAACTTTTATACAAATCTGTATTTAAATGATTCTAACCATATCGGACCATCACATGGGTACCAAAATCTACATTTTAATGCAGGAATGGGTGGTTGACAGTGGATGTTCCAAACATATGACCGGAAACAAGGATGCATTCCAAACTTTTGAAGAAAAGAAAAGTGGAACAGTCACTTTTGGAGACAATGGTAAGGGCAAAATCGTTGGAATAGGTAATGTTGGTACAAACCTTGAAATTAAGAATGTTCTACTTGTTGATGGTTTGCACCATAACTTAATAAGTGTTAGCCAATTATGTGATAGTGGTTATGATGTGTTATTTAACAAAACCTGCTGCAAGTTATTAATAGAAAATACTACAAATGTTGTTTATGAAGGAAATAGAGTTGCTAATCTTTATATTCTTAAACCTAACTCTATGAAAATAGTAGTAGGAAAATGCTTGCTTGCAAATGACAATACCTTACAAATATGGCATAAAAAGCTAGGACATGCTAGTTCACATGTTATCAAAAAGTTAGTGAAATATGATCTTGTTCGCGGATTGCCTACTTTATCTTTTGATCAAAGTGAAAACTATGAACCATGAACAATGGGAAAGCAAACCAAAACATCTTTCAAATCAAAACATGTACTTAGCACCAGTAGATCATTAGAATTAATTCATATGGATCTATTTGGACCAATGAGGACACAATCAATTGGTGGTAAGAGATACTGCTTTGTGATTGTTGATGATTATAGTAGATATACATGGGTACATTTTATTGCAACTAAAGATGATACTATTCATGTTTTTATGCAATTTTGTTCAAAGATTGAAAATCTCTTACAAAATAAAATATGTACCATTAGAAGTGATCATGGTGGGGAATTTGAAAATCATACGTTTGAAGAATTTTGTACATCTCAAGGATACACTCATAATTTTTCTGCTCCACGCACCCCACAGCAAAATGGTATAGTTGAAAGGAAAAATCGATCACTACAAGAAATGGCTACAACTATGATACTTGAACATAACACACCCAAAACCTTTTGGGCTGAAGCTGTAAACACTGCATGCTATGTGCTAAACAGAGTAACTGTTCACTCTTATTTAAAGAAAACTCCATATGAACTCATACATTCTAAGAAACCTAGAGTTGACTATTTTCATACCTTTGGCTCCACATGCTACATTTTAAATACCAAAGATGATAGAGACAAGTTTGATTCTAAATCACACAAAGCATTCTTTTTGGGATATTCCACTTCTAGCAAAGCTTTTAGAGTATATAACATTATCTCTAGAAAAGTTGAGGAATCCATTCATGTTTCTTTTCATGAGGAATCAAAATCTGAAAATCTAGAAATCACTGATCTCACTAATCAATTCGAAAATTTAACCATACCAACTGATAGTGAGAAAGTTACTACATCCGATCCCCAAGTTGAAACACAACCTACACCTAGGCTTATCAAGGATCATCCCCAAAAACTCGGTCTTCCTTCAAAGATGTTGCAAACATGGCTTTTGTTTCTATCATTGAACCTAAGAAGATATCCGAAGCTCTTAAGGATGATTATTGGATAATAGCCATGCAAGAAGAATTGAATCAATTCACTAAAAATGATGTATGGGATTTAGTTCCTAAACCACAAGATAAAACTATCATAGGAACTAAATGGGTTTTTAGGAATAAACTTAATGAGGCAGGAGAAGTCATAAGGAATAAAGCTCGGTTAGTAGCACAAGGTTATAATCAACAAGAAGGAATAGATTTTGATGAAACATATGCACCCGTAGCTAGACTTGAAGCTATTAGGATGTTACTAGCTATTGCTGCCCATAAAAACATTAAGCTCCATCAAATGGATGTCAAAAGTGCTTTTCTAAATGGCATCATTCAAGAAGAAGTTTATGTTGCCCAACCACCTGGCTTTGAAATACCGGAAAAAGGTGACTATGTTTATAAACTTAAGAAAGCACTTTATGGTTTAAAACAAGCACCTAGAAATTGGTATGAAAGGCTCAAGACATATCTTTTTGATAATAGTTTTTCTATTGGAAATTCAGATTCCACCTTATTTTTCAAAACATATGCCTCTGATTTCCTAGTTGTGCAAATATATGTTGATGACATTATTTTTGGAGCTTCTAATGATTCCTTATGCACACAATTCAGTGACATTATGCAAAAAGAATTTGAAATGAGCCTCATGGGTGAACTAACATTCTTTCTTGGTTTTCAAATTAAGCAAACACCTGCAGGAATTTTCATTAGCCAAGAAAAATATACTAAAGAGCTCTTAAAACGTTTTGGGATGGATCAATGCAAACATGCTACTACTCCTATGGCTACTTCTATCAAAATTGATAAGGATGAAAATGGGGAACCTATTGATGATTCCTTATATAGAGCCATGATTGGTAGTTTGCTATATTTAACGGCTTCTCGACCGGACATTATGTTTTCCGTCGGTCTTTGTGCTCGATTTCAATCACAACCTATGCACTCTCATTTTCTAGCAGTTAAACGAATTCTTCATTATCTAGCCGGTACTACTTGCTTTGGTTTATGGTATCCAAAAGGACAATCCTTAGATTTTAAAGCTTATATTGATGTGGATTATGCTGGTTGTCGACTTGATCGCAAGAGTACTAGTGGTGGCTGTTTCTTATTAGGGAGAGCTTTAGTATCTTGGTTTAGCAAGAAACAAAATACGGTTGCCCTATCTACAACTGAAGCTGAATATATGGCAGCCGGGTCTTATTGTGCTCAAGTGCTTTATATGCAACAGGTGTTAAGCGATTATGGTTTTAATCTGTCATCTACACCTATTTTTTGTGACAACACGAGCGCCAGAAACTTAGCACACAATCCTATTTTACACAGTCGGGCTAAACATATTGAAATCTGTAATCACTTCTTAAGGGATCATATCTCCAAGAATCATGTTTCCCTTCATCATATTGATACGGAAAATCAATTGGCTGATATTTTTACAAAACCGCTTCCACTAGATCAATTTAACAACATTAGGAAGCAATTGCTAATCACTCCTTTGGAGGATGTTTTCTTTGACATTTGTGCTACTTAAACAAAAACTCTTGTTTACATTTTTGGCTTTTAAATGGACATCTTTTTTCATTAGATTTGATGGGATATCAAATTAAGGGGGAGTTTTTATTCTTAACGATTATCTTTTTGAAATGACAAAGGGGGAGAGATAAATATAAAATTAACATTTAGTCAAACTCAATTAATGAGTTTCATAAATAAACTCTTGGCTTTACATTGAAAGTTGCTATATTCCCAAATGATCTGGATTTCATGTTCCATAATTCATGGGGAATAATAAGCACACGTTTTATACACACAAAAAAAAGCTACAAAAGGTAATCTAAAGGTATGAAACTCATATGTTTTATATTTCCTTTATTTATATTTTGGAAATCACGTTGATGAAAGACGTTGCAAATCACTTGTTCCAGAGAGCCTGTCGGTCGACAAAAGTTTGACCGAGTAGGTATCTCGGTCGACCATTTGTCGACCGAGATGGTCTCTGACAGCAACTGCAGAATTAATTAATTAGCCGTTGTTAAAGCAACAACTTTGTACCTAACGGCTAGTTAAGCACTTAGAAACCCCTAGAAGTTTTCTAGAACGTCCTTAAGCATCCTTAGGCCATTCCTATAAATAGGACAAGCCCTAGGACACCTAGACTTACTTGTTTTACACTTGCTACACTTGAGAAAATACTTGAGCATACTTGAGCAATCTGTTGCAAGCAATTTGAGCACTGTGATCATTGGCCTACTTTCTCCTTAGCTCAATTTCGTGTCCTATAGGCTAGAATCTCCTACCCACAGCAATCACAAGTTTACACAATTGGTTAGGAGATCTATACGCTTGATCTAGGCATATCAAGCCTTGGGCTTAAAGGATAAGTTGTAATTTCCTTTTTCTTTCTTGTTCCTTTTTTATTATTTGTACTCTCCTTGCTACTCCTAGGGTTGGAGGTTGCGTATCGGAGAGGGTTGACTTCTCAGGTGGAGAAGGGGACTTCAAGCTACTTGAAGAAGGCTATCGCAAGGGAAGCTACTTCAGAAGGCTGGTGCAACGGGAGTTGGTGCATCTACTTCAAGGGAAGGCTGCTTCAAGGTTGGGCGATTACTTCTAGGTGAAGTCTTCTTGAAGGGTTTGGGAAAAGAAATTGTATTTTATGTAAAGTCCTTGCGAGGTAATAAAATAAATTTCTTTTCAAATCCCGGTTGGGTAAGCAATCGGGTAGTGGACTGACGGCTATAGTATTTGCTATAGTTGGAACCACTCTAAACCCTGTGTCTCCTTGTCCAATATCTTCATTGTGGTTGTTTGAGTTTAAATTATTATTAAAATCTTTATAAAACTCTATTCACCCCCCCTCTAGTAGTTTTCAAGAACAATTCTCAACATCCTAAACTAGTCATGGAAATTATCCCCATAAACGTGTCCTTCTCAACAATTGCTCAGAAGGAAAATCTGTTATTGGTTGCCACTTGATTCTAAAAGAAATTTTTGCAATTTTTTAAAACACGTTTGGTTTGATTTGATTACAACTAATTGTGATGATGTTTAATTAGGCCATTTATTAATTATCACTCCCACTATTTTATTCAAATTGATTGCCCTTACATATCATTTTAGAAGATAGTAGCATACAACCTTCTAGTTATCCAAGACCCATAAAAATTTAGTTATTACCCAGCCAATGCCAACATCCATAATCAATCATTAAGGTAGGAAAGTTTAATAATTGTATCTTGTGCAATTTTTGGATAGTTGATATGCGCAACTCTTTGTCGTAGTCATCTACATGCTTCTAGGGACTTAATCTCATTAAGATCACATAGTTAATCCGAATCTAAAAGCCAAAATGCAGCAATGCACCCTTCTTGGTAGGCCGACATGATTACCATCACACTCTCACAAGATAAAAAATACACCACTCTAGGCGTGCCCATGCATAATCAATCAAGATTTTCATGTCTATTGCTTATGGAAAGAATATAAGACTTAATATTTTTCATTGAGGGATTTTATATTTATATAAATACATATACATATCCAATTACCACATACCTATAGTACATATCATATACATGATATATCCCACATGTGAAAACATATGCAATAATAAAACATCAGTGATGGTTATGGCCATACTTTTTTAATTCCTTAGAATCATCAGGAATTACTACCAACTAAGGTCTACATCATATGTAGTAACCCATTGTTGATGAAGATCTATGCTTGAATCAATTCGGGTCGATCAGTCCAACCCTTGAACCAGATAGTTTGCCTCCTTGTTGGTTACTTGGTCTCTCAAAACAATCATTTAGTCTCCAGTCCGAATGAATGTTGGACACCTCCAGACGATCGGTTCAGCCACCAGCCAATCATTTTGTCTCCTCCTATCACCAGGCATCCTTGATCCTCCAGCAGTCACTTCATCTTGTGAAAGAGGTGATTCGTTTCGTGCAAAACATCTTCTTTTTCCATAACAAAAATTTAAACTATCCTAATTCTATTTAACATATTAGATGGTAATAAGGAAACATCAACTTACATTTGAGGGGATCATAAGAGGGAAATAACTAATCATTTTACATAAGGAAAAGAAGATATAGACTTGGTATCAAACTGATATATAAAAAGGCTAACAACCATCCAACTATGCACAAAGATCAAGGGTTTATTTGCATAACCATGCTTCACATTCACCATCAAAACCAATTTTAGGGCGACGCATATCAATTGCATATATGTCACATCATATATATATATTAGTTGGGATCATATGTGGTACTTAGTTGGATATCCACATTTATCATATTAAGTACTTTCATAATATACAATAAATTAAAGATAAAACATAAATTTGATCATATCAATTAAATTCCAAAGCATAGTAATTTTACGTAGCTCTGATACCACTGTTGGGAAATATGGCGTTAGATAAGACAGCAAAAATAAAAATTTTACTTACCATGTTGCCCTATGACAGTAGATCACGTCAACAACTATGTACTAGGAAGGGAAGGTTTCCTGATTTATAATTAATCCTTGAGAAACTCCAACAACAATCCCTTGCAGTAGTGTGCACCTTTCATCAAGTTGCACCTAGACGGCTGTCAGCAGTTGAATCATGGTTGATCACCATAGATTACGATAGAATTCATCCTCCTAGAGGGTGTCAATGGCCTCCTCGCCTCTGTAGTAATCCATACAGACCATCGGGAAGTCATGTAGTTCTTAATGAATTGATAAGGAGTTGTCTCTCCTAGTCATTATGCTAGCACCAACTTGGTCTGTCAATTGTCTCTCCCTTGTTGTTCCTCCCTTTGATGAGTATAACTTGCTCAGATTCTCACGTTACCATGACTGTGAGAAGACAACAATTGTGATATCTTATTTTTGTGTCATTGGAAGGCCACAAATACCGCTCTATTTATAGGAGGGGTAGGGTCATGGTTTCCAGTCTGAGAGGGAATTGAGGTGATCGAATTTTACAAATTTTTCAGATAATGTGAACATTGAACTGGTCGATTCAACAACAAACGGATTGGTTCACATATGAGACCATTATTTCAACCCTTGAACCAGTCATTGAACTATGTTTCCTATTTGCAATTGTTTTGGCAATTAATATTCGATCAAATGCATAACATGACGTCAAAATCAATCCTTGATCCAATCAAAGTGATCAACCAAAATATCAGTTTACAACCTAAAATGGTCCATTCAGACATTTGAGCATGTTGTTGAATTGGTCATTTTAGAGTCATGATTTCCAATCATGGCTCAGATTTACATGACACTTACATCATCGATTCAAAACATGAATCAGTCAGTTCATAGTCTAGTCACTCAAATTTTAACCATTATTGTTTGAATTGAATACATAAACACTTTTAGTAGTCAAGATAAATATCATTCGTGAATAAAGTCCTATTCTAGGTGTATCCTATGTGTGTGACCCTGTAGGTTCCATGTTACGTTGGCAGTGAATGACCATAACCAATTTATGACATCAAAAGAAATGAGTGGTCTCTAGAAATATATCATTTCTACCCATGTAATCGAAAAGTTGGAGAACATCTTCAAACCACAATCTGTGATTGGTGCTATAGTGAACATATTTACTTTGTCACTGATATACATATTGAACTCAAGGCATGGAATCATGATCCTCTTTGATGTTCAATACACGTTCCTTGAACTAGAGCAGACTATATGAGATATATGTAAGCCCAATATCACATATTGACTCACATGATATGTTCATGCATTTCTCAGTCTCTCTTATCAAGTGGTCAAGATATCATATTCATGTAGGAGGTACAAATCTCATCTACATCACTCGCAATCATCCCCATGTATCAAGGGAACATGTGCACCACCTTTATTGAAATCCTTATTCAAGATCACGTTGGATGACGTCAAAGTACATCCAATGACATCTGATGAGTGTAGTGATTTTAGGTCTAAGAACCACAATCACCACCATCACAGTGAGAGATGATTCTGACTACCAATCATGGTTTCCATGCATCACTATCAAGGTGGGTCTGTCTGATACATGTTTCTCTAACAAGTATATATGTGTTTGGTTTGATACCACATATAATGGCTAATGGCATTCTCTCATCAACCAACACACACACTAGTATTATGTGTTACTGGTATCTGTAAGCCTTCAACAATAACAACCGATTAGGGAGATATCAAGAATGTATATACTCTTAACATCCATATGGTCATATTATTCAAGTCCTAAAGCCCAAGACATATATCATTGAGTAATATTATTCTTTAGACATTTATTATGTTAAATCATTTTTTCATAATTGAATGAAATAGAATAAATTGGAAGATTCCCTTTGTTATTATAAATACCAACACTTTGTTGGTATGAAATAGGTAAGTATCAAGTTTTGGGTGATGTGTTAGTACAACAAGTTATAGAAAAGGACATAACAATTCAACAACAATTAAAACTAGCTCAAGATAGGCAAAAGTCTTATGCTAATAATCGTCATAAGCCACTAGAGTTCCAAGCTGGATTTACATCCAGAGCTATATAAGTTGTAGAATGGTTTCCATTTTTCCATGTTAAGGAAGTGTCACCTTGTTATAGAGTAGTCAATATTGGTAGTCGAGGTTGAGCTAGATGATGGTGTTTGCCATGTGGTCATGTGTTGATCCTAGATAACATGTACAAAAGTTTAGGAAGAAGTACAAAGCCTTAGTAAGGTTGTTGTGACATCACCATGGGAAAGAAGAAGCCATGTGTAATTCAGAGGATGAGATGCATAGGAAGTAGCCATCCTTGTTTTCTTTGTATATTAGAGGAAAAATCCCAGTTAGGAGTTTATGGTTTAAGACCCCTGACCTGGCTTAACGCTTAAACATGCTTAAGTAATCCAATTAGGTTCTTAAGTCCTTAATCAAACCCTAAGTTTGATTTGATATCATGCGACTAAGTTATGTTTTGAATTTGGTCCAGTTTGGAAATGTTTAACTGAGATTTGCAATTATGTGCTTATGTGGACTTTAATGCAAATTTCCCATATCTAGGGTTTTATCTATAATTTTCACATGTATGATGTGCCTCATAAGTGTTCTTAACATATTTGTTAGTGTTAAACCTTTGAACACCAAGATGCAACATTGGATGTTTGGTGTTTTCTAACTTAGGGTTGAAGACCTAGGGTTTCTCACCTAAATACATTCAATTGATGGTTTTTCTACATAAGTTAAGGATCTGATGGTTTCAGCATGACAATGAAGGATCTGATGGTTTTCCCTTGTAGTATGGGATTTGATGGCTTTTATCTAGAGGTACAAGAAGCTATGGTTTTCTATGTAGTGAGCACAAACAGATGGTCGATCAAGGTTACATATATGGCTAAGCATGGACATGATCTGATGGCCCTTATGATGACACAACTTAATGGTTCACCTAGGCTTCCAACCGATGGTAGATCTTTGTTGTATAAATGGATGTTTTTTACCTTTTGACACATGGGATGCATGCTTTCAACCCTCAACCCCCATTTCCTATCTCATCCTATCCTTGTATACTCCTCCCAACTCTCCCAAACGAACTCTTTCCACTCCATATGCTTCTTATTGCTTGAGATGTCTGACCCTCTTGCTTCATGGAAGAAGATATCTTGAGCATGAATCATGGTCAATCTTGGTTGCATGTTGCTCTAGGGTTTAGATCTCCCCTCTCTAGGATTATTTGAAGCTTCCTAACCTAGCTCTTTGCCCTAACCAAGTAAGATCATCTTCCTTACCTTCATTTCTCTTGATTCCCTCCTTCTCTCTTCTTCTTTGGGCAAATCCATGGTGTTCTTGGTAGAACTCAAGCATGTGGTTGAAGAACCTCTTCTCTCTTCTCTTTTATCTAGATCTTCCTTGTTCTTGAAGAAGGGAATTGTTGTGGAATGTTTTAGAGTGTTAATGGTGGGGTTTCTCTTCTCTCTCTCAAGCTACCATTATGTTTGGACATTCATCATCCTCCTTGAGTGAGTTATATAACTTTCGTCTCATTTCTTTCTCCTATAACTTGCTACATCGAGATCTTTCCTTAAACATGTGGTAACATGTATAAAGATGATCCTATAGGTAGGGTTTAAGCATATGTGATAGTATTTTTGTAGGTAAACTACCCCTATATTTTGTGCATGTCCTTCTTTTGAATTAAGATACTTAAACATGGAAGTTTATGCAAATTGAAGGTTTTGTTTCCTTGAATATAGAAACAATGATTTGACTCCTCATGAGAAATAATGGTTTATACTTAGTTGTTGATTTGATGGTTTTACTTGTGCATGAAAAATGATTGTTTCACTAGTAAGTGAAATGATGGTTTTGCTTAGCTTGAGAAATGATGGTTACACTTCATTCATGAACCGATGGTCTAATTTGAACCCTACGTTGATTATCTCATGAGGTAGATGAATCAGTGGTTTCCCTAGAACTTGAAATGATAGTTTTACTTAGTGTAGAAGAACTAATTTCACCTAGTATTGACAACTGATGGTTTACCTAATACTCACAACTGATGGCTTGCCTATTGTTTACAACTGATGGCTTGCCCATTGTTTACAACTGATGGATCTACTAGTACATGCAATGATCAGTCAACTAAATCCAAGAAATGATGGCTTCCACTAGGTACCTAATTTGATGATTTTGTTTAGCTTATGAATAGAAGGTTTTGCTAAGTCCTTAAATCATTTAATGGTTTATCCAATTATGCCAAAGGAATCAGTGGTTATGCTTAATATGGAAGTCAGTGGTTTTATTTGAGACCATGAACTGATGGTTATTCTTTGGTTGGGTGCTTGGATAATTTGATGGTTTTGATTTTTGGTTAAGTGTCCCAATGATCTTATGGCTTTGGTTTTGACTAAGTCTATAAATGATTTGATCCCTTAACTTTGGATTGAGTCCATGAATGAACTGATAGTTTGATACTTGAGTAAGTTCCTAATTGAAACGATGGTTTCCCTAATGTTTACCTAAGTGTACCAATGAAATGATGGTTTATCTATGTGTTGTCTAATGTGATAAAAAATTGATGTGTATCTATGGGTGATAATTTGTGATGCATATCCATTTTGTATTGTGGAATCATTCTTATAATTATTGAATGGTGATATTTTAATACTTTATCTTCCTATGATGTTGAAATGATGAATAGGCACAATTTATCTTGTTGAAAGTAACTTTGTTACGTTAGTCTAGGAAATGTCATAACTATTCCTTATGATTGATGAGCCCTGATGCTGGGTATGAAGGAAATAAAGGTGTTGGTGATATGTTGAACCCTCTATAGGTATGGAATCACATTGATGATTTTAGGAAGTAATGATGTTTTGGCATAAATGACTTTAGGGCACATGTTCAGCCCTGATGGGAATATAGTCTCTTAATGGATGGAAATGAACTAGTACCATTTGATGTTGTGACAAGGAATATATCTAATATGTTTTATATCTTATGAGTTGTTATTGACCAATGTTTTGTAGAAATGATTTGCGGTTTGTATATAACTTGATTTATGTAGGCCTAAATTCCCCTAATTGGAAACAAGTTATCAACTTAAACCCTAATATTGTGGTGCCCTATGCCATAGAACTATTGTAGTATCAGAATTTTCTAGATAGGGAAACGAGTATTCTAAAAGGGAAACTCAGAGTCATATACAATTGAGTATATGCGGATGCAGGGAGGGTATATCCTATTCATCTTAATCCTAAGGTTATGGAGAATAGTCTACATTGTATCTCAGATGAATGAATATGTATATGTGATGTGATTGGGGATGGTTGTGATTGAACCTCATATGATAGGGTTGAACACCCTAATTTCTAGTGTCGTGTCCTGTGTACCATGGGAGGACTAGGCTGATTGTAGCTTGATGAACATGTTGTTGTGGCACACTTGTACTGACCGAGGGGTGAGATCTTAGGATTCCATCTCTCCTAGATCTTGTATGGAATGGATTGTGACTTTGTAGTAGTCATTTGGAAGTTTGAGTGGTATGGCTCCAACTCCTTGGGGCTTAATAAAAGATTTAGTTTAGCCGTGTAGCATATCTATGAGGTTTATTTAGCAAATCACATTGGATACTCCTGGTTTGTCTTTGCTAATATTTGGATGATGTATAACACGATAAGAAAAATTGATTGTGCTTATGTTGGTAAATATGCCTTATCCTTTGTTAAATATTGCTAACCTTTTGATAATGCAGTTAAACTCTGATTTGACTATTCTTAATGAAACCTTTATATTTGACATTTGAATCTTGTCATAATTTCTTCTATATTTGTTTAAATCCATAGTCTAGCGTAAATAATAAATGTTGTTGAGATTTATATCTCTCAGTGGGACATGGAGCTCACTTTTTGGGTCACCATGTCCTTTTAGGTGATTATGAATAGTGTTGTCATACCTGTGGGAGTGAGGAGGAGCTATTTTCGAGAGCCACATAAGAAGGTTGATTAGTTGTTTAGTGTGTTCTAGAGTCGTCCTTGTACTCTCATGTCTGGGTGGAAAAGTTTTGTATATGATGTTTCTCTGACTCGAGTTTTTGGTAGCATTATGATGTTTTTACTTATTGTATATGTGGATAACACTTTCTATATATATATATATATATATATATATATATATATATATATATATATATATATATATATATATATATATATATATATATATATTGTGGTTGAGGACACTGAGCATTGGTAATGATACATCTATGGTATATGAATTTAAGCAAGATGTTGTACCTTTATGTTAATTCCCTTAGACATGTTAGTGAAGTTTAAATCAATTTTAATTATACCCCTTTTTAGTGATGTGATTAATTACTGATCGATCGTGTTTTGTTTTGAGTAATCTCATTAGCATGATTGGTTGCCACATTTGGTTGTATCAAAGCTTAGGGTTCGCTGGGTCTATAGGGACACTAGGAAATAGGATTAGCATGATAAGAAAGTAATGAAAATAACACGAATATAATGTATTCTTTCTAAACTCAGTATTTGGATGCCCTGGTCAAGTTTTTCATTATTGGAGGAAAAGTAAGTATGGAACTCTTTAATTGTTATCTTTCTGATAACTTTGACCAAGTAGTTAGTTAGAAACAATCCAAAGAGCATGATAAATAATAAATCATGGTAAAATGTACTAATTTTACCACTAAAGAAAGATTAAATCATATCCTAACTCATCAAAACTTGAACATTTGTGTGATTAAAGAAAAATATATGACATTGTGAAGCTTAAATCTGACCATAAATATGTTCAAAAGGAGTTCTTCAAACTATAATTCTAGCATATAATGAAGTAAAATAGAGATAAATCTATATTAGAAGAATGTTTTAAGGTATAAAATTCATATAAGAAGAATAGAACATCAATGATATGTGTGGTATGAAATAATAAATAAGAAAAATGATGATGAACAAAGTGATACATGGGTTAAACTCAGACCAATCCATCTGTGTAAGAAGGTGTTATGATAAAATTATTGTGACGTGTTAAATAGGTTTAATGGAAATGATATTTATGAAGTGAAAAGTAGGTGGAATATAGTAAATAAACCCACCCCCTATTATTCCTTATTCATGTGGACTAAGAGGACAAGGGCCCTTACTCTAATATAGGATCTAAAGTTTAGCAAACAACCAGAAATAATGAACAAATTTCACTTAACTGGGAAAAAGTTTGATACTAGATAAAAAAAATATAACATGGTTTACAAGAACATGGATTTCTAATGTTTACGATATGAACTACAACCATCTAACTATATCCTCTAGGAATTACATTTAATCTGGTTTATGTGGCACCTTCTTATCTGGATATCCATTTTCCATTATTCTTGCAGAAAAGATAGCAAATATCCTAAAATGTCGAGAAATCAAAACTCGGTCTCTATAACAAGTTATACTGACATGTTAAGGAAATAAAAGATTGCATATATGTGTAACAACATATTCACAACAATTATTGTTACATAATCAAAATTATTATTTTCTTAATAACTCTTCAACCCATTTTTATTCAACCTCTAAAATACCCTTTCAGGGTCTTGTCCCTACAGTGTATGAAAAGGTCACCTCTCATTCTGGATCTAGGTGTCATGTTGGTCAACTCTCAATTTGGAGCTAGGTGCCATGTTGGTCTTCCCAATTTGGGGTATGACATCATATGGCCTTCCCAATCTAGGTTCTGGTCTGACCTTCCCATTTTGGGGGCTAGTCTTTAGTCATCATCAGGAATTTTCATTTCTTTCCATTCCCAAACTTCTAGAGTTGGGAAACAGGGTTCCATCACATTACAAACATATATTATGATAAATATAATGACTTTATAGTTTGTAGGAAATAAATAACATGCAAGCATTTCATTTCAAGCAATCTAGAAAACCTCAAAAAATGTCGTGAAAGTAATGTGATTATTTATAGGCATAACAATATACGTTGTTTATGTGTACTTGATGTCCAAGAAAGAGCAATCAGGAATAATCAAACAAGCAACCAACAATTATCCTAAAAGTTAAAGCATAACACTCATGTATCATTATTATGTTCATCACTAAGACTAATTTGGGTCTCAAGTTAATGTTTCATTAATGTTTTGGATTCCTAACCATAATCATCACTTTTCATTCCTTATTAGTTTACAATCCCTAATCTTAGCATTTCATGCACTTTTAACTCAAGAAAACCCTAATTCATCAAATTATGGGTTTTTAAGTTTACATAAGTTCCAAGTTGCTATTTTTATGCATACAAGATCCATATTTTATTATCAATATCAATTGGATACATTAGGATCATCAAAATCTAAAAATTATGGTTCATGTGCATTAAACATATTAAAGATGGAATCTTTAAGTACGTTTTCAACTAGAGGTAGATCTAGGTCTTGATTATATTTTTATTGAATTCCTTGTATTTTTCTAGTCAACTTTTGTATATAACTTATTACAATCAAAATTACCAATAATTAACTAAAAATTTCACAATAGTAATAGATGTCAACCAATACAAAAATGCCACATCATCATGATTTACTTACCAGAAAATGACTCAGAATTGTGGAAATGAACCTAATTGGGCCCACATCCTAAACTTATGAGCAGGGGTAGAGGAGTTTGTGAACCTTATTCCTTTCCTTCACCTCTCTCTTAGGGTGACTCCTAACAAAAGCGGTCCTCTCATGTGTGGTTCTTTGAGCTTCTCCCACCATGGACCAAGTGCCAACACTACTACCCCTCCCTCTCTCAACACCAGGTCCCTTCCTATGCCCCCACACTATCACACCCAAATCTTCACAT
Source organism: Alisma plantago-aquatica (assembly GCA_963693085.1). Lineage (NCBI taxonomy): Eukaryota > Viridiplantae > Streptophyta > Magnoliopsida > Alismatales > Alismataceae > Alisma > Alisma plantago-aquatica. The sequence continues at coordinate 201,944,061 of OY856413.1, forward strand.
AGAAGCAAGGTTGCTCCACAGATTCAAGCTGGCATGGAAAAGATCTCTCTATGATCACGTCTTTGAGCAGTACCACCATAACCTCACCCTCTCATCTTCTTCCTTGACTCTGCCCATCCCAATTTCATTGGAGAACATAGCCAAGCTTCTAGTTCAGGCCAACAGACTTCTTCCTCCCCTTACCTTCGCCACCAACCAGACATGATACTCAGCCAGTGCAAGTCCACCACAGATGCTCCTAAGTGAGCATCCTCTTAAGGTTGATCTCAGAGGTAACTAGTAATCAAAACAGTCTGCATGCACGCCACTTGCCACATACCACTTAGGTCTTCGTCACGCTCTCATTGTTAGGTGACTGTCTTTTGTCTCTAGGCACCAACACCACCACGATTCCTAGCCAGCCATTGTTACAATAGAAATAGGAAGTGCATCTTTCCATGTCTCCTGGTCTACTTGTACTTCATAGGGACTTTGAAGATGGAGTGGTTACAAGAAGGGAAAAACCTTTACATGTATATATATACCACCTTCACGGAGATCATCCATTGATCTTGCACCTTTTAGAATCTTCTTTATTGCACACATTCCACAATTGTTATTTCCTATCTGCACACCCATGTAGGTTGGTCATGGATTAATGGGTTAAATTTCCAAATGTGATTGGAAAGGATCTTAAGGCGAGGATATTCACATGCATCCCTTCTTTTAATTTTAAAAAGAAGCAAATGATTATTTTCTATATAGATTAGTAGGAAACCACACCACTCCCTGACTTGGATTTGGTAAAAAAAGCCATAAAGGAAAGACATCAATATATGGAACCTTAATGGAGAATAAATTTGAGATTCTTCCTAGATATTCTTCTAATTTATTATCTTTATTCCATGGGAACTTACTTATGCCTTTTCCAAATTATATTTTGTAATTGAGATTTTTTTGGGATGTCTCCCCCCTACAAAACATTCTCTTTGCAACAATTCCTCTTGTAATTATCCTTTATTTATGCACAAAACTCTCTCTCCTAAAATATTCCATATCCATTATGAATTGCCTTCAGTAATTTCTTTATTATTGTATTTTCCTTTCTTTCCTTGTCCAAAATATATTAATGGTTATGAAAATAATGCATTACAAGAAATCCATCCCATATAGGGTATTTTCACTTTCAATCCATAATTTCCAAATGAGACACATAGAGAACCATCTTTCTAATGTGCCCTTCATCTTATTTGCAATAAAAATTAAAAATATATTAAAATTTGTGAAAAAACCATGTTATAAAATCCTTCCCCTCTTATAGTAATTTTTTCCTCAAAATTCGAGTAAAGCATACAAACAAACCAAGATGGGACTTTTCCATGTCTATCTTTAGTTCCCATGCGGCTTCATCCACACCATGATGATTCAAAATAACCTTTACCATCTCTATATTTTTGTTCCTAGGTTCCTTTACCTTGGTATCTAGTACCCTCATAGGTGACTCAGGGTATGTCAGCCTCCCTTGGAGTTCAATGCTCAGCACTTGTTTGTAATCCTTCACATAGAATTTTAGATTGGATACTTGGAACATATCATGCATCATACTATATTGAGGGGGTAAGGCTAAATGATAAGAAGATTCACCAATCCTCTCTAAAATCTCGAACAGACCCACATATTGGGAACTCATCTTTCCTCTACTTTTAGATATAGCTTGGAGGGGTTGGATTTTCAGAAACACATAGCCACCTACACTGAAGTACTAATATGTGTGCCTTGCATCAACATATGACCTTTGTCAATCATGGGCACTCTTTAGTTCCTACTCAATCAAAGAGCCTTGTCAGCATACCATTGTAATTCCTATAATGTCAACAAGGTCTTCTCATCAACATCAACCCAATGAAACGGTGACCGACATGACCTCTCATAATGAAAATCATATGGAGGCATCCTGATGCTGTCTTGGTAGCTAATTGTATGGAAACATTCATCTAAGCTGTGACGTCCCTGGATTTTCTAGAACTTAATCTGATGTGTGACGTCCAAATTGAACCACTCACCTCAGCGAGAATCCCAATTTAAAGATCCCACACTAGGCTAAGAAGAAGAAACTCAAGGGAGTCAGAAGGAACATACATCAGTAGCACATGTACATGAACAATAATAAAACCATACACACATGTTCACCATTCAAGATATAATTACAACATGAATTGTTACAACATTTGATATTACACATTAAAAGGTAAACTTATACATATACATGGACTACAACTAAACTACAGGATCTTAAGACAACAGGTCCACCTGTACATCAGCTCGCTACACAACTCTCAACTATCCTGGATCTTCAAGAGCATAACCACAACCTAAACAAAAGATTACATGCGGTACACGTTAGCACAATATTTCAAGAATATTGTACTGAGTAATCATATGTGTCTTTTATATACCTCTCATCATATCATGCCAATAAGATAAAACTAATACTTGGCAGTAACAAAAGAATATAACAAAAGCATATACTTGCACGAAGATGTTCATTAACAAAAGAGAACACAAATTTTAATCACATTTTCCATTATATCATCCATGCATTTACTACCTGAGAGTTGAATGCATAAGGCCTTTATGATCTACTACCAAAGAGTTGGATCATTTCACAATGTGATCTACTACCAAAGAGTTGGATCACTTCCAAGTACTTTACTACCAAAGAGTTGAAGTACTTGTTTTCTAGCACATTACTACCAAAGAGTTGAAGTACTTAGATATAATGGAACAGATATATTATGTTTCATGTGTTCATAGCAATAAGTATGGAAAATCATGCAACATATCATACAAGAACAATCATTTCATCCAATATCATATGCCAAGTATTTTACTACACATATAACACAAGCATATTGTATAATAAGCCAAGTAAGAGGTAATGGCGTACCTTCCAAAGAGATATCCTAATCACATATTCCTCATGTCATCTATAACTTTGGTCAACCCTGATTAAGACAAGATCACATACAATCATCAGGTTCTCATCATCTTACATCTCATTTTAACCCTAATGGTATCCATTTTAGGGTTTTCTTAACTCATTAGGATATTCTCATCATTACTTGCATTCTTGTCTTAGAATTATCATACTGATGTCATATTCTAGATTATGATTCATTATATGAACATTATCTTCCATAGCATTTTTGTGCACATTAATTAACCCTAGGTTACACCATTAACCGAGATTAGGGTTTAAAACCATGTATTAAGATTCATCTTCATATAACATGGATTATGTTCATAATTATGATCTCATAATTAATATTGAGGTTCCATATACTGATATGATCTTATTCTATGAATTTTGTCATTTATTGATCGCCAATGTATTTATTGCATTTTATTTAGGGTAATTAGACCTAATTAGACATATGGAGAAAATTACAAGATTTCATGCATTAACATGACCATATCTGACATCATATGCATTATAAACATGATCATGAATCTACTGACATTTTTCCATAATTTTTTATCATCATTTAGTATTTACTACTCATGAACTAAGCATTCTATATCTTACATGATATCACTGATATTAATTCATCAAAATCCTGATGTTATGCTTTCATCTTGTTCTATGTATTTTTATGAGAATTTTGGTATATTATATGTATTTTTCTGGTAATCGGGCTATTTTCTACAAATTATCAAAGATCTGCAAGATTTTGGGGTATTTACCTCCCTCAGCCAAAGGCACTCCGCCACGTGGCCTTCAGTTGGGGTGCGGCTCCTTACAGGTCAAACTTGAGGTGGGTCGACTGATTCTTGGTTGGTTCACTGTGAGCCGGCTGGTTCAGGGGATTTGATTCCTCCAGTTCAGGGTTCTTTCTTTCTCGCTTTCTCATTCGCAGAGTTCTGCATCAAGACTCTGTTTCTCTACCAAAGTAGAGCGCCGCCGCGCGCCAGCTCCTCTGGCAAGCAAAGGAGGTCGGTCAAGTGTGGCTCGTGTGTAATGGCTTGCTTCGTCACCTTCACGAAGGCCGATAGGGTTAAGGCGGTAACTTCTTGAAGCCTGAATCCCCCTGGGGCGTAAAACGACTGGGGTGATCGGAGCAGATGGTTCGAGGTGGTGAAGAAGGAGATGGCTAGACTAGTTCGGGAAGTTCAAAGCCTTTCTGAGGCGTCGTTAAGGTGTATGGGAGTACGACGAAGCTTAAGAAAGGGTTCAAACGAAGAGATTGTGGTGGTGGCGGTTCGAGAAGGAGTTGTGCCACGGAGGGGATGACTGGGAAAAGCTTGGTTGTAGGCTAGGATCATCAGGCAATGCTCTTGATGAATTATATGAATGGAAGGTGGAAAAGCATCCACGCGATGCTCGTGAATGTGCCATATGTGCGAGGGGAGGACAACACACGAAAGCCCCAACTGGCTTGGGCACGCTGGAGAGAGTACTTGTCAGAGTTAGTCGTGTAGGTGGTTCTAGGCCTCACTGGAGGTCGTGCGAGGGCTGATGAGTTCCTGGTGATGAGGAGGTGGCAATGCCTCAATCAGTTTTCCGTGAGAAGGGTCAGAGGGGGAAGATGTGGTCAGCGGTCCCGGTCTCCAACTGTAGCCACGATCTGCAAACTAGGCAGAGGTTGAGGATGACTCCTCAATCATATGATCCATCCTAAATCCGTGGCACTCTCATCGGATGGCGCAGATTTGGCGTGTGACAAGTCAAGGGTGTGACATATCATTGCCCTTAAACTTTGATCTTATAATCCTCAAAAAGCACATTATTTCACCAATATCAAACCTTAATAACTTCCTCTAGGAACATCCAAATGCCACCAAATTTTATCCGTAGCTTCCCTATATTTCAAGGTACATTCTACTCCAATTTGGTGTCAAAAGTCAGCTTTTAGATCATTCAATTAAACTCCTCAAAAGGCATAAACTTATGGATCCAGAACATTATATAAACCTCGATCAACACTCCAACATTACTAAACACTTAAGATACTCAAAACAACTAGACATGTATGACCTCATTTGTGTCATTGGACATTTAAGGATTCCAAAGTCCACTCCATCACATCCTACACACCTTAAAAGAAATTACATCCTCGAAATTAAGCCAAAAAAACACTTTGTCACATCATATACATATTAAAAGAACTTTCATCCTCAAAAGTAAACCATACTCATATTTCCAAAGAAAACCTTATCTTGCCTTCATCCACATGTAGGAACTATTCTAGGTGTAACATGTCTGCAAGGTTACCTATAACCATGTATCCACAACACTATTAGGAGGTTTACAACCATCTTGGGTGCACAAACACTCCATTCAGGGTTGAACTCAAGGTTTAGGAGCTTAGGTTATGTCATTACATATCTCATATGTTAAATTTTATGCCTTATCTTTAGCCATGCATTAGGGTTCCCACATCATATTACCATGTTCTAAAGGAGTTAACCAAAGTCAACCCATTATCAAGGTGTCATCAACATTTTATTGAGCTAATTATTAGAACATGTTCAACATTAACATATGCCTTTTAGGTGGGAGTTAACTAAAGTTAACCCACTTTATCCATGTAGATCATATCAAGGTGTCATAAATGTTAAGTTGTGCTAACTGTCAAATTATATTTTACATCTTTGTTACGCACTAAGATTAACACCTCATGTAACATGTTTCATTCATTTGATTTTATTTCATCGCTCATAATAAATTGCAATAGTTATTAGTGATTTTATCACAAGATTAACCGACAATATCACACTATCATCTTGATTCGTGTACATGGCTAACCATTTATGCATTGATATTTATTAACTCATCTTTAAGTTTCCATCATATCATGTCTATATATCACGTCTCAAGATTATATCACATCCTTACATATATTATATCATGGTTGTGTTAACAAACTTATACAAGTGGCTTGTTGAACATATATCAAAACTTTATCTAGTCCAAATGAGGTTCTCCCAACCCTTATCATGAAGATAGTGCATTGCTCATTCTATCTGAGCTAACTCAACTCTACGAGTATCTCACATGCATATACTTTATCTTTCCTCTTGGTCTAGGGTTCTTAGATTACCTCATTGGCACTAGAGATAAATTCATTAGCTCTAGCCATGTAAGCACAAACCAAAGCATGCTATGATATACTCGTCATAGGTCTCTACCCATGAGTCATGCTTAACTCAAAACTCTCTTATATGCACCACTAGATTCCTAAGTGGGAAACCACCAACCCGAGCATGAGATTGTACAAAACTAGCATATCTACCTCCTCCAGGGTCTTGGGCTCTTTCCCTCACCCAGATGGCAGACACTCATATTCATACTCACATGCACATATATCTAGCCTCTCTCTGTCTCTAGGGTTTTGTCCTCCCAAGGACATCTAGGGTTCAAGAAGACTATAGGAATCATGCATAGAGCGACTCAACTCAATCATTGAGGAGTATTCTAGTTTAGGACATATCATACCACATATCTCATAATTCTCATATCTTGGTGTTTAGGTTCTCTGACCTACTCCCAATGGGTCTCACTCTCTCTGGATTTGACCCCAAAACTAGTCCTAACACTAGAGGTCCTCCTTCGTAAAAGAGATTGAGGCTCATGCTGAATCACAACTTTGTCTTAACATAGCATATCTTATCTCATAAAAACCTAGTTACTAGCATCATCAAAACTTATCACAGAACCTGAAAACTAGACTTAAGTCCTCAAAGACATATTAATCATCATAAACCATCTTATATCATCTATATGAGACTTACATCATATCATCAAAACGTATTTCATCTATTCCATCTATCATATATATATTCCAACAAGGCTCTAGACATATAATCTAGAACTACTCTCCCTTCTAGACTGATGTCATTCACTTCACTTAGGTTGCATGACCACATCCTACTTGTACATGTGTGGGGACACATATTTGTAATACATATACATATCAAAAAATTATATAGTTTTTCTCTGATAAAACAAACGTCAGAGAAAACTATTGAGGTTCCATCCATTTGGAATCCAAAACCAAATCCAAAAACAAGTGCCCCACACATAGTAGAGAGTCTAGTGTCATGAAAACTAGTGAAAAGGGAGAGAACAAGGGGTAGACTAGTGTAGCTACACTAGACAACATGCACAATATGTCTAGGGTTTCTCTTCCCTTGATGCACGTCATTTCCAAATAGTGCAACGTCCCATACCACTGCACTACAAGGAAAGAACGACATCTAAGGACTTGCTACTCAACAAGCACTAGTCTAGACCTACTTCTCGGACATCTAGATGCTAACCTAGAGGCTAGGTCAGATCTAGTCTCTAAAGACTGCTAATTAAATCCTAAAGATTTTTATGTTCAAGGTTCTTAAGTTTTGTGTTGCATAATGAGCAAATGTCATGCTTTGCTATTGTTCATGCTCTGATACCACCTGTGACGTCCCCAGATTTTCTAGAACTTAATCTGATGTGTGACGTCCAAATTGAAACCCTCACCACAGCGAGAATCCCAATTTAAACATCCCACACTAGGCTAAGAATAAGAAACTCAAGGGAGTCAGAAGGAACATACATCAGTAGCACATGTACATGAACAATAATAAAACCATACACACATGTTCACCATTCAACATATAATTACAACATGAATTGTTACAACATTTGATATTACACATTAAAAGGTAAACCTATACAAATACATGGACTACAACTAAACTACAGGATCTTAAGACAACGGGTCCACATGTACATCAGCTCGCTACACAACTCTCAACTATCCTGGATCTTCAAGAGCATAACCACAACCTAAACAAAATATTACATGCGGTATAAGCACATTTTCCATTATACTTGCACGAAGATGTTCATTAACAAAGGAGAACACATATTTTAAGCACATTTTCCATTATATCATCCATGCATTTACTACCTGAGAGTTGAATGCATAAGGCCTTTATGATCTACTACCAAAGAGTTGGATCATTTCACAATGTGATCTACTACCAATGAGTTGGATCACTTCCAAGTACTTTACTACCAAAGAGTTGAAGTACTTGTTTTCCAGCACTTTACTACCAAAGAGTTGAAGTTCTTAGATATAATGGAACAAATATATTATGTTTCATGTGTTCATAGCAATAAGTATGGAAAATCATGCAACATATCATACAAGAACAATCATTTCATCCAATAATATAAGCCAAGTATTTTACTACACATATAATACAAGCATATTGTATAATAAGCCAAGTAAGAGGTAATGGCATACCTTCCAAAGAGACATCCTAATCACATATTCCCCATGTCACCAATAACTTTGGTCAACCCTGATTAAGACAAGATCACATACTATCATTAGGTTCTCATCATCTTACATCTCATTTTAACCCTAATCGTATCCATTTTATGGTTTTCTTAACTCATTAGGATATTCTTATCATTACTTGAATTCTTGTCTTAGAATTATCATACTGATGTCATATTCTAGATTATGATTCATTATCTGAACATTATCTTCCAAGCATTTTTGTGCACATTAATTAACCCTGGGTTACACCATTAACCAAGATTATGGTTTAAAACCATGTATTAAGATTCATCTTCATATAACATGGATTATGTTCATCATTATGATCTCATAATTCATACTGAGGTTCCATATACTGATATGAGATTATTATGTGAATTTTGTCATTTATTGATCGCCAATGTATTTATTGCATTTTATTTAGGATAATTATCCCTAATTAGACATATGGAGCAAATTACAAGATTTCGTGCATTAACATGACCATATCTGACATCATATGCATTATAAACATGATCACGAATCTACTGACATTTTTCCATAATTTTATATCATCATTTAGTATTTAGTACTCATGAACTAAGCATTCTATATCTTACATGATATCACTAATATTAGTTCGTCAAAAGCCTAATGTTATGCTTTCATCTTGTTCTATGTATTTTTATGAGAATTTTGGTATATTATATGTATTTTTATGGTAATCGAGCTATTTTCTACAAATTATCAAAGATCTACAAGATTTTTGCGGTGTTTACCTCCATCAGCCAATGGCACTCCGCCACGTGTCCTTCAGTTGGGGCACGGCTCCTTGCAGGTCAAACTTGATGTGGGTCGACCGATTCTTGGTTGGTTCACTGTGAGCTGGCCGGTTCAGGGGATTTCATTCCTCTGGTTTAGGGTTCTTTCTTTCTCGCTTTCTCACTCGCAGAGCCCCACAGCAAGACTCTATTTCTCTGCCAAAGTAGAGCGCCGCCGCGCGCCAGCTCCTCCGGCGAGCAAAGGAGGTCAGTCAAGCGTGGCTCGTGTGCAATTCCTTGCTTGGTCACCTTCACGAATGCCTATAGGGTTAAGGCACCAACTTCTCGAAGCCTGACTCCCCCTGGGGCGTAAAACAGATGGGGTGATCATAGCAGATGGTTTGAGGTGGTGAAGAAGGAGATGGTTAGACTAGTTCGGGAAGTTCAAAGCCTTTCTTAGGCACCGTTGAGGTGTCTGGGAGTACGACGAAGCTTAAGAAAGGGTTCAAACGAAGAGATCGTGGTGGTGGAGGTCCGAGAAGGAGCTGTGCCACAGAGGGGATGACTGCGAAAAGCTTGGTTGTAGGCTAGGATCATTAGGCAATGCTCTGGACGAATTGAATGAAGGGAAGGTGGAAAAGCATCCACGTGATGCTCGTGAATGTGCCATATGTGTGAGGGGAGGACAAAACATGAAAGCCCCAACTGGCTTGGGTGCGCTGGAGAGAGTAGTTGTTAGAGTTAGTCGTGTAGGTGGTTCTAGGCCTTACTGGAGGTCGTGCGAGGGCTGATGAGTTCCTGGTGATGAGGAGGAGGCAATGCCTCGGTCAGTTTTCTGCAAGAAGGGTCAGAGGGGGAAAACGTGGTCAACGGTCTCGGTCTCCAACTATAGCCACGATCTACAAACTAGGCGGAGGTTGAGGATGACTCCTCAACCATCTGATCCATCCTAAATCCGTGGCACTCTCATCGGGTGGCTCAGATTTGGTGTGTGACATGTCAAGGGTGTGAGATATCATTGCCCTTAAACTTTGGTCTTATAATCCTAAAAAAGCACATTATTTTACCAATATCAAACATTAATAACTTCCTCTAAGAACATCCAAATGCCACCAAATTTTAACCGTAGCTTCACTATATCTCAAGGTACATTCTACTCCAATTTGGTGACAAAAGAAATCTTTTAGATCACTCAATTAAACTCCTCAAAAGGCATAAACTTATGGATCCAAAACATTATATAAACCTCGATCAACACTCCAACATTACTAAGACACTTAAGATACTCAAAACAACTCGACATGTATGACTTAATTTGTATCATTGGACATTTTAGGATTCCAAAGTCCACTCCATCACATCCAACACACCTTAAAAGAAATTCCGTCCTCGGAATTAAGCCAAAAAAACACTTTGTCACATAAGCGCAGGTATTGCTCCCATGATCTACTCTAGCTGATCACACATCCTCTCAATAGATCCTCTAAAGTTTGTATTTTTTTTTACTATTCGTCAGTCTGGGGGTGATAGGTTGTGTTGAATTTTAACCTTGTATAAATTTATTCATTCTCTTGTTTCCAGCTCTTAGAAGTAGTCTTAGGGTCACAATTAGAGATAATTGAACTCAGAACACCAAACAGAAGAACTACCTAACATATAATTCAGCTAGGTCTGTCACTTTGGCGGGAATCATTAAAGCTAGAAAGTGTGCTGACTTGGTTAGGTGGTACACCACAACCCATATTACATCATAAACTTTTGTTTTATTAGGAATACCACCACAAAACGCGTAGTGATCATGTCTCATTTCCTCTTAGGAATCTCAATTGGTTGTAATAACCCATCAGGACATTGGTGTTCAACCTTCACCATCTGGCACGATGAGACAACTGACCACATATGATCCTATGTCTCTCTTCAATCTAGACTACTAGAAATATCACTGTAAGTCTTCAACCATCTTTTTGATGTTAGGATGCATGGTAACTTATATTGATGAACTTTTAAGTCCTTAGGAGTGAATCCTCAGGAACCCCAAATATGACCTTCATATTAGATTCCTGCATTCACATCCATTATGAGATGTGTTTGAAGCTTCTCCATCAACCCTTCATATCAACTAACTATGTGTTATCTAACTAGTTTGTTAAAGCTTGGTCAACAAGTCAGGCTTGGTTTACCTTTATTTGGTACCTCAACTCTAACACCAATTATTTTCATCACTAGATTCAATCTTATGCCAATAGGATTCAAATTCCACTTCATAACTATATCCTCACTTGAAATTTTCATTTGGTGATTACCTTTCTCATCAAGGTTTCCAAACTATTTATTCAATATTCTCTAATAAGGGTGTGACACACTTGCCACACAAAAGCGAGATTACTCGAAAACAAAGTGTGGAATTCTCACTAACAACAACATTACCACAAAATAGGGTAAATTAAAACCAATTTCATATAACCACAAAAGAGGAAACATATCACATTTGAAGCCACAAACTTGTGCCACGTATATCATATATCATGCCAAAAGATATTACATATCACTGTTCAATGTCTAACGTGCCACAAACCTATTACATACGATATCCTGTTCACATATACAAGTCATATTTGCATAACCATGACATACTACCAAAAATTTGTATCGATGTAGAACAACTACAAAAACACCCCCAACGAACACAGAGTATGGAGACAACACATAGGACTCTACTACAAACACTAGCAGCATATCCAACCTTCAACAACTACTTCTCCTCTTGTTGCTCAACCTCAATCACATGATTTGTACCACATCGTGCACAACCACCTAAAAGATGTATAAACCTATGTGGTGAGAACAACATCCCAGTGAGAGATATAACTCTATGCCAACAACTATTATAAATACAAATAAACTAATGTAAGAAGATATCATTCTAATTAAGATGGATAGATTCAGCTGAATGATATAAGTAAAGCTAATAATAGAGATTATGTAGTTTAAACATCAACAACTGAGCAGTAGAACATCTTATACTTTTAGAAGGAATATGAAGAACATGTATAACCATTATCAGTTAAACAATATAGGAAACAGGGCAAGAGGTCATCTAATTGAATTGTATTTGATCTTAAGCAAATATAATGCACAGATATATTCTGTCTCTTAATATACCATGAGGAGATGAGGTATACCATTCATGCTCCAACTACCTGTTGCTAAGTTAAAATTAGTGCCATACAAGATCTATGAGAGCCAGACTCCCAGACTCCTATGATTTCCTCACCCTCAGTCAGTATGAGTCTTCCACAGTGATGTATAGATTTCAACGTCAAAGCCTCATGTTTTGCCTTGGTATGTGGGCACCACGCTGGTGAAAATTGAGATATGACCACAATCGTACTCTTGTCGAGGTATGATCGCATCCAACCTCAAAATATATCATATACGTACTGAATCACATTTTTGAGATATGACCTCGACCATTCTCCTGCCATGGTATGACCACAGTCATCCCTGTGAACATGCATATACTCAACAATATATGACTATGAGCTTCCACTAAGGGAAAACTCATTTCACCATACAATAAATATTGACATTGAAGATGGAACTATAGAACAGGGCAAATACATTATTAGAGTTACACTTTATTGATTAAGAAAATTGATAGTCTTTTAGCATCAATCAAGTTAAAATGTACAAACCCTAAACAAACTCTACAAAGATAAGGGTAGGTTGCAATGTCTGAAGATATAAAATGAATAAGGTATAAGCTTGTCACATCTTCACATAATACCACTTCCATACAAGGCCATCATCATTAACACATCATCCAAGGATAACCATCCCTCACTGCATCACTAGAGGATATCACCTCACATAAGTCATTGAGCATCAGCCATGTCATAAGACCCAATCACATACTTCATGCATAATATTACATTCTAATCCTGCCTTATAAGGATTCATAATCATCACCTTGAGTTATATCAAATATACCATAGAAATCACCAGCTATGATGTAATCTCAACATGCAACAAAAGGGTTACACAAGTAGGTGAGAGAAAACATCATTTGAAACTTATTCATTTCAAACAAGTTAAGTGTCACATCATTTGTTAAAATTAGGGTTAGGGTTCCTTCGATAGTTGACTAGGGTTTCCATCACATCACTCAACATCAAAACCCTAGATACATCATTTCCCACATACATAGAGAATATTAGGTTTAAGCATCATTATTACTATGATTAATAAATTATTCCAAAAAGCACTATGTATCGACCATACAAGACTAAATCCATTTGTAACGATCAACCAAACTACAATATGTGTAGCAATGACCCATAGATCAAGGTGTAGTGACCATAACTCATGCATGTGTAATGGCCAAACTTGAGACGACCCGACATCAAATCAAGGCATCACCAGTAAATAATTATGGAATAACCATGAGCAGAAGATTAACAAAATCACTAAAAATGAAAACCATTTTGCAAAGAGATAATCTTCCAAGAAATTCTTAATGAAAGAACCAAAATATTATATACATTCAGGTTCACATTGTACATACAGTGTACCATCTCATCTCAAGGATAACATATAACAGTTGCTTTATCAAAACATATACTAAAGCAACATAAAACCTCGAGGCATACAAGCCAAAATCTAAAATTGTTTATTAAACCTTTATGTATTGACTCCAAGGACCTGAGAGTACAAAGATGATACATAGGACTTCTATCAACAAGACACGATAGATAGTACACTCAACCTGAGCTATTACTACTGCCCCTGTTGTTGTTTTTCTCCCTCTACATTATGGTCTCTACCCCCTCATGCACATCCACCTAAAAAATGTGGATCCCACAAGGTGAGACAATTGTCTCAGTGAGAGATATAACTCTCTGCCAACAATATTATTATCACATGTAAGCAGTATAAAACTGAGCAGAGGTTCTTTTATATTAACAAGCAGGATTGATCATTGTTATAAGATACAACAGAGTAATCCTTTCTTTTAAAGTAATGTAGCTATCTATGATAAAGCAATAAATCATCTATTCACTTTATAAGGAATATAAAGAAACATGTATAACACCTATCCAATTAAGATGTATAAACAACGTGTACCTCAACTAATGTCTTCTGTATTCGATCCTTTAGAAAATACGCTACACAGATGATTACATATTTACAATAACACTTATGCCCTGAGGAGATGAGGTATACCACTCGTACGCCAACCGACCACTGCTTAGTTGAAATTGGTACCATACAAGGTCAATGAATGAGCTCGATTACAAGACCTCACCCGTCTCGGTCAGTACGAGACCACTAGAAGTGACATCATGTATCAAACTACAACTAGCATGCCAGGGTATAGTGGCATCTTTTCTATAGAGCTACAAACATAGCATGCACTCTCTTCAGAGAGATTTCAGTTATCCATCCCTGGATTATAACATTATTGATTCATGGCATATAGCCATACTCTGAGCCACATGCCAGTTCACCATTCTCATTACTAAGTCTATGACCGCAATCGCACTCGAGCCAGGATATGGCATATAACCAATCCTCAAGATTGTGAGCATAAGGGAATTGAATGAGATATGGTCATCCAAGCTCACACCCCCACATATTCAAAATATGCACTCTAGGTAATCCCGTGGGAAAAACCCATTTCACCATTTAGCAAATCCTAACGCTGATGGATATATCACCAGGGCAACTACATTTTATGGTTCCAAGAATATATTACGTGCATTACAATATTCTTTTAGCATCAATCAAGTTATAAACATCAATCATAAATAGATGCTACAAAGAAAGGTGTAATACATCTATCAAGTACTTTCCTAATCTTTGGAACACATTTAGATACATAACACTCGGGATCTCAGTCCCTTATCATATTACTGGAGATTCTATCCGTTAATCATTATCATCATCATGATTATATGAACTGGGTATTCAACCCTTAGTTCATCACTGAACAATGTCACCTCTTATCAAGTAACTATTACCTCTAGGTCCTTAGACCCAGGTATATATCACACTTGTTGTACAAGTATTTGACATGGCTCACAAGGCCCATCTAAATATCTTGTCACCTCTCACTCGGAAACAACTATTCACATGGCTTGCAAGGCCCATTAAACATCTTGTCACCTCTCACTAGGCAAAAACTACTCACATGGCTCACAAGGCCCAATAAACATCTTGTCACCTCTCACTAGGAAACAACTATTCACATGGTTCACAAGGCCCATTAAACATCTTGTCACCTCTCACAAGGAAACAACTATCTTTTAAGATATCAGACTATATAAACTTTATACTTGTTATACAAGTATTTAACATAGCTCACAAGGCCCATTAAACATCTTGTTACCTCTCACTCGGCAACAACTATCTTTTAAGATATTAGACTATATAAACTTTATACTTGTTGTACAAGTATTTATTATGTCTCACAAGGCCCATTAAACATCTTGTCACCTCTCACCAGGCAACAATTGTCTTTTAAGATATTATAATATATAAACCTTATACTTTTTGTACAAAATTTCTTATGGATCACATGGATTATGCAATAAGAGAAATACAACCTTCTCATTATTAGGGTTAGGGTTTCCCTTTATAACCAAATAGGGTTTGAAGTTTGTATTATCAATCCAAACCCTAATTCATTGATCCACACATCTAGGAGCATACATTGACGTTATAAGTATTCAATCATACTTATTTATTCTCAGCATTTATCATTAAATGATTATCTACAAAAAGTATGAGTTTCTCTCTCATCCTCGCTAGGATATTGATTACATCATACTTTATTAACTTGGCTTCACCCTTTCTCAAGATATGTTAGTCTACACTTATCAAAGTGCATTAAACTCATTACATCTTAATGTAACAATTGACATGACACACTTCATGTGTTACTCATCCAAATATATTGGATTTGAGGTGCATTTAGGTGTATCAACCTTGAGGTGTTGGATGTGATATTTATCATGTCTTTGTGTATCACTTACCTTATCACTTTTAACGTACTTAAGTTCATCAACTTATCTTGTATTAGGGTATTTCCCATCCTAATACTATATATACTAACTCATCACATGTATCTTGCAATGTATTGGCCATAAGTCACACACTTAAATTACCCAACTATCATCAAGTGAGATGGACTCATCTCAGGTTAAGGCATTGTTGATATAGGGTTGACCATTATTAACCACTTGAGGTGTTTCACCTATCAAGGTATTAGCCACACCATTACTCGGTGTTATACACATAACTCCTAGGAGTATTTTGCCCTCACCTTTACAAGGTGTATCGAATTTGAATCATGTATGTCAAGTTGAACACATGTATTGGGTTAGGTGTATATCGGGCTATGCATCATCATATCCCTCATATCCTTACCCATTAGTGTATCAACCATAACAATCATATGGTGTATCACCTTCACCATATATGGGGTAACCTCCTCACCTCACTTAAAGATACTGGCCACACCATACTTTAATGTATTGACTGTTACATGTTCTAAGGTATTAACCACCTTACCACTTTTGTCATCTAGTGTATTGGATTACCCACCATATCCTTTTAGAAGTGTGTACTCAACATCATATCGTGCAAGAGGTGTATGCTTACCACCATATCATCCAAAAGGTGTATGCTTAACCCAATATCAGTTTAGAGGTGTATGCTTAACCCAATATCATTTTTCAGGTGTTTGCTTGCTTCCATATCGGGAAAAGATGTGTGTGTGTGCTCCACACCATATCGGGGAAACAAGTGTGTGTATGCTTCACACCATATCAGGTAAAGAGGTGTGTGCGCTTCACACCATATCAGGCAAAGAGGTGTGTGTATACTTCCATATTGTCGATGAGGTGTATCTTGATCACCATATAGTTCATGAGGTGTGTGTGTGTCACCATATTGTGCATAAGGTTTATTCTCATCACCATATCATTAAAGAGGTGTATAAACATCACCATCTAGGGTTTGAACTTCATATCGGGAAGTAGGTGTATCCTTCAACACCATATCGGGTTGGAGATGTGTATGTGCTTGACAACATATCATGCCTAATGGGTATATTTGACCTCATATCGAGAAAAAGGTGTAGGGTTTACACCATATTGTGTTCAATATGTGAACTTCATCACCATATCCTGCAAAGAGGTATAAACTCATAAACATGTCGTTCTAGTGATGTATGCACATGACCATATCTGGGTAGAGGTGCTTGCATATGTTCTTGAATCCGATATCACTTTATAAGGCGATACCCTCATCTACAAGCTCTAGACCTTCATTATACCTATTATAATACATGGGAAACATGTCTAAGTAACTATTAGAACTCATAGATTCATCAAATATTCAAGAAAATCTCAGAATTGAAAGTAGATCATCAAATATATCAAGAAAGATGGTGAGTAATAACATGTTTGAGTTCAAGTTATATATATTGCCTTAAGAATAAATTCAAAGCTCGAAGCTCCAAAGCTCTGCATTCCTAAGGTTGAAGATGACTTATGAAAAGTCCAATACTCGTTCACAACTCCTCTATACACAAGGAATCACCATAGTTAAGAACTTGGTGAAGAAGAAAAGAAAGAAAAGAATTACAACTGAGATCCATGCTTGGACCAAGGTTGAAGATGACCATGGCCTCACCTTAAGCTTGGTTCTCCAGCTCCCCTTGCTTCTTGAGATACTATTCAAGATATCTAAGAGTAATGGAGTTGTATGGTTCGTAAACTTTTACTAGTAGATGAAAGGAGAGACATAAATAATTGGGGTTCATGAGAGAGAGTGTATAAGAGGTGTCATCGCCATATACTACTAGGTAACACGTGGCCATGCATGGATTTACACATGTACTTGCATGCATTTCATATTTATCTTTTCATGCAAAATAAAAACTTGAGTATAATGAAAGGTTTAGGGGTCGGTCCTTTTTGTTATCTTCTAGGGCAAGCCACTTCCACTTACATTATTATTATATTCACAATTATGCAAACCGATACAACTTTTTGCACGGAGCATTTAACTCATAATGGATCACCTCCTTGAGTTTTTAATCTGATATGAATACTTCCAAGAAGTTAAAAAAATGATATGGGACCTCCTCTATGGCTTCTTGGCCAATAGGAACTCCCATATAAGCTTAACAACTCATAATAACTCATTATAGGGTTGCAACTATACACATTTCTTGGTCTTTCCATCACCAAGATTATTATCACTCAATTATGATCCAACAAGGTGTCACCTTATTTCACTCTCCTCTAGATTATTCTATGAGAGATTAGGGACAATTTAGAGGTGGTAATTTGCATATCAACCCTATATTTTGGGTAATTTACAATTTGTACCAAAATTGGTGCACAAGGTACTATCATTATTCAAACAAGTTCAAACTTGGAATTTAGGCATTCCACAAGCCAAAACTTAGCATCATTATCTCTTTAATGATGCTAAAAAACATTTGCATTCAAAATGTGACATTTTGCAATATAACCCCTCATATTGGGTAAATTGCACTTTGGTCTAAAATAAAGGAACATTGCTAAACAACATTCAATCAGGACCAAACTTGAAACATAAGTGTGTCAAATGATAACAAAACACCTTAGAGGATTATATTAAAGTTCTAAGAAACTGACTTAGCCAAAACAAATAGGTTTTACTCATAACCCAGGTCAGGGTCATTACAAGTTATAAACCCCTAACAAGGATTTTGTCCCTAAAATTCCAAATGAAGGAAGACAAATGTCATTCATGCATTAAATCATCAAGTTTCCACATACCATCTTGATGTCATGGAGATGCCATAGAACTTTGACCAACACAAAGTTCTTCCATTAAAGATCATCATAAGATTTATTAAACATGACACCTACTCAGTTGTCCTTTCCATTACTGACTGTAGAGTCAATTCTGTGTCAGGTAACACTTTCTAAGTCAGAGAAGTACTATTCATGCTTCAAATAATTCAGGTGTCAAACCTTATTGACTTGTCATCTTCCCATCTTAAATATTTTATTTGACAAGATTCTTGACATTGAGAGTCTTCCATCTTGACATTGAGAGTCTTCCATACTCCTCACTTATTTTAGCATTTCACCTCCAAGGAAAAACCATAGTTACATTTTATCACCCACTTGGGACTACAAGTCTTATCATACATCTACTGTTCCATCTGATCTGCTGGCACAATAGTAAAATTTCTTATGACTTGTACCAACTATCTTTCTAGTTGTACATTCTCTTGTCATAATGAGAGGCTCCTTATCAAAGAAAAACTATCTTAGAGGTAACTCTAGATGTTATGTATAAGTTTCCTCAACATATCTAGAGAGGGATATTCTAGGGAATTATTTTTAGCTTGATAAGCTTTTCCCAAAATGATTCTACAATTGTTCCTTCAATTAGTACATCCTTATTGATGTCATATTTATGCGGAGCATAAACCCCTAACATATGATGTCCATACTATTTTATGTAACTAGACTGATCTCACAATTGGCCATTCTAGGTAACCAACATAAATCATCTGATTAGAAGTTATGTTTTCACTTTCTCATACCACTAAAACTTATTGGATACTATGATTCCTTACCTTGGTATCCATTATATGTGCCAAAAACACATAACATCCTCATCATTTCCATCTCTCAATTGGTATTACCAAAGCCAAACATATAATCGGACCTTTCTTTCATCCTGGGACATTACTTATCACATATAACTTTGTCTTGGAACCAAAATTCAAGACTAGCTGATACTTTTCAAAGTACCCATTTATAGATTATTTCTAATCCATGCACAACAAGTGTCATAAGACTCACTTGATTGCCATGTCCCTGAAAGGAAAGAACACAAAGAAACATATTCCTTTTATCACCCCATCATCACCCAGGGTTGTTTACCAAAGAGAATCGATTATCATCTTCTCTGATTATTGCATGAACTTTCAACTATTCAGGAATCATTTACTCTTGTTTCATCCTAGGTTCCTTGCCATCAACATAGGAATTATAAGGATGATTACACATCATCACTCCTTTCTTTGTTATTGTCTAACATGTTCATGAACATTTCATGATTTTATCACATTTCTCATTTTCACATTATGGAAGAGATCATTATCCTTCACATATTCTTTATTTGAATAGGGATCATCTTCCTTGTTCCCTTTCACTTATCATGAGAATTGTACTTTGTACTTTCTCATACTCACAGGTTGATCTAAGATAATCTCAAATTCCATTTTATTGCACTTAGGATGTGATAGAAACATCCATGCCATATTTTCAATTTCATTATGCACTTTAGATTATGTCAAAATGATTACTTGATCATAGTCAGAAAGATAGCCATCTAAGAGTTCCATACTTACCCTACCTTCAATAGTTGAATACCTGGCCAGGGTATACAAGTACTGAGATTAGGTAGTATGCACCTTGTTTGTATCATATACCTTACTTTTCATATCATCCAAGTCACATGACTTAATATCCCTGGATTTCTCCATTCATATCATGTACATCTTTGCCTCTTTTATATGGAAAAAAGCAATTATAAATCATTTAAAAAAATACTGGACAGAATATACATTCTAGTCCTCATCATTTCTTCCCCATGTTCCCATAGGGAAACCAAAGGAAAGTCAACAACAACAATCCTTCTTATGATTATCAAATAAAATCAAGAGAAGACATATCAAAATGAAAAAGCTTTATTTGATTATCACTCCTCGCGGTCATCTACCACTTCAGGTTGACTCAAAACATAGAGTCTATCTGTTTCATGTTGTTGCTTTTGCCTTTTTACACTATTGGGTTGTAACTTTCATAATCCCTACTGATTCTTCCTTGGTTATTGGGTCATTGCCTCCCATCTTTTTGAACAAAAGGTTTTAGTATGCTCAACATGTTCATAACTATAACATGTCTTGTCCTCATACCATGTAGAAGCTAAACCAGGAGTTCTTATAGGTGGAAAGTTAGGACTTTTTCCTTTACTTAGTGGATACTACCCTAGTGCACTAGGCATTTATTGCACTGGTGGCACCAAAAACTTTGGCTTTTTAGAACAACTAGGCAAATGTCTCTAGAATTTTAGAGACCTTTCCTTAATTCTCAACTTATTTCCCCTCCTTGGGCATTGCCATCACAGATGTACTATCTGTCTATACTTATGGAAGAGTCTATTTTCTTGCCATATGTTAATCCTTTCCACATTTTCGACTATTCCAACATGACTATGTCATTCAGGAACTCTTTCAGAACCCAAAGTTTTTGCATTGAGGATTGGTAACCTAGGTTGTAATGCTAGTATCCAATCTACTATATGCATCACTATCATCTTAACCTACCCAACAAGAATAAAAAGTAGGATTCTCTATCCTGATTAGGTCAACATGGGAATTCTCAGGCACTCGTTCTTCTCTTTCCTGCTCCCTTGCACCCTCTCTGGGTGCAACAACATTGTTCTTAGCAATGTGTTCCTCATGCTCTCCAGTCATTTTTAAACTTCACCCTTTCTTCCGGATAAGTAGAAGTCACTATAGGGTATACTGGAGGATACTAGAACAGACTTAACACCTTAGTCCTATGTCTCTATAGACTCTGCGAACCTGAAGCTGTAATACCAAAACTTTGAGATGACCCAACATCAAATCAAGTCATCACCAGTAAATAATTGTGGAATAACCATTAGTAATAGATTAACAAAATCACTACAAATTAAAACCATTTTGCAAAGAGATCCTCTGCCAGGAAATTCTTAATGAGAAAACCAAAACTTTATACACATTCGGGTTCACATTGTACATACATGGTACCATCTCATCTCGAGGACACCATATAACAGTTGCTTTGTCAAAACATATACTAAAGCAACAGAAAACCTCAAGGCATACAAGCCAAAATCTCATATTGTTTATTAAACCTTTATGTATTGACTCCAATGACCTGAGAGTACAGAGATGACACATAGGACTTCTATTTACAAGACACGATAGATAGTACACTCAACCGGAGATGTTACTATTGCCCCTACTATTGTTGTTCTCCCTATACAATACAGTCTCTAACCACTCGTGCACATCCACCTAAAAAAATCTGGATCTCACGGGGTGAGAAAATTGTCCCAGCGAGAGATATAACTCTCCCCCAACAATATTATTATCACATGTAAGCAGTATAAAACTGAGCAGAGGTTCTTTTATATTAACAGGCATGATCAATCAATGTTATAAGCAAAACTGAGTAATCTCTTCTCTTAAAGTAATGCAGCTATCTATGATAGTGTAATAAATCATCTATTCAATTTACTAGGAATATAAAGAAACATGTATAACACCTATCCAATTAAGATGTATAAACAAAGTGTACGTCAACCAATGTCTTTCGTATTCAATCCTTAAGTAAATACTCTACATGACTAATTAAATATTTACAATCACACTTATGCCCTGAGGAGATGAGGTATACCACTCATATTCCCACCGACTACTGCTTAGTCAAAATCGATACCATACAAGGTCAATGAAAGAGCCAGATTCTAAGATGTCACCAATCTCAGTCAGTACGAGACCACTGGAAGTGACATCATGGGTCAATCTGCAACTAGCATGCCAAGATATAGTGGCATCTTTTCTATAAAGCTATAGTCATAGCATGAACTCTCTTCAGGGATATTTCAGTTATCCATCCCTAGATTATAACACTATTGAGTCATGTCATATATCCATACTCTGAGCCACAGGTCAGTTCACCATGCTTATTACCAAGTCTACGACTGTAGTCACACTCGAGCTAGGATATGGCATATAGTCTATCCTCAAGATCATGGACACAAGGGGATCGACTCACATCTGATCGTCCAAGCTCACGCCCCCGCATATTCAAAATATGCGCTCCAGGTAATCCCGTGGGAAAAACCCATTTCACCATTCAACAAATCCTTACACTAATCGGTCTATGGCTAGGGCAACTATATTTTATAGTTCCAATGATGTATTAAGTGCATTACAATATTCTTTTAGCATCAATCAAATTATAAGTGTCAATCATAAGCAAAAGCTACAAAGAAAGGTGTAATACATATATCAAGTACTTTCCTAATCTTTGGAACACATTTGGATACATAACACTTAGGATATCAATACCTTATCATATTATTGGGGATTCTTATCATTTAATCATTATAATCATCATGATTATATGATCTGGGTATTCAACCTTTAGTTCATCACTGAACAATGTCACCTCTTGTTAGGTAACCATTACCTCTAGATCCTCAGACCCATGTATTTATCACACTTGTTGCACAAGTATTTTGCATGGCTCACAAGGCCCATTTAAACATCTTGTCACCTCTCACTAGGCAAAAACTATTCACATGGCGCGCAAGGCCCATTAAACATCTTTTCACCTCTCACTAGGCAACAACTATTCACATGTATCACAAGGCCCATTAAACATCTTGTCACCTCTCACTAAGAAACAACTATTCACATGGCTCACAAGGCCCATTAAACATCTTGTAACCTCTCATTAGGAAACAAATATATTTTAAGATATCAGACTATATAAACATTATACTTGTTATACAAGTATTTAACATAGCTCACAAGGCCCATTAAACATCTTGTCACCTCTCACTAGGAAACAACTATCTTTTAAGATATCAAACTATATAAACTTTATACTTGTTGTACAAGTATTTCTTATGGTTCACAAGGCCCATTAAATATCTTGTCACCTCTCACTAGGCAACAACTATCTTTTAAGATATTAGACTATATAAACTTTACACTTGTTGTACAAGTATTTCTTATGGCTCAAATGACTTATGCAATAAGAGAAATACAACCTTCCCATTATTAGGGTTAGGGTTTCCCTTTATAACCGAATTGGGTTTTAAGTTCATATTATCAATCCAAACCCTAATTCATTGCTCCACACATCTAGGAGCATACATTGACATCATATGTATTCAATTATACTTATTTATTCTCATCATTTATCAATAAATTATAATCGACACAAAGTATGAGTTTCTCTCTCATCCTCACTAGGATGTTGATTACATCATACTTTATTAACTTGGCTTAACCCGTTCTCAAGGTATGTTAATCTACACTTACTAAAGTGCATTAAACTCATTACATATTCATGTAACAATTGACATGACACACTTCATGTATTACTCATCCAAGTATATTGGATTTGAGGTGCATTAAGGTGTATCTACCTTGAGGTGTTGGATGTGATATTTATCATGCCTTGATGTATAACTTCCCTTATAACTTTTGACGTACTTAAGTTCATCAACTTATCTTGTTTTAGACTATTTCTCATCCTAATAATTTATGCACTAACTCATCTCATTTATCATGTAATATATTGGCCATAACTCACACACTTGAATTACCCAACTATCATCAAGTGATATGGACTCATCTCAGGTTAAGGCATTGTTGATATAGGGTTGACCATTATCAACCACTTGAGGTGTTTCACCATCAATGTATTAGCCACACCATTACTTGGTGTTATACTCATCACTCCTAAGAGTGTTTTACCCTCACCTTTACAAGGTGTATTGAATTTTAATCATGTATGTCAAGTTGAACACATGTACTGGGTTAGGTGTATATCGCGGTATGCATCATAATATCCCTCATATCCTTACCCATTAAGGTATCAAACTTACCAATCATATGGTGTATCAACTTCACCATACATGGGGTAATCTCCTCACCTCACTTAAAGACATTGGCAAGACCATACTTTAGTGTATTGGCCATCACTTGTTCTAAGGTATTAACCACCTTACAACTTTTGTCATTTAATGTATTAGGTTACCCACCATATCATTTTAGAAGTGTGTACTCAACATCATATCTTGCAAGAGGTGTATGTTTACCATCACATCATCCAAGAGGTATACGCTTAACCCAATATCGGTTTAGAGGTGTATGCTTAACCCAATATCATTTTTGAGGTGTGTGCTTGCTTCCATATTGGGAAAAGAGGTGTGTGTGTGCCCTATACCATATCGGGTAAAGAGGTGTGTGTATGCTTCACACCATATCGGGCAGAGAGGTGTGTGTATGCTTCACACCATATTAGGAAAAGAGGTGTGTGTATGCTTCACACCATATCGGACAAAGAGGTGTGTGTGTGGTTCACACCATATCGGGCAAAGAGGTGTGTGTATGCTTCCATATTGCCCACAAGGTGTATCTTGATCACCATATCATTCATGAGGTGTGTATGTGTCACCATATCATTCATAAGGTTTATGCTCAATACCATATCATTCTAGATGTGTATAACTAGCACCATCTAGGGTTTCAACTTCATATTGGGCAAGAGGTGTATCCTTCAACACCATTTTGGGTTAGAGATGTGTATGTGCTTGACATCATATCGTGCCTAAGGGGTATATTTGACCTCATATTGAGATAGTACCATATTGTGTTCAATATGTGAACTTCATCACCATATCGTGCAAAGAGGTATAAACTCATAAACATGTCGTGCTAGTGATGTGTGTACATGACCATATCGGGTTAGAGGTGCTTACTTATGTGCTTGAACCCGATATCACTTTAAAAGGTGATACCCTCATCTACAAGCTCTATACCCTCATTCTAACTATTATAGTATATGTACAAAAGGTCTAAGTAACTATTAGAACTCATAGATTCATCAAATATTCAAGAAAATCTCAGAATTGAAAGTTGATCATAAAATATATTAAGAAAGATGGGGAGTAATAACATGTTTGGGTTCAAGTTATATAACTCACCTTAAGAACAACTTCAAATCTCCCAACTCCAAAGCTATACGTTCCTAAGGTTGATGATGACTTATCAAAACTCCAAGGCTCATTCACATCTCCTCCATATACAAGGAATCACCATAGTTAAGAACTTGGTGAAGAAGAAAAGAAAGAAAAGAATTACAACCGAGATCCATGCTTGAACCAAGGTTGAAGATGACCATGGACTCACCTTAAGGTTGGTGCTCGAGATCCCCTTGCTCCTTGAGGTACTATGCATGATATCTATGAGGAATAGAGTTGTAGGGTTCGTAAACATTCACTAGTAGGTGAAAGGAGAGGTACATATAATTGGGGTTCATGAGAGAGAGTGTATAAGAGGTGTCATCACCATATACTACTAGGTGACATGTGGTCTTGCATGGATTGACACATGTACCTGCATGCATTCCATCTTTATCTTTTGGTAATGTCTGGGCCCACTTCCCTAGGCTCTAGTAGAGTTGTAGGAATAACGACTGGCCCCACAGACCACCACTAGCCTTAACTGCGCACTTTGTCCACACTAACGCGCAAGCCAGGATCAACTTCCCGACTGGTCACCCATCCTAGTACTACTCCAAGCTAAGCATGCTTAACTATGGAGTTCTTTAGTGATGGGCTCCCAAAAAAGGAGGTGCACCTTGGTGATATGGGTAGTCCAGTCATTCCATATAAGATCTTTTTATCCGAGACCTTAAATCCTAGGACGTTACAATCTCCCCCACTTAGACTCTTGACGTCCTCGTCAAGGCTTAACTATAAGGCCTCATAATCTCTTCCCCATTTCAGTGCAGACCCACAATGGGACATGGACACCCAACTCCCGATCACGGAATACCAGCACAAGAGTGGCTACGTCAACCATGGACAACCCTTTCCTACATGCCTGGACCGCACGGCTCAAGACTGGCATGCCATGCCCATGTGGGCCCCACCTACTGGAGGGGAATTGGCTCTGATAGCATTTGTAACACCCGGGCCCACTGCCCTAGGCTCTAGTAGAGTTTCAGGAATGACGACTAGCCCCACAGACCACCACTAGCCTTAACTGTGCACTTTGTCCACACTAACGTGCAAGACATGATCAACTTCCCGACTGGTCACCCATCCTAGTACTACTCCAAGCTGAGCATGCTTAACTATGGAGTTCTTTAGTGATGGGCTCCCGAAAAAGGAGGTGCACCTTGGTGATATGGGTAGTCCAATCATTCCTTATAAGATCTTTTTATCCGAGGCCTCAAATCCTAGGATGTTACACTTCCATGCAAAATAAAAACTTGAGGATAATGCAAGGGATAAGGGTCAGACCCTTTGTTTATCTTCTAGGGAAAGCCACTTCCACTCACATTATTATTATATCCACAATTATGCAAACCGATACAACTTTTTGCAATGAGCATCTAACTCATCCTGGATCACCTCCTTGGGGTGTTAATTCAATATGAATACTTCCAAGAAGTTTACAAAACGATATGTCACCTCCTATATGTGTGACAAAGTGGATTTTGACATAATGAAAAAGTAATTACTCTTTCACCCTCCTTATGCTTACTCATGGTCCCAAAATTATTTTTCTCAACTTGATAATCAATTTCAATACTCAAATACAATATATGGTGACCAATGTGAACTTTATACACATTATAACACCTTATATTTGATTAATTCATCACTTTGTACAAATAAACAAATTGATCCATCAAACTTCATATTTTTGTTCTTAAACATTTTCTAAAGGTTCTCCACGTTTTTGTGAAGTTATGATCCAAATTTGAGAACAATTGGACATTCCTATGATTTTCTATGGATTACTAAAGTTTATGTATTGAAAATCCTTTATTTGCCCTTTGAATTGCCCTTTTCCAAGTCATCGATCCTTTGTAAAGGGAGGGGACGAACGCCAACCCTCAGCCCCAGTTTGGAAACGGACTGGACCGGGATTAGGGCTTGTCGTTTTGCTCCACGGCGGCCCAATCCGGTCTGGCTTGGTCAAGAAACATGTTTGGCTACTAATCCAATTTGATCCCCGTTTTGGGATAATGGAATCCCAATATCTTGTTTAAGTCAATCCCCATCGAGGCAGGATTGGGATTTCCAATCCGGTTTGGCCCGACAACCCTCCCTGATCCCTCGCAACCCCGCAACCCTCCCTCTCCCTCTCGCCAAACTTCTCCCTGATCTCTCGCCCTAACCTTCTCCTCTCGGCGCATCTTCACAACTGTTTGTCTGTGAGAAGTAAAAGCGAAAGCTGCTCGAGGTCGCAGATGGAGTGCACCGGTCATCGGGTGGAGCGTCCGTGTGGAGCATCAATGTTGCTTCCTACCACCGCCGGTCTACCTGGGCGGCTAGCTCCTTCAAAAGCAAGGTACTCATGCCCTTCCCTGCTCTTCTCTACTACCTGCTCTGACATTGAATTGTCTTGTCGACGCACAGAAGAAACCCTAGCTCGCCCAAGGCAACAAGAAACCCTAGCAAGTGTCTGTGTGCCTTCTTATTCCTCTCCTTCTGCTGCGAGGTTGTACACTTCCACATACGCCTTTTGGAGGAGCTGTTCACAGAAGCTGGTCGTCGTCCTTTGTTGCTAAATCGTGCTCCTCAATCGTGCTCCGGCGGCTCCGACGGCCCTGCCCAGACCTACGCTTCCGCACTATGTCGTCGTTCTCGCCCCCTTCTGCTCAGGTTGGTCATGAATTAGGGTAGACGGTGCTTTGTTTGTGAGGTCGATTAGGGCAGAAGTACAACAATCAGGCATGTGTATCGATTAAGTGGCAAATGAGCCGACAATACCTGCAAACATTTGAGTCGTTGTGTATGACACTGATTTATTCTACTTCTTACTACTACTTTTATCTAGAAATTCATCAATTTACTGCTATTATGTGTGTTTGTGTGCTAAGTTATAGTAGTAAAGCAAATAAAAGCAACTAGCATGCCCGATTTTCCAGATTTTTCCCGGCTAGGTTATTTTGAGGATATCGATATGTGTTAGTAGACCATAGAGTAGTGTTGTCCTACATTTCATTTTCTGTCATTTGTTTTTCATCCTGTGGTTTCTGGTTTGTGTGACTTTGTCTTTGTTTTTCCAACATGATTGGGTAGTAATGGCCGATTCATCCTCTATTGGTTTCTGGTTTCTGTGAATTTGTATTTGTTTTTCTAACATGATTGGGCGTCGTTAATGTGCTGGACATATCTGTTTACCATATTTATGAATGTTCTGTTTTTTGTTCTGTTTTAATGTTCTATATTTTGATGTTATGTTTTTTGTGATACTATTATGATATCATAATAGTAGCATCAATTGCATATGATTTTTGGAAATAACAAGTGAACCCAACATGGCATAATTGTACACATTTTTTTGGTTCTATATTGAAAGGTAGCTTGACTTATACTACTTATTTAGTTTTTTTTATGATTTTATCAAGTGAAAAGGATGTTATTGTCAATGTTTTATATACAAATTAGGACTCGTATTTGTTTTTATCCCAATGATTTTTAATAAAATGAAATAAAATGTATGCCATTCATATGATTCATGTATGCCTGTGTTGGTATTACATATATAATATGCTGACGTGGTTTCAAAGTGGATATGAATCTGGAAATTGGATATAGAAATTGGTATTCTGGGAAAGATCATTCATTGATTTCATCTATGGATTTCAGCTTTCATTGATTTTACAGTCAACTTTCCTCTCTATGTTGCATTTAGAGTAACTATTATTAATCCTACAATATATACCATGGTTGAACCTAATTTTTGCCTACATTAGCTCACCATTAGCAGGTACTATGTTTGATTTGGCATGCGGGAGCAGTCATTGTTATTTCATGCTTCTGATGAGCTTTTAATGAATTAAATGATGTATCTAATAAATGTTACTCTTCATTTTTTGTTATGTAAATTGTATGTGTTGTTGAGATCGTACATGTAAATTTTATGTGTTGTTATGTCAATTTGAATGCAAGATATGAATCTATCATATGGTAGTGGTTAGGTTAATAGGGGAAACAACGGCAGATTTAAAACTTGTTTAACTAAATCAGTGTGAGGTCTAGGTTAGGTGAATCCCTGCATCTACACAGTGATGCCTGGAAAAGTTATTTCACTATACAAATGAATATTTTGTTTATTGTGTGGTATTTTACCATGAGATATGTGGTTAGGTGAAACCCACAACTCATTATGTTTTACAGTCATTTAATTAAGCACATTAGTCTATGTTTTATATCTTCTTTGTTAAATTGTTTACGTTCATGTAAACCACCAATTAATCATAAAAAAATATCAATCTTAGCAACATTTGACTCCTCATGGAGATGACCTCTATTATGCAAGTGGTTTGAGTTATAACATGTATTCAAAATTCATCCAAATATACTAAATAGTTTAACATGCAGGTGTGACATTATAGTATGTTTTAATTTACAGAATATCAATGATTGATCTTTAAGAAATCGTGTTATTCAGAAAACTAAGGACATATGTGGTCCACCATTCTAATATAGGGAAAACTAATGTGATCAAATTTCAAAATTAAAACAAATTGAATGATGAAATATAGTCATACCTCATTTTGGAAAGGATTGATGAACTAATCCTATTAAAATAAATAAAACAAAATGATCCAAAAAACATATATGTTAGTTGTATATTAAATTACACTAATATTAGTGCCTTTTTGGACCATCTGTATGTAACAACCAAAACGACAATTCAGTGAATCGTTCTCTGGGTATTTCAGTCTGTCTGGTTGGATGTCTCAATAGTAGGTTGCTTTTTCAATATGAAATACATGGACCCATGTCCTATGTATTTGTCCAAATTTTAGGCTACTCTTTGGAGAAAGGTTTGTCATTGATTTGTATGCATTCGTTCATATTCATGGACATGTTTCCAATGCATTTGATAATTTTTGTGTTAATCTGACCTGAATCACATGTCCCTCTCCATCTGACCTTCATTTTTTGTGGGATTGCAACTAGTTGACTTGGGGCCAATAATAATTTTCAAATTAGTATGCATTCCTTCATATTCATGGACCTCTAACCTACATCATAATGTGGCCCCTATCAGTGCCCAATGTATTCATCTCCCTATTTTTACTTCAACATGTATTATCACTCAAAATGGAACCCTACATAAGCAGATGAGGCTTTTACATAACGCAAGGTTCTACCCATGACTATATTGTCATGCAAACCACAACTACATGCACAACAACACATACTCGCATTTTACATAACGCAAGATCTACCCATACTTCAAGGTAATAGTTAACCCCTTAATAAATTTAATTAATTTTCAAACATTTTGTATGTTTACAACATTATTTTGGTTTATAGAATGCCATAGGGGCTATTGACGGAACACACATCCCTGTCTTGGTCAGCAGAGAAAAACAAAATTGATACCGTGATAGAAAAGGGAATGTCTCTCTCAATGTCATGGCTGTAGTAGACTTCTCCATGGAGTTTACATATGTCCTCACTGGTTGGGAGGGGTCGGTTGCTGACCAAAGGGTCCTGCAATCGGCAAAGACCCATAGCAGGTTTATAGTTTTGTCGGGGAAGTTTTACCTGGTAGATGTAGGGTATGCCAACACTCATGAATTTGTTGCACCCTATCGCAACACAGCATACCATATTGCTGAGTACCGAGGAAACAGACATTCCTACACCAGCAAGAAAGAGCTGTTCAACCACAGACATGCTCAACTACGTAATATTGTAGAAAGAGCATTTGGGGTGTTGAAGAGATGGTTTGCATACCTTAAGAAAGGGCCGACATATCCTATTCATTCACAGTGTCGCATCATACTTGCTTGTTGTATCCTATACAATTTCATCCGACGGCAAAATGACGGCGACACCATAATGGATGACCTCCCAGATGAGAATTCATCGTTTGCCATTCCCCCAGCCGGCATTCCCCCAAGTTCAGGGCAAGGTTCAACTCAGGCCGATTCAAGGGAGGGCAAAGTGTTACGTGAATCCATTGCTAATCTCATTTGGGAAACTCGTTAGTAGAGTATCGGTAATAGATTGATTCCCGAATTGTTTATTTGGAACCTGATCAGAATCGTCACATTGTGTCAATATAGGTTGTCTTCAAATGGAGAACGAAATGCCTCGTTGTCAATGCGGCTTTCAATCCACTATACGCGTATATATGGATGCCAAGGATGCACAAAACGGACGTTTTGAAGACAACAACCCACACATGCCATATTTTACGTGCGGTAGGGTTCAAAATCAAAATAGATGTCATAAGAGGTTGCCCATGCAACGGGTTGTACCCACAATTGCCACACTAACTGCCGTTAGGGCTGCAATGCTTTCACAACTTGCATATGCACGCAGTGAACGTTAGCTATGGTCTTCCCAGTGTGACTTTGTCTGTTCCAGCAGAGCAGACACTGATAGGCTACAAGTAGAAATTACAGATCTACGATCGCGGTCCCAATATCTTCGCCAACGTCTTCACATAACTAGCGACGACAACACTTCCAATGAGGACGATTACAATACATCATACATGTATAACATCATTAATGTTTGTCCAACATTCATAAGATAAGTTTATCTGTAATAGATTGAACAAACAATGGGGCCTATCGTGTATGTTATTGTTTTGATTTTCAATCTAACTTCATTACCATAAATCGTTTGACTGATTCAAATGCATGGTGTAGATGTCTATTAATACAACTGAAGTTGTGCGGTGTGACTGTGGGTTAGAGGCAGGCTTGCGACTTAACACTGACGATGTAGGGTTGTATGACTTTGGAATTCTCAGTGAAAGACCAGGTGAAATCTATTACATATGTCCTTCTCGCGAGGTGCGCTTGTACAAACACACATATTATGTAGCCATTGTGTACGTTACACATTCGTTGTCATTTACGTAAACTTCATAATATTTTTAGGGAAAAGATCGATGCAGATACTTTCATTGGGCAATCGATCTCAGGCCTACAATTGATTCTCTGAAAGCTGAGATTGCGTTACTCACGCTCGAGTGCAAGTCATTGTGGGGTCAGACAATGAACTTGAAAGATTTTGTTGAAATTCATCACAACCACCATGATGTTTACACCAATAAAAAGTGTGAGCATGAGAATCTAGAACGCTACGTAGAAGAACTGGAGGAACAATGTAGGCTTCTGTTGGACACTCCTTCACCCCCGATGACGCCGTAACGTCGAATGGCGGCCATACCTTTCATTCGCGTTATCGGTTTTCCATTTTATTTTTGTTGTTTGGAAGTTCCTGTGTTAAGTTTTGTCGATTGTTTCTTGAAAACAAATATGCCATGCTATGTTGTTTGGAACTTACATATTAACTAATATTCTTAGTCATTCTACGCCTCCTCATTTTCTGTGGTGTTCGGAGCATGATATGGTTCTCAGAGGTAGGATGAGAACCCAATATGATTTGGGAAGGTGTGTTGATGGAGTGTATACGATAGAGGCTTGGATGGAGGCAAAATCATAGAATGATAATAAACCTAATACATGATAGTAGTGAACTTAGGTGAACATAAGAGTTATTATTGTTCTTCTTGTTATTTTTGTTCTTCTTATCTTCTTGTTATTTTTCTTCTTCTGTTCTTCTTCTATTCTTCTTGTTGTTCTTGTTCTTCTTGTTTATTACAGGTAACATGGGATATCATTTTCCTGTAAAGGAGTATGGTCTATCAAACAGTGAGTTTATGAGACGCGTCTCCCTTCCCCTACACTGGATTTGTGAGCCGTTTAACATAACTCCTGGCTATGCTATTGTGGAGGTAGGCAGAATAAACTTTGATGTACATATCAGGTGGTCTACACCTGAAGAACGAATATGGAATAAGAAAGGAAAATATTTAATCATGGATGAAGGTTGGGCTGAAATGTTGGAGAAACTAAAATCCAAACTTGAATGGACTGTCACCCTACAACCAAAACCCAAAGACGACAGTCGCCCTACAACCTTTTATTTGTGGATTCATGGCGATGGGGACAACTCATAATTGCTTAGGTATATTTACCCGAGACCAGAGAATTATATATCATCAACTTTAGACTCCGATGATGCCCTATTTGTGAGAGACTGCCACCAACCACCTATAGGAACACAAAATCGGCCAATCTTAATCACCTCTACTGATGAAGAAAATGAAGTGAATGTCGCTATTGGGGAACAAAATGAAGTGCAGGTGTTTTATGAGGAAGACCGTGAAGTGGAGGACTCTTCTTCATCAAGTTATGTTGAATCTGTTGCATCAACAAATAATTATTAGTGTCTTCCAGAAGTTGGATTAGTTTTCTGTTTTGTGTATTGTCTTTATTTTGCTTATATAGCATTTCAGGCTTGTTATGGGTGCCTGCCCACAAAGACAATTTATATTTATTGAATGTAGCTGAATCTGTTTTACTTCAAAAATGATGTTCATGTTTGACTAGTTAAATCTTGAATTTTTTAATTTAGTTGGATTACTTTTAATGATGCCCCACAATACATCATTATAGTTTTTATGATTTTTTTGTTGTTGATGTCTGTTTTTTTAGAGGAGCTTATCCTAATTGGTTACGTATATGGGGTTGCATTTATCTCGGGTTAATCACAACCCTTGATGTGGTTCATCATATAGTTAGCATAAGCATAGAAGTATACATGTAATTTTACAAGGAACACATATAAAGTAGAACATGTATCATGATAGCTGACTAGCCACTCATATTCAAAATGTATATCGGCTAAAAACTTGTTTCTTGGTCTAACGGGGTTATCAGGTTACCTCATATCTTGGGGTATTAAACATAGCATGTTAGGCATATTCAACCTCAATAAAACAACCAAAACACCCACATAAACACCCCACAAAAGGGTAACATGCCTGACTCACATCTGAACAACAAAATGAGAGTTCTTAAACCAAAGTGATATAGATAACAATTAAGTTATTTTTTAGTTACTTTTTTGTTTAAACTTATGTTTGAACGGCGTCACAAGGCTACATTTTTAACAACAGTTCTGCGAGAATAGGACAGATTCAGCTAATCCTGCCTACAGTTGCCAAACAGAATCAAACTAAACCCAGCCTGCACAGCCAAACATAATAAGCTTGAAACGAGTCTGAAACGAGTCCAGCCCCCCAGAATGAGACTGGTTTTCCAAACAGAATCAGACTGGTTTGCCAAACAGAATCAGACTCCAGCAGGCCTAAACCCGTCCAAGCCAGGTAGGCTTGCATAAAGCCAGCCCCGAACCAAATAGGGGCTCAGATCTTAGACCAACGAATCAGGGGTCTGATCCAGTGGCTATGAGGTTATCTTCAACCTCCCACTGATTGTGGGGAGGTATGAATGCGACCTTGATGATCGATCTCCCTCTATTGGTCGCTATTTAAAATTTTAAGTGAGCCAAAACAACCCTCTCACAAATTCGAACTTGACAAGTCCCAATTTGACCCACATTTGTACACCATAGTGCCGCCAAAATGAGTTCTTTGCCTCCCCTTCTCTATCTGGTGGCCATGGCTGCTACTCCGAACCTATGAGCCCTAAAATCCTAGCCCCAACCCTATATAAACCATCCCTCATGCTCACAATCTACACATAAAACTCTAATTGTCTTTCTCCCTCATTTTTTTGACCTGAAGTGGCCAAATTTCTCCTTCTGACCCCCTACTACTTGTGCATCACCACCACACAACCCACTCTATGTGTGCCTCATCTGAGCATCCTCTCCCCGATCAGATCTCCATCCCCTTTGCGAGGTCTCAACGAGTTGTAACGACACCCTTGTTGCCTTCCCTAGCTCCTCCTTCTCCGAGCTCCCCTCCACGTTGGAGACCCTACTCTGCCTACATTTGTGGCTTGTGCGAGACCTGCATGAGGAAGGAGAGGACCGAAGAACCGACCGGTCCAGAAGGGGTCCAACAAGGACCAAACCGGCCGAGAACCAGTTCAAATCAAGTTTTGAACCGAAAAAGCCAAGGCCTAAACCAAATATTTGATCAAGTGATCTGCCTAGCTCATGTGGCTCAATCTGGGCCATTCCTTACACATCCGACGGCCCTTATTTTTCCATATTAAGGAACTTTTTCTCCTCTCTACTCGGAAAATTAGTAAAATGGTCAAATCTTGTTTAAATTGTAGAAAATACATCCTAGCTCCAAATATTATGAACAATTAGTCAATCTTGATCAAAAAAACCCAATGAATCGATTAAAAATACTTTGGAAACCTGATTCCAAACGATTTTCATTGATATATCTAAATCTTGATCTATTTCTTATATAACTGGTCTAAATGACTCTATTTGTGGTTAATCTTGACTAAACACTGAAAACCCTAATTCTTGACTCTAATGATCATATTGAAAGTCTAAAATCATAATTGACCCATTAATGATCTAGATTTATATTTGTTGACTTGATTCAATCTTGATTATAAGGAATATGAGTAATCTTGATATTGATCTTAATCTTGCAAAACACTTGATATAGTTTTGACCCATCAATCTGATCTTGATTCCCAATTATATTAAGTACAATGATGATAATCTAGAATTTGATGATGACTTGGATAATGATCATAAATTAGGGTTAACACATATGATCCTAGAAAACCTAGGTAAGTCATTCACACTCACAAATACTTGATATTTGAAATAATGTTGGACACATTGAAATATTGGTTGATTATAAGTGAATGAACCAACCCAAAGGTTGACATAGGAAAAGTGTAACCCTAATCTCGAATATTGAAACATGATTTTCAAATATCATGATCTTGACCCTTGATCTAAACATTGTATTTTAGGATCTAACTCGAAGGGTCGATCTATTACAAGTTGATTATACTCGAAATCTTCGGTGAAAGGTACACTATTATATAACTCCTCCTTGATTGTATTGAAGATACTTTTATGTATGTCTTGACTGTATACTTGGCTACTTACTTGGATGAGCTAATGTTCCCTATGATTAGCCTTCCATTTTACTATACTATATTTTGAAAAACATGAAAACATAAATTGCATGCCCATTATGACTGCTTGTATATTGATAATGATGATGATGTTGATAATGTTGATAATGTTGATAATGTTGATATTAGGTGCAAGCAACCCCTCTCATTGAGAGGTGGGACTTTTACATTGGCTTCCTATGTTCCTATGGCGAGAAGGAGCCCAGTGACCTTCCCCATTGTGTTGGGGTAATAGAGTCACACAAAATATATAAGCATGCTTCTCGAATTACAACATAATAAAAACTCATAATAAAAGTTGAATTGGTTGCACAACTTGTCGAATAAATGTTGGATTTGCAAATTGCTTGTTATTCTTTTGAATATAAGTCCTGACAAGTATACGATTTTGTTATAAATCGATTTGCTTGATTTGGATAGTGTACCATGCAATTACATGATTGTGTCTTGATTTTCTTGATTTTAGGCAATACAAATGGAATACTGAATAAGATCGCTTCCGCACTCATCCACTTTGATGACAAAGATGTATTGGTAAAATATCCATATTGGGTTAGTTTGTTCTTTTATATCTCCAGCTTTGGACTTATTATTTCTTATTGTATATGCCAGTGTGATAGATCCTATTGGGCCACTCAGGGATGGGCGCTTCAATCCCTTTACCACTGTATAGGCAGTGAGATTGGGATTGGGGTAAGAACGGTTCTGTGACAGTTGGTATCAGATCTTACACACTCTCATATACTATACGTAAATAATTTCTCATGTATCTCACACCCATGAAACCCTAAAGATCATAATGGTGAAAATGGAGGTGTCTGGCTCGGGGTCTTGACATAATTGCTCCTATCTATCTTCATGGTGGTTGAGATCCCCCACTCTTGTTGGCCTCAATTGATCCAGAATTGGACCTAAAGGTTCTCTTGTGAAACCTTAGTGTGTCTTCTAGCATCTTATCTCTTCTTTAAGGACTATCCTAAGACACCCATGTAGATGAAGATTAGGTAGTCTTCTCATCTCCTCATGTGGTCCTTTCTTGTGACCTTTTACCACATGATGTCTCGATTATGGGTAGCTCATGTAGGGGAAAAATGAATAACGTGAAATATTGAAAGTTGATACCATGATCTAACCTTAGTTTGAAAACTCAATTTTGATCCATGAATCTTGGAATAAAGTACTCGTGTATGACCCTTAATATCATGAACACTCAATTAAGCTAAAATTTTACTAGATGCTTTCTATGTTTGAGGTAAATGATATGAATTATGATATGGTGAAATAAGGATGACTTATACCTTATACCTTATTTTTGATAAGGTCCCTACTTGATTAAGCCCATGTTGCCCTATTGCTGATTAAAACTCAAACAAAGTTAAGAAAACTCATATCCTATTTTATACACACCTTGAACATGCTATCAAATGACTAAGTCTTAGACTCACAAAATCATGATGTAAGACTATGATGCAAAAAGCATTTTTCCTATTGACTATTGATGCATTTTGAAATCTTGATTTTGATATGATGATTATGGACCTATATTTTGCACTATTATGCTCTAAATCCTTGATTTTTAAATTATACCACTACCTTGATCATGAAGAAAAAGAATGCAACTATTACCTTGACTTTGTAAAATCTTGACATTATTTCCCTATTATGGTCTTCAATTTTGATCTCATGACCTTATGGAATATGATTTAATCATTGATATTCTCCCTATTCGAATAAACTCAATGGATAATGTCTAGTGTTGGTAATGTGCTAGATTAGGGTAGTAGTTGACTCATGACTCCCCTAACCTAGTTCATATACCTATTTTGACTACCTCTAAACTTTTGTATTGTTGATTATTTAGAGTTTGGAAAGGTATTCCCTTTCACCCTATTTGCACTGGTTGACCTAAGTGTAATAGGTTAAACCCATGCTTGATACTCGATCTTGAATATTGATTTAATAATGACCTTGATATATGACAATGTTGACTATAGCTTGTGGTTGACTTCCTAGATAGACCTAAGCCTAGATCATTAATCAACTTTGGATACCATGATAATGAAATTTTGATATGGTGCTCAAATATTGCTTTATTATTGTTGCACGAAATTGGATATAGATGAATGATATCCCCTAAGGTCTAAATAGGAATCTAAACCCTAGCTTCAAAATTATGGACCTATAACTTTTGATGCTTAAAATCTCGACTCTTAATACTGATATATAATATTGTGACTCACGATTATCAAATCTCAATAATGATATAAATCCTATGATCACACTATTTGGATATTGAGATATATGACTAATGACTTCAAAATCCTGAATTTTGAAATTTTTGAAATAATGACTATATTGACTCTCTCGATTTATGACTTAGGGTTTAGCTCTCATTAGACTAGGGTGGGACCTTCCCATTCATTTTGAGCTCAAAATAATGATATTGAAAGCATGATGTTGTCTCAAAATGTTGAAATATGAAATCTCAAATCATGGATACATAACCCCACCTAGGCCAATGTAGAGGCTAGGACCCTGAGATTTTGGGATTGAAAGTCACCTTGTACACATGATTCAAATACTCTATTTGCCTGACCTAAAATATGATGTGATAAATAGGATACTTCCCATATTTTTGGCTCAAATATATGCATTGACCTTGATACTCTATTGCTCGATGATGAAATGGTGTTAGTACCAAGTTGATTATGATATAGAACATGGAATTCCAATTATGATTATTAGTCTACTTGAATTAAAGACATGATTTTGATTTTATAGTTGAGAAATGTTATAGTATTTGAGAATATGTTTTGGATTTAGATAATTCCAATATTTGAGGATAAGATGTAGATTTAGATAGTCCCAATTTTGAGGAAGTTTATGAATTTTGGGGACAAAATTCTGTTTTAAGGAGGGAAGGATGTAACAAAGTGTATTTTAACATAATGATAAAGTAATTACTCTTTCACCCTCCTTATTCTTACTCATGGTCCCAACATTATTTTTCTCAACTTTATAATCAAATTTGATACTCAAATACAAAATATGGTGAACAATGTGAACTTTATACACATTATAACACCTTATATTTGATTAATTCATCACTTTGTACAAATAAACAAATCGATCCATCAAACTTCATGTTTTTGTTCTCAAACTTTTTCTAAAGGTTTTCCACGTTTTTTTCAAGCTATGGTCCAAATTTGAGAGAAATTGGACATTCTTATCATTTTCTATGGATTATTGAAGTTTATGTATTGAAAATCCTTTTATTTGCCCTTTGAATTGCCCTTTTCCAAGTCATTGATCCTTTGTAAAGGGAGGGGACGAACCCCAACCCTCAGATCTGAGACCCACGGATCAAGGGTCTGATCCAGTGGCTATGAGTTTATCTTCAACCTCTCGCTAATTGTGAGGAGGTATGAATGTGACCTTGATGATTGATCTCCCACTCTTGACCGCTATTTAAAATTCTAAGCGAGCCAAAACAAACCTCTCGCAAATTTGAACATGACAAGTCTCAATTTGACCCACATTTGTACACCATAGTGTCGTCAAAATGAGTTCTTTGCCTCCCCTTCTCTGTCTTGTGGCCATGACTGCTGCTCCGAACCTATGAGCCCTAAAAGCCTAGCCCCAACCCTATATAAAGCGACCTCATGCTCGCAATCTCCACATAAAACTCTGACTGCCTTTCTCCCTCACTATTTCGGCCTGAGGCGGCCTAATTTCTCCTTCTGACTCCCTATTACTTATGTAGCGCCGCCGCACAACCCACTCTGGGCGTGCCTCATCTGAGCATCCTCTCCTCGATCTGAGATCTCCATCCCCTTCATGAGGTCTCAACGAGTTGTAATAGCACCCTCGTTGCCTTCCCTATCTCCTCCTTCCCTGAGAACTCCTCCACGCCAGAGACCCTGCTTCTCCTGGCTTTGTGGCTCACGCGAGGCCTACACGAGGAAGGAGAGGATTGAAGAACCGACTGGTCTAGATGCGGTCCAACAAGGACCGAACCGGCTGAGAACTAGTTCAAATCATCTTTTGAACCGACGAAGCCAAGGCCTGAACCAAATATTTGATCAAGTGATCCCCCTATCTCATGTGGCTCAATCTGGGCCATTCCTTACACATTCGACAACCCTTATTTTTTCATATTAAGGTACCTTTGCTCCTCTCTACTCAAAAAATTAGTAAAATGGTCAAATTTTGTTTAAATTGTAGAAAATATATTCTAGCTCCAAATATTATGTACAAGTAGTCAATATTGATTAGAAAAACCCAATGAATCGATTAAAAATACTTTGGAAACCTGATTCCAAACGATTTTCACTATTATATCTAAATCTTGATATATTTCTTATATATTTTTTCAAAGATCAAACATATCATAAATTAAAGCTGGAACTACATCCTTCCCCCTGATTCGCCTGAACCGGAGGGCCGGATAGGGTCCTCATAGATCTTTCAGTAGCAACCTGTCGCGCTATGGGTCCCAGGGGTATATGGTGGATAACACACCCCTTAC
Source organism: Alisma plantago-aquatica (assembly GCA_963693085.1). NCBI lineage: Eukaryota > Viridiplantae > Streptophyta > Magnoliopsida > Alismatales > Alismataceae > Alisma > Alisma plantago-aquatica. Next base: position 201,985,486 of record OY856413.1, read on the forward strand.
CATTTTTCATGTGATATTTAGCCAGACCATCAGCCGTCTGGTTGGCGCTTCTTCTCACAAAGGAAAAGGCCATGTTTCCCACCAGCTTTGTCTTTGCATTAATCCTTCTCAACGCTTTCCGGTGCAGCGGCAGTGCTTTTTCATCATACATCACCCACTCAATAGCCTTGGCACTGTCGCTCTCTATGATAGCCCTGTCTGCACCTAGTTGAAGTATGAGCTCCGCCGCAGCTTCCATAGCCTCCAGCTCTCCTGCTACTACCATAGTTTTCTTCGCACATCTACTCATCCCCTCGATCCACCTGCCATTACTATCTCTTGCAACAACCGTGATGGTTGCCCCTCCCGTTCGGGTCGCTACATCAGAGTTGGATTTGATCTAGTCTTCCTCAGGTTTGACCCACTCCTCCTCAGCTATCATCCTTATCCTCTTTGCCTTCTCAGCTTCGCCACATCCACATCTCCATAACATATTTTCAACGCTGGCATGGGTTATGTTCCGGTTAGTAGCCTTGCCATCGAACACCTTCACGTTCCTACCTTCCAAATGTGCCAGACCGTGACCATCATCTTTGCCTTCCCCCCTTCCTTGGCCTTCAAGCGTCGACTCATCCAGGAATCTAGGTTTCCCGTGAAGAAACCCTCGATGGTGCCCTTAATGTTACAATGTTTCCACATAGCCTTCGCCTCTGGACAGTCCCGCAAAGCATGTAAGGTTGTCTCTTTCTGTACCAGACACCTAGGGCACCCGTCCTCGCGAGTCAGATGGCATTGATACCTCTTGGCATTGGTAAAGATGGGCTCCCTGAGGGCCAACCAGACGAACATCTTTACCTTCTCTAGTCATCTCCCCTACCATAGTCTCTCCCAGCACCCCCCTCTTCCGTCGCCACTCCCCCTTCTAAGAAGTTTGTAGGCGGAAGCCGTTGAAAACTCACCCTCCTTCATCCCCTTCCACACCCATTCATCTTCCCCACTCGTTTCTAGCGGTGTTTCTTCCTCCAGAATGTGGCTAGCCACCAGATCGTCGAAGAAGTCCTTCACAAATCTCCTATCCCAACCTCACTATAATGAAGCGACACTACTGATCCGGATGTCCCTCAGTTCTTTAGGGATCGGCCTAATAACCTCATCAGCAAGAGGGGCATCGTGCGGACCCCACTTATCCCACCAGACCCTGGTAGAGCTCCCGTTCCCGATTTTCATGTACAAATTGTCCTCAATGAAGTCTTTCACCTCACTCATGGCCCTCTAGAATGGTGTGTTTCTACTGGCGTTGTTTCCACACTCCACCTTGTATTTTCCTCTGACCTCCCTTACCCACAGTGTCTGTCACCCTATTTTGATATCCCACACATTTTTACTCAGTAGAGCCTTGTTCCAGGTCCTCATAGATCTCACCCCGAGTCCACCATCCTTCTTCTCATATGTCATCGCCTCCCACACCACTAGCGACATCGGGTTTGCCCTGTGGCCTCCACCCCAGATAAATCTACGGATCGTCATGTCCATCTTGTCGCAAAGGCTGAGGGACAACTTGGCCGACTGCATCATGTAGCTCGGAATATCCGCCAACATTGATTTTGCCAATACCACCCTTCCCACCAGTGACAACATCTGGGCAGTCCAGTTGTTAACTCTATTCTCGATCTTCTCTAGGGTAGCAGCGTACATTTGCTTGGTGATCTTCCCATGGATAGCCGACACCCCTAGATGCCTGCCCAAATCCTCAGTGTACTTGAATCTGTTGACTTTGCATATATCACACCTACTCTGTCGGCTAACACCCTTAGAGAAGTAGATGCAGGATTTCTCAAATGCCAATTCCTGACCTGAGACCGCGGATAACTCCTTCAGGAACTGCACCACCTCCTTGGCGTGGTTGACCGACGCCTTGGCGAAGAAGATAACGTAGTCAGCGGAGGCCACATGTGTTATTAGGTACCCCTACCTATGAAGCCTAAAACCTCTCCATGTACCCTCCTGCTCTGCCAGGTTGATCGCCTGACTGAGCCTTTCCATACAAAGAACAAAAATATAGGGAGACAGTGGGTCCCCTTGCCTTAGACCCCTCTTCGCCGTGAAGGGCTGACGTGGCTTGCCATCCCAAATCATAGAAGTCTCCCCCTGGGTGATGGAATTCATCACATAACGGATAATGTTCGGTGGCCAATGGGCCTTCTCGATGGTGTCTTTCACAAACGCCCAATTCATCTTATCATACGCCTTTGACAAATCGATTTTGATGGCCATTAGTGGTCTAGACTTTGTCTTGTGCATGTTTTGTACAAGCTCCTGTACTAGGATGATGTTATCTGTAATACGTCTCCCGGGGATGAAGCTACTTTGGAATGGAAAGATCCACTACTTCATGCTTTGCTTCAGCCTGCCTATCACGACTTTGGAGGTGATTTTCAGCACGGTGTTATTGAGAGAGATCGGGTGGAAGTCGTTGCACTGCATCGGCGTCTTCACTTTGGGAATTAGCACGAGGGAAGCATCGCACAGCTGGCTGACCATCCTTCTTCCGTTGATGGTGTTGGCGATCGTAGTGGTCACTGAGGGTGTGATAGTCTTCCATTTCATCTTGAGGAACATGTCGTCAACTTCATCATGTCCTGCCGCTTTGTAGGGGTCACACCCCTCAAGCACCATCCAAATCTCACTGTTGTCTGGTACCGCACTGATTCTAGTGAGCACCACCGGTGCTGGCGGGAGGAACTCCCCCGGGTACTCTGCGATAGCCTATTTATCAGGGTTAGTACAAACAGTATAAATGTTGTGGAAATACAGCCTCACCATATCCCTCAGCCTCTCCTTCTCTTGTACCCAAACACCCACATCGTCTTTGAGCATCGTGATGGTGTTCCTCCTTATCCTTTGATTGACAAAGGCCTGATAGAACTTAGTATTATGGTCGCCATCTCAGAGCCAACTCTGGTGGCTCCGTTGGATCCAGTCCCACTCCTCCACCTTTAAGATCTATTCCAACTTATCGGTGAGCCTCATGAGAGCCTCCTCCTGTTCCAGCATTTGAGAATCCACCATTTTTTTCTGTATCTTATCAATGCCCGCCAACAACTTCCTCTTCCTATTCCTCTCCTTTCCACCTACTTCCTTGTCCCACTTGGCGATATTTGGCTTGGTGGCTTCCCATGCCCCGCTGAAATCCTTAGTAGTATCCCTGGTGTTCACCACCATCTTACAGAACTCCTGGTTCATCAACTAGGATGCCTTGGTAATAAACCTTGGCATTCTCAGCTCCTGGTGCGTCTCCTTCACAATGATGGGGCAGTGGTTCGACCAAACTCTCGGGAGGTGCTTGACCACCATGTTTCTGAACGTCGAGCCAAACTCTACATTGGACACAACTCTATCCAGTCGCTCCAACAATCTGCCCAATCTGTAGGTGAACGAGTTCTCCTCAAAGGATAAATCCTGGAGCCCCAATTTCATTAGAGTGTCAGCAAATAACGTTACTTCATTGTGATTGAACCGGTTGCTTCCCCTCTTCTCCGTAGCATGTAGAATGGTGTTGAAGTCATCGGTGACCAGACAAGGCCCCTACGTACTGCTGCTCAGATTTACCAGGTGATCCCATAATAAGTGTCTGACGCTAATGTGTATATAATTGGTCTAAATGAATCTATTTGTGGTTAATCTTGATGAAACACTGAAAACCCTAATTCTTGACTCTAATGATCATATTGAGACTCTAAAATCATACTTCACCCGTTAATGATCTATATTTATATTTGTTGAATTGATTCAATCTTGATTATATGGAATATGAGTAATTTTGATATTTATCTTAATCTTGCTAAACACTTGATATAGTTTTGACCCATCAATCTGATCTTGATTCCCAATTATATTAAATACCATGATGATAATCTAGAATTTGATGATGACTTGGATAATGATCATAAATTAGGGTTAACACATATGATCCTAGAAAACCTAGGTAAGTCATTCACACTCGCAAATACTTGATATTTGAAATAATGTTGGACACATTGAAATATTGGTTGATTATAAGTTAATGATCCAACCCTAAGGTTGACATAGGAAAAGTGTAACCCTAATCTCAAATATTGAAACATGATTTTCAAAATATCATGATCTTGACCCTTGATCCAAACATTGTATTTTAGGATCTAAGTCGAACGGTCGACCTATTACTAGTTGATTATACTCGAAATCTTTGGTGAAAGGTATGCTATTATATAATTCCTCTGTGATTGTTTTGAAGATACTTTTATGTATATCTTGACTGTATACTTGGTTACTTACTTGGATGAGCTATTGGTCCCTATGATTAGTCTTCCGTTTTCTATACTATATTTTGAAAAACATGAAAACATAAATTGCATGCCCATTATTAGTTCCCGTATATTGATAATGATGATGATGTTGATAATGTTGATAATGTTGATATTGAGTGTAAGAAACCCCCCTCATTGAGAGGTGGAATTGTACATTGGCTTCCTATGTTCCTATGGTGAGAAGGAGCCTAGTGACCTTCCCCATCGCATAGGGGTAATAGAGTCACACACAATATATAAGCATGCTTCTTGAATTACAACATAATGGGAACTCATAATAAAAGTCAAATTGCTTGAAAAACTTGTCGAATAAATGTTGGTTTTGCAAATTGATTTTTACTCTTTTGAATATAATTCCTGCCAAGTATACTATTTTGTTATAAATCACATTGCTTAATTTTGATAGTGTACTGTGCAATTACATGGTTGTGTCTTGATTTTCTTGATTTTAGGCAATACAAATGGAATACTGAATAAGATCACTTCCGCACTCATCCACTTTGATGACAAAGATATATTGTTAAAATCTCCATATTGAGTTTGTTTGTTCTTTTATTTCTCCAGTTGTTGACTTGTTATTTCTTATTGTATATGCTATTGTGATAGATCCTATCGGGCCACTTAGGGATGGGCGCTTCAGTCCCTTTACCACTGTATAGGCAGTGAGATTGGGATTGGGGTAAGAATGGTTCTATGAAAATATGGCTTCTTGACTGATAGGAACTCCCATATAAGCTTTACAACTCATAACAATTCATTTTAGGGTTTCAACTATAGACATTTCTTGGTTTTTCCATCACCAAGATTATAATCACTCAATTATGAATCAAACATGGTGTATCCTTCTTTATCTATCCTCTAGATGATGCTAGGAGAGAGTAGGGACACATTAGAGGTGGTAATTTGCATATCAACCCTATATTTTGGGTAATTTACAATTTGTACCAAAATTGGTGCACACAGTACTAGCATTATTCAAACAAGTTCAAACTTGGCATTTAGGCTTTCCACAAGCCAACAATTAGCATCATTCTCTCTCTTATGATGCTAAAACACATGTGGTACATTCAATATGCGATATTTTGCAATATAACCCCTCATCTTGTGTAAATTGCACTTTGGTCCAAAATAAAAGAACATTACTCAAACAACATTCAATCAGAACCAAACTTGAAACATAAGTGTGTCACATGATAAAAAAACACCTTAGAGGATTATATTAATGTTTTAAGCAACTCACTTAGCTAAAACAAACATGGTTAACTCATAACCCAGATTAGGTTCATTACAAAACTAGGTATATGTAGCGACTAATCAATTGAACCAAGTGTTGTGACCACAAGAAGACCACATGTAGAGACCATAGTGGAGAAAAAACAAGCTCCAGCAATTGCATGGACCACCCAAATATGGTTAGGGTTTGTTGTTCCCGCAACACCACAACAAGCATGTAGTGACATGAAGATCAAGCCATTCCAAACAACACATAACTAACCTAAAAATAGAGTAGAACTAGGATTAAAATAGATGATAAACATCGAGAAAACTAATCATCATCAAGGGGAAAACTTGATCAAAAGATGGACATCAAAACTCTAAAATAATATGATTACCAACATGGGATAAAACCAAACCAAAACCCAATGAAAGAGGAAAAACACATGCCATCACCAAAGCCAGCAAGGAAACCATGCTTGGAGGAGAGAAAACCATCATCTAACATATGCACCTAATAACCAAAACCTCCATATAATATATGATGGTTGAACCACAATCATGATGACAAAACCAATGAACAAAGTGCATGTAGGAATCAACAACATCCACCATCACTAAGGTTTCAAATTCATAAATTAGGGTTGAGATAAAGAGCAATCTATGCAAGTACACTTCAAAATTTTAAACCTTAAAACAACACAACATTATCCATCAAGTCATAATCACATTTAGATATAAAATAGTAGCATGAAAGAAAGAATATGGTGCAATTATAGAAGACCAAAAATTTATATGGCCCACCTTAAGATGAAGATCAAGCTCCAAATCTACGATCTCCTAGAGAGAGAAGGAAGCTTCAATTAGCATTAACTCCATGACCAATAAGGTCACCTCAAGAAGAGAAGAACACACTGAGGTCAAAGGAAAGCTCAAGAAAAAGAAAGCACAAATCGTAGGCCGAACAAGAAAGAAGAAAGAGGAGAACTCCATCTCACTTAGGTATTCCCATGGAAAACCATTGATCTCAGCCTCTATGGAAAGAAGTTCTTCAATATAGCCACCATGGTGATCCATAGTCTTACAATAAAGGGTACAAAAAATAGGTAGGGTTCAAAGGAAATGAGATCAAGGGTATAGAACCAGTTACCGAGAAGGAAGATCACCAAAAACCACCACAAGGAAGACGATCAAGCCCAAGATCACCACATGCAAAGGTGATCAGCCACCAAGCTCTAAGATCAGCACCTTCTCTTAATCCACCAACCTCAAGGCTGAACACAAGGAAGAAGAGAGAAGAAGATATCAAATGGGAATACTTGAATGTGAAAGAGAGGGTTTATATACTCAAGGATTGGAGGGAGGTAAATATCATGAGTTATCAAGATATGAGGGCACCAAAAGGAAACACATCTCTCAAATCCATGACCATGCAATCACCCTAGATATGCATGCAATAAAGGGTGATAAAAAAAGGTAGTGTAGTGACCACTTATGTCCACTACACCCTCAAGGTCAAAGTAAAACCAAGGGTAGCAACCACAACACAACCAATGAAGGTATAGGTTGCAACTCATCCCAACACATGCAAACCTAACGACCAAAACAAATGCCAGGGCATCAAGGTCACTTGATACCACAACCAAGGAAGAGATTTTGCTAAAGAACAATAAGAAGACACACCCATAGGTCGCTACACTCCAGAAACATACATTTTCGACACCATCATCCATACAAAACCATGCAAACTCTAATTCCACCTACTGACACCACCTCATCATCCAAGGTCCAACAAATCACCCATATGCATACTTCTCTCTCTCATGATGCCAATGCATAAGAGGCACAACCTACATGTGACAAATTATAAGATAAACCCTCAAAATGGGCAAATTGCAACTTGGTCCAGAACAAGCATAGCTTTCTCAAACATCAACCAAATAGGACCAAACTGAAAACATAATCTTGTCACATGTTATTAAGGTGCATCAAATGATCAGATTAAGGTTTAAGCATCTTATTAAGAGAGAAAAAAACACAGTCAAGAACTAATCTAGGTGAGGGGTCTTAAAACCATAAACCCCTAACAAGGATTTCACCCCCAAAATCATACAAGATAAGAGATGACCACTTCCTATGCATCTCATTCTCAAGCTCCAACATGGCTTCCTCCATGCCACGATGATACCACAAAACATTAACCAACATGATATCCATCTTCTTCAACTTCTTCACCCTACTATCATGGATCAACATGGGACCCTCCACATACGACATGTCCTCATCCAGCTCAACCTCCATTGGTCGTAGTACCAACTCAATGTTAGGGTGACACTTTCTCAACATAAAAACATGGAACACTAGATGGAACCTATGAAACTCAGGTGGTAGCTCAAACTTATAATCCCCCTTCCCAACACCTTCCACCACAGGGTAAGGTCCCATATACCTGGGAGCAAACTTACCCTTGTTACCAAACCTCAACATGCCCTTCAATGGAGATACCTTGATATACACCTTGTCTCCCACTTGAAACTCCAACGGCCTATGACAATTATCCACATAAGATTTCAACCTATCATGGGATTCCTTCAACTGTTGTTATATCATTTTAATCTTCTATGTTGTCTATTATATAAGCTCAGGACCTAGGAGCTTATATTCATCAGTTTCATATGAACACAATAGAGATCTGAAACATATTCCATACAAAGCCTCGTACGGTGCCATGTCAATGCTCCTATAATAAATGTTGTTGTATACAAACTCTATTAAAATGAAGTGTGCATGCCAACTAACCAAGAACTACAAGACACATGCTCTCAATATGTCTTACAACGTTTGTATGGTCCTCTCAGACTGTCCATCTGTCTGTGGGTGAAATGTTCTATTGAACCTTAACTAAGTACACATGGTTGTATGCAGATGCTCCCAAAAGAGACTAGTAAATTGAGGACCTCTATTAGACACAATGGTAGTTGGGACACCACGCAAATGAATGATATCATTAACAGGCACCTCTGCAAGCTATTCTTCTATATACACTATTTTCATAGGAAGGAAGTGTGCTAACTTGATCAACATGCCCACTATTATTCATATGGAATCATGGCCTTTGGCTGTCCTAGGAAGTTCAACCACAAGTTCATCATGATATAATCCCATTTCCCCTATGGGATAGGTAATAGTTGCAAAGTCCCTACAGGTTTATAATGCATTGCCTAAACCTACTGACACATTGCGCACTTATCCACAAACTTAGCTATTTTACACTTCAAACCATGCCACCAATACAAATATTTCAAATTGTGGTACATCTTGGTGCTACCTGGATGCATAGTGTACATCAAAGAGTGACATTCTTCTAGAACCAACATGCTTAGATCAACGAAATTAGGCACCACAACTCTACCGTGGTAACATACTATCCCATCCTCTAACTCCTGGAAGCCATCACTCTTCTTGTTGCCAAACTCTACATAGATCTATTGAATCACAGTATCATCACGCTATGGATATCTGATATGCTACCTTAACATAGGCTTTACCTGTAATTGGGCCAACAAGCCTGCCACTAAGAAGACTTCCAACTTCACATTCATGTAACACATGGTGACCAACATGTCCCTCTCATGGCACACCAAAGAGCATAATTGCAGCATATCAACTGATGATGATGATAAAGACTTCCTTCCTAAAGAATTTTTTACCACATTTTCCTTCCCTAAATGGTAATCTATGGTGCAATAATAATCCTTGATCATCTCCATCCAATGTATTTGTCACATGTTCAAATCCTTCTTTGATAAGATGTAATATAGATTCTTGTGGTTGGTGATGATTTGAAACATTTTGCCATAAAGGTAGAGCATCCATATCTTCAAAGCATGGACCTCTGCAACAAGATCTAGATCATGTGGCAGGTAGCTCTCCTCTATTTCTTAAGATGTCATGAAATAAAAGAAATAGCATTCTTATCTTACATTAGTACACAACCCAAACCATTCTTTGACACATCACAGAAGATGATATAACAATTTCCTTGCTCTGGAAAGACTAACACTGGTGCACATGTCAACTTCTCCTTTACAATCTTGAAAGAATGATGACACTTGTAATCCCTAACAAATGACACACCTTTCCTTGTCAACTTCCTTAGGGGTAATGCCACTACCCTAAAGTTCTTGATAAACCTCCTGGAATACCCTACCAAGCCAAGGAAACTGTGAACCTTCCTCATTGTCAATGTCTTCGGCTTCTCCCACTCTAATACAGATCGAACCTTCTTGGGATCAACACACACACCTTTAGCAGATATCACATGCCCAAGGAAAGACACCTCCTTCAGCCAAAACTAACTCTTGTTGAACTTTTCATATAGCTTGTGATGTCTCAACACAGTCAACTCCTGGTGCAAATACTACTCATGATGTTGGTTGTCATGGGAGTAGATCATCATATCATCAATGAATACAACCACAAACTGGTCAAGATAAGTACAGGACACCTTGTTCATCAGACCCATGAACTTTGTTGGTGCATTGGTTAGCCTAAATGGATAACCAAAAATTGATGGTAACCATACCTAGTCCTAAAAGCTAACTTGGGTATGTCATCCACCTTGATCCAAAAGTGATGATATCCTTACCTCAAATCTATCTTCAAGAACACTAAAACACCCTGCAATTGATCAAACATGTCATCTATATTCCACAAAGGATATTTGTTCTTGATTGTCGCCTTGTTCAGTTGTTGGTAATCAATGCACAACCTCATGGATCCATCTTTCTTCTTCACAAACAACACAGGAGCACCCCAAGCGGACATGCACATCCTGATAAAGCCCTTCTTAGGAAATTCTTGCAACTCCTTTAACTCTTGTATCTCATTTGGTGCCATCCTATACGGTGTATCTGCTATCACCTATTTACTGGGTACTAGATTGATCTCAAAGTCAAATGCTCCAGGAGGGGGAACACTTGGGAACTCATTGGGAAATGCATTCTCAAAATCACTAACAAATGTCACTTCCTAGATACTCAAACTCCTCACCTTGATATCCACCACATGTGCCAAAAATGTCTCACAACCTTGCCTCATCAACCGCTCCTCTGTCATGGCTGACACCAGACACGTCAGAAGAATCTTCCTATCTCCTTGGAAGACCCACGAAATGTTGTTGTCAAAGAACATCACCTCTTTGGCACTACAGTCCTAGACCACCTAATACTTCTCCAAAGTATCCATTCTAAGGATCATATCGAATCCAAGCATACCAAGTGGTATAAGATCCACTTGAATGTTGTGTCCTGAGAAGGAAAGAACGTAGGACAGACACGCCTCCTACAACTCAGAGGAATCAATGAAAAGGGTTTCTATGATAATACTATCACATCTACAACTAATCGGAAAAGAAGTACTAGTTATCACTTCTCTAGTGATAAAAGAGTGTGTTGCACCCAAGTCAACCAAAATAGATATAAAGCAGGAAGAAGACAAAGTAGAATGAAATAACTCCATCTGTCCTGTCACAACCTAAGGGTTGACTACTCCATCCGGCTAACTCATAGCATAGAATCGAGTCGTTGCCTATTGTCATCCATGTTCTCTGCTAGCCTGTCTAGAATAACCAGCCCATGACACCTGACTGCATCCTCTGCCACCACCACTATTGAACTATCATTGTTGTGACCCTTATTGACTTTGTCTTAGTTGTTGCATCATCTCATCATCCTTCACAGGACATGCCCACCTCAAATGTTCTACTTTCCCAAACTTTTGGCAAGTCATGGTCTTGTACTATGGCCTAAACGACCTCATCATTGACACTGACGTTGTATTTTGAGCTCCTATTGATGGAAAATTGTAGCCTCTGCCCTTACATGAAAACCACTGAGACTAGATCACCGACCTCTACTATGACTGTGGTGTTGAAAACCTAGGATTCTTGAAGCCTCCAGAATACTGTCCATGAAACAATGTCAGTCTCTTCTTGGTTTTCTCCTCACGCTTCTCCACAACTGACCAATTTATCCGCCTTACGGACTCCACAAGCATGGAAACCACTCACGGTTCTCTAAAGATGACATTGTTGTCATCAACTTAGAGCTCAAACCTTTCTCAAAACATCTAATCACTGATTGAGGGGTTGATCATTTTGTTCTTTCAATTCAAAGATGTGAATCTTGAGTATATGAATGGAGATATTCTTGATACTCACAAAGAAAAAAGGAAGTGACTTGGACAAAAAGAGAAGTGACTTGAAAAAAAAGAGAAGTGACTTAGACAAAAAGAAATGAAGTGACTAAAGCAAATCTTCTTTGTCGATAGCCTCAGACCAATCAATCAAATATTGATTAATATGGAATCAATTGAACATCCTCTCCTTGTCTATACTAGTCATATGCTAACAACACCTTAAAAGGTCCATGAACTTTTCTTCATACTCATTTATCATCATAGATCCCTCTTGTATCTTCTCGAACTGAGACATCTTCTCATCGAAGTAAGTCTCTCAGAAATAGTAGCTCACAAACTCCCACCAGAAATCTTCACAGTTGATCACCACACCAGGCCTCTTCTCCTCCTATATGGCCCACCAATGTCCAACACTCCTCTTCAAGAGGTACAATGTGTGCTTCACCTTACCCTCCTTCGAGATGTTGAGGATCTTGAAGGCCTTCTCCAACTCGATCAACCACATGTTCACATATGTCGGGTCTACCATACCAGGTCACTCTATAGCCGTCATAGGCCTTAACTTATAAAAGGTCTTCCCAGAACCCTAGGATTCCACATTGGGGATTGTTTCCCTAACTTGGGGTACAAGCATCCTATCCACCATATGTGTAATAATGGTCATGAACTATCCGAAAATGACCAAAAAGCAGAATTTTCCATGATTACAAGCTCAAACTGGGGCACTTAATTCACTTCAACATCTCTTGCCTACCTCTTGGAACCACCTCCTAGTGCAGCCACACTTCTCTCAGCATGTTCTTTGTGTTCTCTAGACATATCTTGTCCCTTCTTCTTCTTCTTCATAAGAGAAAGTTACCATCAGATACGTTGGATGTCACAAGAATATACAAAAACCCTAGTCATATGTCCCCGTAGACTTAGCGAACCTAAATCTCTAATACCATCAAATGTGACACACTTGCCACAAAAAAGTGAGATACTCATAAACAAAGTGTTGAATTATCACTAACAACAACATAAGCACAAACAAGGGTAAATTAAAATTGACTTCATATAAACACAAAATAAGAACCATATCACTTCTGAAGCCACAATCTTGTGCCACTTGTATCATATATCATGCCAAAAGATATTACATATCATTGTTCAGTGGATAACATGCCACAAACTTGTTACATATGATAACTTGTTCACATATACAAGCCATATTTTCACAACCATGGCATACTACCAAAAACTCGTATCGATGTACAACATCTATAAATCAACCCCAAGGACCTTAGAGTACAAGGATGACACATATGACTCTACTACAAACAATAGAAGCATATCCAACCTTCAACAACTACTGCTCCTCTTACTGCTCAACCTCAACTGCAAGATCTCTACCACGTCATGCACGACCATCTAAAAGATGTCAAAATCCATAGGGTGAGACTAACATCCCAGCAAGAACTCTTCACCTGTAACTATTATAAGAACAAATAAAATAAAGTAGGAAGATAACATTGTTATTAAGATGAGAAAATTCAACTAAATGATATAAGTAAAGATAATAAAACATATTAGGTATTTTAAGCATCTACAATTTAGCAGTAGAACATCTTATACTTTTAGAAGGAATATGAAGAACATGTATAACATTATTAACTAAATAGTATATGAAACCATGCAAGGGGTCAAACCATGTGAATTATATTTGACCCTAAGAAAATATACTACACGGATGTATTACGTCGTTTAATATGCTCTAAGGGGATGAGGTATACCACCCATGCTCCAACTGGACACTACTAAGTTAAAATCAATACCATACAAAATCTAGGAGATCCAAACTCCTATCATCTCCCACACCCTCAGTCAGTCTGAGTCTTCCGCAGTGACACTTAGAGTCAAACTACAAAACTCCCTAGCCTACCTTGGTATATAGGCACAACACTAGTTATAATTGAGTTACCACCGTAGTCACCACTCCTGCCAAAGTATAACCACAAACATCCACAAAATATATCATATATATACTAATCACATTATTTGAGATGTGGCCTCTATCATTCTCCTACCCAGGTATGATGATGCCATCCCTATGAACATGCATATACTCAACAATATATGACTCCAAGCTTCCACTAAGGGAGAACCCCTTTCACCATCCAGCTAATATTGACATTAAAGATGGATATATGGCACATGGAAACTACATGAATATAGTTTCACTTGATTAATTACACCAATTGAGTGTGTTTTAGCATTAATAAAGTTACAATGTACAAACTCTACAAAGATAAGAGTAGTTTGCAACGTCACAAGATATAAAATGAATAAGGTATAAACTTCTCACATATTCACATAATACCAATGCCATACATGACCATAACCATTATCACATCATCTTGGTATAACCATCCCTCATTACATCACTAGATGATATCAACTCACACTAGGCATTGATCCTCTTCCAGGTCATAAGACCCAATATCTTAGTTCATGCATAACATCACATTCTCATCATGTCTTACAAGGGCTCATTATCATCACATTGATTCATATCATATATACCATAGCAGTCACCGAATATGATGTACTTTCAACCTGCAACATAAGGGTTATACAAGTAGGAGAGAGAAAACATCATCTCATGCTTATTCATTTCAAACAAGTTAAGCGACACATTATATGCTAAAATTACAGTTAGGGTTCCTTAGATAGCCGATTAGGGTTTCCATCCCATCACTCAACATCATAACCCTAGATACATTACTTCCCATATATTTGAAGCATATTAGGGTTAAGCATCATTGATATTATGACTAATCAATCATTCCAAGTAGCACTATGTATATACCATACATAACTAAAGGCATCTATAGAGATCAATCAAACTAGACCATGTGTAGCAACCACCCAGAGCTCAAGGTGTAGCGACCATCACTCATTCATGTGTAGCGACCAAACTAGGTATGTGTAGAGACCAATCAATCGTACCAAGTGTTGCGACTGCAAGAATACCATATGTAGCAATCATAGTGGTGACCAAAAAATCTCAAGCAATTGTACTGACCACCCAAATGGGGTTAGGATTTCTTGCATGTGCAACACCACAACAAGCATGTAGCAACCTCAAGATCAAGTCTTTCCAAACAGCACATAACCAACCTCAAAATAGAGTAGAACCATGATCAAAATAGATGAAAAACATCAAGAAAATTAAGCATTATTAAGGGGAAAGCTCGATGCAAACATGGACATCAAAACGTTAAAATAATTTGATTATCAAATTGGGTTAAAACCATACCAAAACCCAAGGAAAGAGGGGAAATACATGTCGTCATGCTAGCCAACAACAAAATCATGTTTGGAAGATAGAAAACCATCTTCTAACACTTGCACATAATAACCAAAACCTCCATCTAACATTTGATGGCCGAACCACAATCATGATGAAGAAACCAATGAACAAAGTGCATGTAAGAATCAACGACATTGAACATCACTAAGAGTTCGGGTTAGTGAATTAGGGTTGAGAGAAAGAGTAATCTATGAAAGAACACTTGTAAATCATAAACCTTAAAACAAGATAGCATTATCCATCACCTCATGATCACATTTTAGATATAAAATAGTAGCATGCAAGAAAGAATATGGTGCAATAATAGAAGAGGGGAAAGTTATATGACCCGCCTTAAGATGAAAATCAAGCTCCAAAGCCATGAGCTCCAAGAGAGAGAAGGAAGCTCCAACTAGTATCAATTCCAAGTCCAACAAGGTCACCTCAAGAAGAGAAGAAAACACCAAGGTCAAATGAAATCTCAAGAAGAAGAAAGCACAAACCATAGGCCGAACAAGGAAGAAGAAAGAAGAAAGAAGAAAGAGGAGAACTTCATCTCACTTAGGTACTCCCATGGAAAACCATTGACCTCATCCTCTATGAAGAGAAATTCCTCAATATATCAACCATGGTGATCCATAGTCTCATGATCAATGGAACAGAGAATGAGGTAGGGTTCAAAGGAAACAAGATCAAGGTTATAGAACCACTTACCAAGAAGGAAGATCATCAAAACCCACCACAAGGAAGATGACCAAGCCCAAGATCACCACATGCAAATCGTCCACCAAGCTCCAAGATCAAAATCTTCTCTTACTCCACCAAGCTCAATTCCAAACACAAGGAAGAAGACAGAAACAAGAGAGCCAAATGGAATACTTGCATGTGAAAGAGAGAGTTTATATACTCAAGGGAAGGGGGGAGGTAAAGATCATGAGGTTTCAATATATGGGAGCACCAAAAGGACACATGTCCCTCAAATACATAGCCATGCAAGCACTCTACACATTCATGCAACAAAGGTGATAAAAAGAAGGTAGTGTAGTGACCACTTTGGTCAACTACACCATCAAGGTCGAAGAAAAACCAAGGGTAGAGACCGCAATACAAACAACCAACGTATAGGTCGCAACACATCTCAACACGTGCAACCCTAGTGATAAAAACAAATTCTAGGGCATCAAGGTCGTTACAAACCACAACCAAGAAAGAACTTTGGTCAAAGAACAAAAAACAACACACCCATAAGTCTCTACACTTAAGAAACACACATGGCTGACACCATCATCCATGCAAAACCATGCAAACCCTAACTCCAACTACATGATGTCACCTTATCATCTAAGGTCCAACAAGGTACCCATAAGAATCATTCTCTCTCTCTCAAGATGTCATGGCACAAGAGGCACAACCCACATGTAACAAATTGCAAGATAAACTCACAACATCAGAAAACTACAAGTTGGTAACAACCATAACTTGCTCAAACATCAACCAAAGAGCACCAAACTAAAATCACAAGCTTTTCACATGTTATTAAGGTGCATCACATGATCATATTAAGGTTTAAGCATCTTATTAAGCAAAGAAAACACAATCAAGCCCTAATCTAGGTTAGGTGGTATTACAAAGGGTATGGTAATATCTTTAAATTCCTAGTTACCCTAAAAGAGTTTCAACCCAAGTGTTAATTCTTGATATCATTTCCATTGCTAATATGGCATGTGTATGTATCCTATCTCCCACTAATAACAAGATGAACCAAGCATTGGGTTGCAATCCAAATATGAAGCTCACCCCATTCCATGACTAGAGACTGTGCATCACACACTACCAATTTTAATTCCATATTTAGGTTGAATCCCTCTTCATACATGCTTCTCATTTCACAACAATTATTCAATTTCTTGAAGTCAAGAGCCTTCCTCAATCTAGGGTTTGTGCAATCTCATTATCACTTGACCTCTTATATATTTTCTCATTAGCCTTAGTCATCTCCTCAAAGTCTGTAGATGCCAGTACTTTTTGAGTGATCTCATCCTTATTCATCATAGGAGTGCTTCTCAAATTTACCCCTTGGGCCACATGAACTCATGAAGGTGGCCAACCTCCTAACCCATGGACCTTGGGAAAAAATAGTTGTTACCTCTCGACCATATGCTCTCGTGTATTTAATCAACTCCTACTCCCATTAGTCTTATCCCTCCTTGACCTTAGGATTGACTTAGGGTTCTATTGAGATGTCATAGTTTTATTTTATTCCTACCTACTTTTGCTTACGATTTCTCTAACACTATATGAGAACATTACATCCATTAAAATTCTTCCACCCGAATTTCCTTCATCTCTTAGGGCACAAACAATATTTCATCTACTCTTTTTATTGGGTTCTTGGAAACCTACCCTTCTAGACCTAGTCCCATTCTATCAGTCACTTCCATGGTGTCTTTTCTTCATGTCCTTTAGAAATGGTTCACATGGGTTCAAAGAATCATACTCAAATTATGTGATCCTACATTTCATGTTGTCAATCTCTCCAGATTTTAATGGACCTTTAATGTTATCTCAATTCTCAAACTAATTTATGATCTCATTCTTTTAGGAAAGGTCCTTTTCCCAATACAAGATAAAACTATTACTTGGCAGTACCAAGGTTCACAAAACACACACAAATCCAAAGTTATATTGTTACTAGATGACACGTCCCTTAGGCACATTTCCTATTTCCACTTCCTCATATTAGGTTGTGTTCCTTATTACATGTTCATCTTGAAGTTAGCTAGTCACTTACTAATAGCAAGTAGAGAACTTATTAAACCATTTCTATGTTTTTTTGTTATGGCATACCCATTCACCATTTTTCCACTTTGGACCAGTTTCATACATACATATGGTATCATGGTAGTGCTAAACCAACTTGTATGAGTGGCCCACCAACCATATATCATATTCCAAGTGGGGTTTCTTTTAACCCAAAACATGAGGGGGGTGCCATTCTTAATCTCTATGAACTCACTTGACCTTGTGAGCATTATATGCACCAGATATCACCACTTCCCCTCTTTGGTCTAGGAACCTTGGGTTTACTTCCTTGGTATTGGTCATCAAAATTGCATGTCTTATCCACTCAAGAACATACCAAACTGAAAAATTATATGGCATTTTCTCCCCAACTTTCTCTTTCACGTAACAACCCTTAGAGTCCCACATAAGGAACTATTAATCTAAGTATGAGGCCTCACAAATATTACCATTCTATACCTCTCTAGGATCTTAGGACTTCTTCCCCTCACCTAGATGGTAAGTACTCATATTATATACACATATATGCAAGCAACCTCTTTCTCCATCTCTAGGGTTTTGTCCTTCCCAAAACATCTAAGGTGCCACAAGCCTCTAGGGATCATGCATGTAGAAACTCAACTCATCCACTCAGGGTAGTCTAGTTTAGGACATATCATACAAATATCTTTTATAATCCTCATGTCTTGGCGTCTAGGTCCCCAACCTTCTCATTTTGGGTCCCACACTCTCAGGATTCAACTCATCAATGGTCCTAACACTATGGGTTCCCTTTTGTAGCAGAGTTTGAGGCTCCTGTCGATTCACATCCTATCTTTACTAAATTTCAAAGGATCGCATATACTTGCATCCTCCAATCCTATGTCAAACTCTCAATCCCAGTGAGGTCACCATAAACTATATCATCTCATTCTGTGATACTAAACTCCTCATACACTCCATCTAGTATGCATATCTCATACCCCATCAAGCATAAACCCTTCTTGCTTAGAACTAATCCCTTTTCTAGCCTTGATGTCACTTGCTCTCTCATAGATGTATGTCTACCTACGACTTGTATAAGTGTGGGAACACAATTCCTATTAGGGTTTGTACCAGAAGGAGTTTAGACTTTCTCGTAATAACCCGATCATTGGGTTTAACGCCCTCATAGATCTTTTCTCCACTCTTGGGTTGACCCACCTTAGGTCAGGACACCAATCCTAACAGTTGCACTAAAGTGTTGCATATTTTATTGCTTATTCCTCATTCTCTATAAGTATGTTCAACTCACATCTGTATCCTGCATGCATTACTCGACGTACCTACATGCATGGATGGACTCCTTGAATTTTCTCTTTCCTTTCTCCATTGTTTAGGATTAAATTTTAAGGTTAAGTTTAGGAACCATACCCCACACCTTTATGGTTTTTCTAAACACTCTAAAATTATGTCCATGGCATCTTATTTACATGCATTTCATTATTTAGCAAAGGATGGCTTAAAACATTAATGTCTATAACCCTAGTACTCAGAAAGACATAAGGAGAGAAGTCACAAGTATCTAGGGTTTAGGGAGTGGAGAGGAAAAGAAGTGATGAAAAGATGAAAAATCCTAGAGGTATATTATTTCAAGTAAAGTCCTCTAACTTTGGACAGGCCGGATGCATAGGTCTTGGAGTCCTTGTAAGCCAAATAGCAGTGCGTAGGAAAATATTGCCAGCCCCCAAATCGTGGTCCTTTCTATACACCATCATCTTTAGAAAACACTCTAATAATTTCCTTGGGGCTCTACATAACAATTAGAATTTAATAATTATTAAAGGTGAAATGGTAAACCCTCTCTGATATAAAGTGTAACGACCACCTCCCCATGTTATCCCCTAGTCAGGAAGACCAAAAGGACAAGGGTCATCACTCTATTACAGGATCAAAGGTTTAGCATATAACCAAAAATAATTAATAAATTTCACTTAACTGGGAAAATGTTTGGTACACGATAAAAAATATAAATTGGTTTACAAAAACATGGATTTGTAATGTTTACCATATGAAGCACAACCATCTAACTATATACTCTAGGAATTAGATTTAATCTTGTCTGTTTGGTTCCTTCTTCTCGGGATGCCCATTTTCCATTATTCGTGTATAAATGATAGTAGATATCCTAAAATGCCGTGAAATCAAAACTCAATCAGTATAAAAAGTTATACTGGTATGTGGGGAAAAAGATTGCATCTATGTGTAATAATATATTCACCACAGTTATTGTTACATAATCAAAATTATCATTTCCTTCGTAACTCCTCAAACCATTTTTGTTCAACCTCTGGAACGCCCTTTTAGTGTCATGTCCCTACAATGGATGAAAATGCCACCTCTCAATCTGGAGATAGGTACCGCTTTGGCCACCTCTCAATCTGGATCTAGGTTCCATGTTGGTCTTCCCAATCTGGGGCATGACCTAGTAAGACCTTCCCAATCTGGGGCTTGTTCTGGCGTTCCCAATTTGAGTCCTGGTCTTTAGTCATCATCATGACTCTCTTTTTTCTTTCCATTTCCAAACTTCTAGAGTTGGTATGTAGGGTTCGATCAAGTTACAAGCATACATTGTGATAGCCATATTGATTTTATAGTTTGCACGAAATAAATAACATGCAAGCATTTAATTTCAAGAAATCTGGAAAACCTCTGAAAATGCAGGGAAACTATGCGGTTATTCATAGGTGGAACCACATACCTTGTTCAGGTGTACTTGATGTCCAAGCAAGAGCAATCAGGAATACACAAACAAGCAACTGAGCAATTATTCTGAAAGTTAATTAATAGCACCCATGTATCATTACTCTATCCAAATTCATCATGAACACTGACTTGGGTCTCAAGTTAGGGTTCCATTAGGGTTTTGGCTTCCTAATCCTAATCATCACTTTTCATGCCTTATCCGTTTATAATCCCTAATCTTAGCATTTTATGTAGTTAGAACTCAAGAAAACCCTAATTCATCAAATTATGGGTTGTTAAGTTCACATAAGTTCCAAGTTGCTCTTTTTATACATAAAAGATCAATCTTTTATTATTAATATCAATTGGATACATTAGGATCATGAAAACCTAAAACTTAGGGTTCTTATGCATTAAACATATTAAAAATGGAATATTTAGGTACTTTATTAATTTAAGGCAGATCTAGGTCTTGATTATATTTTTATTGAATTCCTTATATTTTTCTAATTAACTTTCATACATAACTTAATGCTATCTGAGTTACCACTAATTAATTACAAATTTCACAATATTAATAGATCTAGGCAAATAGAAAAATGCCACGTCAGCATGATATACTTACCAGCAAATGGCTCTGAATTGGGGAAAAGAATCTAATTGGCCCCGAGTCCTGACCTTACGAGCAGGGGCAGAGGATTCTTTTGACTCTATTTCTTCCCCTCTCCTCATGCACAAGGCGACTCCCGACACCGGCGGCCCTCTAGTGCGCGGTTCGTCAGGCTTCTCGTGTCGCGGACCAGGTGCCAGCACTGCCGCCCCCCTCTCTCGACACCGGGTTCTCTTCCTATGCGCCGCACGCAGCTGCACCCAGGTATTCACGCAGCAGTGAGGCTGCTCCTCGGACACAAGAAAGGTGGCAGGGATCTCGCTACGATCACGCCTTCGAGCTGTGCCACCATAACCTCGCCATCTCCTCTTCTCCCTCGACTCCGCCTGTCCCGCTTCCATCGGAGAACATAGTCAAGCTTCCAGTTTCGGACCCCGGTCTTCTTCCTCCCCTTACCTTTGCCACCAGCCAGACTGGCTACTCACTCGGTGCAAGAACACCGCAGATGCTCCTCAGCGAGCATCCTCTTGAGGTCGATCTGGGAGGTAAGTGGTAAACACAATAGTCTGCAAGCGCGGCGCTGGCCACATAACAATTAGGTCTTCATCACCCTCTCGTTGTTTGATGACCGTCTTTGGTCTCTAGGGACCAGCACCACCGCGAGTCCTAGCCAACAGCAATCACAATAGAAATAAGAAGTGTATCTTTCCTTGTCTCCTGGTCTGCCTGTGGTTCACGGGGACTTTGAAGATGGAGTGGTTACGAGAAGGGCAAAACCTTTACTTGTTTATATATACCACCTTCAAGGAGAACATCCGTTGATCTCGCACACACCTTCAAGAATCTTCTCTATTTTGCACTTTTCAAAACCTTTTGTTTCATATCCTCACACTCATTTAGGTTGGCCATGGATTGATGGGTCAAATTCCCACACGTGATTGTCAATGATCTTAAGGCAAGGATATTAACATTCTTCCCTTCTTTTTCTTTTAAAAAGAAAACTCATGATTATTTTCTATATAGATTCGTTGGAAACCACCACCACCCCTAACTTGGATTTGGTAACAAAAAGCCATAAAAGAAAAGCACATTAGTATATGGCATCTTATTGGATAATGAATTTGAGATTATTCATCTTGCATATTCTTCCAATTAATTATCTTTATTTCATGGAAACTTAATTATTCCTTTTCCAAATTATATTTATTAATTGAGATTTGTTGGGATGTCTCCCCCATAAAAACTTGCTCTTTTCAATAATTCATCAAGTAATTATCCTTCATTGATGCAGAAAACTCTCTTTTCTAGAATATTCCATATCCATTGTGAGTTGCCTTGAGTAATTTCTTTACTATTGGAGTTTTCTTTCTTTTCTATCCAAAAACTATTGATGGTTATTAAAAATAATGATTTCACGAAATCCATCCCATATGGGGTATTTGCACTTTCAATCCACAATTTCCAAACAAGATACATAGAGAACCATCATTCCAATGCATCCTTCATCTTATATTATTTACAAAAAAATGAAAAAAAATATGTTAAAATTTATAAAAAAAACCAGGTTATAGCAAATATGATGAGCTAGCCCTTGGTAGGTGAACAAGAAACATGATAACACGGGAGGACACACATAGTATGGTCGATAGTTAATAAGAAAGAACAATGAATCGTGATAATCATGTTAATTCCTATGAAGATGGTAAGGAAATATCGTTAATGAAACAATGAATGATACATAAAAGTTTGTAATTGTTCCTATTAATATCGATAACCCCTTGCTAGAAACCCTTTTGGATAGTGTCGCTGTCTTGCAGGAGATGTATCCCCTTTGCGTACTTTCTTTTTCGGAACGCAACTTTCAATTGGATTTGATGCCACTTGGTATGCATAGATTTGATGTAATCCTAGGGATGAATATCTTCTGTGATGGGGATGCCATTTGGGCTTTTCAAGGATGTGAGAAGATTCTTCCTACATGTTTTGTGTTGGCTTTGATTGTAGAGAAGAAGATAAGAGAAGGTTGTGAGGTCTTCATATCTAATGTAGTGGATACCAAGGTGATGAGTCCTAGTATCCAGGATGTACCAGTTGTACGTGAGTTTAAGGACATGTTTCCAGATGAGTTTTCTGATGTTTCTCCCCCTAGAGAGAGATTGATTTTGACATCCTGTAGTATTGTTTGTGAAGAAGAAGGATGATTGTATGATGCTTGGCATGGATTATTGACATCTGAACAAGGTAAAAATGAAGAGAAAATATCCATTACTAAGGATAGATGATTTGTTGATAAGATGAGAGGTGGTACAATGTTCCCCAAGATATACCTAAGGTTGGGATATATGTAGTTGTGGATCAAAGCAAATGACATAATTAAGACTACTTTTAGGATAAGGTATGGTCATTATGAGTTCATGATTATATCGTTTGGGCAAACCAATGCATCAAAATCATTTATGGATTTGATGAATAGGGTGTTCAGACCATATCCTTATTTTTTGTGATAGTGTTTTTATGATGAGATCTTGATGTATTCCAGAGGTAGTCAGCAATATGAACAACATCTTCGCCAGCTTTACAGTTGTTGAGGCAGCAACAATTGTATGCCAAGTTCGGCAAGTACAAGTTTTGGTTGACCAAGGTGTCTTTTTTGGGTCATGTTATATTTGCAAAGGGATTTTGTGGAAGATGCAGAGAAGGTGAGGTTAGTACTAGATGGGATCAACCCAATGCACTGACTAAGGTCTAAAGCATCCTAGGACTAGCAAAACACTTGAGGAGGTTTATTTTGGACTTCAGCGCAGTTGCTCTACCTTTGACCAAGCTGACTAGGAAGAGTGATCCTTTAGTTTCAAATAAAAATTTGCAGCATTGTTTTTAGTTGTTCAAAAATAAGTTAACGAGTGTTTCATTGCTAGTATTGCCAAGAAAATAGAAAGATTACATCATTTTCTATGATATTTTAAAGAATGTCTTGTAATGTGTGCTTATGTAGGACATGAAGGTGATTTCTTTTACTTTGAGACAACATCACAAAAATGAGGATAACTATCCAACCCCTGACCTGTAGTTAGCCACTGTAGTTTTAGTCCTGAAGATTGGGAGACATTGATTGAAGCAAGAACTAAAGCATGAGATAAAGAAAGTCCATGGAGCTAATCAAAGAGTATGATTGTACGATAGACTATCATCCTGGATAGGAGAATGTGATAGGATAATGGACTAAATAGGAAGTCATCTTCAACAACATTTGTAGATAAAGTGTAGTTATGCTCTTTGACATGTCACAAATGGGACATGCTAGTGCAACTTTAACAGATGGATGTAGAGGTGGAAGCGTCTTTGTTAGCAGAATTTTTGACATAGGTTTAAGTCAAACAAATGTTGTTATAGAAGATCAGATTTGGAAGCATGAAGCATGATGGATTCCATGAGTTAGATGATGAGACATTATATTTCCAAAACCTGACTATGGTTTCAGATGTTGATGGTCTGACTAAAATCATATTTGAGGAGGCTCATTCTCAATGTACCAGATGTATCCAAAAGTACACAAATGTATCACAATCTACTAAATCTGCAATGACATCCAAGTCTAAAACATGATGAGGCAGAGGTTGTGGCCAAGTTCATAGTTGTTTGTAAGATGAGGCAAAACATCAGAAGCCTACGGGGATGCAATTGAAGTTCATGATATCCTTTCACCCGCAAAAAGATGGTCAACCAGAAAGGACCAATAAGAGGTTAGAGAATCTTTTAAGAGAATGTGTCATATTGTTCTTGGTAGTTAAACTATGTCCACCTGAGTTTGATTGAGTTTCCTTCCAATGACAACCACCAAAGAAGCATAGATATGGCACCGTATAATGTTGTATATGGTAGGTTATACTATGCACCCCTTTGTGTTAAGAAATATGGTATCATATAAGGCAGCGAAAACAAAAATTTTACTTGCCATAGTCCCCTATGATAGTAGATCATGTCAATAACTATGTAATGGGAAGGGAAGGTTTCAAGGTTTATACCTAATCCTGAAGTAAGTCCAACGACAATCCCTTGTAATAGTGTGCACCTTTCTTCAAGTTGCACCTAGACTATTGTGAGCAATGGCCTCCTGGTTGATTAATGCATATAACAATTGACTTCATTCTCCTAGCAGCTGGAAACAACCTTCTCACCTCTATAATAGTCCACATGAACCACCAAGAACACATCATTCTTGATGAACGGACAAGGAGTTATCTCTCCTACTTATCATTCTAGTGCCGACTTTCTCTCCAAGTTGTCTCTCCCTTGTTGCTCCTCCCTTTTATAGGTAGAACATGCTTGGATTCTCATGTTACCACAACTATGACAAGAAAACAATTGTTAGAGCTTATTGTTATGTCTCCAAAAGGCCCCCAATACTCCTCTATTTATAGGATGGGTAGGGTCTGGAGTTCTAGTCTGAGCGAGAGTTGAAAAGATAAAATTTCATAAATTTTCCTAGACCTATGAATGTTTAACTAGTTGGTTCAGCAATGAACCAACCGGTTCATACATGAGACAATTGGTTCAACCCTTGAATTAGTTGTTTCACTATGTTTCCTATTCACAATTGTAATGTCAATTAATATTGATAAATGTGCAATACGATGTAAGAATCAATCATTGATCCAATCCAATTGATCAACCAAACAGTCGGGTCACAACCTAAAATTGCCAGTTTTAGACATCTGAGCCGATCAGTTCAATTGTTGAACCAGTCATTTCAGTGTCCTGATTGCCATTTATTAGTTCAAATTTACTGAACACTTGAACCGATCAGTTCAACACATGAATCAGTCAGTTCGTAGTCTACTTAGTCAAATTTCAACCATTGTTGTTTACATTGAATTCCTACACATATTTAGTAATCAAGTTAAACATCATCATGAATAGACTCATATTCCAGATGTATCCTATGTGAGTGACCCTATAGGTTCCAAGTTAAGTTGGAAGTAAATGTCCACAACCAATTTATGACATCACAAGCAATGAGTGGTATCTAGAATGCCATCATTGCTACCCAAGTAATTGTAAAGTTTGAGAACAACTTTAACCTACAATCTATGATATGTATTGCAGTGATCATATAGTTCCTTTGTTACTGATATACAAATTAAACTTGAGGCATGGAATCATCATCATCTTCAACATCCAATCCATGTTACTTAAACTAGAACAGGCTGTCTGAGATTTATGTAAGCTCAATATCACATATTGACTCACATGAGCATGATCATGCATTCCCAGTCTCTCTTATCAAATGTACATGATATCATACTCCTATAGGAGGTATAAATCCCATTTACATCACTCAAAGTCATCCCCATGTGTCACTATGCACCTGAGAATCGCCTTTATGGCAACCGTTATTCAAGGTCACAATGGATGTTGTCAATGTACACCAAACATCATCTAATGACTGTAGTGATTTCAGGTCTACAAACCACAATCACCACTATCACTATGAGAGATCATTTTGACTTCCAAACATGGTTTCCATGCATCACTCTCAAGGTAGGTTTGTATGATACATTGTTCTCTAACAAGTATCGATGTGTTTGGTTTGATATCACATAGCATGAATAATGATATTTTATCACCAACTAACACACACTATCGTGTTATTTGTCATTGATGTCTATAAACCTTCCATAATAACAATTGACTAGGGACATATCGAGAATGTAGATACTCCTAACATCCATATGATCTCATTGTTCAGGTCCTCAAACCCAATAATTGACTCCATTGACCTAAAATTATTGACGGTTTGTAAGTTAACCAAATAGTAACTGACACCATTAGGGATAAAGACGTCATTTAACTATTAATCATCGACAAGTTAAGTTTTTTTTGTCAGTTTCTTTGATTAACCGACAACTATGTTTTGATTTTTTTTTCTTATCAGCTTGCAGGCCTGCTGTTCAGCTCGTCAGTAGGATGTAGAACATGTAGTTCAGTTTTGAATTGCAGGTTTACATCATCCATTGATTTCAACCAACAACAGACCACAAACCTACAAAATTAACAAGTTT
This sequence comes from Alisma plantago-aquatica, assembly GCA_963693085.1. Classification (NCBI taxonomy): domain Eukaryota; kingdom Viridiplantae; phylum Streptophyta; class Magnoliopsida; order Alismatales; family Alismataceae; genus Alisma; species Alisma plantago-aquatica. Next base: position 202,012,732 of record OY856413.1, read on the forward strand.
GGACAACATTATATATGGATCATGTGATTCACACACATGTATCAGCACATTTAATTTCAATATATGATTCATCACACACTTGTGGAAACCTATAGTTCTATTTCATTCCTCCATTTCATATTCACATACATGTAGCAAACTGTAGTTCCATTCATTCATCTCTTTTCACATTCAGATACATGTAGAAACATTCATGTATTCATCTTCACATTCACACATATGTATATAGATAATACAATTCAAAATAATTCATTTAGACATGTATATATAAGTGTGTCTTATAAAGTTTAACATGTCATCAAATATATAAATAATTATGACAACAAAGTTTAGAAATATCATTCTTTATCATCATCATTATCATCATCATCATCATCGCCATCAATATTCCAATTATAATAAAAAATTCCCACTCCTTGTAAGGTTTTTTCCCGTTGTTCTCTTACATGCATCATCTAATTCTTCCATCGTATAGGGAGTATGTACATCTAATAACTTTTCACCTGTAGTGAATTCAGTTTTAAACACCTGCAAAGAGAATGACATATATATATAATTAATAATATATAACAAGATTGATATATTTCATATTATCTAATGAGACTATATATAATACATGTTGTACGGTATCGATTTCCATTGCAGCATGTTTGATAATAAGGTCCATATATCGCATCATGTAGTATGTACATGCACAGTCGTTGTTTTGTGTAGGAAACTATAAATTGAAACATACAAAATGTTAACAAATACAAACAAGCATAGTTTACATAAATAATATATATATTGGAGTCAAGAAATTACTTTCACATTCTTTTAAATTAACAGTTTCTTTGTGTTGGACATGTTTCCTCCATCTTTTTGAACTCTTTTAAAGCCCTACATGTTCATGTAACACATTAAATTGTATTATTAAATAGTAATGAAATAATAGATGTTAACAAATATAAAATATGAAAGATTTCTCATGTGAATAATGGCCTTTTCATTGGGTGTCCATATAATGAGTCCAATTCCTTCCCCTAAGGATCTAGATAATAAATAGTCCACATCTTGGGGATAATAACTAGTAACTCCCAATGTTTAGAACTAGAGGTAAGAAAGTTAAAAATTAATAACTCAAAATCCATAATAAAATGTAATTTTCTTAAGTCCAAATTATAAACAAAGTAAACTTACTCAACATTGAATAGAGCTATTATCACCATATTCTTTTTTTTACCAAAATATTTATAAGCAATAGAGCAGTATGAGGTAACTGATGAAGTCTCTTTATCTGTGTTACTGATCAAAGATGGAATTTGAAATCCCACATGGAAAAATGAAAAATCTTTATAGAGTGTGTGTAAGTGGCTGCAAAACTTGTATTACATATGCATTAATATATAAGAAACCAGATCGCCATATATAAAATAAGGTATATGGATATATAAACAAGATATCACCATATCCATAGCTCTATCATAGATGTATTCAGCCAATCATAACAAAACAACTCCAAAATACCTTATATAAATAGATTGTTATCGTATGATTTGCCTGCAACATCCATCGGAATAGAAACATTTATAGGGCAATTTGGATTATGTTCGCCTATCCATACTGCCATAGCCTTACAATTAGGACCTAACGAGTCGTATAGGTCCCTTGGAAGCCAACTAAGTACTTCGGGAGGAGGTGGAGGTGGAGGCCGAGCTGTAGTGGGTTTCTTCCTTTTGACCTGTATATATAATTTCAGATCAATTGACTCGTATATACACACTAACAAATTAATGTAATGTAAATTTACAATACAATATCAGTATACACAACATCCATTTTGGGCCACAATATCACTTTGCCTTCTACTTCACCAAGAGTTTCAGAATCTGGGTGGACATATGGTAATGGATGATGCCTCCAATGGTGGAGTACAAGTCTCGGGTTCACACGAACCACACCATCTGGTACTGGAGTGTCATTCAACATGTCCCTTGGAAGGGGTGGGTAAGCCTCGACCTCTACAATGATAAATTCATTGCTTTTTAGATGGCATGTGTTCAACCCCTACAAATTTATGTGAAGTACGTTATATGCATATATACATAAACATATCATCTTGAAAAGACTAGCTACTATGTCATAAAAATACTTACAGCGGACGTGCTAGGTGGTGGGTCTATAGGATTACTCCCAACCACCTCTACAGTAGGAGAAGAATGACATGCCATAGGTACTATCTGAGTGGTAGTCTGAGATGTCTGCCACTTGCTCATTGCTTCATGGAGTCTCTTATCAAGTGCTTCCTCGACTCTCCTATCAATTAACTCATCTACATATAAATATCCTAGGTTTTATGTAACATTATTTAATTAAATTCATTCTTTCATTTGGGTAAGTTCATTCATTCATCATTAACCCAAATTAATCATTAATAATCAACTACACAATTTTGAAGAACAATTATATATTTAAATAAGTTAAACCAATCACTAACAAGAGATAAAGAAAGCAATATCAATTAATTAAATTCATTCATTCATCATTAACCCAAGTTAATTGTTATTAATCAACTACACAATTTTGGAGAACAGTTATATATTGAACTAAGTTCATTCATTCCTCATTTAAACCTTATTAATCAATATTAATCACCCTAATTAATCAATAATAATCTTATATAAAACTCACCTTACTGGTGGAGCAGGCTGTGGTGGAGGTGGCCGAAGGTGGATGTGGTCGCAGCTAGAAGTGAAGAATGTGGCAAGTGACAGTGGTGGAGATGACTGAAGCTGCGGTGAAGCAGGTGGTGAGTGGTGGTAGGACGGCAGGCTATGGTTGTGGTCATTGGTAGATATGACTGAGCAAGTGAGCAACAGTGGCAGTGACTGAATTGGAGTGGTGGTAGGCGACTAGAGTGGCGGCGGAGAGCTCCTCAGCGACTGAACTGGAGTGATGAAGGTGAGCTTCTCAGTGGAGATTCCTCTCCATAGCGGTGGTGGCAACCTCCTCTCCATAGCGGTTGCGGCGAACTCCTCTCCACAGCAGCAACATCGGCCATAGTGAGAGGAAACACAAAATCACGAGACCTAACTTGAGCGGCAACAGAGAATGGGGAATGAAACAGAGAAGGGGAAGAGTATGGCTCACGCGATTGCTATTCAGTTAATTATCAATTTCGGTCATTATGTCAAACTGATGCTTAAAAACAATAGACGACAGTCAAAACTCTTAACTGAAACCTATCTACAACTTCCAAACAAAACAATTTGCACCGGGACAGTATGTTCGTCATTGGTTTCAACATATAATAACCAACGTCTATCCACATATGCCGACAAAAAAATTCTTCTTGAGTTACAATCATAGTTGTTGACTTCTCCCCTAACACTGACGCCGGTTAAGCAAATTGGGGGGAAATATTTTTCGTGGGGACAACGTGCGAACATACATCCTCATTGATTCTTTTGCAAAAACCAATGCCAAATAAGGAATGAATTTTTCCTCACGAAGAATATTTAGGTGTCAGTTATTTTTGAAACAACCAATGACATATGGGGGGATAAAACTGTCGTAGAGCTTGGCACAGAACATGAGTCGTTGGTGTTTCTCCAACCGACGTCGAATTGAAAATTTTGGAGGCAATTTGTTTTCCTTAGAAAATTGTATTCCGCGGGTGATTTTGGACGTCGGTTTTTATTTGGACCAGCCGACGTTAAAGAAAAAGTGATACCCGTGTCTTTTCTAAAGCGGTCGGCCTTCACATATAGGTTTCGGTTGTCATTTTAAACCAACATCATAGTATATTAGCTTCAGTGTTTTAGTTTTAACCGGCGCCAGAAAATGTGACGTTATACGTCATTTCTGTACTAGTGATAACTTAATAAAATAGAATAAATTTTTAGATTTTTTTTTATTAATCAAATTGTTTACAAGATATGCCACTACAATCATCATATGATTTGCTCTCTAGGCATGCATACCAACATACTATTGGTATGTATGCCCTGAGAGCCTATCATAGGATGATTGGTGGGATACATTAAGATTGATTTGATAAACATCAAAGGCAAGCTTCCAATTCTTTCTGGTTCAGTCATATGAGATAGTGATAGAACAGATTGAATGTCTAGAGAATGACAGTACTCAATGATGTATGCCTTCAGGTTCAGGACCTAAACGATGAGATCATACATATGCTAAGAGTTTGTGCATGCTTATTATGTCCCTAGTCGGATGTCATTGTGGAAGGTAGATAGACAATAATGACACACAAGACTAGATTGTGGTGTTGGTTGATGACAGAATCTCATCAGTCATGATATAGAGATATCAAACCAAACACATAGGTACTTCTTAGAGAACAAGTGTACCAGACAGACCCACCGTGAGTTTGACATATGGAACAATGACATGGTAGTCACAGTCAGTTCTCACAGTGATGGTGGTGAGTGTGATTCTTTAACCTGAAATCACTACACTCAACACATTTTGTTGGGTACACTTTGACATCATCAAATGTAGTCCTGAAACATGGGTTGTTATAAAGGTGATGATTGGGTGGCTTTGACACATGGGGCTTTTGAGGGGTGAGTGATAGATATGGGATTTTTCCCTCCTGAGGGAGTTTGATATCCATGGCCACTTGATGAGTAGGATTAAGATAGGCGTGCACACGCATGTTTGAATCAGTATGTGATATTGATGTCATACATATCTCCTTCAATCTACTCTGAAATCAAGAAAGTGAATGAACATTGATAGGATGATTGTTCCATGCCTTGAGTTCATTCGGGATAAAGTGACAAAGGAATTATACATTCGCTGTAACACCCTTCACGGATTGTAGGATTGAAAGTTGTTCTCCAATTTTCTATTTCACTTGGGTAGCACTGATGTGTGACTAGGCACTGCTCTTTGCTTGTGAAGTCATTAGTGTTATGGACTTTCACTAGAAACGTGAAATGGACCTGTAGGGTCACACACATAGGATTTAATCTGGAAGAGGAGTTTTTCCACAAACGATGTTTAGATTGATTACTAAAGGAGTTTAGTAGTTCAATTAAACACTCAATCGATTGATAGCTTAATATCATAGTGTTCAAGGTGTTGGACTGAATCATTAGAGTACCAGATTGATTGAAACTATGATTGACTGATTTGCACAAGTCTGCTGCCCCAACCGATCGGTTCATGAGATGAACTGATCAGCTCAGGTTGATGAATTGATCGTCTCAATGGGTGAGACGATCGACTCATGTGCAATGAACGGATCGATTCAAATGTTGAACCGGTCAGCTCATGTGACCAAACGAGATCATTTGGAAAGTCGATTTTGCAAATACAATTTGTTTCACTTGTACAAATTTGATTTGGACAAGGATTAATATTTGATTAATCAGAGACAAATTTGAAAGTCAATTTGAGTTGGACCAGGACCACAAACCGATCGGCTCAGGGGTCCCAACTGATCAGTTAAGGTTGAACCGATCGGCTCAACTCCCCAACCGACCGTTTCATGTATGAAACGATCGGTTCAGGTGGCGCGGTAGGTTGCTTTTGTGGAAAATTCGGAATCCTTCTACTCCTGATTTAATCTCGCATTGCTCGGGATAGAGAACCCTATCCCATGACCCTCCTATATATATAGGGGTAGTGTGGGCTTCTCAAGACAACAACTCAATGCACCAGTTGCTCTGCAAAGTTTTCGTTCTCTCTAGTTTTGGTAACCGAGAGAGAGCCCGAGCAAGTGCTACCCGATAAGGGAGGCACATCAAGGGAAAGACAACTGCAGAAACGAAACTGGTTGCAGGAGAGTGTGTTGGTGACTAGTACGTCGATTGGAGAGTGTGACTCCTTCCAATTCCTTGTAGGACAAGGAGATCAGAGTTCTAGGTGGTCCGTGTGGACTACTACAGAGGCGGGAGACTTCTGCCGCTCGGAGGACAGCTGTCAATCCCGACAGTCCCGGAGGTGCCAGTCCTGGTGCGACCAGGAGCTGCACAGACACTGTCCAAGACCGGAGGTGAAGTCTATACTAACCGCAAGGTAAAGTCACCGAGCAAGCCTTGGGACAAGGTACGCCTCTACAAACCATCTTTCCTACTATATAGACGTTGATGCGTTTCCTTTGTTCTGAGTTTGGGAGGAGAAATTTGTTATTTATACTGCCTTCTCTGCCTCCCCTAAAACCCAACAGTGGTATCAGAGCCATGTCAACTTCTCTATACTTTAGTATTATTGATATGATCGATTTGGTATGTCGCCTTTATTTATTGCATACGATGTGAATAAAATTGGCTTTATGCATGTCCAATCCTAAATCCACAAATCTCAATATACATATATGATATGTAATACGAATGCACTCGATACGCGTCGCCCTTAAACAAGTTTTGTGGTGGATGTATAGCGTGGTTATGGCCAATAAACCCTATGTGTGTGCTTGGTTGTATGCGGTTGCTTGCATCTCAGTCTGTGCACTGATTCCCCTATTTCCTATTCCTAATGTAACTCGAGATAACTCGAGAATTTATTAGCTACCTTTGCTCCCCCCGAATGTAACTCGGGGTTTCCCAATTCAAATGTAAAATATGATAGATTTTATTTCCTATTATGTTAAAGAACGGAGGACATATGACGACAACTGAGACAATCAGTTCAAGGAGTGAACCGATCGATTGGTGATCCAGACGACCAGTTTGAGGAGCGAGATGATCAGGTGGCGGCCATGAAGAGATGCAAGATGACTAGGCGAACTGATCGGTTGGAGGAGCCAACTGATCGGCTGGTGACACCCAACCGACCGACTAGATGGTGAGCAGGTCATTCATGTGATGAGTTCATCAACTCGGATGGCAAAACACAAAGTTCATCTTATAAAGTGTAACATCCATGACCTGGGTTATGCTTCAACCTAGATGTTTTACTTAATAAAGTTGATTATATGATTTCTCTTATCTCTTGAAAAGTAATTAAGGCTCAATAGGAACTTATATTTCAATTTTAGTCTTTTTTGAATAATGTGGAAATAATGTTTTATTTGTTTTAGACTAAAATGCAAATTACCCAAGTTGAGGGGTTAAATTACAAATTGTGTATGGAAAAATGTTCCTCATATGTTGAAGCATCATAGGAGTGAGTATGATGCAGTTGTATGGCTTCTACAAGCCCGAATAACAAGAAAGAGCCTATTGAGTAATGTTTGTGCATTAAAACCTAGTTTTGGTGTAATGTGCAATTTACCCAAAACCTAGGGTTAAATATGCAAAATGCCACTTCAAGAGGGTCCCTAATGATTCTTGTCATCATGTAGAGAAAATAATTTGAGAGGGGTGCCTCATTTGAATCATTTTGGAAGAGAGAGAATCTTGATATTAAAATAATCAAGATTTAAGCATAATTGGAACTTTACTTCAAATTAATGCAAAAATAAATGTGTTAATCGAAGTGCCCTTCAACCAAAATGGTAATGGTTGAAATTAGATAAGGTTGGACGAGCATGTGCCTTGCAAAGGCACTAAGATATCCAAGTGAGTGGAGAACCCACTCACATTAGTATTATATCCACTAAAAATGGGATATTAGTATTATATGATTTAAGGTGCTTAATCTGCTTTTCCTTAAATCATGGATAATGAAGAGGAATTCGAAGGAGGGGAATATGTATTTGCATGCAAGGAATTGATGGGGGAGATGTGGCACCAATTTTTTAATTAAAAGGATTTTATAAAATATTTTCTCTCTCATTGAATTTCTTATAAAAACATTGTTTACAACTCAATTGAGAGGATTTTTCAAAACCACTTCGACTCTTTGCTTGAAAAACGACCAAGGGAGCTTTGGAGGATTAGGAGGACGACCCCCAACCTGGTGGTAAGCTTGATGACCTCTTTTCACCTTGATTCCATGGTAGAAATCGAAAATCAATGCATGCTTTCTTCTTATCTCCATTCCATTTTCAATTCTAGCCATTCCTTTTCACTCGAAGCTTAAGGAAGAGCTTGGGATAGTTAAAGGTGTTGGTTTCACCATTAACGACATGGAGGTTGAAGCTTTGAAGCTCAATTGAAGGCGGGTTATATAACTTGAACCCTTGAACTTTGTTATTGATTCCATATCTTTAGCAACTGTTGATTCCTTCTTTATTCCTGAAATTTTATTTGATTGATTTATGCAATCACCATGAAAATCACAGAAAGCTTTGTGGGTTTATAGCTTAATTATGATGAAATCATCATAATCACACACCTCCACAAATATCTATTGCAAACAGTTTCATAATTTTGGTCCAATCGGTCTCACCAAACTGTTTGGAGACCAAACAGTTTGCAAACCGTTTGGAGGTTTGGGTTCGAAACCATTTGGAGTGGTTGACTGAATGGAGGGGATTGACCATTTGAGGGGGGTTGCTGATGTGTTGAATAATGATCTAATAGATTTAATTGATTATTTTCTAAAGGTTCTATGATTTGATAATCTACTAATTGCAAACCCTAATCGGGTTGAGTGCTGAAATTCTCAATTGATTGATTTAATTTTTTGGGTTGACTAACCCAAACGGTCTCAAGACCGTTTGGAGGTCAACCAAGACTGTTTGGAAGTCTATGATGATGTATGATTGGATGGTTTAAGATCCAATGATATCAAATTGAAATACAATCAATATCTAAATTGATGATTGACTCAATGATGCAAACTTTAATTGATTTTCACAAATTTCAATAATGGTTTGAGTCAAACGATCTCAAGACCATTTGGAGGTCATCCAAATGACCTCAAGACTGTTTGAGGTCAGGTCATGTCATGGTTTGAGGATGATCCAATGATTTCAATTGAACTAGTTCCACAATGTCAACCATTGATGGTTCCTCGATTTCAAAACCCTAATTGAAGGTCCAATTGAAGGATGATTCAATGGTTAAATTGAAGAATAAATTAGTAGTTCAATTCATAGATGGTTTAATGATTGAAACCCTGAATTGATAAAGTGATGGAAGACCTTTTTGGTTCATTTGGTTTTGAGAGAGTTTGGACCAAACGGTCTTAAGACCGTTTGAGTCCAAATGGTCTTAAGACTGTATGGGATCAAACGGTCTCAAGACAGTTTGAGACAAAATAGTCTCAAACCGTTTGGAGACCCAAGTGGTTTTAAGTGTGAATTGTCCATACGATTTCATTATTGTTTTGCTTAAATGATTTCAAACCATTCAAGGTCTGAGTGACCAAGACCGTTTGGGGTCTAAGTGACCAAGACTATTTGAGTTTCAAATTGGTCAAACCATTTGGACATCTAATATGATTAAAGGTCGGTTAGCTACTTGATTGATAATGATGTAAACCAAAGGTGATTATAATGATTAACCCTAATTGTGTGTATTTAAATGAAGACCTGACCTAGATCAATCATGCAGTGCTTAACATCCTAGAGAGTATGAGAGAGAGAACGAGAGAGAGGAATGCTTATATAATTAAGCCCTAATCCTATCATTATGAATAAAATATGTAATTAGGGTTTGATCCATAATAATGAGATCATGAAACCCTAATTGAAAAGATTATTGAGCCATGACCCTAATTTATGGCAAAGCTGAGTGAAACTCTAATCTGGGTGATGATGTAACCCTAATTTGGGCAATTGGGTGTGAGAAACCTTACTGGGACGGGAATGGTAAACCCTAATCCCTAAAGTCGGGTAAAGGTATATGAAACCCTAGTAAAGAGTAATGCTATATGAAGCCCTAACACTGGGTGATGTTATATGAAGCCCAAATGTGGAAAGATGTTATGCGAACCCTAATTTATAAAGATGAAAAACACTATTCTTAATAATGGAATAGTAACTAATATATTGATAAGTGAAATACCTAAAGAGGTTGCTAATGGAAATCTTTATATTAATAGTTCCTAACTCAAAGATGAGTCCATATCATTGGCAATGGTTGCATATTCTAAATTAGTGACTTATGACCAATACATTACATGATAAATGTGATGAGTTGATTCATAAAGTATTAGGATGGGAAATACCCTAATACAAGCTAAGTGGATGAGTTCAAGTAAGATAAAGGTCATGAGGGAAGTGATACATGAAGACATGATAGATATCACATCCAGCACCTTAAGATTTATACACCTTGATGTATTTTTTAAATCCAATATATTTGGATGAGTGACACATGAAGTGTGTCATGACAATTTTTATATTATGAAGTAATGCACTTTGATAAGTGTAGGCTAACATACCTTAATAAAGGGTTAAGGCAAGTTAATAAAGTATGATGTAATCATATTTTGGTAAAGTTGAGAGAGGAACTCATATCATGTATGATAATTCATTTAATGATAAATGATGAGAATAAATAAGCATGATTAAATGCTTATGTTATCAATGTTGGTTCCCAGCTTTGTGGAGCAATGAATTAAGGTTTGATCATTAATAACATGATCTTAATAACCTAAATGGTTATTTGTGGAAAACCCTAAGGGAGGGTGATGATATGTAAGGGGAATCCTAACCCTAAAAAGGGAAAAGAGGTATTACTTCATGTTGCATGTTGCTGATATGTAAGCATTATAATTATTATCATGAAGTACTAAACATGCAGGTATTGATGTTACTTTTGTTAAAGTTGTTAATGAGCCATAATATGCCTCGTTGCCTTCAAAGAGGTAACAAGAGGTGAAATGAGCTTTGTAAGTTATGTAGATTGCTTGTGTAGCAAGAATGATGATTACCTCGGTCAGATTACCTGAAGGTATTAAGTCACCTATTAAGTGGTAACAAGTATTCTATGATGAACTAAAGGTTTGAATAACAAGAAAGAGCCTGTTGAGTAATGTTTGTGCATTAAAACCTAGTTTTGGTGTAATGTGCAATTTACCCAAAACCTAGGGTTCAATATGCAAAATGCCACTCCACGCGGGTCCCTCATGATTCTTTGCATCATGTAGAGAAAATAATTTGAGAGGGGCGCCTCATTTGAATCATTTTGGAAGAGAGAGAATCTTAATATTAAAATAATCAAGATTTAAGCATAATTGGAACTTTACTTCAAATTAATGCAAAAATAAATGTGTTAATTGAAGCGCCCTTCAACCAAAATGGTAATGGTTGAAATTAGATGAGGTTGGAAGAGAATGTTCCTTGCAAAGGCATGAAGATATCGAAGTGAGTGGAGAACCCACTCACATTAGTTAAATCAAAAGTAATATCCACTAAAAATGGGATATTAATATTATATGATTTAAGGTGCTTAACTTGCTTTTCCTTAAATCATGGATAATGAAGAGGAATTTGAAGGAGGGGAAGTTGGCTTTGCATGCAAGGAATTGATGGGGGAATGGTGGCACCAATTTTGGAATTAAAAGGATTTTATAAAATATTTTCTCTCTCATTGAATTTCTTATAAAAACACATTTTACAACTCAATTGAGAGGATTTTTCAAAACCACTTCCACTCTTTGCTTGAAAACGACCAAGGGAGCTATGAAGGATCAGGAGGATGACCCCCAACCTGGTGGTAAGCTCTATGACCTCTTTTCACCTTGATTCCATGGTAGAAATTGATGGATCTTCCACTTGCGTGGAATTGCGTGCACCACTAAAAATCCTAAAGATAGTAAGTCTTTAGGTTTAGCATTTGTTATACTAGATTAAAAAATCAACCCACGTATGCTAGGATACATGGAAGTCTTATCGTAGTATAGTTAAGGGTCCAATCCACAGGACAACGGTCTTGTTGAGATCAACAAGATAGAAAACGTTAGAATTTCATTTAACTCCTTTACAGTTGGTATTTAGATCAAATAGTTGGTTCGGTTGTTTAAACTAAGTGCAAGTAAAGTAAAAGCAAGAAAGTAAACAGGAAGAATTTAAGGTCATAAACAATATTAAGAAACCACTAGGATGTGATCGGCTTTCGCCACCACTACTCATGGATTAAAACATACATCGCAATAACTTGGCTTGTAAAGGAAAGTGTCTAAATAGTTAGTATCTTTGTAGGCTTAGCCTCCTTTCAGATAACTAACTACGAGAAACGTGGAAGTCTTGCAATGTGAGCCAATCCCCGGACGAATGGTCACTTACATTGCATCACTCCCCTCGAAAAGCATGTTCCTCGACCCGTCAAGGTTGTACTTTCATATGACAACAGATTCCATTTCATAGTATGAAATTGCAACGATGGAGGTGAGTTTACTCCACTTCTTGAGAAATGCTCCTAGATACCGAACCAAACGTATGGTGACTACATACAATCTGGAACCAAAAACAATCAATATTCGAATCCAGAAGTACAAACATAGACAATTTGCACTAAAAGATAATAGATAACACAAGTTGGTGATGAAGCAACTACCATTCATTAAACAATTGATGTTGAACTGGAAAGATATTGTTTTTTCTTCTACAAGCTCAAGAATTAAAATGCATGAAATGAAAACATGGGTAGCGGGACTACTCCCCACACCCTAGTGTATGAGACTACTCGCTCATGGCAAGAATGAAGAAGGGGGCGAGAAAAGAGAGAGAGAGTGTGTCATCTCCACGAAGGAGGGAGGAAGGTTGACCCCTTGGAGAGAGAGAGCAATGTTCTTCACACTTTGTAGCTTGCTTGATGATGAATCCTATTCTTCCCACCTTCTTTGTCGATGAGAGAGAAAGTAGTTTGGAGATGGAGTATGGATCTCAGACTGGTAGCCTCGGGGTAGTGGGTGAAGGATGGAATGGCTGTGGAGCAATTGAGGCAGCCTTTGGATGTTTGAAACTTGATACCTTTGTGAGGACCTTTCGGGTCTTATTTATAGGCTTTGAGTGGAACTCAAACGGTTTTGGGAGATTCGGGCCCAAACGGTCGTGAAGACTGTTTGGACTCTCTCTCAGTTTGGAGACCGTTTGGACTCTCTTGGTTTGGAAACCGTTTGAGTCCTCATGGTTTGGAACCGTTTGCCTTTATTCGGTCTTGGGACCATTTGACTTTATACGGTCTTGGCACCGTTTGGCCTTCATTCAGTCTTGAGACCGTTTGGTGTCCATTCGGTCTTGGGACTGTTTGATGTTCATTCAGTCTTGGGACCTTTTGATGTCAATTCGGTTTTGGGACCTTTGATGCCCATTCGGTCTTGGGACTATTTTGTGTCCATTCGGTCTTGAGACCGTTTGATGTTCATTCGGTCTTGGGACCATTTGGTGTCCATTTGGTCTTGGGACCGTTTGATGTCCATTCGGTCTTGGGACTGTTTGGTGTCCATTCGGTCTTGGGACCGTTTGGAGTCCATTCAGTCTTGGGACCGTTTGGAGTCCATTCGGTCTTGGGACCGTTTGGTGCTTTTGTAATTTTTTTGTGCTTTTCTGTAAGAAATAAAAGGGGAAAAGTTAGTCTGATGGTATATTTACAATAAAGTGGAAAATTAAAGATTGTGTCTAATTTTTTTAAGAAAGGGTATGGAAAACTGAGGAAAACTAGTAAGATAACATCGCAAAATGGGAGGTAATCACCCCCCTAACTTAGAGTCTAGCTTGTCCTCAAGCTAGACAGAGCTAAGACATGTAGTGGCGAGACAATTTTATTTATTGAAGATTTCCATGCTCTTTCTTAAATTCTAAACTAGAAATCTCTTAGAGTTTTATCGGGCTTCTACTTGCACTAACTCTTTCAGGTATTGGGAGTTGCGTGGATCTCAGATTTCTTCCTTATCACGTAGCTCGAATTGGGACCACCTTTTCCTCGATCGCATTCCGTGCATGTTTTCAACTCGAATCAGTTTTATACTTCTTTGAAAAACCTACTGGAAACTAAGATAGGCATGAGAGTTGGCTAAAGGTTAATGTGTGACTCCCCCTTTTAGTGGGGGAGGGTTTATCTAAACTTTTAGGATCTCACTACCGGGTGTGACACATCTGCCTTTATGAGGGCAGCTAAATGTACCGGCCGGGTGAGTCCTTTATCAGATTTTTTGTATATTCAGAGACCTTAGGATCTCATTACCGTGCACGACACATCTACCTTTGTGAGGGCAGCTGAATGTACCAGTCGGGTGAGAACTTTATTGGTCCATCATATAGGTCCTTTGGTGTGGCACAACTCTCATGTTTTTATTCAACACTCTGGCTTTTATTCTTATACTCACAGGCTTAGGAGTTGGATATTTAGGGATTTTGTTTTGGGCTGCCAGGCCTCTTTTGAAAAGAAGAAAATTGTTCTTAGAGTCTCCTGACATGAAGCTATTTTGATTTCGTACTTGGTGGCCCGCTTGTGAGGTTCCTTGATTTGGATTTCACCTAGTTCCCTCCCGTGCTTGGGAGAGTTTTGGCTAGTTTCAGCTATGATGTTAACTTGTGGAGAGTCTGGAGCAGAGTTGAAGCAAAAGCGTGGAAATTGGGTGTGAAAGCAATTTATTAGTTCGCCATTACAAGCCTAAGTGCTTTTTCTATTATTGCTTTTTGAGGACTAGTTTGATTCTAAATTTATTTGGGGGTGACTTGTTCTAAGAGTGATGTTATACTTATGCACAAAAAGAAATTATTGAAAAAGTTTAAAAGTGAAAAGAAAGATAAAAACGAGTGAATAAAAAGATTAGAGGGAGAAGGGTTGAAAAATGATACCTCACCCTTGTCGAGTGTACCTCCCCCCTAACTTATCACTCACTCTGTCCTCAGAGTGTCAAAGTGATGGGTTGAGAAGTACATGGACAAGGGCATTAGGCTTCTGTTAGTCCTTTGTTAGATCCATGCGTTCGGAGAAGATTAGATGCAAACTTTTCACGTAGAGCATGGTAATCCTCGTCTGTCATGTCCTCTACTGGTATTCCAAGAATAGTGTGGGTGTACATCTAGTAGAGGATGTGGAAACCACAGTTGTTTGATTCTCGAAGCTGCTGGGGGCATCTGTGGATGAAGGCGGGGCGATGAAAGTATGTTTTATCGTACGCCCTTATGTGCTTGCTTAAAAGATTGTGTAGTTTGTTGGAACACTGCTTCGCCACCTCCTCTGTGGGCATCTTCACTATCACATCATACCGTTTTTGATCTGGATCAAATTGGCTGTCAGAACTGTTATAGATGATTGTTGTTCCTTCATGAAGATTTGTCGCCATTAACATCCAGTGCTCTGAATGAAGGAAAGGGAGTATAATGAACTTTAGAGTTGTATGTTGGAGAAAAGAGATAAGTGCCTCCGTGGTTCCGAAGTTCTTTAACTTGAGAAGGTCGTCCTTCATGTATGTTGACGCCATGTAAACCATAGGATGGTTTCGTCCGAGGAGAAATTGATAAGCAGTCATCAGGCTCACGGATAGAGATACTTGGAATTGTATGGTTTTAGGAAGGGTATCTGCCATGACTAGAATGTCTCCCGCTAGAAAAACGAGCTCATCTATCTCGGCATATAGCCTAGAAATAATGAGTCAGAGTTCATTTTTAGAAAGTCTCTTGCAAGCGGCAAGGTCGAAGTTAGGAAATGTTAGTTCAATGGCAGGTAGGGGCACCATTTGTGTGGAAGGTTTGTTGATTGTGACACTTGTTAATAACTCGATGTCCCCTTTTTCGTTCACCATATCGAAATTGTAAGGGTCCCATTGTCTTTTTTCGGGCACCGTGGCGGGTTGTTGTTTCTCCAACTCCTGTAATGTTTGCCGGAACAGTTGTTTCTGTGGACGTTGGATAGTCGACTATAGGTAGCGAGGGACGTCGTCAGGTGCCATAGTCGGGTCCCGAAAGAACCTTCAATCACAAATGAGATCCATGGCACAATGCCCTCGGAGAGAGTGAAAATCTTCCGTGGCCAGCTCAGTGAAGGGGATTTGTTGATTAAGCACTTGTATGTGACGTATAGTGCAGAAAGAGCAATCCCCGAATCCATCTTGCATTTGGATTTGTGGGTTTATGATTCCGAAGCATGGTTGGTTCAACCCTGTCGGAGTGATGGCTTTGTATCCCAAATTAATTTTAGGAGCCAGAAAGGGATGCATCTTGCTCCCCGGCTCCTAGACCAGCAAAATTGATGATTTCAGCTTTAAGCTCACTGGCGCAGAAGTTGTACACTTTGGCGTCATGTGCCTCGGTGTCAACGATCATGAGCAGCCAGTGGTCGGAAACTTGGAAGGGTGTTGTGATATATCGTACCTTCCGTTCAATCCCCCTATGCAACCACTCGATACTCTTGTTGTGTAAATCCTTGTACAGTAGACTTAGAGCCAAAGCAAGTGAAGCATTGAGAACTAGCTGTGGCCTTTTTGAGCTTCTGTATGTTTCGATAGCATTGGCAAGAAGGACATGGATGATTTCCATCTTCACTTTTGATTGAGGTCGAAGCATGATGCAGAAATCTTCACGTGTCAACTTGCGCTTAGTCTTTATATTTGTGTAGTTGATGTCCCCCCCTTCTTTAGCATTGTCTACTATAGTGTTCAGGATGAAGATGTCCTGGACATCTAGGGTATAGATGGCCTCCATGTCTAGGTCGTGCATCTTCTTAGGTAGAGGTGGCGGCGGGGGGAGCTCTTGCAGTGGCGGAAAAGAAGTCTGCTCTAGGTCATCCATATAGTGTTGCATAACTTCATCTTTTTTTATTCAGAATTAGAGTCGAGTTCATCATCTGTGTCTAGACTCACTTTGTCTTACTCTTCTTGCTCTGGGGGTAAAGGCACCGATTTTTCTGGTGCGGAGTAATGTTGGGCTGCTGATGTTGGTGGACTAATGTTGGTTCCTAGGATACATTGCTGGAACTCAGCAAAAGACATTTCTTTGGTAGCTTCCCCCATAGATCCCATGGTAGAATAGTTAAGGAACTAATCCCCATATGATATGTTAATGTTGTCAGTGTGATCTGGGGATTTGGGATGTTGTCCACCTTCTTGGTGGTTTTTGTCTGCTCCCTTCTTTGAAGGTTTTGTTCCATGGCTAGTTCCCTCCCCAGCGTGTCCTGGGTCATCAGGTTTGTCATCTGAAGAGGAGGTGTCATCTTTGGAGTCAGCGGAGGAGTCAACATCTTCTTCTTCGTCTTCATCTTCTTTGTCTTCTTCATCATCTTCCGCCTTATCTTTTATTTGTTTTGGCATTGTATTCATGCACTGCCGGTGAAGTGCGTGTAATTCATTAAGAGCCACTTGCACATGCTCATGTGTCTCAAGCAGTGCATCGTGGGTTTCCTTGAGATCAGAGTATCATGCTTTTGCAGAGAGGAGTCGTGCAAAAAGGTCTGTGACTTGAGCTCATAGGTGATTGATTTCATTATTTGACGAATCCTCTTGGCGGCTATTGAGCTGTTCAAGGGTGTGAGTGATGTCATCCAAACGCGTACTAAAAGCAGTTTGCTACTGCTTAAGCTCACGACGGCTCTGTGGCAGAGGTTGAGTCTGCGTAGAGATCCTTTCTACTTGTTGATCCAATGTTGCTTGCTGGCTTTTCTCCTCAAGCACCAACTGTGGCAATTGTCGTATGCGGTCGTCGATGCGTTCGACTTGCATGGTCGCTACTTCCTATCGTTGGTTGGTTCTTGAGAGGATGCCAGGTAAGGCTGGATTTTGCTCGTCGATCTTGGCAACCTATTTTGTAAGACCCTGCACACAAGAAAAAATAGATTGCATTATGTTAGAAGGGTCGGTGAGGAGGTTTCAGATGGCATCAAATTGACGTCCAAATTCCTCACCAACATTTGTAAAAGGGACCCCAGAAAAGGATGGGTGGGATGGCTAGGGTCAGGGTGGATGGGTGGTAGTGTCTTAATAATGGAATAGTAACTAATATATTGATAAGTGAAATACCTAAAGAGGTTGCTAATGGAAATCATTATATTAATAGTTCCTAACTCAAAGATGAGTCCATATCATTGGCAATGGTTGCATATTCTAAATAAGTGACTTATGACCAATACATTACATGATAAATGTGATGAGTTGATGCATAAAGTATTAGGATGGGAAATACCCTAATACAAGCTAAGTGGATGAGTTCAAGTAAGATAAAGGTGATGAGGGAAGTGATACATGAAGACATGATAGATATCACATCCAGCACCTTAAGATTTATACACCTTGATGTATTTTTTAAATCCAATATATTTGGATGAGTGACACATGAAGTGTGTCATGACAATTTTTATATTATGAAGTAATGCACTTTGATAAGTGTAGGCTAAAATACCTTAAGAAAGGGTTAAGCCAAGTTAATAAAGTATGATGTAATCATATTCTGGTAAAGTTGAGAGAGGAACTCATATCATGTATGATAATTCATTTAATGATAAATGATGAGAATAAATAAGCATGCTTAAATGCTTATGTTATCAATGTTGGTTCCCAGCTATGTGGAGCAATGAATTAAGGTTTTATCATTAATAACATGATCTTAAAAACCTAAATGGTTATTTATGGAAAACCCTAAGGGAGGGTGATGATATGTAAGGGGAATCCTAAGCCTAAAAATGGAAAAGAGGTATTACTTCATGTTGCATGGTGCTGATATGTAAGCATTATAATTATTATCATGAAGTACTAAACATGCAGGTATTGATGTTACTTTTATTAAAGTTGTTAATGAGCCATAATATGCCTTGTTGCCTTCAAAGAGGTAACAAGAGGTGAAATGAGCTTTGTAAGTTATGTAGATTGCTTGTGTAGCAAGAATGATGATTACCTCGGTCAGATTACCTGAAGGTATTAAGTTACCTATTAAGTGGTAACAAGTATTCTATGATGAACTAAAGGTTTGAATAACAAGAAAGAGCCTGTTGAGTAATGTTTGTGCATTAAAACCTAGTTTTGGTGTAATGTGCAATTTACCCAAAACCTAGGGTTCAATATGCAAAATGCCACTCCATGAGGGTCCCTCATGATTCTTGGCATCATGTAAAGAAAAGAATTTGAGAGGGGAGCCTCATTTGAATCATTTTGGAAGAGAGAGAATCTTGATATTAAAATAATCAAGATTTTAGCATAATTGGAACTTTATTTCAAATTAATGCAAAAATAAATGTGTTAATTGAAGCGCCCTTCAACCAAAATGGTAATGGTTGAAATTAGATAAGGTTGGAAGAGAATGTTCCTTGCAAAGGCATGGAGATATCCAAGTGAGTGGAGAACCCACTCACATTAGTTAAATCAAAAGTAATATCCAATAAAAATGGGATATTAATATTTAATGATTTAAGGTGCTTAATTTGCTTTTCCTTAAATCATGGATAATGAAGAGGAATTTGAAGGAGGGGAAGTTGGCTTTGCATGCAAGGAATTGATGGGGGAATGGTGGCACCAATTTTGGAATTAAAAGGATTTTATAAAATATTTTCTCTCTCTTTGAATTTCTTATAAAAACACATTTTACAACTCAATTGAGAGGATTTTTCAAAACCACATCCACTCTTTCCTTGCAAACCGACCAAGGGAGCTATGAAGGATCAGGAGGATGACCCCCAACCTGGTGGTAAGCTCTATGACCTCTTTTCACCTTGATTCCATGGTAGAAATTGATGGAGCTTCCACTTGCGTGGAATTGCGTGCACCACTAAAAATCCTAAAGATAGTAAGTCTTTAGCTTTAGCCTTGCTTATACTAGATTAAAAAATCAACCCACGTATGCTTGGATACATGGAAGTCTTATCGTAGTATAGTTAAGGGTCCAATCCACAGGACATCGGTCTTGTTGAGATCAACAAGATAGAAAATGTTAGAATTTCATTTAACTCCTTTACAGTTGGTATTTAGATCAAAGAGTTGGTTTGGTTGTTTAAACTAAGTGCAAGTAAAGTAAAAGCAAGAAAGTAAGCAGGAAGAATTTAAGGTCATAAACAATATTAAGAAACCACTAGGATGTGATCGGCTTTCGCCACCACTACTCATGGATTAAAACATACATCACAATAACTTGGCTTGCAAAGGAAAGTGTCTAAATAGTTAGTATCTTTGTAGGCTTAGCCTCCTTTCAGATAACTAACTACGAGAAATGTGGAAGTGTTGCAATGCGAGCCGATCCCCGGACGAATGGTCACTTACTTTGCATCACTCCCCTCGAAAAGCATGTTCCTCGACCCGTCAAGGTTGCACTTTCATATGCCAACAGATTCCATTTCATAGTATGAAATTGCAACGATGGAGGTGAGTTTACTCCACTTCTTGAGAAATGCTCCTAGATACTGAACCAAACGTATGGTGACTACATACAATCTGGAACCAAAAACAGTCAATATTAGAATCCAAAAGTACAAACATAGACAATTTACACTAAAAGATAATAGATAACACAAGTTGGTGATGAAGCAACTACCATTCATTAAACAATTGATGTTGAACTGGAAAGATATTGTTTTTTCTATTACAAGCTCAAGAATTACAATGCATGAAATGAAAACATGGGTAGCGGGGCTACTCCCCACACCCTAGTGTATGAGACTACTCGCTCATGGCAAGAATGAAGAAGGGGGAGAGAAAAGAGAGAGAGAGAGAGAGTGTGTCATATCCACGAAGGAGGGAGGAAGGTTGACCCCTTGGAGAGAGAAAGCAATGTTCTTCACACTTTGTAGCTTTCTTGATGATGAATCCTATTCTTCCCACCTTCTTTGTCGATGAGAGAGAAAGTAGCTTGGAGATGGAGTATGGATCTCAGACTGGTAGCCTTAGGGTAGTGGGTGAAGGATGGAATGGCTTTGGAGCAATAGAGGCAGCCTTTGGATGTTTGAAACTTGATACCTTTGTGAGGACCTTTCGGGTCTTATTTATAGGCTTTGAGTGGAACTCAAACGGTTTTGGGAGATTCGGGCCCAAACGGTCGTGAAGACCGTTTGGACTCTCTCTCAGTTTTGAGACCGTTTGGACTCTCTTGGTTTGGAAACCATTTGAGTCCTCATGGTTTGGAACCGTTTGCCTTTATTCGGTCTTGGGACCATTTGACTTTACATGGTCTTGGCACCGTTTGGCCTTCATTCAGTCTTGAGACCATTTGGTGTCCATTCGGTCTTGGGAGTGTTTGATGTTCATTCAGTCTTGGGACCTTTTGATGTCAATTCGGTCTTGGGACCGTTTGATGCCCATTCGGTCTTGGGACCATTTTGTGTCCATTCGGTCTTGAGACCGTTTGATGTTCATTCGGTCTTGGGACCATTTGGTGTCCATTTGGTCTTGGGACCGTTTGATGTCTATTCGGGCTTGGGACTGTTTGGTGTCCATTCGGTCTTGGGACCGTTTGGAGTCCATTCAGTCTTGGGACCGTTTGGAGTTCATTCGGTCTTGGGACCGTTTGGTGCTTTTGTAATTTTTTTGTGCTTTTCTGTAAGAAATAAAAGGGGAAAAGTTAGTCTGATGGTATATTTACAATAAAGTGGAAAATTAAAGATTGTGTCTAATTTATTTAAGAAAGGGTATGGAAAACTGAGGAAAACTAGTAAGATAACATCACAAAATGGGAGGTTATCACCCCCTTAAGTTAGAGTCTAGCTTGTCCTCAAGCTAGACAGAGCTAAGACATGTAGTGGAAAGACAGTTTTATTTATTGAAGATTTCCATGCTCTTTCTTAAATTCTAAACTAGAAATCTCTTAGAGTTTTATCGGGCTTCTACTTGCACTAACTCTTTCAGGTATTAGGAGTTGCGTGGATCTCAGATTTCTTCCTTATCACGTAGCTCGAATTGGGACCACCTTTTCCTCGATCGCATTCCGTGCATGTTTTCAATTCCGATCAGTTTTATACTTCTTTGAAAAACCTACTAGAAACTAAGATAGGCATGAGAGTTGGCTAAAGGTTGATGTGTGACTCCCCCTTTTAGTGGGGGAGGGTTTATCTAAATTCTTAGGATCTCACTACCGGGTGTGACACATCTACCTTTATGAGGGCAGCTAAATGTACCGGCCGGGCGAGTCCTTTATCGGCTTTTTTGTATATTCAGAGACCTTAGGATCTCATTACCGTGTGCGACACATCTACCTTTGTGAGGGCAGCTGAATGTACCGGTCGGGTGAGAACTTTATTGGTCCATCATATAGGTCCTTTGGCGTGGCACAACTCTCATGTTTTTATTCAACACTCTGGCTTTTATTCTTATACTCACAGGCTTAGGAGTTGGATATTTAGGGATTTTGTTTTGGGCTTCCAGTCCTCTTTTGAAAAGAAGAAAATTGTTCTTGGAGTCTCCTGACATGCAACTATTTCGATTTCGTACTTGGTGGCCCGCTTGTGAGGTTCCTTGATTTGGATTTCACCTAGTTCCCTCCTGTGCTTGGGAGAGTTTTGGCTAGCTTCAGCTATGATGTTAACTTGTGGAGAGTCTGGAGCAGAGTTGAAGCAAAAGCGTGGAAATTGGGTGTGAAAGCAATTTATTAGTTCGCCATTACAAGCCTAAGTGCTTTTTCTATTATTTCTTTTTGAGGTAGTTTGATTCTAAATTTATTTGGGGGTGACTTGTTCCAAGAGTGATGTTATACTTATGCACAAAAAGAAATTATTGAAAAAGTTTAAAAGTGAAAAGAAAGATAAAACACGAGTGAATAAAAAAGAGCTGAGGGAGAAGGGTTGAAAAATGATACCTCACCCTTGTCCGGTGTACCTCCCCCCTAACTTATCACTCACTCTGTCCTCAGAGTGTCAAAGTGATAGGTTGAGAAGTACATGGACAAGGGCATTAGGCTTCTGTTAGTCCTTTGTTAGATCCATGCGTTCGGAGAAGATTAGCTGCAAAAGTTTCACAGAGAGCATGGTAATCCTCGTCTGTCATGTCCTCTACTGGTATTCCAAGAATAGTGTGGGTGTACATCTAGTAGAGGAAGTGGAAACCATAGTTGTTTGATTCTCGGAGCAGCTGGGGGCATCTGAGGATGAAGGCGGGGCGATGAAAGTATGTTTTATCGTACGCCCTTATGTGCTTTCTTAAACGATCGTGCAGTTTGTTGGAACACTGCTTCGCCACCTCCTCCGTGGGCATCTTCACTATCACATCATACCGTTTTTGATCTGGATCAAATTGGCTGTCAAAACTTTTATAGATGATTGTTGTTCCTTCATGAAGATTTGTCGCCATTAACATCCAGTGCTTTGAATGAAGGAAAGGGAGTATAATGAACTTTAGAGTTGTATGTTGGAGAAAAGAGATAAGTGCCTCCGTGGTTCCGAAGTTCTTTAACTTGAGAAGGTCGTCCTTCATGTAAGTTGACGCCATGTAAACCATAGGATGGTTTCGTCTGAGGAGAAATTGATAAGCAGTCATCAGGCTCACGGATAGAGATACTTGGAATTGTATGGTTTTAGGTAGGGTATCTGCCATGACTAGAATGTCTCCCGCTAGAAAAACGAGCTCATCTTTCTCGGCATATAGCCTAGAAATAATGAGTCAGAGTTCATTTTTAGAAAGACTCTTGCAAGCGGCAAGGTCGAAGTTAGGAAATGTTAGTTCAATGGCAGGTAGGGGCACCATTTGTGTGGAAGGTTTGTTGATGGTGACACTTGTCAATAACTCGATGTCCCCTTTTTCGTTCACCATATCGAAATTGTAAGGGTCCCATTGTCTTTTTTCGGGCACCGTGGCGGGTTGTTGTTTCTCCAACTCCTGTAATGTTTGCCAGAACAGTTGTTTCTGTGGACGTTGGATAGTCGACTATAGGTAGCGAGGGACATCGTCAGGTGCCATAGTTGGGTCCCGAAAGAACCTTCAATCACAAATGAGATCCATGGCACAATGCCCTCAGAGAGAGTCAAAATCTTCCGCAGCCAGCTCAGTGAAGGGGATTTGTTGATTAAGCACTTGTATGTGACGTATAGTGCAGAAAGAGCAGTCCCTGAATCCATCTTGCGTTTGGACTTGTGGGTTTATGATTATGAACCATGGTTGGTTCAACCCTGTCGGAGTGATGGCTTTGTAGCCCAAATTAATTTTAGGAGCCAGAAAGGGATGCATCTTGCTCCCCGGCTCCTAGACCAGCAAAATTGATGATTTCAGCTTTAAGCTCACTGGCGCAGAAGTTGTACACTTTGGCGTCATGTGCCTCGGTGTCAACGATCATGAGCAACCAGTGGCCGGAAACTTGGAAGGGTGTTGTGATATATCGTACCTTCCGTTCAATCCCCCTATGCAACCACTCGATAGTCTTGTTGTGTAAATCCTTGTACAGTAGACTTAGAGCCAAAGCAGGTGAAGCATTGAGAACTAGTTGTGGCCTTTTTGAGCTTCTGTATGTTTTGATAGTGTTGGCAAGAAGGACACGGATGATTTCCATCTTCACTTTTGATTGAGGTCGAAGCATGATGCAGAAATCTTCACGTGTCAACTTGCGCTTAGTCTTTATATTTGTGTAGTTGATGTCCCCCCCTTCTTTAGCATTGTCTACTATAGTGTTCAGGATGAAGATGTCCTGGACATCTAGGGTATAGATGGCCTCCATGTCTAGGTCGTGCATCTTCTTAGGTAGAGGTGGCAGCAGGGGGAGCTCTTGCAGTGGCGGAAAAGAAGTCTGCTCTAGGTCATCCATATAGTGTTCCAGAACTTCATCTTTTTTTTTATTCAGAATTAGAGTCGAGGTCATCATTTGTGTCTAGACTCACTTTGTCTGACTCTTCTTTCTCTGGGGGTAAAGGCAGCGATTTTTCTAGTGCAGAGTAATGTTGGGCTACTGATGTTGGTGGACTAATGTTGGTTCCTAGGATACATTGCTGGAACTCAGCAAAAGACATTTCTTTGGTAGCTTCCCCCATAGATCCCATGGTAGAATAGTTAAGGAACTAATCCCCATATGATATGTTAATGTTGTCAGTGTGATCTGGGGATTTGGGATCTTGTCCACCTTCTTGGTGGTTTTTGTCTGCTCCCTTCTTTGAAGGTTCTGTTCCGTGGCTAGTTCCCTCCCCAGCGTGTCCTGGGTCATCAGGTTTGTCATCTGAAGAGGAGGTATCATCTTTGGAGTCAGCGGAGGAGTCAGCATCTTCTTCTTCGTCTTCGTCTTCTTTGTCTTCTTCATCGTCTTCCACCTTATCTTTTATTTGTTTTGGCATTGTATTCATGCACTGCCAGTGAAGTGCTTGTAATTCATTAAGAGCCACTTGCACATGCTCATGTGTCTCAAGCAGTGCGTCGTGGGTTTCCTTGAGATCAGAGTATCATGCTTTGGCAGAGAGGAGTCGTGCAAAAAGGTCTGTGACTTGGGCTCATAGGTGATTGATTTCATTATTTGACGACTCCTCTTAACGGCTATTGAGTTGTTCAAGGGTGTGAGTGATGTCATCCAAATGCGTACTAAAAGCAGTTTGCTGCTGCTTAAGCTCACGAAGGCTCTCTGGCAGAGGTTGAGTCTGCGTAGAGATCCTTTCTACTCGTTGATCCAATGTTGCTTGCTGGCTTTTCTCCTCAAGCACCAACTGTGGCAATTGTCGTAGGCGGTTGTCGATGCGTTCGACTTGCATGGCCGCTGCTTCCTATCGTTGGTTGGTGCTTGAGAGGATGCCAGGTAAGGCTAGATTTTGCTCGTCGATCTTGGCAACCTATTCTGTAAGACCCTACACACAAGAAAAAATAGATTGCATTATGTTAGAAGGGTCGGTGAGGAGGTTTCAGATGGCATCAAATTGACGTCCAAATTCCTCACCAACATTTGTAAAAGGGACTCCAGAAAAAGATGGGTGGGATGGCTAGGGTCAGGGTGGATGGGTGGTAGTGTCTTGCGAAAGAGACACTAAAGATGGTCCCGCGAATTGCATGGTGACTGTAGATGGAGTCACCAGCGGTGTCGGGGTGGTGGCAGATGTGAAGGGTGGTGACATTCTGGGAGGAAAGGGTTGATCCGTAAATGTCAATGGGAAAGCGGTGGTGGTGGATGCGAATGAGGTGAAAGCGAGGTCGGGTGTTGATGTGAGTGGAATGCACGATGAGAAGGGGATTGAGGAAGAGGATGTGGGTGGAGGTGCAAATGTGGGGAAGGGATTTGTTGGTGGAATTATTGTGGAGACTGATGGGAGGGTGGTGGATTGTGGAATGGTGGATGATGGTAGCGTGGTGGGGGTGGTGGTGGAGGTAAGCTCAACATTTTGACTCATGATGAAAGAGTCTAATGATGAGGTGATGATGTGCTATTCAGGGAGAGGAGGTTCTACTACTGGATTTGGTCATGATGTCGGCGTCCCCAACAACTGTTGTGGTTGTAAACGCCCTTTGGATGGTCGTTTCACCCGGATTTTTGTTATTATAGCTGCCAGGGCGGTGATGGTATGCTCTGTCTATCCTGCTTTTGCTTTCTTTTTTTCTACTTGGACTAACGTGAGGAGGTGGGTAAGCTCCTCTTCAGTAAAGAGGAGCTTATCCTTGTCATGATCTGTGAGCTCTGGTAGAGGAAGTAGCGTCCTAGAGGATTTTATTATGGGACAGAAGATGTAGTGTAGCTTAGCATCCTTTTCCTTAATGATGTATGAATTCTTTAAAGTCTGCTCATTGGTAAGGATGTTGCCCTTGATCTTCATGCATCTGGGAAATAGTCTGTCCATCTTGAGATAATACATAATTGAGGTTAAGTGTCCAACGACACATACTTCTTTCCCGAGGGAATAAGTTATGTGCTTGTGTATCAATTGTCATCCTCTGTTGACTGACAGCCCATTAAGGACGGACCAGATGATGAAAAGATCGAAAATGTTAATATTTCCACCCTCTGTCCTGGGGAAGAGTGTGCCTATGGGGATTTTGTGTAGAGTGCACACCAACCCAGAATGAATATTGGAGGCCTTGCAAGTCTTTGCCTCAAAGGTTGGGATCCCTGTCAGGGATTTCCAGAAGATGTGTTTGTTGAACTGGGAGCTATCAATGCCTACAACTTTGGCTTTTTCCAACTGCTCCTTGTTGTCTATAAAGATTTCATTGAGTAGGTTTTATGTTATGACAACTTTGTTTTTGAAGAGTTTGGTGACCAGCCTGTGGTCGCCTCCGTCTCTTGATTTGTCCATTATGTCCACTTCTTCTTTGTGGAGGAAGGTGAAAAATTCAGTTGTTGGCTCAACATAAGAATTCTCTATGACAAAGAAGAGTCTTGCGAGGTTGGCATTGTTGAGCAAGGTGAGGATTCTGTCATAAATCCCCATCTTTTTCATTATGCTAGAGTAGACATACTTAGTCGCCCTAAGCATTTTGTCAAAGGATGGAAGGGTGTGGATGAATAGGTTTGCTGGTGGTGGTGCTGTAGTGGTGATGGTGGAGAAAATAGGAATAGTGGTGGTAGCGGGAGTGGTAATGGCGGTGGTGGTAGTGGTTGATGGAATGTAACCCGCTAGGATTTGTTCCCCTGCAGAGGCGGGATGGACCTGCATCCTTGCATGTTTCTTTATAGGTTGTTCTTTGGTAGCTTCCATGGCCTTCCTCTTCCCCTTGAACTTTGTGGTCAGGGATTCGTCCTCAGAATTTGGCTCGTATTCCAAGTGATCATCACTTGAAGACGTTTCTTCGGTATCTTGGACATGCTCCTCTGTTTAACACCTGTCAATGCGGTCAATTTCGTTCATGACCATGAGTAGGTTGACTTTCAGTGGGACCATTCCAGTCTTGTCATAGATGTCGATAACTTTCTGGAGCTTGGCACAGTCCTCCATCAGTTGCTCCTTTGTCCAGAATGGAGCGTCAGCGGTTCCGGTGGCTTCTTTTGTGAGTGATGCCATATCTGAAAAATTAGCGGAAAATCATGTGTTAAAAGTATTTGAATTTGCAAAGATAACAAGTTTATTAAAAGAAAAAGTTAAATTATGTATGTGTTAATGTTTTTATATTTTAGTGGAATCCAAGCAGTTTGTAAAACCAAATGGTTTCAAGATCATTTGGACCCAAACGGTTTCAGGACCATTTGGCTCCAAACGGTTCCAGGACCATTTGGCTCCAAATGGTGGAAACCGCAAGGAATGTGGAACATCGGGGTCGTTGATGGTTGGTAAAAAAAGGTGGAGAAAGTAGCGAAAGACGGCAGCGACGCGTTCGTCGGTGGCTAACGAGAACCCGACGGCGACGTAGCGTTGGCGATGAAAAAAACAAGGTGGTGTGGTGATGGAGAAAATGGCAATGGCGATGGTGTCGAGTTGCAGGTTCACCTTGCTGTGTGATGGCGACTCTGACGGCGAGAAACTCTGTGAAAACACACGGGGAACAGGACGGTGTCGTCAGAGATGGTGGCAGAGAGAGCAGGCGTCACGAGTTGCGCGGGAGCGAGAGACGAAGGGGATGAAATAGTGCTCATGCGAGGGTTTAGGGAATTTGAGATTTTAGACGGGGAAAAAGGGAGGGGTTGGGGTTATATTTATAAGATTTGGGGGGTTACAAATTCCCAAGTGAAAATAGTTTTGAGATCGTTTGGGGTCCAAATGGTTTCAAGACTATTTGGGTTCCTTGGTTCCAAATGGTTTCAAGACCGTTTGGGTTCCAAACAATTTTGAGATCATTTAGGACCAAACAGTTTAGAAACCATGACGTTAAGAATTAATTGGATTTTATATTTTTATGTTTGTTTTGGTTATTTATGTGAATTTTTATATTTTCAGATTACAGATGATAAACCTAAATCAAACGAAGAGATTAGAAAAAATTAGGCAAAATAAAAACGGTGATACTCAGATCTTGGGTTGCCTCCCAAGTAGCGCCTGGGTTTTGCATCGCTGGCCTGATAGAAATCCGGTTTGGTTATGTCGATGTTGAGGGATTGTGGATCTCGATAGTCTGTCTTGGTATTTTTTCTACTGGTGTGTAGTATCTCTTCAATCTGTGACCATTAACGGTCCGTTCTCCCCCATTATTGTCAAGGATAATGACTACTCTGGTGGGGTAGATATGTTTAATTTTTAATGATCTAGTCCACTTCATGCAGAGCTTTCCAGGAAACATCTTAAGTCTAGAATTGAAGAAGAGGACCTTATCTCTAATAGCAATGTCTTTTTCTTGAGGTGGCCATCATGCCACATCTTGGTTTTTTCTTTAAAGATTTTGGCACTATGGTAGGTTGTCATTCTAAGATTCTCAAGTTCTTGTAACTGGAGTTGTCTGTATTTGCCGGTGCTTTTAAAATCGAAATTCAGTTGTTTAATGGCCCACCAAGCCTTATGTTCTAGTTCAACTGGAAGATGGCATGATTTCCCATATACAAGTCGGAACGGGGTTTGTTACAACCCCAATTTTTGGGTTCATCTGGTGAGAAATGTAATTTCTCATATTAAAGATAATTGAACAAAGAATGATATAATTTGGTTTGAATAAATGGATTTTTTTACAATAGTCTTGATGTTTGTGTTGTGGGCTTTATTGGCTATTGGGCCCAAATTACAAGAAAATTCAATTAGTGAATGGATAATTGAATATTTGAGAAAAGGAAAATGTGGAAACCTTTAGCATGTAAATCCAAAGAGGGATTTCGTGCCTCTTGGGTTCCAAGGAGTCCAAAGTTGCATAAAGAGTGCAATAAGAAATGAAAAGATCAATGGAGTATTTCTTTACTAAGAAAGAAATTAAAAATAATGATAAAATGTGGAAAACAAGTGAAAAGAGGTATCATTGAGTTATCCTTTGTGGAATTTCGTGTCCCTAGGATTTCTAATGATAAAAGGAATGCTAATGAGGACAATAAAAGAGAAATAAAGAGAAATCCGAAAAAATAGACATTTTAATGAGAAATAAACAAGATAATGTGAAATAATGCATAAAGATGCATCTAGAAGGATAATAAGTATCCAATAAAAAGAATTTCGAAATAATGGAGTGTCTTGGGATCCAAGGAGTCCCAATAAAGAGGAAAGAAAGAGAAAATATCAATTTTGCAAAATAAAAGGATAATGTGATACATTATTAATTAATTATGAGGTATTGTTAAAAAGAAAATAATTTTCTATTAAAGGAAATTGAATTTCATGCCTATGAGTTTGAAGGCAAGTATAAAAGAGATTAATTAAGAGGATTTTCGAATTACTAAATATCCAAGTAATAAGGAATATCCAAAGTTAAAGAAGAGAGAGAAGGTTTCTTCTCCTTGAGGGAATATGATTCCTTTATAAAAGGGACTTTGTTTCTTTGTGAGCAAGCCATCTTAGGGCTTCGTTACCCTCCCTTATAAAAGGGGTAAAGCCCAGGGATGGTATTCAAGGGAGTTCCATGCAGCCATCCCTCTCTTCTTCTCCTTCTACTTCATCTTCTTCATAAAAACCCTAACAGAGAGGAGCATCAATTACGTAGAGCCATGAGGCGGCTAGAGGGAGTTGCAATGGTAGCTTGTTTGCTCCGTTATACAAGGAAGAGGCTTTGCCAGCACGGCCGCGCACTAGCTCAGTCACAGCAGCGGCCGCACGGCTGTAACACCGACCAGGGGTTGCAGATCTGCACAGCCCAAACCAGCCATGCTGGTCGTGAGTGGGGTGGTTCCCCAAGAATGGTAGCATGTGGCGGAGGTAGGAGGACCTTTACGGTGGGTTTCATGCCTGGAAGAGTGGGAAACGATCCCGCAAGTAGCTGCAACACAACCCTAGTTTGTAGGTCTGGTGCCCAACACACGACCATCTGGACCATGGCTCGGAGCTGGGGCGGCTGTGATGGAGAGGGTCCGAGGCAGGAAGGTAGTCCAAGGTACTCTTCGGGTCCAGGAGGGGGAAGAGAGGCTACCCCAATCGCAGCTAGGGTTGGGATCGACGGCCAGGTCGGACAGCGCAAGGTTGAAGAAGCCCGGAGAGCCATTGGACGGTTCTACCCTCGGCATAACAAAGGACGGGCCACTCAAGTGGGGGGCAGAAGCGTCATTCAATTCTAATTCTAAGAAAACAACATTGCATGTATTGTGTGACGTGGCGCAATCCGATTGGACAAGTAAGTAAATCCTTGCTAAACTCATAATTAATGATTGGTAACTCCGATTAGGACAAGTAATATATGAATTTTGATCAGAAGAACACAAGGAATCCAATAAAAATAGTTTTATAGCCTGAATCGGATCATAGTTCGAGATGTAGTGTAAATTATCATCTTTAATGAATGAAAGATTAAGAAACCTTATTTTGAAATGAATAAAGTGTTTAATAGGGTTTAATGAATCATTAGAGTTGATGTTAACCTGTTAAATGTAAAAAGGTACATTATGTTCAAAAAGGAAGAACTTTGCACATGATTAGTCTAATTTAGAGTTTATGTGCGTAAATATGCTTGAAATTTGAAAAGGACATAAAGTTATCATATTTAATGATTTAATTAAGGAAAAACCCTTAGATTTGATGATAGATGGACTTAATGACGTTATTTGGAAAATTCAAGATGATATTAACTTGTTGTTAATAAACGTGAAAATAGGATTTAAAAAGATTATCTTTTTATATAATTGGCTTAATTTAGGGTTTCGTGCATGATTATGCATTAATGAGCTTAAAAACCCTAATTTAGGAGAATATGTCTTTTAATTGGTTTAATTGTTCAAATCCATGAATAAATAGGGATATGATGGTCCTAAATCAATTTGGGTATAAAAGACTATTAAAAAGGATAGTTGAGCAATTAAGGTTCATATAAGTAGAAAAGAGTATTTTAGGGTTTGTTGACCTAAAAAAAGATAAAGTTTGAGGAATGGATCTAAGACACCCTAATGAAGATTAATGAAACTCTAAAATGGATACAAACACCCTAGAAAGTGAATCCAAGTCAATAAAGTCGATTCTTGATAAGGTGTGTAATATAGAGTGCATATTCTTTTCAGGAATTATGTGATGATTGAATTGCTTGCTTGGATTTCATTCTTGGTTGGGTTTACTTAATGCTTGTGAAATCATCAAATCAGGTATGTGGTTACACTAATGAATAATCACTCTAGTTTCATGACGATTCTCAAAGTTTTAATCAGTTGCTTGAAAATAACTGTTGGATGTCTATTTATTTCATGCAACTATAAAGTGACTATGATTATCACTATAAATGTGCGTATATAACTGGATAGATCTGGGTCCACTGATATTGCTTTGAAAAGGCTAAAAACAAGGGGTAATCCTAGAGCAAGGTCTAGGTTACCGAGAGTTAGAAACTGGGCTACCTACGTGTAATGCCATGAGACTCATTAGCCTGCCATGAGTTAAGGAGTGGGCTACTTACGAGTAGTTCCATGTGACTCAACCCTAGAAATTGGTTCACGTATAGGTGGATCATGAGGGGTTTAATGGGGACAACATAGAGGATAGGGTACTCTTGGATCGCGGAGTTATATATAAAATGTAATCTTGGTTGTTAAATGATTAATTGAATGATTACATTGTTAACTTATTTACATAATTATTGTTTCCCCCACATACCAGCTTCAGCTGACTGAAGTTTTGTTTGTCGGCGTTTTAGGTACAAGCCAAATAGACAAACAGTAAATCGTCATATTGTGAAATACATGAAGTAAAATACAAGGAGGATTAGTTAGAGTAGAATCCTTAAGTGGATAGAAGTTTAGAGATCCAAGTTTTTGATAAGGTATGCAAAATTTTATTTTCTTAAAACTTTTCAGTATAGTCAGTTAAAATTTGATAATTATTCTTGGTTAATTGCCGAACCTTTGATCTGAAAGTTATGGGTGCGGCTTCGACCTCTCGGTCTCCCTTAATTGGGGGTTATCGGGAGGTGGGGTCGTAACAGGGTTGTTCCAATCGATGTTTTATAAGAAGTGTGGTAAGCCCAAAGGGCATCGAGAAGATTGGTGAACCAGTCGGTACGATGTCTATTGATTGTTTTCTCTAAAATTGCTTTTAGTTGTCTGTTCGAAACTTCGACTTGGCCACTAGTTTGTGGATGGTAAGGTGTGGTGACCTTATGGTTGACTCCATATTTTTTTGCTAAGTTGACCACCCCTGTGTCTACTCTGGAAAATAGGGAAAGGTTTGTTACCTTTGTGGAGTCGGTCAGGAGGATAGAGAGGTCTGTGTCAGAGAAGAGACAGACCAAGAACAAGAGGATGTATCTGTCAGGTTTTTGGGGAGGCAGAGAACGTAGCGGAAAAAAAAAATCCTCCCCCAAACCCGGAACAAGGAAACACATCAACGTCTATACAATAGCAAAGGATGGTTTGTGGAATCATACCTTGTTCTGAGGATTGCTCAGCGACAATACCTTGCGCTTTGTGCGGTCTTTACCTCCTGTATTGGACGGTGTCTGTGCAGCTCCTGGTCGCACCGGGACTGACAAGATTTAAGGTTGTCCTCCTAGCGGCAGAAACCTCCCGCCTTTAAAGTAGTCCACACGGACCACCTGGAACTCCAATATCCTTGTACCACAAGGAATTGGAAGGAGTCGCACCATCCTGTTGACGTACTAGTCGCCAACACACTCTCCTGCCTCTAGTTGCAACTGCAATTGTCTTTCTCTTACTGCACCTCCCTTTGCGGGTAGCACTTGCTCGGGCTCTCTCTCGGTTACCAAAACAAGAGAGAACGACAACTTTGTAGAGCAACTGGTTGCACTGAGTTGTACTTTGAGAAGCCCCCAATACCCTATTTATATAGGAGGGTCATGGGACAGGGTTCTCCATCCCGGGCAATGCGGGACTAAAAGTAGGAGTAGAAGGGTTCGAGATTTTCCACAAAAACAACCAACTCGCAACCTGAACCGATCGTTTCACAACTGAAACGGTCGGTTGGGGACCTAAATCAGTCAGTTGACACTCAACTGATCGGTTGGGACCCATGAAATGGTCGGTTCACTTTCTAAACTGATCAGTTCGTGGTCCTGATCAATTCCCGATCGACTTTCCCTCTTTTGTTTCTAATTGGTATCAACTACCAATACTTTTCCCAATCAAATTGGGCAAGTGAAACGAAAGGAAAATTCTCACCAATCCGACTTTCCCAACTTGCTCGGTTGCAACAGTTGAATCGATCGTTTCAACACTTGAAGCAATCATTCACCTTGTCCATGAGTCGATCGACTCAACACTTGAGCCGATCAGTTCACCAAGCTCAGCTGATCGGTTCATCACATGAGCCGATCGGTTGGGAGTTCCGATTGTGCAGAATCAGTCAATTGCGATTTCAATCAATCTGATACTCCAATCAATGTGTCCAACACCTTGAACATTATGACATTAAGCTATCAATTGATTGAGTGTTTAACTGAACTACTAAACTCCTTTAGTAATCAATCTAAACATTGTTTATGGGCAAAACTCCTCTTCCAGGTTAAATCCTATGTGTGTGACCCTGTAGGTCCATTTCACATTGGCAGTGAAAGTCCATAACACTTATGACTTCACAAGCAAAGAGCGGTGCCTAGTCACACAACAGTGCTACCCAAGTGAAAGAAGAAAGTTGGAGAACAACTTTCAATCCTACAATCCGTGAATGGTGTTACAACGAATGTATAATTCCTTTGTCACTAATATCCCAAATGAACTCGAGGCATGGAACAGTCATCCTGTCAACATTCATTCACTTTCTTGATCTCATAGTAGATTGGAAGAGATATGTTATGACATCAGTATCACATACTGACTCACACATGCGTGCACGCCTTTCTCAATCCTACTCATCAAGTGGCCATGGATATCAAACTCCCTTAGGAGGGACAAATCCCATATATATCACTCACCCCTCAAAAGCCCATTGTGTCAAAGCCACCCAATCATCACCTTTATAACAACCCATGTTTCAGGACTACGTTTGATGATGTCAAAGTGTGCCCAACGACATGTGTTGAGTGAAGTGATTTCAGGTCTAAGAATCAAACTCACCACCATCACTGTGAGTACTGACGGTGACTACCATGTCATGGTTCCATGTGTCAAACTCACGGTGGGTCTGTCTGGTATACTTGTTCTCTAAGAAGTACCTATTTGTTTGGTTTGATATCTCTATATCATGACTAATGAGATTCTGTCATCAACCAACACCACAATCTAGTCTTGTGTGTCATTGTTGTCTATCTACCTTCCACAATGACATTCGACTAGGGACACAACAAGCATGTAAAAACTCTTAACATATGTATGATCTCATCGTTCAGGTCCTCAACCTGAAGGCATACATCATTGAGTATTGTCATTCTCTAGACATTCAATCTATTCTATCACTATCTCATATGTCTAAACAGAAAGAATTGGAAGCTTTCCTTTGATGTTTATCAAATCAATCTTAATGTATCCCACCAATCATCCCATGATTGGCTCTTAGGGCATACATACCAATAGACTCCCACTTGCATTGTGAGCCAATCACCCTTGAATCTTATTCATAGTGATGTTCAAACATGTCCCACATATTACTGTGCTCTTAGTACAGACACAGTGAGTTATGGCAACACCTTGCCAAAGTTAGTACAAATTGCATGTCTCTCATCTCTTCACTGTACGTCATATGTACGAGATGGAGTTGTCGTAATATGTGATCTAGTATTCCTTTGCTAACCTTTAGCCACATTGCATGATCAAGGATTCCATACTTGTCATTAATGAGCGGAATATCTATAAGTTCATCTCATGAACTTCCAGATCCATATAGTATCCACTGCTATTCTCTAACACATAGATACTCGACATTTCCTTTTAAATGGTTTTATTGGAACACTTCCAATTATCTACAAACTTTCACTTTTATATATCCTATATATATTTTGCGATTAATTTTTTGTCCTTTCGGAAGTTCGCATCAATGTAACTCTTTACATTGAACTCTTCCTTATCTCCAAAGAACTTGTACTTCACAAGTACTTATCAAGTTCTTATGGTTTCCAGTAACCCTTACTGGAAGTAGACATACATCCACTCATCATGTCCCACATACGAGTTATCAGGATGAGCACATCATATTTTCATGTCCTACATACGAGATGATGAATGCATTTTATTCTTGTCATGTCCATACATGCAAGATAATGGGATGATTACATACATGATAGATCCATATCTATTCTTAGTGTTCCCATTCTTCATAAGAATTGGACACTTGGCCTTGGGATACTAACTTAATGTAGCATGGACAAGTTTTCTCCCACTGAATCTGTGCATACTGAACATTTCAGTATAGATTTCCAATGTATGCTCTCTCTTTTCAGGTCAAGAGATTTTTTTCCGAGAACTATCTCTATAGATCTCTATTCATATCATATAGGAAACATCTCTATCTTCCTTAAAGATAATTTCCACTATTGAATTTCCATTCTAGAACATTTCCATTTCACATCAATATGTGGAATGTGAACACGCTCCCACTAAACCACAAATCCCTTCTTTATCTTTGACATATCAGTCAAACCCTTTGACTATATCATCAAAGTAAAGATCCAATTCTGAGTTGCTTGTACTCAATCAATCACATTTATTAGTCCATTGTAACTTATAGACTTCATTTGCATTAGTGAATTCATAAACCTTACAGGTTGTGTCATGTACACATCCTTGTTTTATTCCTCATAGGAATGCAGTTTTAGCATCCATATGCCAAATGTCTTAGTCATTAAGTTGCAATCAACAAGCATCATCCTTCTCAAAATGTTATCCATGTGTCTTAACACTTAAGACTTATCCGCACTTATGGATCTCATTCCAATGGGTGCTTCCATCAAGGTCATACCTTATGGTTCATATGGATGTCATTTAGGATGTAATGGTCATAAACCATAAGTCAAAATTCGGTTCCTTATATTCATCTGGATAGTTGACTCATCACATAGATAATTGAGGTGTATCTGTCAAGGATATAAGAACTCACAACTCCTTTGTGATTCTCAATGTCCTTTATTAGTGTGGGGTATTCTTTTATTAAGAAGAATTCAGTTATTTGATAATCATTCTCTAACTCCTTAGAGTATGATTCCTTCTTGATTTAGACATCACCATGCCTAAATCATTAGTTCACTATGATACACTATCATAATCACTCATAATGATCTCAAACATTTGGTCTAAGTATTTCATTCATTGATCTCATCAAGAATTAACACTTTACCAAATTTGCACTTCATCTATGATAATCTTGAACACTTCAAGATATTCATATTGGTATTTCTCTAAACACCATTTGAAGTATTAACATTTTTCCAATAGGTATGTAAATACATCACATGTATCATACCTAATAGGATAATAATTCTCCCACTACCATTAGTGAAGATTGATTAATCATGTCCAAGATATTCATGTCTCTTAACGGTTTTCTAACCAAAAGAGTCTAGATTTATCCATCACATGGACGCTAGAAATGAATTTCTCATGATTGATGCTAATTTGATTGTTTGAGTTATCTATAACTTTTAGGTATCATTTGATCTTATGCATATCAAATACCACAAGATAAGCAAGGCATTGCCACAAAGATCACATCTTTAAAAGATTGAAACATCAACTTTATTGATTGCCATCATTGTCATACAATATGCAAAAATAAAGTGTTTCCATGTATTAGGAAATATGAAATAGCAGTTCATAACTGTATTACATGCCTTTTAGGCTAAAAATAAACTAAAGTACTCCTATCTACGGCGGCAACACTTGCCCCATTTATTGAGTGCTTTACACTTAACATTTTCGCATCATATACCTCAAAAAGTGTTACAAGTTTACTTTCATGACACCTTTAAGTAGAGACATTTTCTACCTCCTTCTTCTTTTGTTCTTCAAGATAGAGAGGACAATTCCTTTTCTAATGTCCTTGATTTTGACAATGGTGGCAATTGCCTTTTTTGGTCACACCTCCCTTGGCCTTGAGAGCTGAAGTCGTCTTGGGCTCCTGGCTAGCATCAGAACCTTTCTTAGCTTTGCCCTTGCCCTTGCGCTTGGACTTGCCTTTCTTACTCGTGATCACCATCATTGACTTAGGCTTGTCCTTCTTCATCTGTGTCTCGACTATCCTCAACATGCCCAACAACTCTGATAGTGGCCTATCGAAGTTGTTCATGTTGTAGTTCATCACAAACTGACTGTAAGATTCTGGCAACGATTGCAGTATCAGGTCAGTAGACAACTCTTGGCTCAGTGGAAATCCCAGTCTTTGCAGGTTCTCCACATACCCAATCATCTTGAGTGTGTGAGGACCAACTGGATCTCCTTCTGTCATGACACACTTGAACAATGCCCTTGAGACATCGTATCTCTCTTGCCGTGCCTGATCTTCATACAGGTTACTGAGATGCTGAATCATCTCAATGACACCCATATTCTCATGTTGTCTCTGCAATTGGTTCATGAAGCACAACATCAAGAACTTTTCATCAATGGCATCATCAGAATGCTTCTTGTAAGCATCCCTTTCTGTCTTTGGTGCATTAGGAGTCGGTTCCTCTGGAATTGGAGTATCCAGGACATAGAGCTTTCGCTCTTGAGTGAGAACAATTCTCAATGTCCTATACCAGTCATGGAAGTTTGTCCCATTTAGTCTATCCTTTTCAAGGACCGATCGCAAAGAGAAGTGATTTTTGTTTGTTGTCATTTTCACTACAAAAGGAAATATGCAATTTTAGTCCAAAAACTCATTTTTGACTTATTTGATTGATTTGAAAAGTTGACGATATAATTAGGCCTCTAATTAATTATTTCTCCCACTATTTTAGTTCAAATTGATAGCCCTCACAATCAATTCAGAAGATTGCAGCGTACAACCTTCTAGTGGGCAAGATCCTGAAATCCTCTAAGTTATGGACCAGCTAGGGCTGTCACCCACAACATAGATCTCTCAGGTAGGTAACTCTTGCCAATTGCATCATATGCAACTCTTGATAAGATGGCATATGCAACTCCTTGCCATGATCATCTCCATGCCTCAAGGTGCTAGATCCTATCTAGGTCACCTTGTTATGTCTGACCCAAAGCAAATACGATGAATATGCACCCTACTTGGGCATACCCACATATCCATCCTTCACGCTTCCACGAGATAGACATTGCACCACGCTTGGGCGTGCCCACACTTGGTCGATCAATCTTTTCACGTGTGTCACATTTGGAAGGCATCTAAAACTTAATATTTTAATGAGGGATTTGATTTTATATACATATACATATCCAATCACCACAATACATAATATGTATCATATACATGCTATATCCCAAAGAAAACATGCAAAATGATAAAAGTGATGATTATGACCATCCTAATGTGATTCCTCGAGCCAAGAGGAATCACGGTCATCTAGGTCTACATCACATGCAACCTGTACAAGCTAAAATCTGTGCTTTGCCTTCTGAGTTGATCAACTCATCATATGAATGATCTTCTCTCTCTGGACGGTCGTCTGGGTGCCACCAGTCGATCGGTTGGCTCCTCCAACCAATCAGTTCGCCTGGTCATCGTGCATCTCTTCATGGCCGCTACCTGCTCATCTTGCTCCTCGAACCGATCGGTTCACTCCTTCAACCGATCATCTGGAATGTCAACCGATCGGTTCACGCCTTGAACCGATTGTCTCAACTGTCGTCTCGATGTCCTACATTCTTTGACATAATAGGAAATAAAACCTATCCTATTTTACATTGTAAAAGAGAAACCTCGAGTTACATTCAAGGGGAGCAAAGGTAGGAAAGAAATCTCAAATTATTTTGAGTTACATCAGGAATAGAAGGAAGATCGGTGCGCATACCGAGATGCAAGCAACCACATACAACCATACACATATAGGGTTTATTGGACATAACCACGCTATACATCCACCACAAAACTCATTTAAGGGTGATGCGTATCGAGTGCATTAATAATACATATCATATATGTAAATTGGGATTTGTGGATTTAGGATTGGACATGCATAAAGCCAGATTTATTCACATCGTATGCAATAAATAAAGGCGACAAACCAAAATCGATCATATCAATAATCCCTAAAGTATAGAGCAGTTGACGTGGCTCTGATACCACTGTCGGGTTTTTGGGGAGGCAGAGAACGCAGCGGAAACAAAAAATTTCTCCCCCAAACCCGGAACAAGGAAATGTGTCAACGTCTATACAATAGGAAAGGATGGTTTGTGGAATCATACCTTGTCCTGAGGCTTGCTCAGCGACAGTACCTCGTGCTTTGCGCAGTCTTTACCTCCAATCTTGGACGGTGTCTGTGCAGCTCATGGTCACACCGGGACTGACATGATTGAAGGTTGTCCTCCTAGTGACAGAAACCTCCCGCCTCCGAAG
The DNA here is from genome assembly GCA_963693085.1 of Alisma plantago-aquatica. Taxonomy (NCBI): domain Eukaryota; kingdom Viridiplantae; phylum Streptophyta; class Magnoliopsida; order Alismatales; family Alismataceae; genus Alisma; species Alisma plantago-aquatica. The sequence goes on from OY856413.1 coordinate 202,052,757, forward strand.
TAGTCCCCACGGACCACTTGGAACTCCAATATCCTTGTCCCACAAGGAATTGGAAGGAGTCACACCCTCCTGTTGACGTACTAGTCACCAACACACTCTCCTGCCTCCAGTTGCAACTGTAGTTGTCTTTCCCTTGCTGCACCTCCCTTTGCGGGTAGCACTTGCTCGGGCTCTCTCTCAGTTACCAAAACCAGAGAGAACGAGAACTTTGTAGAACAACTTGTTGCATTGAGTTGTACTTTGAGAAGCCCCCAACACCCCTATTTATATAGGAGGGTCATGGGACAGGGTTCTCCATCCAGGGCAATGCGGGACTAAAAGCAGGAGTAGAATGGTTCGAGATTTTCCACAAAAACAACCAACTCGCAACCTGAGCCGATCGTTTCACAACTGAAACGGTCGGTTGGGGACCTGAATCGGTCAGTTGACACTCAACCGATCAGTTGGGACCCATGAAACGGTCGGTTCACTTTCTGAACTGATCGGTTCGTGGTCCTGATCAGTTCCCGATCGCCTTTCCCTCTTTTGTTTCTAATTGGTATCAAATACCAATACGTTTCCCAATCAAATTAGGCAAGTGAAACGAAAGGAAAATTCTCACCAATCCGAATTTCCCAACTTTGCACGGTTGCAACAGTTGAACCAATCATTTCAACACTTGAAGCTATCGTTCACCTTATCCATGAGTCGATCGACTCAACACTTGAGCCAATCAGTTCACCAAGCTCAGCCGATCAGTTCATCACATGAGCCGATCGGTTGGGAGTGCAGAATGTGCAGAATCAGTCAATTGCAATTTCAATCAATCGGATACTCCAATCAATGTGTCCAACACCTTGAACATTATGACATTGAGCTATCAATTGATTGAGTGTTTAATTGAACTACTAAACTCCTTTAGTAATCAATCTAAAAATTGTGTGTGGACAAAACTCCTCTTCCAGGTTAAATCCTATGTGTGTGACCCAGCAGGTCCATTTCACGTTGGAAGTGAAAGTCCATAACACTTATGACTTCACAAGAAAAGAGCAGTGCCTAGTCACACATCAGTGCTACCCAAGTGAAAGTAGAAAATTGGAGAACAACTTTCAATCCTACAATCCGTGAATGGTGTTACAGTGAATGCATAATTCCTTTGTCACTGATATCCCAAATGAACTCGAGGCATGGAACAGTCATCATGTCAACATTCATTCACTTTCTTGATCTCAGAGTAGATTGGAAGAGATATGTTATGACATTAGTATCACATACTGACTCACACATGCGTGCACACCTTTCTCAATCCTGCTCATCAAGTGGCCATGGATATCAAACTCCCTCAGGAGGGACAAATCCCATATCTATCACACACCCCTCAAAAGCCCCATGTGTCAATGCCACCCAATCATCACCTTTATAACAACCCATGTTTCAGGACTGTGTTTGATGATGTCAAAGTGTGACCAACGACATGTGTTGAGTGCAGTGATTTCATGTCTAAGAATCACACTCACCACCATCACTGTGAGTACTGACTGTGACTACCATGTCATGGTTCCATGTGTCAAACTCACGGTGGGTCTATCCGGTATACTTGTTCTCTGACAAGTACCTATGTGTTTGGTTTGATATCTCTATATCATGACTAATGAGATTTTGTCATCAACCAACACCACAATCTAGTCTTGTGTGTCATTGTTGTCTATTTACCTTCCACAATGACATCTGACTAGGGACACAACAAGAATGTACAAACTCTTAGCATATGTATGATGTCATCGTTCAGGTCCTCAACCTGAAGGCATACGTCATTGAGTATTGTCATTCTCTAGACATTCAATATATTCTATCACTATCTCATATGACTGAACCAGAAAGAATTGGAAGCTTGCCTTTGATGTTTATCAAATCAATCTTCATGTATCCCACCAATCATCCCATGATTGGCTCTCAGGGCATACATACCAACAGTATCCCCAGTTCCAAGGATCCTCATCTAAAGATTTTAAGAAACCTAGGTTTTCTGTGCCTACACCACCACCTAGATTCAGTACCGAGACACAGTGGACGTCGAATAGGGGTAGAGAATGAAGCCTACCACTAGAAGGAGCTTGTAGTTCATCATCTATGTTGGTTACAGAACCACCCAGACCACAACAACTGAACAGAAGCTGTTACATATGTGGACATATGGGACATATGATGAAGGATTGCAGAGCTAGAGAAACGAGTGTAACTCAACCTCAAAGGCAAAGTCAGTAAGGATCTCAAAGGTGATAGTTTCCAGGAGGAGCTAGAGGACGTGGACAAGCGTCCCAAGCTAGATCATAGACACTAAGTCATCGAGCACTGAATCAACCACAGGCAACATCAAGATTCTATGCGATGAATCCAACTGAGGCAGTAATCAACCCTCGGGTTGTGGCAGGTCATATGGAGTTGTTTAATTCTGATATACCTATATCTTGCATTGTATCTATTTTAATTGATCCGGGTGCTACACACTCCTTTATCACTCGAAGAGTGATTCTTGACTGCAACCTGACTACAAGTCTTAGAGCAGATAGCTTGTTGCTAGAAACTTCGTTGATGGGATCTGCTATGTTGCAGGAGATATGTTCTCCCTGCATTCTCTTCTTTTCTGATCATCACATTCAAGTGGACCTTATACCACTTGAGATGCATGGATTTGATGTAATCCTTGGGATGGATACCTTAGAAAGGTATAAGGTTGTCTTGGATTGTGAGTCCAAGCAAGCTGTGTTCACAGATGATAGTGACACATGGATCTTTCAAGGAGATAGAAAGATTCTTCCAACCTGTTTGGTGTCATCTATGGTTGCTGAGAAGCTGATGAGGCAAGGATGTTATGCATTCTTGGCCCATGTGGTAGATACCACCGTGGAGAGTCTTAACCCTACTGAAGTTCTTGTAGTCAGGGAATTTGAAGATATATTTCCTGAAGAACTTCCAGGTGTACCTCCACCCCGAGAGATAGATTTTGAAATTAATATAATCCCAGATACACAACCTATAACACAAACACCGTATAGGATGGCGCCTGCTGAGATGGCAGAACTCAAGAAACAGTTGCAAGAGTTGCTTGAAAAAGGTTTCATCTGACCGAGTACTTCACCCTGGGGTGCTCCGATCCTCTTTGTTAAAAAGAAAGATGGGTCGATGTCGTTGTGCATTGATTATAGACAGCTAAATAAAGTAACGATAAAGAATAAGTATCCTCTGCCGAGGATTGATGATCTCTTTGATCAGTTGTGTGGTGCAACTGTCTTCTCAAAGATAGATTTAAGGTCGGGATATCATCAACTACGTATTAAGGATAGTGACATACCTAAGTCTGCCTTTAGGACAAGGTATGGTCATTATGAGTTCACAGTTATTTCATGTGGACTAACTAATGCACCAACTATATTTATGGAACTCATGAATAGAATATTTTGACCTTATCTTGATCAATGCATTGTTGTCTTTATAGACAACATCCTAATCTATAGTAGAGATGCTCAGTAGCATGAACAACATCTTCGTCAGGCTCTAACTTTGCTAAGAGAGCATAAGTTATATGCTAAGTTTAGAAAGTGTGAGTTCTGGTTACCAGAAGTTTCTTTTCTGGGACAAGTAATATCTGCTTCAGGTATACGTGTTGACCCTAAAAAGGTAGAATTTGTCCTGCAATGGGAACAACTGAAGACACCGACAGAGATCCATAGTTTCTTAGGGTTGGCAGGCTATTATTGAATGTTCATTAAGAAATTTAGTTCTATATTTTTACCCTTGAGTAAGTTGACCAGGAAGGATGTTCCTTTTTCCTAGAGTGATAAGTGTCAGCAATCTTTCCAGCTGTTGAAGGAGAGATTGACAAGTGCACCTGTACTTGTGTTACCTAAGCAAGGGAAAGGATATATAGTTTTCTGTGATGCCTCTAAGAATGGACTAGGATGTTTGTTGATGCAGGATAAACAAGTGATTTCGTTTGCTTCTCGACAGCTTAAGAAACACGAGGAGAATTATCTGACAGATAAATTAGAGCTTGTTGCTGTAGTCCATGCCTTGAAAATCTGGAGACATTATCTTTATGGAGAGACATTCCAGATTTTCACAGACTATAAAAACCTTAAGTATATCTTTTCTCAGCATGATCTTAATATGAGGCAACACCGATGGATGGAGTTAATCAAGGACTACAATTGTACAATTGATTACCATCCAGGGAAGGCCAATGTTGTTGCTGATGCTTTGAGTAGGAAATCAGCAACACCAGCCCTAGATAGAGCACATCTGAATTCTTTGGTATGCTCTAGAAGGGATATTCTTATCTCCTTAAGACAAGACAATGTACAGTTGAGAGTATCATTGTTATCAGGGTTGTTAGCTGAGATGCATATAAAACTTACTCTGAAACAACAGATTAAGGAAGCACAACAAGTTGATGAAGTAGTTCAACAGATTAGATCAGAGTATGGTAGTGAGAAACGAGAAGGCTTCCATGACTCAGATGATTAAGTAGCCTGTTATCATGGTAGGATGATAGTACCGGATGTGGAAAACTTAAGTAAGTTAATCCTGGAAGAAGCTCATTCTTCTATGTAGACTATGCATCTAGGAAGCACCAAGATGTATTGTAACTTGAAAGATATGTATTGGTGGCCTAGTTTGAAGAAGGACGTTGTTGAGTTTGTTGTGCGGTGTCCTATGTGTCAACAAGTTAAAGCTGAACACCAGAAGCCTACAAGAACAATGCAACCTTTACCCATACCATAGTGGAAGTGTGATCATGTAACCATGGATTTTGTGGTTGGTTTGCCTAGAATGGCCAAAGGTCATCATTAGATATGGGTAATAGTTGATAGGTTGACAAAGACAACACATTTCTTACCTGTCAAAACAACCTATTATGCTGAGAAGTTGGCACAGTCATATGTAGATGAGATAGTGAGGCTGCATGGAGTCCCAGTTACCATCGTTTCTGATAGAGGTCCCTAGTTTACGAGTCATTTTTGGGAGCGACTTCATAAAGCCTTAGGCACACAGTTAAGTTTTAGTACAACCTTTCATCCTCAGACTGATGGATAATCAGAAAGGACTATATAAACCTTGGAGGACTTTCTTAGAGCATGTGTTCTTTAGTTTATAGGAAGTTGGGATCTACACCTAAGCTTGATAGAGTTGGCCTATAATAATAGCTATCAACATAGTATTGACATGGCACCTTATCAAGCTTTGTATGGTAGACGTTATAGATCTCCCTTATGTTGGTATGAAACCGGTGAATATCAAATTTTAGGTCCTGATCTTGTGCAACAGACCACCGAGAAGATTAAAATAATACAACAATAGTTAAAGACTACACAAGATAGGTACAAATCTTATGCTGATAAGCATCGTAGACCTTTAGAATTCCAGGTTGGAGACAGAGTGTACCTCAAGGTCTCACCTTGGAAAGGAGTTCTTAGATTTGGAAGAAAAGGAAAGTTAGCTCCTAGGTTTATGGGGCCTTATCCAATCATTGAACGAATTGGAAAGGTAGCTTATAAGCTAGAGTTACCACCAAAGTTGCAAATGTTACACCCAGTGTTCCACCTTTCCATGTTAAGGAAATGTCATCCTGATACAGAATCAGTTCTGCAACCTATGGAAGTGAAATTGAATGATGATATATCTTATATAGAAGGACATGTGTTAATCCTTAACAAGAGAATTAAAAAGCTGAAAAAGAAATACATAAGTCTTGTAAAAGTCCTCTAGAATCACCGTGGTGTTGAAGAAGCCACGTGGGAACTAGAGGAAGAGATGAGAAGGAAAAACCCTTCTCTTTTCTCTTAATATGTTTTTGTAATGATTTCGGGGATGAAATCCTTGTAAAGGGTGGATAATTTGTAACATCCCTGACCTGGGTTATGAACTAACCCTATGTGTTTTGCTTAATTATGTGATTATATGCTTGTGTTTATCTTTTGAAATGTAATTAAGGCTTTTGAGGAACTTGTATTTCTATTTTAGTCCTTTTTGAATAATGTTGCGACTTTGTTTTGTTTATAATGGACTAAAGTGCAAATTAGCCAAGTAGAGGGGTTAACTTGCAATTTGCACATGGAAAGATGTTCCTCTTATGATGAGACATCATAAGAATGAATATGATGTGGTGGTATGGATTCCACAAACTTGAGCACCAAGATATAGCTTGTAGAGTAATCCTTGTATTTTAAAACCTAGTTTTGTTGTAATGTGCAAATTACCAAAAACCTAGGGTCCAACATGTAAAATATACCCTCTAGAGTATCTATGATGTTTCTTGGCATAAACTTGAGAAAAGAATATGAGAGGGGCGCCTCATATGAAGGATCATAGAAGGAAAGATAATCTTGATGTTGAAATAATCAAGATTTAAGTAAATAGCTCTTTAATATATACAACTTATTAAGATGTTAGGTTTCGTTTCCTTTAAACCTTGGATAATTGAGAAGTCTTGCAAGGTTTAGAAAGTGGCCACGTAGCCAAGAAATCGGAGCAAGTTTTGGTGGATTTAGTTGGAAAATAAAAGAAGATAACTCTCTTTTATCTAAATACCTTAAAGACCCATAAATATATAAATAACCTTTTTCCAACAACACAAGGGATCATTTCCCTTAGTTATTTTCTTCTCAAACTTGCTTTGGCCGACCAAGAAGGAGCTCTGGACTAGAGGAAGGACGACGAAGCTGGTTTGGTAAGTATGGATCACCATCTACCTTGAATTCATGGTGGAAACTATAAAACAAGGTTGGTTTATTGGTGTTTTTCACACGATTCTTCTTTCTAGCCATCTTTTCCATCCAAACTTGAAGAACGGACCTTGGACAACTACTGGAGCTCAAACTTCCATTAAAGATACAAAGCTTGGAGCTCTAGATCAGTCCTAGAGGTGGGTTTTATAACTCTAAACCTTGAGCTTTGTTTATGCATCTTCATCTCCATGAAAAATCTTGAGTTACTCTTCTTCCTTTGTTACTCTTGTGTTCTTGCTAGCAATTCTGGGAAGAACAACCTCTATTCTTGAGGTAGAAGATGATGATGTTAATTCCTATGTTTATCCAAGTTTTCACTTTAGCAAACGGTCTCTCACCTTTTGCAAACGGTTTCCCAAACCGCTCAGAAGCAAACGGTTTCAAATCGTTTGAATGCAAACGGTTTCACCCAAACCACATAGAAGCAAACGGTCCAAGACCGTTTGGATGCATTGACCAGGTGTTGACCATTTGGAGGACTGTTTAGAGTAATGTAGAATAATTACTTACCAAAAGTCATCTATTAATTCCAAGTGAATCACCAATTGATGGCCCATCAATCATCTAAACCCTAATCGGGTCAATTGCTGATTTCAATAATAGTATTGTGTTGAAGTTTGGGTTGAGTGGCCCAAACGGTTTCAAAACCATTTGGGGATCACCCAAACGGTCTCAAGACCATTTGGTGATCACCCAAGACCATGTGGAGGTCTAGGGTTAAGTAGGGTTGACCAATTGAGGATCCAATGATATTAAGTTGATGAATAATCGATTGTTGATTTTAATGACCAATTCCAATGTACAAACCCTAATTGAATGACTTGGTTTTTGATAAAATAATGGGAAAACGGACACAAGACCATTTGGAGGATATCCAAATGATACAAAGACCGTTTGGGGGTCACCCAAGACCGTTTGGAGGTCTAGGGTTGACTATGGTCAAGTGGTTGAAGATATAAAGGTAACACGTTGAAGTGTAATTGATTGTTGACCTAGTGATCAATCCAATGAGTCAAACCTTAATTGGTTGAGTTTTTTTTATGTTAACTTGATAAAATGGTCTCAAGACCGTTTGGAGGTCATCTAAATGATCCCAAGACCGTTTGGGGCCAGGTCATGACCAAATTGAATGATGGTTCAATAATTTTAAATCAATTAGACTCACATTGAAACATGTTGAAGGGTCATCAATTTCAAGCCCTAATCCAATCGATCCAAGCCCTAATTGATGATCAATTATGGGTCAATTAAGTGTCAAATCAGTTGAGGGTTGACCTAATTGACTCAATTGGAGAGTGGCTAATAAGTGAATGATTGATTGAGGGGTTCAACATTGGAAACCCTAAATTAATTGAAGTGGTTGAGACACTTTTTCGTCCTTGTAGTTTTGAGGTGGTTTGGACCAAACAGTCTCAAGACATTTCGGTCCAAATGGTCTCAAGACCGTTTGAGTCCAAATGGTCTCAAGACCATTTGGGACCAAATGATCACAAACCGTTTGGTGCGCATACGATTTCAAGGTTGATTGTGTTCATGCGGTTTCAAAGTCAAACTTGACTAAACGGTCTTCATGACCAAATGGTCTTCACCCCATCTTGGGCAAACGGTCTTGAGTGTGCACTTTACCAAATGGTTTCAAAAGTCAACAAGACCAAACGGTCTTCAACACCAAACAGTTTCAAGGTCTGTTCAAGACCGTTTGGGGGTTTAGTGTGCAAGACTGTTTGAGTTCTAAAAAGGTCAAGATTGTTTGACACCTTAGTGGTCAACATGGTTTAGTAATTGATTAACCTAAACCTCATGGATGCTTAAAGTGATTAAATGACCAAGTGGTTAGTGGGTTAGTGTATGTTATAATAAAGGTACCCTTGATGCGATAAAGTGATTAGCACTCTTTGAATGAGTAAGCTTTCATGATCACAATGGTAATGACATAACTCATGATGTCAATGTTGAATTGACTTAGTCTAATCAAGAACGATGCAAACATCATCTTATTGAAAGAAGAGAGAGGAGACTTCTTATATGAATGTTTAATCAAGTAATGAACCCTCAATATGGATGGATACCTAATTAGGATATGATCCATGATAATGAGATCATGAAACCCTAGATATGACAGCTAATGTGTCATAACCCTAATTGAGGGCATTATTGGAAATAATCCTCATATATGATAATGGTGTGATCTTAATTCATTATAATGTGAATATTAAACCCTAATCTAGGGTAATGTAAGGATATGAACAGTAAACCCTAATTTTGAGTCATGCTTTTAAGCATGAAACTCTATGATTGAATTATGAAATGAGAAATCATTATTCCTAATTAAGCTAAAGGGGTTGATTAACCCTAATTGAATTGAATAGGAAACCCTGACCCTACAAACCAGCCTTGGTGATGTAAAACGTTCGTGGTAATCTTCTGTAGCACGACCGTGCAAGATAGCACGGCCGTGGTGTTCTATACTTGACTTGGAAATAATTTGTATTGTGCTGATACAAATATAATGTGCATGTTATCAATTGAATTAGTCATGCATTTTTTTATAAAGAGATGAGCATAGCCAGGTAAGATCTATGATGTCATATTCATTAAAAGTACTTATAAGCTTTGAAAGTAATGATATGTTATGTTGCCCAGTGAAAGGTAACATAAGAGATTGACAGGCTATATGAACCATATGAAATATCATCATTACTATTATTCTGTTCATACTGTTAAATGACTTAATGGCAACATGTTACTTGGTAACAAGTGTTTGATGATCTAAGGGTTTGAATACCCATATTCCTGAATCACAATGATGAGATGGTTATGGATTGAGATCCCAATGTTAACTTGATGTGAAATGAACTTGATACAATTAGTACTCTTTCTTAATAGCAATTGTCTTATTGGTTTATGTTTTGAAAACATGCCTGATGCTAAAAGAATGTCATAATGTACTTAAATAATAAAGTTTAATGATATCATTTAGAGCCCTGACCATAGATCCATCATTGTCAGAAATTAAATGATGGTGAAACAGATTTTCCTAAGGGAACTCCTGGAGAGCATACTTTTGAGTATGCGGGGGTTATGGACACGAATATCCTTACGTCCTAATAAATGAATTGATGTGAGATGCACAATTAATATCTCAATCCTTCATTATATGGATATGCCAAGATGATGTATCACTAATCTCCTGATGATGTTGTTAATGCCACATTGATGAGAGATAAATAAGAAATCCCTCGATGGCAAACAGAGTATAGCATGCCATTGTAACTCTAATAGGGAAGTTGCCAGAATCCCTTGGAAAGCTATTTAAGCAGAGACACGAGATGTCCTGCATGTTGATCCTCACTTTGATTGAGGAAGATGAGGTCATAGAAATCAGGCTCTTCTGATGACCTATGTATGGTACCGATTGCGATTTAGTAATGGTCGGTTGGAGAATGAGTGGTATACCTCATCTCCTCAGGGCATAAATGTGTTTGAAAAATGTAATCAACCGTATAGCTTAATTGCTTAGGTTGAACTACGAGAAACAATGATTGATGATACATTGTTTATAATGTTCTAGTTGGACAAATAATATACATGTTCTTCATATTCCTTATTGATTAAATTATTTGTTACTCAATCAAGTTATAATTGAAAGGATTGCTTAGAGAATAATTGCTCTACTTAGTTTATTCAATGAATTGCCTTTTGTTGAATAATTATCGTTCTTTGCTCTTTGTTATTTTAACATGTGCAAAAACAATGCTTCTGGCGAAGAGTTATAACTCTCACTAGGACAATTATTCAAATGTCTCACCCTCATGGGATTCAACTTTTTAGGTAGACGTCGAGGACGAAGGAACCCTTTAGTGGGTGAGAAACAACAGCAACATCAAGGACAACAGTGATCCTCAGGTGGAGACAATGTCTGTTAGGTCTTGTTTATAGGAAGTCCTATGTGTCGTCAATGTACTCTCAGGTCCTAGGACTCTTTAGATGTTTTATATAGATCTAAGATTTTGGCGTAATGCCTTTAGATGTGATATTACAGAGATGTAATGATGAATCAGTTTGTAAACAACTTATCTTGTTTCTTTATGTAAGAGTTTTACCGTTTGAGGTTCTCTTCACAAAAAGTTTTAATTTTTAGTGATTTTTAGTAATTCAGCTGCTAACAAAATTCTTCCACATTAGTTTAAATTAGTTAATCTTATTTTCACGAAACGGTCATCACATTTTCTGTGATTGTAACATTTGCCTTATCGAGGACAGTTCATCAGTCTGATGTGGTGGGGCATTCTTTTGTTGAAATTGAGTGAGTTGTTGCTACCCTTGAAGTGGTTGTTATTGACGTTCCGACAAATGAGATTGTTGCGGCTGTTACAGCTGAGTTTATTGTAATTGTGGGTGCATAGGAGGTTGAGTATACTGGTAGTATGCAGAGGGATTTCTTGGGTTGTTGGATCTTTGGAAATTGTTTTTAAGATTCCCTTGATTTTGGTTGTAGTTGTTTTGAAATCTAGATGGTAGTCTGTTGGAATATCCACCTTATGTTTGATGTTGGGGGTTAGCAGTCCCCGCAGGATTGCCATATTGAAAACCAGGATGATTTCTCGGTTGATTTGGATTGTAGAAAGCTTGTCCTGGTATGGAATGAATGGAATTTACTTGTTTTGGCATTTGATCCTCAGGGTGTTCAATGATCGGCTCATACTGTGGTAGAGGTGGCTGCAAATCCATCATTACATTGTATAGAAGACCACATGACAATGTAGGATGATCTGATGCATGACAGGCCTCACAAGTTCCTGTGGCTGCTTTAGCTTGTTGGGAGATATTCTTTCTGTCATACTCCCCAAATGATGCTTCGAGGGCTTGTTGTTTGTTGGCTATGGTTTTTCAAAGATTCGACTATGGCTTTCATTTCTATAGATTCTTCAGCTTTACAAACCTTTAGAACTCCTCCTGTGGTCACCCTCCCATAATTGGATTGATTTTCTGCTCCGAGAGTGACGATTCTCCAGGCATCTTCATAGTTTTGTCTCATAAAGTTTCCTCCAGATGAGGAATCTAAGAACTTTTTAATTTCATCACTTACTCCCCTATAAAAAGTCTCTATGAGTTGATTTTGTGAGATTCCATGGTGAGGGCATTTCCTCAAGAGTTCCTTGAACCTTTCCCATGAGTCAGCCAATGACTCTCTCGGTAGTTGAAGGAATTGGTTGATTTGTCCTCTGATTTGGTAGGTTAGTGAGGGAGGGAAGAATTTCTCCAAGAACTTCTCTTCCAAGGGAGCCCAGGTAGTGATTGGATCCCCGCCCAAAGAATTGTACCAGCTTAGTGCTCGTCCAGACAAGGTGAAATTGAAGAGTCTAAGCATGACTGTGTCCATGGTTATCCCAGCTTGTGGTACCAGCCTGCAAAGAGCTTTGAACTTCTTCAAATGGTCCATACAGTCATCTCCGAAACTTCCAGAGAATGAGATGCCCTGCATTATTTGGATCCATTGTGTCCTAATCTCAAAATTAGGAGTGTCGATGAGTGGAGGTTGGATAAGATGGTTATCTTCAAAGTTCTTGGGAACATCATAGTCCCGTAGTTGCTTGCTTCTCACCAACAGTTGAGCAGCAACTTTGGCTGCTTCATTTTCAAAATGGATGTGGGCTTGCTCTTCGGCCAGTACTTTATCCTGAACTTGGGCGAGTGTGTCGGCAATGAGTTGCGCTCGCTGGGCTGCTATGGCAGCATTGACCCTTTCCATCACTAGTACAGCTTGGCATTGATCTTCGGCCATTTGTCTGGCTCTGTGATGATTAAGTCTAATACGGCGGTGGAAACTTCTCTCTACCTCAGAGTCGTACTCTGGATCAGGGGAGAATCTGAGATTATGTGATTGTTGCATACACGTCTTCTGCCTAAGTAGAGGAAGAAACACACTTTTTAGATGACGCAAGAGATATGATGAAATCAAGAGAATACAAAGTAATGTTTAAAGAAAAAGTGTAAACCCTAACCAACTAGCAACAAGATAAATGAAATTAAAATGTTTCGTTGTCCCCGACAACAACGCAAATTTTTGATGGAGCTTCCATGTGGCATCCAACTTATAAAAAACATGATTTACTTAAGCGGAAGCGATCATTTGCAGAGGATTAACGAAAATCACTAAAAATGAAAACCATTTACAAATAGATCCAAACATAGATAAACTCTTTCATCAAGAACCAAAGTATAACGTTTACATCCTGGTTCATAAGTACATAACTTTTACCATCTCTTCTCGAGGATTACAAACATCAGCTGCCCTATTAACATTATATACAGACATCATAAGAACCTTGAGGCATCAAGCCAAAATCTCAGATTGATTCATTAATAACACTAACTATAAACTCCAAGGACCTGAGAGTACAGAGACAACACATAGGAATCTATGTACACATATACAAGACATGACAGCCAGACTCTCCACCTGAGATCTCACTATTGTCCCTGCTGATGCTGTCCTTTCTCTACTGTGGGAATTATTGATCGGCCTTTTTCATGCGTCCTGAAATGAACGCGGGATAAAGGAAGGAATCATGCTTTAAATTTATAACCCGAAACCTTCTAGGCCCCACAACTTTATTACGGGGTTGAAGTAGATGTACGAGGTCAAACACAGGGACGCAGTGACGTTTAGGATGCCACAGATCTCGTTCTTTAGTCAGATAAGCCAAGACAATAGTCGATAAAAGTAAGTGCTAGAACTAGTCTAGTGGGTTGTCATGACATAAAAGAAAACAAAGAAAAGAAAACAAAATAAATCACAGCTCGTGATTCTACTAAATAGAGAAAGAGAGTTCCTGGCTATGTAACCACAAACAGGGCAGTCTATGTGCTCGTTCTCGGGCGTAAACAACCCTTGAACACCCAAACAAGCATCTAGTATGCACGGTCACATCTATCCTGTGGGGTCGTCCCACTCGCTCTCGTGATGCATGACTAAAACCATCAACAATATGTCAATGACCCTCTCTCGAGGGATGACATATCAACACCTCAGAATACACTAAGTGCCCTCTCGGGTCTTAGGACATTCCGGGGTGTTAGGTACAGAATACCTTGGATCGTCCTCCTCTCGGGCTCAGATCCAAACTATCATCTCTTAGCTATTTCTACAACAGATCTCTCGATACAGGAAGAAACAACAGTTCAAGCGAGTAAGAGATCAACCAAACTAGCAATCATAACTTGGAAAGAGAAAATAGAACATGCAACATACTAGATCTGATATGAATCTACATGCTTAAGGCAAAAGTACATATACATGCCCAGATCGGGCCACATAGCCAAGAAGGAGCTAACTAGCCATAGACAAGCATAGTTGGCACCGAACAAAGATGGATAAACATCGTTTGTACAAGAAACAAAGGAATGTAATAGAATCAAAGAGAATAGGGAAAAGATATAGACCGTAGAGGAGAGGTGGCTCTCGCTCCTTGGCCTCTGTGCATGTCGGATTTCGACCCTTGGGTTTTCTCTTCGTCCCTCTGGACTCCTCGGCTCTCTCTCTCTAGACCGTATCGGGCAACCCTATCGGGCAGACTATATCGGGAAACCATATCAGGCAACCGTATCAGGTAACCGTATCGAGCAGATCGTATCGGGCAGACCGTATCGGGCAGTAGACTTTTGGGGAACTCAACACACTAGCTCCTTGGTCTAGGCACTAGCTCTTGCCAAGTCCTCCCTCCGGCTCCTCCTTTGCTCTGTAGGTTGGCAGCTGCTATTTATAGGCAACGAGTTGATGGGAGTTGTAGCTTTTATTGGTCCACGTGTCCTTCATCTGTGGCTTCGATCTTGAGGCATCAAGTGGGCCAATATGACTGTCGCCCGATGACCGTGTCGGGTAGGGGGAGTGTCTGGCAGCTGTATCGGGAAGGCCGTATCGGCCAGACCATATCAGGCAGCTGTATCGGCCAGACCGTATCGGGCAACTGTATCGGGCATACCATATCAGGCAGCCATATCCGCCAGACCATATCGAGCAGCCGTATCGGGCAGACTATATTGGCCAGCTGCTGGAATTCTTGTCTTTTCCGGTTCGGTACTTGAGAGTCCCAAAATTGGCTAGTTTCGGTGCCTATAAGTCAAAAATTGGCTAATTAGCTTTATTATTGGCTATTTTTACTACTTTTATCTAATTCGAGATAGAAATCGTAAAACATGAACAAAAGAGTGCATATTAAGACTAAAGTGGCACACAACTATAGATAAAATGTATAGAAAATATGCGCTAATTTGGGTGTTATCAACTACCCCAAGCTTAAAACTTGCTTGTCCTCAAGCAAGACTGGGCTCAAAGAACAAAAACACAACATCCAAATTAATCTTGGAAATAGTTGCTAAGGTTAAGAAAAATATCTTAAAGCATCAATACTCTTGATCCATGTCATTTCAGAACAAACCCCCACCGAACAAGCACAATCCTGTGAAAGCAAGATCAAAGAGTGTCCATGCAAGATTAAGCAAATTAACTAAAGCCTACCGATACTCATGAGGTTTTGAACCATAATTATTTAAACATGAAAGAGCTGTCAGACAAGTGATCACGCGGGTGATGAGAAATGAGCCATCACCATGAATCCATGCAAACCAATCAGGAATATCACACCTCTCACTTATTCATGTCCTAAGAAACAAAGCAAAAAGACTCTAATGACTTCTGAGGATCCCGATCTGCGTCAGGTTGGTCCATGTAGCGAGCAACAGTCCCTGCAGTCCGAACCAGTTGGTCCAAAGCAGTGAGATGAACTCCTCGTACTGCGCTCGAACCAACCCTACTACTGAGATTGTCTCATAGGTCACCTAGGGGGTTCCTAGTGACTCTCTAATGAGCTTTTAGAGTGGTACTACCAGGCATGACTGACCAGCCTAAATCGCGCGTCCTAAAATTGGAGGCGGGTTTGAGGTAGTCGAGCTTTTACATTTATAACTCGAATCCTTCTAGGCCCCCCACAACTTTCTTTACGGGGTCGAAGTAGATATACAGGGTCGAACACAGGGACAAGGGTGGTAGTGTTGAGAACTCAGAATCGACACGCTACACTCCAGCAGGTAAAAAGAGATATTAAATTCCCCAAGGGGAAACAACAAGATGTCACAAACAAAACGAAGAAAACTATCTCCAACTGGAGTTACAAGAAAAACTTAGGTTTTAAGCATTTAGTAGTTTTTAGGAATTTTTCATGCAACAAAAATGAAGAGATAATAGTAGAGCTATCACAAGGTACGAAGGAGAAAACTTCGGTAAAACAAGCGGCAACAGGAACATCCAGTACCCCTCCTCTCAGAGCGGGTACCTCTAACCAAGCATCAACACCACTCTCGAGGTTGCTGGACTTTAAGTTAGAGTGAAATGTTGCTGAAGCAACTCTGATTCTGGGCACTCTCGTACTCCAGGATCAGACCAAACACTAGAGCCACAACACCTCTCTCAAGACTGTTGTGATGGGAAAATGCGATTCAGTAGCTAATCGGAATGCGATCCAACATGCAAGCTAGAGTTCGGATATTAAACATAGCATCCATCCAACAAGGGTTCCAAGCATACAACAATAGATAATTAAACTCTTCCATTTCCATAAACAATAAAGGTCTTAATTACAGTGCATAAGTAAAGAATTAAATAACAAAAATAAAGATAGAGGTCGCCTTCTTGATGTATAATGACGACTGACTACAGCGGCTCTCCAACCCGATACCAGTCAGGAGCCTAGCTCGATACAACAGTGTCAGGATGCACACTCTCTCTCGGGTGACACACCGTGACGACTGATTATATCATTCAAGGACCCTGGCCGATACGCTCAAGTCGGGCGGCACCCACTCGGGTGAAGCGTATCAGGTTCGATATCGTGTCGGGCTAGTAGTGATACATCTAATGTCGGGCATTTGTGTCACTCATCCACGTTGGCCGATATTGGCCTGTAGTGTCGCCCGGGATGGTTCTAAGTGAATCGTCCCCTCCCTCTCGGGACGGGGAAGAGCTCACCTAGAGTTTCCCGGCACGAACACTTAGGTGTGATACTTCTGCTCTCGCAGCCTCCTTCGAATATTTGCATAGCGTTCCAACCTGTTCCGACATATCTTTTCAGCTTCCTGTAGCTGCAATTTATAGGCAGCGGTTGGGGGAAGTTATGGTGCTCGAAGCGCCACGTGTCCTCCCTATTCGTGGGTCGGTGGATGGCTGATACTAGTATCTCCTGCCACAGGGTGTCGGCTGTCGGTCACGTGATGGGCGGCGCCTACCGGTGGGTGGCCTGTGTCGCACGACAAGCTTGAGTCGTCGTGGCGAGCTCAGCTCCCTGTCGGGTAAAAGACGTATCGCCCGTCAGTTTCTTCTTGCGCGGCATCCCCCTGTAGCGCTTCGTTGTGTCACGCTACCCTATCGGGCAGTGATCGTATCGGCCATCTGGAAGGCCGATGCATGTGAAGCTTATTCATGGGCCGGGACGGCCTTATTGATGACAAAATGGGTCAAAATTGTAGGAAAACTCTGCAAAAGTTGGAAATATTGGATTAAGAGCGTCGTTTGGCCAATTATTGCGAAAGTACATATAAAAGAGAGGAAAATAGCTAAAAAGGGTAGTTTTGATAACAGAAAAATAGTCTAAAACATCACAAAAATTGGTGTTATCAACTCCCCCAAACTTAGCGTTTTGATTGTGCTCAATCAATATTTAAACTTTATTTAGTGATGCTTCTTCTTGCTCGGTGTAGCTTTCAGGCCAAGAGGTAAAACAAGTATCGTAATGCCTTTAGAGATAATTCTGCCTCACTACGAACAAAAGACCTTGCGTTTCCTGCCTTATTATTTCAGTAAAATTTTTCTCTACAGCTTCAATGAGACTTTGGTGCATGATTCCGAAGTTAGCTTACACACCAAACAACTTTATTTTTGGGTCAGAAAGTTGTGTATAGGGTAGGCTAAGGCTTTTTGGGGTTTTTCTTGTCTCCCATCAGTCCATCCAGGTAAGGGTTCGTTAGCGGGCAAGTCGTCCCTGTAGTCCAAGCCTGTTGGCTTTAGAGCAGTGATTTCACATCCTACGTACCACTGCCCCGGATCTACCATGCCTAAAGATGGGTACTTTTGGAAAACAAGTGTGTATATATATATTTTTATTTTTTTTCATTTTCTTTTATTGGGCACAACTCTCATGCTTTTATTCACCCTCATAAGGCTGCTTTCTCTTTTTGGGATTTTTGTTGGGTGAAGGGAAACAAGAGAGATTTTTGGCTGTTTGGGCAGCTTTTTCCTTCTCCATACACGTCTCTTAGCTGTTGCGAGATTATTCATTTTTCGAAATTTTGGCATGGATAGACATAGTCTTTTGTCATTTGAGGCAGCATTATCAGAAAGATATAACAAAACTTGCATCTCATTGGGCACATAAAGAACAAACTTGGCAAGAAGTCGCATCAGGTTTTTACTAATATAGCGACTTTGTACATATGTATCGGAAAAATATAAGCAAAATTTTTAATTTTTCAAAAAAATTTATATGATCATGGCATTTTATACTAGCATTGGTGCATACACATGATATAGGAGAAGAACAGAATGACACAAAGGGTGGAGGTGAAGAAAAAGATTTTTATACCGCCCTCACTGGTACATGGGTACCCCCCCAAACTTACTCCGCACTCTGTCCCAGAGTAGTAAAGAAGACATGGTGAGGTCATGCTAGTCCAGTGAAGGTTAGATAGTGGTTGTGCTTGTGCCTTCGAGACGCTGCAATATGCTTCTTTGTTGACTCCAATCTATTTCCCCAGCTGGATGCTGACGAAACAAGTGCAAAGCTCTCAAAATTATTCGGCCTTCCCTTAACCCTGGTACTTCCGTTGTGAACATGAACAAAAGGACTGATTGTCAATCCCAATTTCAGTCCATTGCGTCCATTTTCATTCCCAGGAGGGTGCAGCCGGACGGCCTCTCTATTTGTATTATCTTTCTCTTTTAGAGATGGTCCTAAACCACCGCAGAAGACAGACTATGATAAGGGAATGGATTTCTTTTGACGACCCATGTGTCTTGGGATTCTGACGTCTCTGTGCGACTGTTGTTGCTTTAGTTGTGGCTGCAGTGTGTTTATCAACTCGACTGAAGGTTTGTTGTGTATCCGGCACACCTGTTATCAAGTTCGTAGATCATTTAAATATTAGGCATGAAAACAGATATCCCGATAAAACTTGTTTCATTCCAAAGTTCGGGTATTGTCCATCAAAAGAGAAAATCCGAGGTGATACAAGACCAGACGATATGTGGAGAATAGCGTGACACCACACACTGCCCGACACGGGTGTGTCGGGCGATAAGGTCGCATGAAGCAACTACCTGAAAGGACGTCACAAAAGAAAAATGTGTCACCCGATATGGCTTAACTGTGTCGGGCGATACAAGGAAAGATCGACTAAGCTCGTCAACCCGACGAGCAGCGCGCGATACGAAACCCGTACAGGGCAAACAGACTGTCGGGCTATACCTTTTCTCTTTGGAGCCATCGCCCGATACAAGGGCGAAGGCAAGCTGGCCGATACGCGAGCAAAAGTAGATTATTGCATGGAAAACAAGTGGCTGAAAGAGTAAGTGTAGTAGCCCGACACGTTGAACCCTCCTTACTATATATAGCAAACTCAGCTGGGGGTAAAACGGGCAGTTCTGGGGCGCACGTCGGCTGCTGAGACGTGCCATTCCTGAGACGATGGTTCCATCAGCCTCATTAAGGGCAATTACTCGCATGAATGATACGGTGCACGCCACCCAGGAATGCCATCCGTATCGGCCGTTGCGATGCCCGAGAGCATACAACCCGATACAAGTGGTCCTGCGCACCAGCTAAGCTGCTGCCCGATACAGTTAAAAGTAGGCGGCCAAAAACTAAAGCTAGGTGGAGAAAAAGCGATTAAAGTGTATAACATCATTGGCTTAGGGTTAAGACCCCGACCTCAGAAGGTATTACTCCTCAAAGCTTCGTAAAATACAGTGGTGGCCCATAAAACAAAAGAGTCGGTATGATCGGCGTGTGCACTGACTCAGGCCTTATTACAATCCATAATGTTCATTTTACAAGGAAGAAAAATGTATCCTATTCTACGAAAGAAAGAAAAGCTCGGGCTGCCTCCTGAGGAGCACTGAAGTTTGTGTCACCAGCTCGACTGGTGTAAGCTCTTCGCATTCAGCCTTCGTTTGTACCCATATCCTACAAGTCGATTTCTGCTCTCCTGACAAAAGCTTCATCTTCATAATTCCTCTTTACTCTGTTCCCATTCACCTTGAAGACCTTAGTCAGATCATCTTGGTCATAGAGCTCCATCATTCCTGATGGGTATATCTTTGACACAGTAAATGGTCCCGACCATCTTGTCTGTAACTTTCCAGGAAAGAGTCGAATGGAGGATTTAAATAATAGAACTTTATCCCCTTCTCTCACATCCTTTCTTCTCAGGTGAGCATCATTCCACACCTTCGTTCTTTGTTTGTAGATTTTTGCATTTTCATAGGCGTTCATCTTCAGCTCTTCGAGCTGTTGAAGCTACAAAAATCTCTTCACTCCTGCTTTTTCAAGGTCCATGTTTAAGAATTTGATTGCCCAAACGGCCTTGTGTTCCAGTTCTAGAGGTAGATGGCAAGATTTTCCGTAGATCAGCCTATAGGGGGTGGTTCCAATGGGCGTTTTGTAGGCGGTCCTGTAGGCCAATAGTGCATCGTCAAGTTTCATAGACCAATCTTTCCTCATTCGGTTGACAGTCTTTTCTATGATCTGCTTAATTTGTCTGTTTGAAACCTCTACCTGCCCTGAAGTCTGTGGGTGGTAGGGTGTAGCGATCTTGTGCTTCACTCCATACTTACATAGGAGTGCTTCGAACTGTCTTTCTCCGAAGTGCGACCCGTCGTTGCTTATTACAGTACGTGGTACACCAAACCGAGGAAAGATCGTCTTCTCGAATAGCTTGATTACAGACTTGGCGTCGCATGTTTGGGTCGCTACAACTTCTACCCACTTCGATACATAGTCCACTGCCACTAGTATGTATTTATGCCCCCTGGATGGCGGAAACGACCCCATGTAATCAATCCCCCACACGTCGAAAATCTCTACTTTGATCCAGCTTGCCATCGGCATTTCATTTCTCCTCCCTATATTCCCTATAGAGTGGCACTCTTTGCAAACTTTTACAAGTTGTACAACATCTTTAAATAAGGAGGGCCAGTAGAAACCTGACTGTAGCACTTTTGCAGCCGTTCTTTCGCTACCCAGGTGTCCACCGTAGGGGGAGGTGTGGCACTTCTTTAGAATGTTCACAGTTTCTTTCTCGGGGATGCATCTCCTGTATAGATTGTCAGTGCATCTTCTGAAGAGGAGAGGATCATCCCAATAGTAATTTTTAGCATCCACGAACAACTTATTTTTCTGATTGTAAGTAATGTCAGGAGGCAGCTCTCCACAAGCAAGATAGTTGTTGATATCTGCAAACCATGGCAAGTCTTCTTCTTTAGCTTCTGACATCATAAGAGCGTCATCGGCATAGTCGTCGTTGATCGGTGGTCCCCCTTTCCTTTCAGCTACGATCCTCTATAGGTGGTCGGCGACCACATTTTCTATGCCCTTGTTGTCGATAATCTCATGGTCGAACTCTTGTAGCAATAAGGCACACCTCAACAGACTGGGCTTTGTGTCTTTCTTTTACATTAGATATTTTATAGCCCCATGATCTGTATATACCTTGACCTTTGCTCCAACTAGATACGACCTGAACTTATCAAAGGAGAAGATGATTTCCAGCATCTCTTTTTCGTCCAACGTGCGACTAGCATAGCAGATCACATGGTGCTTTTTATCCTTCTTCTGCCCCAGGACTGCTCGTACCGCATATTCTCTAGCGTCGCACATAAGCTCAAAGGGTAAATCCCAATCTGGCGCTTGGAGGATAGGTGGTGATACTAAAGCATTTTTCAAAGCCTGAAAATCATTGAGACAAATCATTAGAGAAAACAAATTCAACATCTTTTACCAGAAGATTGGACAATGGTTTTGAAATCTTCGAGAAGTATTTTATGAATCTTCGGTAGTATCCGGCGTACGCGAGGAAGCTTCTCACTCCCGTCACGGACTTTGGTGGAGGAAGCTTAGATATTGCTTCAACTTTTCTTGCGTCCACTTCGATCCCATGCCTTGACATCTTATGCCCCAGAACGATGCCCTCCCGTACCATAAAATGGCACTTTTCCCAATTTAGAACGAGGTTGTTCTCCTCGCACCTTTGAAGAACCAAAGACAGATTTTTCAAGCAGGTATCGAAGTCCTTCCCATAGACTGAAAAATTTTCCATGAAAACTTCTACGATATCTTCTAAAAAATCTGAAAACATCGATATCATGCATCTTTGAAATGTGACGGGAGTGTTGCAAAGTCCGAAGGGCATCCTTCTGAAAGCATAAGTGCCATAGAGGCATGTGAATGTTGTTTTCTCTTAATTGTCGGGCAAGATGGGTACCTGATAAAATCCTGAAAAGCCATCAAGAAAACAAAAAAAATCGTGATGCGCTAATCTTTCAAGAACTTGGTCAATAAAAGGTAGAGGAAAATGATCTTTTCTGGTAGCCTGGTTTAGCTTTCAGTAATCGATGCACATCCTCCATCCGGTGACGGCCCTAACCGCCACCTCGTCGCCCTTTTCACCCTTTACCACTGTCATCCCGCCCTTTTTGGGTACTACGTGGATCAGACTCACCCAATTGCTATCGTTGATTGGGTAAATGATCCCCGCATCCCTAAGATTGATTAACTCTTTCTTGACGACCTCCTTGAGCATCTGATTCAGCTTCCTCTGGGGTTGGGCCAGAGGCTTGGTGGATTCTTCTAAGTTGATGTGATGCATGCATAAGGCCGGGTTACGGCCTTTGATGTCATCTACTAAATATCCTATAGCCCCCCTGTGGAGTCTCAACTCCTCAAGAAGTCGGTCCAACTTGTCTCTCGAAAGATTGGCATTGACGATGATAGGGTTTCTCTCTTCTTTATCTAAGAATTCATATTTTAGACCTTCAGGCAACAGTTTCAACTCAGGCTTTGCTCTGGGTGCCTTCTCTTGAGGCTCCTCTTCGAGAGAGGCATACTTCACAGACTCCACCACCTCATCCTCTTCATGTAGATCTTCGTCATATAGGTCAAACAGGTCGAGATACTACACAACTTCTGGATCTTTGAAGTCGGAATCCTGGCAGCTCATAGCCCTCGCAAGGGGGTCCACCATCTGGATGTCCTCTTCTATCTCCTCGCAGAATTTATCGTAGTTGTCTGTGAAACATGTGAATTCAGATAGGGAAGGACCCTTCATTTCTTCCTTCAGCTTGAAGTCCAGGTGGTTGTCTCCGACCCTCAGCGTGATAATCCCTTCAGAGACATCGATCAACGCCCTTCCTGTCGCCAGGAATGGACGTCCAAATATGATCGGGCAGCGGAGATCTTCTGTTGTATCAACGACTACTATGTCACAAGGAATGAAGAAATTACCGACCCTGATCGACACATCTTCAACAATGCAACGGCATCCCTCTGTCGTGTGTCGTTGTGTCGCGCTACCCTGTCGGGCAGTGATCGTATCGGCCATCTGGAAGGCCGATGCAGGTGGAGCTTATTTGTGGGACGGGACGACCTTATTGATGACAAAATCGGTCAAAATTGTAGGAAAACTCTGCAAAAGTTGGAAATATTAGATTAAGAGCGTCGTTCTGCCAATTATTGTGAAAGTACATATAAAAGAGAGGAAAATAGCTAAAAAGGGAAGTTTTGATAATAGAAAAATAGAATAAAAATCACAAAAATTGGTGTTATCAACGACATATCTGCATTCATGAGTACAGTCATACACTGGCTGGGCACCATTCTCAACTCTCCTAAGAGGGAAAACAACACTCATTAATTATTCACACTTAGGCTTTTATCATATGCATTCTATTTTTAGGCTTGGGTGAGAACTATATAGATATTTTGGGATTTTGTGGGCGGCCAAGCCTCTTTTGCACATTTTTATAATTTTCATCTTTTTGACTCAATCTAATGTGAGAAGGAGTGTAGTCCATCAAAGAGAGACATTTCATCTTGATCATAGCTCAATGCCCATCATAATCCGCTTGATACCTGTGTGAGAAGTAGTAATTATGATTCAAGAATCCTTAGAATAGAGGCAACCTTGTGAAATTCATAGCGAGGAGACTTTAATCATGATTTAGCTCATTCCAACGGTCCTTTACCATGGATTTGTCATTCATGACATAGATCAAGGGAATTTAGTGTTAAGCTATGGAAAAGGGACATAACCTTAGATTTATTTCCAAACTCAAGGAATGAGTCAAAGAGCAAGTCAAGCAAGAGGTCAAGCAATTTTTAAGATGAAAATTGTGCATCTAGGCATAAAGTCAAGCATTTATCTATTAGGTTCACACCATATAGCCATAATTGCAAAGCTAAAAATCTTATGCTATTTGCAAGAAATAAATGTGCATGCAAGAAGGGTGAAGAGAAAGAAGGTGAAGCCTACCACCCCAAGCTTAAGAGTTTGCTCATCCTCGAGCAAGACTTAAACTTGAAATAGTGAGGCAGGAATGCATGATTGTTAATGGCAGTTATTGAAGTTCTAACGATGATGCATGGATGCAAGGATATAAAAAATATATAGGAAAGAAACTAACAAGAGCATGAAAAGCAAAATTTATTGTAATAAAAGGTCGGGAGGGTAGGTAATAGAAAAGGGGGTGGTTGCCCCACGATACCGACACTGCGATCCCAAATCCTAAGTTTTGGGACCAGTGTCACATGTGTCTTACCGACGGGTTCCACCACATAGTAGGAGTAGAATTGGCGGATGTGTTGGCCCTGCCGAGTCCGAAGAAGCAAAGTGAAATCCGGCAACTCGGTGAAGTCATCTTTTTGCTGGAAGTGGCTTGAACTTCACTGGGATGAATTCTTCGGCATATCGTTCTCAGGGTACCTTTCATTATATGATTCTGAAAATGAAGGTCTTGGGATGTTGACACATGATGATATAGATGAGAGAGGTTGTACGTCATCTTGAGGACTCATATCTTCTCTCTCCATCTCTGCACTTGAGGTTGGATGCTCAGATAAATCTTCATGTACTGTCTGAGTCATCCAATCATCTTCTGAGCAAAAAGTACCCCCTGAAGAATCAGTTTGTGGTTCTACCACCCCAAGCTTATCACCTGACGTGGAGTCAGGGGTGTCTTCATGATCAATAGCCATGTTGTAGTGAATTGTCCATCCTACCCCCTTGACGTCCACCAAGCCTTGTAAAGGTATGGTGGCGAATGATGGCTCGTGCTGCTCCAACTCATCTTCGTTACTATACTCACTGCTCCATGTCAAGCAGTTGTCTTCGTCATCGTCGAACCAATTGTTCCAAACCATGGTTGGTGTACTGCTCAAAGAAAAATGACAAGTCTCAATATGAGAAATGTCACTCTGGTCTGGTTCAATATCTAACTCTGGTTCCTCAAACCAACCTTCTGGTTGTGAGGTCGATTGGCTTTTCGAGTCTTCATCATCGTCATCATGGACCCATTCATGTCTATGACTCATTTCTTCCATTTGTTCATCAGTTGGGTCATCTGGATAGAATGAAGGGCTTCCCCAAGTGGGTTGGTCTTCACAGAAAAATCCTAGTGAATCCAGTTGATGGTCTGAATAGGATGATGGTGCATACTCCACTTCAGACCCAATGGAATGGTCTTGATGACTAACATCTTTGTTGTCTTGTGATGGAAGTTGTAACCGAATTGTAACCAAATTGATGAGCTCTTGGAGCCTCCCGTCTTATTCAACATCTTTATCATGAAGTTGTTGTACTTGAGCAGCAATGCTTTCGAGATCCGTCGATTCTGCCATGCACTTTTAAGGGGAACCCGCTGTATCAAACTGATGCTTTAGGATGAATCCTTGTTCAACAGTTTGAAGTATACTACTACTGTGGTCTGCAGCCTCGATGGCTACTTTGAGATGACGATCCTGCTCTTCTAATAGTTGCTGGAGCGGATCGATGTTTTCTTGGAGATGAAGAACTAGGGAGGTGAGTGCCTTGACACTTTCTCCAACTAACTACACTGCCTTAATCAGTTCTTGATCCCATGATAGCACGGGAGTCGATGGTTGAATGGTAGTCTCCTTTGTTGGAATTTCAACATATGATGACGGTGGAGGTAAGTATAACTCGACTAGTTGTAGAGCATGACCTTCAATTATTTTCCAGCAATCGGAACTGCGGAAAAACTCAGGAGGACAGGTGGACAAGATGACTTGTCTTGTGGAAGCAAGGTCCATGGCTGAAAAAGGTATGAGAAAAAGAAAAGTGATTTAGTATATATGAACAAGTATGTGTAAAGCAAGAGGCAACTATGCATGTATATACAGGCTTATAGTGACAGAACAAAAATCTACTCGTCGTGTAAACGTGGAAAAACATGTCACCGACAACAGCGCCAAAAGTTGATCGGCCTTTTTCACGCGTCCGGAAATGAACGCGGGACAAAGGAAAGAATCAAGCTTTAAATTTATAACCTGAAACCTTCTAGGCCCCAAAAACTTTATTATGGGGTCGAAGTAGATATACGGGGTCGAACACAGGGACGCAGTGACGTTCAGAACGCCACAGATCTCATTCTTTAGTCAGATAAGCCAAGATGATAGTCGATAAAAGTAAGTGCTAGAACTAGTCTAGTGGGTTGTCACGATATAAAAGAAAACAAAGAAAACAAAACAAAACAAATCAGAGCTCGTGATTCTACTAAATAGAGAAAGAGAGTTCCTGGCTATGTAACCACAAACGGGGCAGTCTATGCGCTCGTTCTCGGGCGTAAACAACCCTTGAACACCCAAGCAAGCATCTAGTATGCATGATGGCATATGTCATATGGGGTCGTCCCACTCGCTCTCGCGATGCGTGAATAAAACCATCAACAATATGTCAATGACCCTCTCTCGAGGGATGACATATCAACACCTCAGAATACACTAAGTTCCCTCTCGGGTCTTAGGACATTCTGGGGTGTTAGGAATAGAATACCTTGGATCGTCCTCCTCTCGGGCTCAGATCCAAAATATCGTCTCTTATCTATTCCTACAACGGTTCTCTCGATACAGGAAGAAACAGCAGTTCAAGCGAGTAAGAGATCAACCAAACTAGCAATCATAACTTGGAAAGAGAATAGAACATGCAACATACTAGATCTGATATGAATCTACATGCTTAAGGAAAAAGTACATATACATGCCCAGATCGGGCTACATAGCTAAGAAGGAGCTAACTAGCCATAGACAAGCATAGTTGGCACCGAACAAAGATGGATAAATATCGTTTGTACAAGAAACAAATGAATGCAATAGAATGAAAGAGAATAAGGAAGAGATATAGACTGTAGAGGAGAGGTGTCTCTCGCTCCTCGGCCTCTGTGTATATCGGATCTCGGCCCTTGGGTCTTCTCTTCGTCCCTCTGGACTCCTCGTCTCTCTCTCTCTC
Source organism: Alisma plantago-aquatica (assembly GCA_963693085.1). Taxonomy (NCBI): domain Eukaryota; kingdom Viridiplantae; phylum Streptophyta; class Magnoliopsida; order Alismatales; family Alismataceae; genus Alisma; species Alisma plantago-aquatica. The sequence goes on from OY856413.1 coordinate 202,080,089, forward strand.
TAGACCATATTAGGCACACTGTATCGGGCAACCGTATCGGGTAACCGTATCAGGTAGACTGTATCGGTCAGTAGACTTATGGGGAACTCGACACACTAGTTCCTTGGTCTAGGCACTAGCTCTTGCCAAGTCCTCCCTCCGGCTACTCCTTTGCTCTGTAGGTTGGCAGCTACTATTTATAGGTAGCGAGTTGATGGGAGTTATAGCTTTTATTGGTCCACGTGTCCTTCATATGTGGCTTCGATCTTGAGGCATCAGGTTGGCCAATATGACTGTCGCCTGATGAACGTGTCGGGTAGGGGGAGTGTCTGGAAGCTGTATCGGGCAGGCCGTATCGGGCAGCCGTATCGGCTAGACCATATCGGGCAGCTGTATCAGACAGACCGTATTAGGCAGATGTATCGGGCAGACCGTATCGGGCAGCCATATCAGCCAGACCATATCGGGCAGCCGTATCGGGCAGACTGTATCGGCCAGCTGCTGGAATTCTTGTCTTTTCAGGTTCGGTACTTGAGAGTCCCAAAATTGGCTAGTGTCGGTGCCTATAAGTGAAAAATTCGCTAATTAGCTACATTATTGGCTATTTTTACTACTTTTATATAATTCGAGACAGAAATCATAAAACATGAACAAAAGAGTGCATATTAAGACTAAAGTGGCACAAAACTATAGATAAAATGTATAGAAAATATGTGCTAATTTTGGTGTTATCAATTATGTTTCCTTGTTCGCGTCCACCTAAAAAGTTGGATCCCACGGGGGTGAGACAATTTGTAAATTGCCCCAACGAGAGATATAACTCTCCGCCAAAACATTATTATTGCAGTTTATTTGAATTAAACTCAGTAGAAGGATTTTATATATATTTAACAGCAGATAAATCACTGTATGAGTAGAGTGAAGTAATCTCCTTTCCTAAGGATAACATTGCATTTACCCATATTAGAATCATAATTCATCTGCCTACTTGCAATGAATATAAAGAGATATAAATAACATCTATCAACTAGAGATGCATAAAAGAAATGTAACATCAGCAAATAAATTTTCGTATTCAATCCATAAGCAAACATGCTATACGGCTGATTACATTTTACAATCACACTTATGCCCTGAGTAGATGAGGTATACCGCTCATACTCCAACCGACCATTCTGAAGTCGAAATCGATACCATACAAGGTCAATGGAAGAGCCAACTTCCAAGACCTCCCACATCTCAGTCAGTGCAAGACCACATGCAGGACATCTTGTGTCTCTGCTAGATAGCTTTCCAGGGCATACAGGCAACTTCTCTATAGAGTTATAATGGATGTTGTGCTCTCTTCGCAATCGAGAGATTTCATGTTTACCTCCATCGATCTGATATTAATATTATTGGGAGATGTGTACTGCATCTATCCCAATCATCAGGTGATTTGTGATACATCCATGCCAGTACAAATAATGAAGGATTGAGAGGTTTAATGTTTACCTTCCATCAATTCCCTCATTAGGACGTAAGGATATGTGCGCCCATCAACCCCCACATATTCAAAAATATGCATTCTGGGTTTTTTCGAAGAGCAACCCGTTTCACCATCAGTCAATACTGACACTGATGGATCTTTGGTCAGGGCTCTACATGATATGATTTCACTTGATTAATTAAGTACATTAGCATATTCTTTTAGCATCAGTCAAGTTCTCAAACAGAAATTATTATGACAATTGCTACAAAGAAAGATGTACTATTATCATCAATTACTTCTCAGTCTTTAAAAGATAATGGGATCTCAACCCCTCAATTCATTACTTGAAAGTCCACATCTCTCAACAACATCATTATTATACTTATCAAATATGGGTATTCATACCCTTAGTTCATCATTAATCATTGTTATCAACTATTAGGTAACTATTACCTATAGACCCTCAGACTGAGGTATACATGATACTTGTTATACAAGCATCTGACATGGCTCACAAGGCCATAAAGTGTCTCACTATTACCTCTAGGCCCTCAGACCAAGGTATACATGATACTTGTTACACAAGCATCTCACATGGCTCACAAGGCCATAAAGTGTCTTGTCACCTTTCACTAGGCAACAACTTGTTCATATGGCTCACAAGGCCAATCAATATCTATATCAAATAATCATCATAGCTCATATTTGGCTATGCTTATCATAACATGATACCTGTATGGTTGATACACATAATAACAGCCATAAAAATCACTTATCACATCATGTGGTACAATAGTAACACTACCATTCCATTATCAGGATTAGAGTTTACTATCAAATAGGATTTTCCATTCCATTGCTCAATTTAGGGTTAGTATTTCCCATTTCACATTAGTTAGGGTTTCATGTTCACTTTATAAGTCCAACCCTAATTTATTGTTTCATTCCTCTAGAAGCATTCAATAATATCATAAGTATTTACTCATGATCATTACTTTCATCATATATTATTAATATTTATCAATTCAAGGTATGAGTTCATCTCTCAACCTTACCATGGTATGTTTATATCATATTCATTATCTTGGCTTAACCCCTTTCTCATAGTATGTTAGTCAACACTTATCAAAGTGCATTGAATTCATTACATCTTCATTGTAACAATTTACATAACACACACTTCTTGTGTTTCTTATCCAAGTATATTGGATTTGAGGTGCATCAAGGTATATCAACCCTGAAATGCAAAATGTGATATCTATCATGTCTTAATGTATCACTTTTCTCATCACTTCTGACTTACTTAAGTTAATCAACAGACCTTATATTAAGGTATTTCCCTCTTAATACTTTAACCACTAACCTATCACCTTTATCATGTAGTGCATAGGTCACCCATTTGAATTTGTACAACTATCTTTAATGATATAGATTTATCTCAAGTTAAGCCATTGCTTGCTATAAGGTTACCTATGATCAATCACTTTAGGTACTTCCCTTATCAGTGTAATAATCACTATTCCATTATTATAATTAGGTCTCCCATACCATCACCCTTTATTAGGGTTTTGGGTTTCACACACTATCATACTTCATTAGGGTTAGCTTTGCATATAGCATCACCCTTCATTAGGCCTTCTCATGACATTGCCCATAATTAGGGCTTATTATTCATCCCAACTAGGGTTTCTCATGGCATCACCCTCAATTAGAGTTTCTCAGGATATCTCACTCAATCAGGGTTTCTCATATGACTTTACCCTAAATTAGGGTTTCATGAAGCATCTTCTCAAATTAGGGTTTTTCATGATGTTACCCTGAATTGGGATCTCCCATATTATTACCCCAGATTAGGGTTACACCATTACCCTAGATTAGGGTTACACCTAATATTGCCCTAAATTAGGGTTAGGGCTCAACAACCTTCTTGATTAGGGTTTCATAATCTCTTTATTAAGGATCATACCCTAATTACAAATTATTCAAATTGAAGGTGATAAGGCTTGACCTTTACATGATTATTATACATGTATGAATTACTCTCTCTTTCACCCTCTCTAGGATGTCTACTACTAGAACTTTGATTAGATTGAGTCTACTCTTTATTCAAATTCATGCATTTAGGGTTAGCATGATGTATTGAATTATTGCATCATTATACATCAATGATTAATCCCATTAAGAGTACCAATCATTTAGGTACATTATGGGTCTAAATGGTTTGATCAATTGACCCTTCAATTACATGAGGTATCCAATTGGATTGACCAAGTTGTACCTCAAATGATTTTGATTACTTAGACCCCAAACGGTCTTGGTCTCTCAGAACTCAAATGGTTTGAAACCGTTTGGTCAAATTGTCCTTGAAATCGGTTAAGCAAGAAGTGTATTGAAACCGAATGGACTTTGGTATCCAAACGGTTTGAGATCGTTTGGACCCAAAATTTTTGAGATCGTTTGGACCCAAACGGTCTTGAGACCGTTTGGACTCAAACTGTCTTAAGGTCGTTTGGTCCAAACCCTCTCAAAACCGAATGGACCAAAAATGTCTTTCAACACTTAAAAAATTCAAGGTTTTAATCAATGAACCGACTATCAATTGAATCCTTGATTCATTCATCAATTGAACTATTGAATCATCCTTCAATTGGTCCATCAATTAGGGTTTTGAATCCAATTGAACTAGGATTTATAATCAAGAAACCATCAATTAGGGTTTTGAATTTGAGGAACCATCAATGGTTAACATTGTGGAACTAATTAAATAGAAATCAATGAATCATCATCAAATTATGATATGGCCTGACCTCAAACGGTCTTTAGGTTGTTTGAATGACCTCCAAATGGTATTGAGACCGTTTGCCGCATCCATCATTAAAAATTGTGAAATTCAATTAGGGTTTGGATCATTGGATTGATCATCAAATTAGCTATTGATTGCATTTCTATTTGATATCTCTGGATCTTCAAATACTCAACCATACTCAACCCTAGGCCTCCAAATAGTCTTGAGACTATTTGGGTGATCTCCAAATGCTCTTGAGACTGTTTGGGTTAATCAACCCAAAGATTTAAATCAACCAATTGAAATTTCAGCACTTAACCCGATTAGAGTTTCTAATTGGAGGATTGTCCATATATTAAATTAATCAATTGGATCCATTAGATCATCATCCAACATGTAATAGGGTTCTGACCTCAAATGGTCAACCCATCCAAATGGTCAACCCTTCTAAACGGTTTGGGATCCAAACCTTCAAACGGTTTGCAAACCGTTTGGTCTCCAAACGGTTTGGTGAAACAGTTTGACCAAGGTCTTAAAACTGTTTGCAATAGAAACTTGTTGGAATGTGTGCCTAAGATGTTGTCATCATCATCAAGCCTTAGTCCATCGAAAAATATTGCCATTCTCATGGTAGTTGCATCTACTAATCAAAGGAATTGTAAGAAGAGCAATTGAACATAATTGATTGAGAAGTTGAATTCAATAACAATGAATAGGGTTCAAGTTATATAACCTGCCTTCAATTGAGCTTCAAAGCTTGGAGCTTCACATCAACAATGGTGGAAGAAGATTTTTCACACCACAAGGTTCGTTCCTCAAGCTTTTGAGTGAAAAGGAATGGTTAGAATTGAAGATGGGATCGAGATAAGAAGAAATCATGCATCGATTTGTGATTTCCACCATGAAATCAAGGTGAACGAAGGTCAAGAAGCTTACCAACAGGTTGGGGTCGTCCTCCTACTTCTCCTAGCTCCCTTGGTCGTTTTGGCAAGCAAAGAGAAGAAGTGGATTCGAAAAAGCCTTTGGTTTGAGTTGTAAAAGGTGTTTTTATAAGAAAATCAATGAGAGAGAAAATGCCTTGCATGCAAAGATATCTTCCTCACCTCCGAATTACCTTCCATTATCCATGAATTAAGGCAAAAAAAATTAAGCACCTTAATCTTTATAATATTATTATCCCTTGTTAGTGGATATTTCTTTTTATTTTCTTAATATGAGTGGGTTCTCCACTCACGTAGATATTTCCTTTGCCTTTGCAAGGCACAAGGACATTCACACTTGAGAAAATCCAACCATCTCGTTTTTGGTTGAAGGCCCTTCAATTATTTTATTTATTTTTGCATTAAATTGAATTAAGGTTTCAATTATGCTTAAATCTTAATTATTTTAATATCAAGATTATCTCTCTTTCAAAGTGATACAAATGAGACGCCCCTCTCATTTTCTTTGCTCTACATGATGTCTAGAAATATTAGGGACTACGTTTAAGTGGTAAATTGCATATTCAACCCTGGGTTTTGGGTAAATTGCACATTACACCAAAACTAGGTTTTAATGACAAACATTGCTTTATCAGCTCTTTCTTAGTACTCAGGCTTTTCCTAAGCCATACCTTTGCATCATCTTCATTCTCATGATGCTTCATGACATGAGGAACATTTAATCATGTAACATTTGCATGTTAACCCCTCAACTTGGGTAATTTGCACTTTAGTCCAAAATAAGCAAACATTGCTTCAACATTATTCAAACAAGACCAAAATTGAAACATAGGTTTATCATAGGCCTTAATTACTTTTCATAAGATAAAATTGAGGATCTAATTAACTTTCTTAAGCAAAACTCCTAGGGTTAAGGCATAACCCAGGTAAGGTATGTTACAAATTATAAACCTCTAACAAGGATTTTGTCCCCAAAATCCCACATAAAGGAAGACAAATATTATTCATTTATCATACTATCTAGTCTCCACATAACATTTCATTGTTATGGAGACACCATAAAGCTTTGATCAACACAAAGTTATTCCACACAAGTTTATCATAGAATGGTTCACACGGGACACATACTCCACAGTCCTTTTTTATTATTGAGTATGGAATTAATTCTGTGTCAGGCAACACTTTTTCTTAATTTATAGTTTCATGTGACAGATTCTTGTTTTTGAGGTGTCTCCCATGCTCCTTATTTAATTCAACATTTCACTTTCATGATCACAATTATGTTTTGTCACCCTCTTGAGACTATAAGTCTTTTCATACCTCGGTTGTGCCTTCTAATTTGCTTACATAATACTAGGATTCTTTGTTATTTGTATCAACTATCTCATTAGTTGAACATTTTCTCATCATAAAGAGAAGTTACTTATTAATTAAGAATTTATTTTAAAGATATCTTTAATTTTTATGTTAAGCAAAGCATAAACCCCTAACATATGACGTTCATTTTATTTTATGTATAATTGAACTGATTTCATGGTTGACCATTCCTGGTAGCCAACATAAACCATTTGATATTTTTCAGATACTAGAATCTCTTACCTTGGTATCTATCACATGTGTTGAAAACACATCACATATTTATCTTCCTTTCATCTTAGGACATTACTTGTTACATATATCTTCACCTTGGAACCAAAGTCCAAGATAAACTGATACTTTTCTAAGTATCCATTACATGAACATTTTTATATTATGCACAACAAGTATCCTAAGATTTACTTGATTGCCATGTCCCCAAAAGGAAAGAAAGCAAGGGATCATACTCTTTTTATTATTTCATGAGTTTTCAACTATTCATGGATCATTTGCTCTTTGTCACATCCTAGGTTCCTTGCCCTCTACACATGAATTTTTAAGGATGATCACATGACATTATTCCTTTCTTTGTTATTATCTAACATGTTCATGAGCATCTTATGATCTCATCAAATTTCCCATTTCCTCATAATGGAAAAAGATCTTTATTATATACACAAACTTTATCGAACAGGGATCACCTCCCTTGTTCTCATTCTTAACTTATGAGGAGTATACTTTTTACTTCCACATACAAACATACTGACCTGGGTTTATTTTAGATTTCTCTTTCTTATTATTAGGATATGACACATTTATCCATACCATATTTCTAATTTCATGATACTCATTGGATTGTCTCAGAATGACTACTTGTTCAGAGCAATCAAAAATATAACAATCTAGAGTTTCCATACTCACTTTATCATGAATAGTTGTATACCTGGCCAGGGTATATAAATACTAATATTAAGTAGTATGCACTTTGTATACTGTCATATTCCTTCCTTTTCTTTTTTGGGAAGTCTGGAGACTATTTTATTCATCCCGCTCTCCTCGCGCAGGAAAAATCCAATTATTACACAGAATACCTACTGGAAAGAAAACTTGGTAGGACTCCTACCATTACATGTAAGAAGGGGGAAGGGGTGACCCACCGGGTCGAAAGGAGGATCGATATACATACGATCATTCTGATAGTTTTTGAAATGGTGTTTGGCTAGGCTGTCCACCAAATGGAGATTGTTTCTACTAACTTTCTTGATCACGACATCCTCCACTTCAGCCATGAAATCCTGAGCTCTCGCTATCCAATGTCTAATAGCAGGAGCATCTTCTGCATTGTTCCTCAAGGCTTTAACAGGCATTACACTGTCTGTAGCAAAGGTAATGCAATTGTGACCATTTATTCTACTGACTTCCACCACAAGCTCAATTGCTCGGACTTCAGCTTCAAGAATCGAGTTCACCCTGATCTTTCTAGCACACCCATCGATCCAGTGATCATTCTGGTCATATGCAGCAGCAACTATAGCTTCCAAATTTCCATGAATAGATGCATCTGTCATCCATGTAAATCTATCATCTTCATGAGTTGCTTGAGCACTGTCTTTGATCGTGTCCTGCTGGTGAAGTCGGGTTTTAGTATCCCAGGCTTGTAAGATTGCGTTCTGAAGACCAGCTATTTGGATAACTTGATGACTAACCAGAGTGCGAACTTTGTCAAACACTAGCTCATTTCTTGCCTTCCAAATCACCCAGAAGGTTGTAGAAAACCTGATTTGCGTATTGGTGTCTTCCTTCAACATCTGCGAAAGCCAGTTTTTGAAGACCACGCCCGTGCTACTCAGAAGATGTTGTTGGAATCCTCCCCGAGTCCATACCTCCATAGCTTGAGGGCAGTCACGCAAGGCATGAAGAGTGGTTTCGTCATCATTGTTACATCTAGGATAGGTCGCAGAGTCAGTGAAGGTGTGTTGTTTCTTGTGCACATTCGTCATGACTGCCTCATGAGCTGCTAGCCATAAGAACATGCGTATTTTAGATGGGGTAGCTATATTCCAGAGCTTGACCCACACCCCATCTAGTTGTTCAGTATCATCAGAATGTAGGGCATCATAGGTTGTGCTTATAGAGAACCTACCAGTAGGATCGTGCCTCTAGCTCCATAGATCTCTATCATTGTTCCGGTGGGGGGCAGGTAAATTAGTAATCTTCTCCATGCACTGTGGAGGGAGATAATTCTTCAGGAAGTTTATATCACAATCATTCTTAAAATTAATCATGCTGGATACCTTCATGTCATTGACCTCCTTCGATATAGGTTTGGTGACAATTTCGGATAGCTTTCCCTGGATAGGTACCCAGTGGTCGTACCACACAGAAGTATCCCTACCATCCCCAATGATCCTGGAGCTATTGGCGACAATGAATTCTTTCCCTTCGTAGATTGCTTTCCAGAAAGGGGTAGCTCGACAACCCTTCTGGTTATTGTAGTTCTTGTACTTGTTCAGAAGACCCTCCTCCAAAGCATATTCTTCTCATTCATTAAGCTCAAGGTATTTTTCCATAGGAGAGATTTGTTCCAATCCAACATGCTTTTGATACCCAGACCTCCCTTCTCCAGGCTTTTGGTGACCTTCTTCCAAGAAACTAGCGATGTTGGCCTCTCCTTTCGTCCACCTCCCCAGATAAATTGCCTTATACTCTTGTCCAGCTTGTTACATGTAGATATCGGTAGACTTGCAGTCTGCATAGCATATGTCGAAATAGTAGAAAGCACAGATTTGGCTAAGCAAATTCTTCCCGCAAGGCAAAGGGTCTTCGCTGCCCAACCATTAACCCTCGAAGTGATATTGTATGTGAGATAGGCATACGTTCTCTTATCAATTCTCTTATGAAGAAGGGGGACCCCAAGATATTTCCCCAGGGCTTCCGTCTCTGCTATACCACTGGTCGAGCAGATCCGAGACCTCAACGCTCGACTAACAGACTTAGAGAAGAAGATTTTCGATTTATCAATAGAAATTCTTTGACCTGAAGCCAACTCAAAGATGCTGAAGATGTTGTTGATGATAGCGATTTATTCTACAGATGCCTGGGCAAAGAGGACTATATCATCCGCAAAGACCACATGGGAAATAGCAGGCCCTTGTTGAGACATCTTCACCGCTTTCCAGAGTTTGTATTTCACAGAATTGTTTATAAGTTGTGTAAGTCTTTCCATACAAAGCACAAAAAGATATGGTGAAAGGGGATCTCCTTGACGGAGGACCCTGGTAGCTTTGAAAGCAGGAAGAGAGGCTCCATTCAAGATAATACTCGTCTGACCAGCTTGTAAAGAGTTCATGATATATTGGTGAACATTCTGGGGCCAATCCAAATGTTCCAGAGTGTTGTCAATGAACGCCCATGACAGCCTGTGATAGGCTTTGGAGAGATCGATTTTAATCGCCATATACGGTGCATTGGACTTCCTCCTCATGTTATGAATAATCTCTTGGACCACAATGATGTTATCAGTAATGCTCCTCCCCGGAACAAAGCTCGTTTGAACCTTGGAAATCCAAGTAGGTATGTTGTTGGACCCGTTCTACAACTAATTTGGAAGCAATCTTCATAATGGTGTTATTAAGATAAATGCATCGAAGCTGAGAGAATTTTGTAGGATTTTTGTTCTTTGGAATCAACACAATGCACGACCTAGCAATGGAATCGTCGATCGGTTTCCCGTTCAGTGTGCTCTGTATTGTTCTGATCACCGAAGGCCTAATCACCTTCCACTATTTTTTGAAGAAGAGATAGTCGGTATCATCAAGCCCTGTTGCTTTATAAGGATTGGCATCCTTGATCAACTTCCATATCTCATGCTCCGTAGGCATCGCAGCCAGTTGTCTATGTTGGATGTTGTCAAGCTTCTTGAACTCAGCTGGCAGACGATTCATATTGTTCGCAGACGTGGTTATAGAGGATGTAAACATATCCTTGAAGTGCTGCTGGACCAAGTTATTCAGGTCAGAAGTGTTTTCAATGCAAACACCCTCCTCATTTTGTAGCTTGGATATACGGTTCATACACCGCCTATTGTTTACAAAGGCATGATAATATTTGTTGTTGTTATCACCGTATTTGAGCCAGTTAATATGGCTACGTTGTTTCCAGGCTTCCTCTTCCTCCAACATAATCTTTTCGAGCTCCATTTCGAGCCTGATACTCTATCTGTGTGCCTCCATGCTGTATGCGGTTTCTACCTTCTTCTGAGCTACAGAGAGTTTATTGATGAGCTCATTTTTCTTCTTCTTTTGTTTTCTGGTGATACCTCTATCCCAGTTGCTGATCTGGTCCTTCACCTCCTCCAACACAGAGTGGAAATGTCTGCTGGAGTCCTAGGAATCTCGCATTAAATGTTTAAACTCCAGTTGATCTTGCCAAGATGCTTTTTCTTTGAATCAAGGCTTGCTAGGAGGGGTAAGTTTATGAAGAATGACAATAGGATTGTGGTCCGAACCAATACGAGGAAGATTCTCACAAATGTAGTTCGGAAAATTCTGAATCCAGGAGGCATTAGCAATGGCCCTGTCAAGGCATTCATGGAGGATGCCCTTCTTGTAGGTGAATCTGTGCCCGGTACTCCCTATATCAGTGAGGCCAGCCTGGGTGAGCGAGTTGTTAAAGTTCGCAGCCTCACAAAGGTTAAAGAAGTTACTTCCAATCTTCTCGTCTAGACTTAACATACAATTGAAATCACCCAAGGTGATCCATGGTTTGTGATGGTGGTACTGAGCCAGAGGAGATGGTCCCACAGAACAGGGCGACGTGTGGGGGACGGAGAGGCATAGACAAATGTAGTATAGTAGTTGTTGTTGATAAGGCAGTGAATAAAGTATTTGTTGCTCTGGATGATGCTGATCTCACATTCCTGTTCATTCCATAAGACCCATATCCCACCTAAGAAACTGGTTGCTTCCACTCTATGCGAGCTCGAGAGACCAATCTCCCTTATAGCTCTATCAGCTTGTTCACTTGAGATTCGGGGCTCAAAGATGACTACAATTTTCACAGCAAACTTCTTTATGTTGTTTTTAAGGGATTGGTGGGCTTGATTCTTGTTGGCACCCCTAATGTTACAAGCTATTGTATTAATCATAAACAAGAGGTGTGTAGATTTACTGGTTAGCACCTGCTGCTACACCTTCCTTCTGCTCACCTCATCTCTTCATTCCGCCTCAGGTATTGTAGATATGCCATCTGGTTCGGCTACTTGAATGAGTAGGGTCTCCCTTCTCCTTTGCTTTCCTCCCCGCCATCACTGGGTTCTTTCTAGCTATTGTGCTAGAGTTAGTTGAACTCTCTTTAATCACTGTCGAGTTGTCGACCTCTGCAGTGGTGATCTTGACAGTAATCTCCAGTTCCCCTGCTGGTCTCCCCATGATGACCTCATCCCCCTCCGATATAATTACATTGTGCCTTGGGTTGTCACTAGAAGCCTATGTAACCTGCACCTCCTTATCATGTCTTGTTTTTGGTTTTTCTACTGGTGTTTCTTCAGTGCTCTTCGAGGATACATCAGTGTCTTTATTTCTTCTTTATTTTTTTTGCCATACCTTTGTGCTGCTCGCCTGGGGTTGGTGCTCTTCAGTGTCCATTTGTTCCTCATCTCTGGGGTTTGCCTCTTCCTCCTCTTTGCCGTCTAACACCTGGTATTTGTTGCTATTTTCCCTCCCTTGAGTTTTCCCCTTACGATTCAGATCCTTTTCTTTCTTTCTTGGAGGTCAGTTGGCTATGATTTTCTTCCCATAGTACACCTGCCACTTGTCTTCCTCATCAACCCATCGCACCCCAGCCTCGTCCACCACAGGTTTCGGATCTGCTATTGCCGGTGCTTCAGAAGGTCCTTTGCAGTATTGCGCTTCATGACCCAATCTCCCACACTTGGTACAGAAGACCGGTAGGGATTCATACTCCAGTTTATACTCTCTTCCGTTAATCAAGATCGTCAGATGTATAGGAAGGCTAGTATCCAGTTCGAGAGCGAGTCTAGCAAACTTGCTCCTCGTACGATTTATAGAATGATCGTCGACTCTGATCAAATGCCCTGCTGCTTCCCCGATCTTATTAAAGATCTCCATGTTGTAATAGTGGATTGGCAGACCTATCACACGAACCCAGGTTACGATATGGTCTGGGATACCTTTAGAAGGTTCAAAATAACCATCCCAGGGCCATACCATTAGGCACCCTCCGAAAAAAGACCATGGGCCGCCGGTGAGCACATTATCATGGTCGTTCTTGTTGAAAAACATAGCCACATACTACTGATCGGTGAGTTCAAAAAGTTCAAATCTTCCCATCGGCCTCCGAAGGATCTTTAATCTTTCGTGCATGGTGAGAAACCCTACCAATCTATCTATAAGCTTGACAATTACTTAGTGTTTAAACAGCTTGCTGAGAATTTCCTCTGCCTCTGGAGCAACATATATTTCCAAGTAACCATGGATGTTAATCAGTTCTATGTCATCAGGGTTTACTACCTCCTCCGGTTCGTCGTCGATGAAGACAAGGTTTGTTGCCGCCCCATTGCCACCTCCTGTGCAAGCTTGCTTAAAGTTTAGGGTTTTCGCCGGAGGTGGCACCTCTGGTTGAGTAGGATTCACAGTAACCACTTTAGGTATGTCCATGTCCATACCAATAGGTTCAGCCGTTGGTCTAGCTTCTGCGGTGTTTCTAGGAGTCGCCCCTCTCATGTCTTTATACGTGATGTTGATGCCTGTTTCCTGAACCAGTCGTTGCATCCCAAACTCTTTCTGAGTCAGACTCTTCCTTCCATCCTTTCCTCCTCCAGACGATCTGTCATCGTCTTTTAGGGTTACGCCCCCGTCGCCTGCGCTGCCTCTCTCCAGAGCTCCCGAGACCCCCGTCATTCCCTTCTATATTCCTTCCTTTTCATATTATCACAAGCATAAGATTTAGCATTCCTAGATTTTATCTAGGAATCTCTTATATACCTCATCCTTTTTATAAAGGTAAGAACAATATGAAACATCTATAATGTTACTGTTCAAAATGTAAGTCCTCATAGGACTAATCAAGGAAAGCTCAATCAATTAATTTCTTAATTTAACTCAGGAAACCATAAAAAGACATATTAGAATGACATTATTTTCTCTAACCTGTCATGATTCATTGATAGTTCATTGTCTCAGGTTGATTCTTACCATAGAATCTTACCATTGCTAGTTGCCGACTACGCTTTCTGTTATTATATACAGATGAACCAGCTTGGGACGCCTGTCTTCGTCCTCGTGTGCTATCACTAGAACATTGCTTATGAGAGTCCTACTGACTCTAGCTCAGGGGTTGATTCACCATAACATTTTTGGCTGAGCAATTTCTAGCCAGATGTCCTACCTGTCTACATTGATAGAAAATTCTAGGATTTAGATGTGGTCTAGAAGGTTCTTTACCCTTTTCGGGTAGCCATTGCCTTGGTGCACTAGTACCTGGTTGTACCGGTGGTACCAAAAACTTCTTCTTTTTGGAACTACTAGGCCTCTGTTCCTGAGTTTGGATAGGCCTTTTCTCAATTCTGCCTTTATATTCCTTTTCTAGACAATTAATTCTGATATGTCCAGGTTTCCTACACCTATGGAAGATCCTAGTTTCATATTGTATCCTATTCCTTTCATCATTTTCTATTGCTTCAACCTGTTGGTGTTGATTACGTATCTTATTGATGTCCAAAACATCATCATTGGGGGATGGTGATCTAGGTTGCATTGACAATGCATGATCTACTATATGCATCATAGTTGTACTAAATTGCTCAAACAGAGAAGGGAAAGTTGGGATCTCTATCATGTCTAGGTCAAACTGGGGATGTGCATGTATATGTTCTTCTCTACTCTGATCCCCTGCACCTCTTCCTGGTGCAGCAGTGCTGCTCTCAATAGCATGCTCTTTGTGTGATCCAGACATCTTCAAGTTCTTCTTCTCCTCCTATATGAGCAGAAGTCACTATCAGATAGACTGGGAGACACTTAGAATAGACTCTACTACCTTAATCCTATGTCTCTGTAGACTCAACGAACCTAGAGCTCTAATACCACTAAATTGTGGCATCCAACTTATAACAAAACATGGTTTACTTAAGCAGAAGAGATCATTTGTAGAGGATTAATGAAAATCACTAAAAATTAAAACCAATTACACAGAGATCCAAACATAGGAAAACTCTTTCATCAAGAACCAATGTATAACATTTACATCCTGGTTCATAATTACATAACTTGTACCATCTTTTCTCGAGGATTACAAACATCAGTTGCCATATTAACATTATATATAGACAACATAAGAACCTCGAGGCATCAAGCCAAAGTCTCAGATCGATTCATTAAGAACACTAACTATAAACTCCAAGGACCTGAGAGTATAGAGATGACACATAGGACTCGATGTACACATATACAAGACATGACAGCCAGACTCTCCACCAGAGATCTCAGTGTTGTCCCTGATGATGATGTCCTTTCTCTGTTGTGGGAATTATGTTTCCATGTCTGCATCCACCTTAACAGTTGGATCCCACAGGGGTGAGACAATTTGTAAATTGCCCCAGTGAGAGATATAACTCTCTGCCAAAACATTATTATTGTAGTTTATTAGAATTAAACTGAGCAGAAGGATTTTATATATATTTAATAGTAGATAAATCATTGTATGAACATAGTGAAGTAATCTCCTTTCCTAAGGAGAGCATTGCATTTACCCATGTTAGAATCATAAGTCATCCTCCTACTTGCAATGAATATAAAGAGATATAAATAACATCTATCAACTAGAGATGCATAAAAGAAATGTAACATCCGCCAATAAATTTTCGTATTCAATCCTTAAGAAAACATGCTATATGGCTGATTACATTTTACAATCACAATTATGCCCTGAAGAGATGAGGTATACCGCTCATACTCCAATCGACCATTGTGAAGTCGAAATCGATACCATACAAGGTCAATGGAAGAGCTGGCTTCCAAGACCTCCCACATCTCAGTTAGTGCGAGACCACATGTAGGACATCTTGTGTCTCTGCTATATAGCTTTCCAGGGTATACTGGTAGCTTCTCTTTAGAGTTACAGTGGCTGATGTATTCTCTTCGCAATCAAGAGATTTCATGTTTACCTCCATCGATCCAACATTAATATTATTGGGAGATGTGTACTGCATCTATCCCAATCATTGGGATATTCATGATACATCCATCCTGATACAAAAAATGAAGGATTGAGAGGTTTAATGTTTACCTTCCATCAATTCCTTCATTAGGATATAAGGATATGTTTTCCCATCAACCCCCACATATTCAAAAATATGCATTCCGGGTTTTTCCGTGGAGCAACCCATTTCACCATCAGTAAATACTGACACTGATGGATCTATGATCAGGGCTCTACATGATATGATTTCACTTGATTAATTAAGTACATTAACATATTCTTTTAGCATCCGTCAAGTTCTCAAACAGAAATTATTATGACAATTGCTACAAAGAAACATGTACTATTATCATCAATTACTTCTTAGTCTTTAAAAGACATTGGGATCTCAGTCCCTCAATTCATTACTTGAAAGTCCACATCTCTCAACAACATCATTATTATACTTATCAAATCTGGGTATTCATACCCTCCATTCATCGTTAATCACTGTTACCAACTATTAGGTAACTATTACCTCTAGGGCCTCAGACTGAGGTATACATGATACTTGTTACACAAGCATGTCAGATGACTCACAAGGCCATAAAGTGTCTTACTATTACCTCTAGTCCCTCAGACTGAGGTATGCATAATACTTGTTACACAAGCATCTCACATGGCTCACAAGGCCATAAAGTGTCTTGTCACCTTTCACTAGGAAACAACTTGTTCATATGGCTCACAAGGCCAATCAATATCTATCTCAAATAATCTTCATAGCTCATATTTGGCTATTCTTATCATATCATGATACTTGTATGGTTGATATACATAATAACAACCATAAAAATCACTTATCACATCATGTGGTACAATAGTAACACCACCATTCCTTTATCAGGATTAGGGTTTACTATCAAATAGGATTTTCCATTCCATTGCTCAATTTAGGGTTAGTATTTCCCATTTCACATTAGTTAGGGTTTCATGTTCACTTTATTAGTACAACCCTAATTTATTGTTTCATTTCTCTAGAAGCATTCAATAATATCATAAGTATTACCTCATGATCATTACTTTCATCATATATTATTAATATTTATCAATTCAAGGTATGAGTTCATCTCTCAACCTTACCATGGTATGTTTATATCATACTCATTATCTTGGCTTAACCCCTTTCTCATAGTTTGTTAGTCAACACTTATCAAAGTGCATTGAATTCATTACATCTTCATTGTAACAATTTAAATAAAACACACTTCTTGTGTTTCTTATCCAAGTATATTGGATTTGAGGTGCATCAAGGTATATCAACCCTGAAATGCTAAATGTAATATCTATCATGTCTTAATGTATCACTTTTCTCATCACTTCCAACTTACTTAAGTTAATCAACTGACCTTGTATTAAGGTATTTCCCTCTTAATACTTTAACCACTAACCTATCACCTTTATCATGTAGTGCATAGGTCACCCATTTGAATTTGTACAACTATCTTTAATGATACAAACTTATCTCAAGTTAAGGGATTGCTTGCTATAAGGTTACCTATAAACAATCACTTTAGGTATTTCCCTTATTAGTGTAATAATCACTATTCCATTATTAGGATTAGGTCTCCCATACCATCACCCTTTGTTAGGGTTTTTGGTTTCACACACTATTATACTTCATTAGGGTTAGGTTTTCATATAGCATCACCCTTCACCAGGCCTTCTCATGACATTGCCCATAATTAGGGTTTATTATTCATCCCAACTAGGGTTTCTCATGGCATCACCCTCAATTAGGGTTTCTCAGAATATCTCCCTCAATTAGGGTTTCTCATATGACTTTACCCTAAATTAGGGTTTCATGAAGCATCTTCTCAAATTAGGGTTTTTCATGATGTTACCCTGAATTGGGATCTCCCATATTATTACCCTAGATTAGGGTTACACATTTACCCTATATTAGGGTTACACCTAATATTGCCCTAAATTAGGGTTAGGGCTCAACAACCTTCTTGATTAGGGTTTCATAAACTCTTTATTAAGGATCATACCCTAATTACATAATTATTCAAATTGAAGGTGATAAAGCTTGACCTTTACATGATAATTATACATGTATTAATTCCTCTCTCTTTCACCCTCTCTAGTGTTTCTACTACTCGAACCTTGATTAGATTGAGTCTACTCTTTATTTAAATTTAAGGTCTTTCAACACTTAAACAATTTAAGGTCTTTCAACACTTAAACAATTTAAGGTTTCAATCAATGAACCGACTATCAATTGAATTCTTGATTCATTCATCAATTGAACTATTGAATCATCCTTCAATTGGAACATCAATTAGAGTTTTGAATCCAATTGAACTAGGATTTATAATCAGGAAACCATCAATTAGGGTTTTGAATTCGAGGAACCATCAATGGTTAACATTGTGGAACTAATTCAATTGAAATCAATGAATCATCATCAAATTATGATATGACCTGACATCAAACAGTCTTGACGTCATTTGGATGACCTCCAAACGGTCTTGAGACCGTTTGCCTCATCCATCATTAAAAATTGTGAAATTCAATTAGGGTTTGGATCATTGGATTGATAATCAAATTAGCTATTGATTGCATTTCAATTTGATATATCTGGATCTTCAAATACACAACCATACTCAACCCTAGGCCTCCAAATGGTCTTGGTTGACCTCCAAATGGTATTAAGACCATTTGGGTGATCTCCAAATGGTCTTGAGACCGTTTGGGTTAAGCAACCTAAAGTTTTAAATCAACCAATTGAAATTTTAGCACTTAACCCGATTAGAGTTTCTAATTAGAGGATTGTCCATATATTGGATCAATCAATTGGATCCATTAGATCATCATCCAACATGTACTAGGGTTCTTACCTCGAATGGTCAACCATCCAAATGGTCAACCCTTCTAAACGGTTTGGGATCCAAACCTTCAAACAGTTTGCAAACCGTTTGATCTCCAAACGGTTTGGTGAAACCGTTTGGACCAAGGTCTTAAAACTGTTTACAATAGAAACTTGTTGGAATGTGTGCCTACGATGATGTCATCATCATCAAGCCTTAGTCCATCAAAAACTACTTCCATTATCATGGTAGTTGCATCAACTAATCAAAGGAATGGTAAGAAGAGAAATTGAACATAATTGATTGAGAAGTTGAATTCAATAACAATGAATAGGGCTCAAGTTATATAACCCGCCTCCAATTGAGCTTCAAAGCTTGGAGCTTCATGTCAAAAATGGTTGAAGAAGCTTTTTCACACCACAAGGCTCGTTCCTCAAGCTTTTGAGTGAAAAGGAATGGTTAGAATAGAAGATGGGATCGAGATAAGAAGAAATCATGCATTGATTTGTGATTTCCACTATGAAATATAGGTGAACAAAGGTCAAGAAGCTTACCAACAGGTTGGGGGTCGTCCTCCTGCTGATCCTAGCTCCCTTGGTCGTTTTTGCAAGCAAAGAGAAGAAGTGGATTCGAAAAAGCCTTTGATTTGAGTTGTAAAAGTTGTTTTTATAAGAAAATCAATGAGAGAGAAAATGCCTTATAAAAATCTTTCAATTCCGAAATGGTGCCACCTCTTCCTCCTCAATTCCTTTCATGCAAAGATATCTTCCTCACCTCCTAATTCCCTTCCATTATCCATGAATTAAGGGAAAAGAAATTAAGCATGTTAACCTTTATAATATTATTATCCATAAGTTAGTGGATATTTCTTTTTATTTTCTTAATGTGAGTGGGTTCTACACTCACGTAGATATTTCCTTTGCCATTGCAAGGCACAAGGACGTTCACAATTGATAAAATTCAACCATCTCGTTTTTGGTTGAAGGCCCTTCAATTATTTTTGCATTTAATTGAATTAAGGTTTCAATTATGCTTAAATCATGATTATTTTAATGTCAAGATTCTCTCTCCTTTAAAGTGATACAAATGAGATACCCCACTCATTTTATTTTCTCTACATGATGCCAAGAAATATTAGGGACTATTTTGAAGTGGTAAATTGCATATTGAACCCTGGGTTTTGGGTAAATTGCACATTACACCAAAACTAGGTTTTACTACACAAACATTGCTTTATCAACTTTTTCTTGGTACTCAGGCTTTTTCCAAGACATACCTCTGCATCATATTCATTATCATGATTCTTTAACACATGAGGAACATTTAATCATGTAACATTTGCAAGTTAACCCCTCAACTTGGGTAATTTGTACCTTAGTCCAAAATAAGCAAACATTGCTTCAACATTATTCAAATAGGACCAAAATTGAAACATAGGTTTCTCATGGGCATTAATTACTTTTCACAAGATAAAATTAAGGATCAAATTAACTTGCTTAAGAAAAACTCCCAGGGTTAAGGCATAACCCAGGTCAGGGATGTTACATTCCACTTGCGTGGAATTGCGTGCACCACTAAAAATCATAAAGATAGTAAGTCTTTAGGTTTAGCCTTGCTTATACTAGATTAAAAACTCCACCCACGTATGCTAGGATACGTGGAAGTCTTATCGTAGTATAGTTAAGGGTCGAATCTGTAGGACAACGATCTTGTTGAGATCAACAAGATAGAAAATGTAATAATTTCATTTAACTCCTTAACAATTGGTATTTAGATCAAAGAGTTGGTTTGGTTGTTTAAACTAAGTGCAAGTAAAGTAAAAGCAAGAAAGTAATTAGGAAGGTAAATTTAAGGTCGTAAACAATATTAAGAAACCACTAGGATGTGATCGGCTTTCGCCACCACTACTCATGGATCAAAACATACATCACAATAACTTGGCTTGCAAAGGAAAGTGTCTAAATAGTTAGTATCTTTGGAGGCTTAGCCTCCTTTCAGATAACTAACTACGAGAAACGTGGAAGTGTTTCAATGCCAACCAATCCCCAGACAAATGGTCACTTGCTTTGCATCACTCCCCTCGCAAAGCATGTTCCTCGACCCGTCAAGGTTGCACTTTCATACGTCAACTGATTCCATTTCATAGTATGAAAGTGCAACAATGGAGGTGAGTTTACTCCACTTCTTGAGAAATACTCCTAGATACCGAACCAAACGTATGGTGACTACATACAATCTGGAACCAACAAATTGTCGATATTTGAATCCAAAAGTACAAACATAGACAATTTGCACTAAAAGATAATAGATAACACAAGTTGGTGATCAAGCAACTAGCATTCATTAAATGATTGATGTTGAACTAGAAAGATAGTGTTTTTCCTATTACAAGCTCAAGAATTACAATTCATGGAATAAAAACATGGGTAGAAGGGATACTCCCCGCACCCTAGTGTATGAGACTACTCGCTCATGGAAAGAACAAAGAAGGGGGTGAGAAGAGAGAGAGAGCGTCATCTCCATGAAGGAGGCAGGATGGTCGAACCCTTGGAGAGAGAGAGCAATGATCTTCACACTTCATAGCTTTCTTGATGATGAATCCTCCTCTTCCCACCGTCTTTGTCGATGAGAGAGAAAGTAGCTTGGAGATGGAGTATGGATCTCAGACCAGCAACCTCGGGGCAGTGGGTGAAGGATGGAATGGCTCTAGAGCAATAGAGGCAGCCTTTGGACGTCTGAAACTTGATACCTTTGTGAGGACCTTTCGGGTCTTATTTACAGGATTTGAGTGGAACTCAAACGGTTTTGGGAGATTTGGGCCTAAACAGTCGTGAAGACCGTTTGGACTCTCTCTCGGTTTGGAGATCGTTTGGAATCTCTCTCAGTTTGGAGACCGTTTGGACTCTCTTGGTTTGAAAACCATTTGAGTTCTCATGGTTTGGAACCGTTTTCCTTTATTCGGTCTTGGGATCGTTTGACTTTACACAGTCTTGGGACCGTTTGTCCTTCATTCGATCTTGAGACTGTTTGGTGTCCATTCGGTCTTGGGACCGTTTGATGTCCATTCAGTCTTGGGACCGTTTGATGTCCATTCGGTCATGGAACCATCTGGTGTCCATTCGATCTTGGGAGCATTTGATGTCCATTCAGTCTTGGGACCGTTTGGTGTTCATTTTGTCTTGGGACCGTTTGGTGGTTTTGTAATTTTTTTGTGGTTTTCTATAAGAAATAAAAGGGGAAAAGTTAGTCTGATGGTATATTTACAATAAAGTGGAAAATTAAAGATTGGTCTAATTTATTTCAGAAAGGGTATGGAAAAATGAGGAAAACTAGTAAGATAACATCGCAAAATGGGAGGTTATCAACATCGCAAAATGGGAGGTTATCAGAAATTGAAAATCAATGCATGATTCTTCTTATCTCCATTCCATCTTTGATTCTAGCCATTCCTTTTCACTCAAAGCTTAAGGACGAGCTTGGGATAGTGAAAGGTGTTGCTTTCACCATTAAAGACGTGGAGGTTGAATCTTTGAAGCTCAATTTAAGGCGGGTTATATAACTTGAACCCTTGAACTTTGTTATTGATTCCATATATGTAGCAATTGTTGATTCCTTCTTTATTCCTGAAATTTTATTTGATTGAATGATGCAATCACCATGAAAATCACAGCAAGCTTCATGGGTTTATAGCTTTATGATGATGACATCATCATAAGCACACACCTCCACAAATATCAATTGCAAATAGTTTCATAATTTTGGTCCAATCGGTCTTACCAAACTATTTGAAGACCAAACGGTTTGCAAACTGTTTGGAGGTTTGGGTTCCAAACCGTTTGGAGTGGTTGACCGAATGGAGGGGGTTGACCATTTGAGGGGGGTTTCTGATATGTTGAATAATGATCTAATAGATTTAATTGATTGGTTTCTAAAACTTCTATGATTGGATAATCTACCAATTGCAAACCCTCATCAAGTTGAGTGTTGAAATTCTGTGAAAATGTGGTTTTTGCTTTAATTTCGAGGACGAAATTTCTTTTAAGATGTATACGATGTGATGGAGTGGACTTTTGAAATCCTTAAATGTCCAACAGTATAATTGAATTCATACATGTTGAGTAGTTTTGAGAGTCACAAGGGCTTTGGTAAATTTTGAGTGTTGATTGAGGTTGATATCATGACTAAGATCCCAAAGTTTATGCCCCGTTGAGGTATTTATGTGAATGGTCAATCAGCGATATTTAAGCATTCAATTTTAGTAGAATGAAGATCAAGTTGTGAAGAAGTTACGATTAAAATCTGATGAAGTTTGAGTGCTCCTAGAGAGAGATATTGAGGTTTGAAAATGATGTGATAATGTTTATAATCTCGTGTGATAGGCAAATGTTCAATTATAGTCTGCTAGGCTTTGATTGATATCTTAGTTTCCCGCAGATCTTGTGTTGGGTAAGCAGCGTGGACATTGCTTGTACTTTGGCATGTGATAGGATGATAGAGTATTGAGTAGAGATAGCACGGATCAGTAGTGAGTGGCCTGACCCAACCAATCTATGGGATGATCCGATCGATCAGCCGCCTCCGCACCAAGTCTAGTAGTGGACGTGGGTAGAGCCACGAGTTGCCCACGATCCCCATGTCGAGGAGAAAGGGGCAGCATGTGAGGGTAACCGATCAGTTGCCAGTGAGGGTGATGACTCAGCCTACTCCGTGATCAAAGCAGGAGACTAGAGAAGTTCATCTGAGGTACTTTTGTACCCACAAAAACCTCACACAGACCAACGTCAAGTAGGAGATGCAGTAGCAGCAGTAACATGGAGGAAGGAAGCAACCGCAGCAGGAGTTGTTGTCTGTGGAGGTGCTAACATGGAGGAGCCTCGGTTTGCTCATAGAACACCGGATGCCACGACGGCACTCACGATCAGGAAGAGGCCCCCACGGCGGCGGCCGTTGTCCAGGAGACGACACCAATTGGGACGGCGACGTGGATCAAAGGTGCGCAATAGCAGCCACTCCTAGCTAGATTCTTGAGCATGTGGCGAGGAGGTCCACGACGACATCGTCGGATGTCATTCTATCATGCGAAACATGGCCTGGACATACTGGAGAAGCACGTCGGAGGCTGGATTCCCTGGCGGCAACGGCAGTTCACGGACACGGGACAGAGACCCAGTGGTGCCTGGCGCTCGTTAAGGAGATCGAGAGGACGCTGATGAGGAGAAGGCATGTCACCATCTTACCAAAGAAGATGATGCCCGAGAGAGATGGAGATCTAGCGGAGGAGAAGCGAGGTCGGCAGAGTGTGTGTAAATCTGGTGGATCTTATGGAGGTGCTATCAAGCGAGGAGACGAGAGGTTCCTATCCCTCATCGGTGCCCTGGAACACGGCGGCGCCCAGGCGTTGCGTCTGGCGGAGAAACCGCTTCTCCCACAATAGCCTAGAATGCAAGGGAGAAGGAGCCACGAACCAGATCACAGCATCAACCGGACAATCAGCCAGGAACCAACCGGCCCAAACAAGGAGCCGATTTCATGGTGGACACGTGGCGAAAGATGAGTGGCCTGCAAAGGTAAATACTTTCAAATATCCAGAATTGCATAGATCTTGGGTAATTCATAGTAAATAGCCCGATTATCAGAAAAATTCAAGTAAAGTACCAAAATTCTCATAAAAATGTGTAGAACCACATGAAACCTTAATACTAGTCTTTTGATGCACGAATAATAGTAATATCATGTAGGATGTGTAATGCTTGTTTAATGGATAATAAATATCGAATGATGTTCTAAAATTATGGAAAAATATCAATAAGTCTATAATCATGTTTATAATGCATATGATGTCAGGTATGGTCATGTTGATGCACGAAAGCATATAATTTGATTAATATGGCTAATTGGGGCTAATAACACTAAAGATAATGCAATTAATGCATACATGCTCAATAAATGATGAAATTTACAGAACACCCTTATATGTGTAACTAGAAACTAATATGTAAATCTGAGATCAGTTTTATACACGAAATCCATGTCATATGAAGTTGACCTTAATACATGGTTTAAAATCCTAGATACGTTAATGATGTAACCTAGGGTTAATATGTTCACAAAAAGGACATGGAACCTAATGTTCAGTTGATGAACTTTGATAATGAGACGTAATCTGGAAAATGACATCAGTGAGATAATCATAAGATAAGAATGCAAGTAATGATGCATATATATTAATGAACTAAGTGAAACCCTAATATGAACACCATTAGGTTTAAGATGAGATGTAAGATGATGAGAATCTGATGACAGGATTTGATCTTGTCTTGATCAGGTGTAACAAAGATATAGATGACGTGAGGAATATGTGATTAAGTTTATCTCTTTGGAAGGTACGCCATTACCTCTTGCGCGGCTTATTATACAATATGCTTGTGTTATATAGTAGTAAAGACTTGGCATATGGTATTGATTGAAATGATTGTTCTTATATACTATGTTGTTTGAGCTTTTCATACTTATTGTTATGAACACATCAAACATAATATATTTGTTCCATTATATGAAAGCACTAACTCTTTGGTAATGTGCTTGGAAGTGACCTAACTCTTTGGTAGTGGCCACATTGTACATATGACCTAACTCTTTGGTAGTGGTCTGACCTAACTCTTTGGTAGTGGTCACCTTGTACAAATGATCTAACTCTTTGGTAGTGATCATAAAGGCCTTGGTATATAATGGAAAATAAGCTTAAAATATGTGTTCTCTTTTGTTGATGAATATCTTTGTGCAAGTATACACTTTCCTTATATTCTTCTGTTACTGCCAAGTATTAGTTTTATTTTATTGCCAAGATATGATGAGAGGTATATAAAAAGACACGTAGGAGTACTTAGTACAACATTCATGAAATATTGTGCTGACGTGTACCGCATGTAATCTTTTTTTAGGTTGTGGTTATGCTCTTGAAGATCCAGAATAGATTAGAGTTGTATAGCGAGCTGATGTACAGGTGGACCTGTTGTCTTAAGATCCTGTTGTCTAGATGTAGTACATGTATATGTATAGTTTGATGTTCAATATGTAATATCAAATGTTGTAACAATTCATTATGTAATTATATGTTGAATGGTGAACATGTGTGTATGGTTTGTTTATTGTTCATGTACATGTGCTACTGATTGTTTCCTTCTGACTCCCTTGATCTTCTCTTTCTTAGCCTGGTGTGGGGTGTTTAAATTGGGATTCTCGCTGAGGTGAGGGTTTCAATTTGGACGTCACACATCAGATTAAGTTTTAGAAAATCTGGGGACGTCACAGGTGGTATCAGAGCATGAACAATAGCAAAGCCTGACATTTGCTCATTATGCAACTCAAAACTAAAGAACCTTGAACTTAATAATCTTTTAGGGTTAGATTAGTCAT
The DNA here is from genome assembly GCA_963693085.1 of Alisma plantago-aquatica. Lineage (NCBI taxonomy): Eukaryota > Viridiplantae > Streptophyta > Magnoliopsida > Alismatales > Alismataceae > Alisma > Alisma plantago-aquatica. Next base: position 202,106,102 of record OY856413.1, read on the forward strand.
CTTTTAGAGACTAGATCTGACCTAGCCTCTAGGTTAGCACCTAGATGTCCGAGAACTAGGTCTAGACTGGTGCTTGTTGAATAGCAAGTCCTTAGATGTCGTTATTTCCTTGTAGTGCAGCGGTATGGGATGTTGCACTATTTGGAAATGACGTGCATCAAGGGAAGAGAAATCCTAGACATATTGTGCACATTGTCTAGAGTAGCTACGCTAGTCTAGCCCTTGTTCTCACCCTTTTCACTAGTTTTCATGACACTGTACTCTCTACTATGTGTGGGACACTCGTTTTCAGGATTTGGTTTTTGATTCCAATCGGATCGAACCTCGATAGTTTTCTCTGACGTTTGTTTTATCGGAGAAAACTATATAATATTTTAATATGTATATGTATTACAAAAATGTGTCCCCACACATGTACGAGTAGGAGGTGATCATGCAACCTAAGTGAAAGTGAATGACATCAGTCTAGAAGAGAGAGTAGTTCTAGATTAGATGTCTAGAGCCTTGTTGGAATATATGTGATAGATAGAATAAGATTAGATGATGATCTAAGTTGTATAGATATGACATAAGATAGTTTATGAGGATATATGTTTGTCGTTGAGGACCCAAGTTCAGTTTTGAGGATTTGAGATAAGTTTTGATGATGCAAATAACTAGGCTTTTATGAGACAAGATATGTTAAGCTAAGACAAGGTTGTGAGTCATCATGAGCCTCAAGCTCTTTTACAAAGGAGGACCTCTAGTGTTAGGACCGGTTTTGGGGTTAGCTCAAGAGAGAGCGAGACCCACAGGGAGAAGGTCAGAGAACCTAGACTCCAAGATATGAGAATTCTGAGATATGTGATATGATATGTCCTAAACTAGACTACTCCTGAGTGAATGAGTTGTGTTGCTTAATGCATGATTCCTATAGTCTTTTTGAACCCTAGATGTCCTTGGGAGGACCGAACCCTAGAGACAGAGAGAGGCTGGATATATGTGCATATGTGAGCATGAATACGAGTTCCTACCATCTGGGTGAGGGAGAGAGCCCAAGACCCCAGAGGAGGTAGCTATGTTAGTTTCTGTGAAGCCTCATGCTCGGGTTGGTGGTTTCCCACATAGGAATCTAGTGGTGTATATAAGAGAGAGAGCTTTGGGTAAGATGTATCATGGGTAGAGACCTATGAAGAAGATGTTGTAGCATGTTTTGGTTTGTGCTTATGTGGATAGAGCTTGTAAGGCTATCTCTAGTGCCAATGAGGTATACCTGAGAACCCTAGACCGAGAGGGAAGATATAGTTTGTACACATGAAATACTCATAGAGTTGAGTTAGCTCAGAGAGACTGAGCGTGACACTACCCTCGTGGTATGGGTTAAAGGAACCTCTTTTGGACTATATAAAGTTTCAATACATGTTTGATTAGCCACTGACATAAGTTTGTTTAGCACAACCATGATATAATATATATAAGGATGTATTTTGATCTCGAGACGTGATATGTAGACATGATATGATGGAAACCTAGAGATGGTTTAATTGATATCAATGCATAAATGGTTAACCATATACATGAATAAAGATGACAATGTAATATGTTTAGTTAATCTTTTGATGAAATCACTAGTAACTGTTGCAATTTATTATGAGTAATGAAATAAGATCTTGTGAATGAAACATGTTACATGAGGTGTTAATCTTAGTTCTTAATAAAGATGAAATATATAGTTTGACAGTTAGCACAACATAATGATTTTAACACCTTGACACGATCTAGATGGATAAAGTGGGTTAACTTTAGTTAACTCCCTCCTAAAAGACATATGTTAATGTTGAACATGTTCTAACGATTAGCTCATAAAATGTTGATGACACCTTGACATAATAGGTTAACTTTAGTTAACTCCTTTAGAACATGGTAATATGGTGTGGGAACCCTAATGCATGGGTAAAGATAAGGATGCAACCCTAACATATCAGATATGTCATGACATAAGTAGAGTTTCTAAACCCTTGTTTCAATCTTTTATGAAGGGGTCATTCACAGTAAATGTTTTAAAAACCTCCTAATAATGGTTCATATATGAGTAGAGAGCTTTGTTTTTGGATATGTTGCACTTAAAGTGGATCCGTACATATGGATGAAGACTTTTAATTTTCCTAGGAGTACGAGGATGGTTTACTTTCGAGGACGGAAGTTCTTTAAAGATGTATATGATGTGACAATGTGGTTTTTGCTTTAATTTCGAGGATGAAATTTCTCTTAAGATGTATATGATGTGATGGAGTGGACTTTTGAAATCCTTAAATGTCCAACAGTGAATTGAATTCATACATGTTGAATAGTTTTGAGAGTCACAAGGGCTTTGGTAAATTTTGAGTGTTGATTGAGGTTGATATCATGACTAAGATCCCAAAGTTTATGCCTCGTTGAGGTATTTATGTGAACGGTCAATCAGCGATATTTAAGCATTCAATTTTAGTAGAATGAAGATCAAGTTGTGAAGAAGTTACGATTAAAATCTGATGAAGTTTGAGTGCTCCTAGAGAGAGATATTGAGGTTTGAAAATGATGTGATAATGTTTATAATCACGTGTGATAGGCAAAGGTTCAATTATAGTCTGCTAGGCTTTGATCGATATCTTAGTTTCCCGCAGATCTTGTGTTGGGTAAGCAGCGTGGACATTGCTTGTACTTTGGCATGTGATAGGATGATAGAGTATTGAGTAGAGATAGCACGGATCAGTAGTGAGTGGCCTGACCCAACCAATCTATGGGATGATCCGATCGATCAGCCGCCTCCGCACCAAGTCTAGTAGTGGACGTGGGTAGAGCCACGAGTTGCCCACGATCCCCATGTCGAGGAGAAAGGGGCAGCATGTGAGGGTAACCGATCAGTTGCTAGTGAGGGTGATGACTCAGCCTACTCCGTGATCAAAGTAGGAGACTAGAGAAGTTCATCTGAGGTACTTTTGTACCCACAACAACCTCACACAGACCAACACCAAGTAGGAGATGCAGTAGCAGCAGTAACATGGAGGAAGGAAGCAACCGCAGCAGCAGTTGTTGTCTGTGGAGGTGCTAACATGGAGGAGCCTCGGTTTGCTCATAGAACACCGGATGCCACGACGGCACTCACGATCAGGAAGAGGCCCCCACGGCGGCGGCCGTTGTCCAGGAGACGACACCAATCGGGACGGCAGCGTGGATCAAAGGTGCGCAATAGCAGCCACTCCTAGCTAGATTCTTGAGCATGTGGCGAGGAGGTCCACGGCGACATCGTCGGATGTCATTGTATCATGCGAGACATGGCCTGGACATACTGGAGAAGCACGCCGGAGGCTGGATTCCCTGGCGGCAACGGCAGCTCACGGACACGGGACAGAGACCCAGTGGTGCATGGCGCTCATTAAGGAGATCGAGAGGACGCCGATGAGGAGAAGGCATGCCACCATCTTACCGGATAAGATGATGCCCGAGAGAGATGGAGATCTAGCAGAGGAGAAGCGAGGTCGGCGGAGTGTGTGTAAATCTGGTGGATCTTCTGGAGGTGCTGTCAAGCGAGGAGAAGAGAGGTTCCTATCCCTCACCGGTGCCCTGGAACACGGCGGCGCCCAGGCGTTGCGTCTGGCGGAGAAACCACTTCTCCCACAATAGCCTAGAACGCAAGGGAGAAGGAGCCACGAACCAGATCACAACATGAACCAGACAATCAGCCAGGAACCAACCGGCCCAAATAAGGAGCCGATTTCATGGTGGACACGTGGCGAAAGATGTGTGGCCTGCAAAGGTAAATACTTTCAAATATCCAGAATTGCATAGATCTTGGGTAATTCATAGTAAATAGCCCGATTATCATAAAAATACAAGTAAAGTACCAAAATTCTCATAAAAATGTGTAGAACCACATGAAACCTTAATACTAGTCTTTTGATGCACGAATAATAGTAATATCATGTAGGATGTGTAATGCTTATTTAATGGATAATAAATATTGAATGATGTTCTAAAACTATGGAAAAATATCAATAAGTCTATAATCATGTTTATAATGCATATGATGTCAGGTACGGTCATGTTGATGCACGAAAGCATATAATTTGATTAATATGGCTAATTGGGGCTAATAACACTAAAGATAATGCAATTAATGCATACATGCTCAATAAATGATGAAATTTACAGAACACCCTTATATATGTAACTAGAAACTAATATGTAAATCTGAGATCAGTTTTATACACGAAATCCATGTCATATGAAGTTGACCTTAATACATGGTTTAAAATCCTAGATACGTTAATGATGTAACCTAGGGTTAATATGTGCACAAAAAGGACATGGAACCTAATGTTCAGATGATGAACTTTGATAATGAGACGTAATCTGGAAAATGACATCAATGAGATAATCATAAGATAAGAATGCAAGTAATGATGCATATATATTAATGAACTAAGTGAAACCCTAATATGAACACGATTAGGTTTAAGATGAGATGTAAGATGATGAGAATCTGATGACAGGATTTGATCTTGTCTTGATCAGGTTTAACAAAGATATAGATGACGTGAGGAATATGTGATTAAGTTTATCTCTTTGGAAGGTACGCCATTACCTCTTGCGTGGCTTATTATACAATATGCTTGTGTTATATAGTAGTAAAGACTTGGCATATGGTATTGATTGAAATGATTGTTCTTATATACTATGTTGTTTGAGCTTTTCATACTTATTGTTATGAACACATCAAACATAATATATTTGTTCCATTATATGAAAGCACTAACTCTTTGGTAATGTGCTTGGAAGTGACCTAACTCTTTGGTAGTGGTCACATTGTACATATGACCTAACTCTTTGGTAGTGGTCTGACCTAACTCTTTGGTAGTGGTCACCTTGTACAAATGATCTAACTCTTTGGTAGTGATCATAAAGGCCTTGGTATATAATGGAAAATAAGCTTAAAATATGTGTTCTATTTTGTTGATGAATATCTTTGTGCAAGTATATGCTTTCCTTATATTCTTCTGTTACTGCCAAGTATTAGTTTTATTTTATTGCCAAGATATGATGAGAGGTATATTAAAAGACACGTAGGCGTACTTAGTACAATATTCATGAAATATTGTGCTGACGTGTACCGCATGTAATCTTTTTTTAGGTTGTGGTTATGCTCTTGAAGATCCAGAATAGATTAGAGTTGTATAGCGAGCTGATGTACAGGTGGACTTGTTGTCTTAAGATCTTGTTGTCTAGATGTAGTACATGTATATGTATAGTTTGCTGTTCAATATGTAATATCAAATGTTGTAACAATTCATTATGTAATTATATGTTGAATGGTGAACATGTGTGTATGGTTTGTTTATTGTTCATGTACATGTGCTACTGATTGTTTCCTTCTGACTCCCTTGATCTTCTCTTTCTTAGCCTGGTGTGGGGTGTTTAAATTGGGATTCTCGCTGAGGTGAGGGTTTCAATTTGGACGTCACACATCAGATTAAGTTTTAGAAAATCTGGGGACGTCACAAATTCTCAATTGATTGATTTAATTTTTTGGGTTGACTAATTCAAACAGTCTCAAGACCATTTGGAGGTCACCCAAACGGTCTCAAGACCGTTTGGAGGTCAACCAAGACCGTTTGGAAATCTATGATGATGAATGATTGGATGGTTTAAGATCCAGTGATATCAAATTGAAATACAATCAATAGCTAAATTGATAATTGACTCAATGATGCAAACTTTAATTGATTTTTACAAATTTCAATAATGGTTTGAGTCAAACATTCTCAAAACCATTTGGAGGTCATCCAAACGACCTCAATATCATTTGAGGTCAGGTCATGTCATGGTTTGATGATGATCCAATGATTTCAATTGAACTAGTTCCACAATGTCAACCATTGAAGGTTCCTCAATTTCAAAACCCTAATTGAAGGTCCAATTGAAAGATGATTCAATGGTTCAATTGAAGAATAAATCAATAGTTCAATTGATAGATGGTTTAATGATTGAAACCCTGAATTGATAAAGTAATGGAAGACCTTTTTGGTCCATTCAGTTTGGAGAGAGTTTGGACCAAATAGTCTTAAGACTGTTTGAGTCCAAATGGTCTCAAGACCGTTTGGGATCAAACGGTCTCAATACCGTTTGAGACCAAACAGTCTCAAACCATTTGGAGACCCAAGTGGTTTTAAGTGTGAATTGTCCATACGGTTTCATTATTGTTTTGCTTAAATGATTTCAAACCATTTAAGGTATGAGTGACCAAGACCGTTTGGGGTCTAAGTGACCAAGACTATCTGAAGTTCAAATTGGTCAAACCATTTGGACATCTAATATGATTAAAGGTCGGTTAGCTACTTGATTAATAATGATGTAAACCAAAGGTGATTATAATGGTTAACCCAAACTGTGTGTATTTAAATGAAGAGCTGACCTAGATCAATCTTGGAGTGCTTAACATCCTAGAGAGGATGAGAGAGAGAAGGAGAGAGAGGAATGCTTATATAATTAAGCCCTAATCCTCTCATTATGAATAAAATATGTAATTAGGGTTTGATCCATAATAATGAGATCATGAAACCCTAATTGAAAAGAGTATTGAGCCCTGACCCTAATTTAGGGCAAAGCTGGGTGAAACTCTAATTTGGGTGATGATGCAACCCTAATTTTGGTAATTGGGTGTGAGAAACCTTACTTGGATGTGAATGGTAAACCTTAATCCCTAAAGTAGGGTAAAGGTATATGAAACCCTAGTACAGGGCAATGTTATATGAAGCCCTAACACTGGGTGATGTTATGTGAAACCCAAATGTGGAAAGATGTTATGTGAACCCTAAATTATGAAAATGAAAAACCGTATTCCTAATAATGGAATAGTAACTAATATATTGATAAGTGAAATACCTATAGAGGTTGACAATGGATATCTTTATATTAATAGTTCCTAACTCAAAGATGAGTCCATATCATTGGCAATGGTTGTATATTCTAAATAAGTGACTTATGACCAATACATTACATGATAAATGTGATGAGTTGATGCATAAAGTATTAGGATGGGAAATACCCTGATACAAGCTAAGTGGATGAATTCAAGTAAGATAAAGGTGATGAGGGAAGTGATACATCAAGACATGATAGATATCACATCCAACACCTTAAGATTTATACACCTTGATGTATTTTTTAAATCCAATATATTTGGATGAGTGACACATGAAGTGTGTCATGACAATTGTTATATTATGAAGTAATGCACTTTGATAAGTGTAGGGTAATATACCTTAAGAAAGGGTTAATCCAAGTTAATAAAGTATGATGTAATCATATTCTGGTAAAGTTGAGAGAGGAACTCATATCATGTATTATAATTCATTTAATGATAAATGATGAGAATAAATAAGCATGATTAAATGCTTATGTTATCAATGTTGGCTCCTAGCTGTGTGGAGCAATGAATTAAGGTTTGATCATTAATAACATGATCTTAAGAACCTAAATGGTTATTTGTGGAAAACCCTAATGGAGGGTGATGATATGTAAGGGGAATCCTAACCCTAAAAAGGGATTAGAGGTATTACTTCATGTTGCATGGTGTTGATATGTAAGCATTAGAACTATTACCATGAAGTACTAAACATGCAGGTATTGATGTTACTTTTATTAAAGCTGTTAATGAGCCATAATATGCCTTGTTGCCTTCAAAGTGGTAACAAGAGGTGAAATGAGCTTTGTAAGTTATGTAGAATGCTTGTGTAGCAAGAATGATGATTACCTCAGTCATATGACCTGAAGGTATTACGTTACCTATTAAGTGGTAACAAGTATTCTATGATGAACTAAAGGTTTGAATACCCATATTCTATAATCATGACGATGAACTTGTTAAGAAATGGAAATGTACCTGATGAGATGAGGGATTAAGATCCCAATACTTTGTTGAAAGAGTATGGATACAATCCATGACTCCACAAAACAATGCTAGGCATTAGCTATGTGATCTAAGCCTGAAGAGAGTATATTTTGTGGCTATAACTATATAGTGAAGACGTCAATATACCCTGGCAAGCTAATTGCAGTTTGACATGATGTGTAAAATATAATCAGCCGTGTAGTGTATTTGCATAAAGTTGAAATACGAGAAACATTGGTTGATATTATCCTGCTTAGTATAGCAGATAAATGTTATACATGTTCTTCATATTCCTTATTGGATAAGTGACATGTTGCTCTATCATGTTATAGCTACAATGATTTAGATAAGAATAATGTTCTAATTTGTTAGACAATGAATTAACTGTTGTTAAACAATTACGATTCCTCTGTTCAAATTTTTCTTATTAAACTGCAATAATAATGTTTCTGGCGGAGAGTTATATCTCTCGCTGGGGCAATTTACAATTGTCTCACCCCCGTGGGAACCACATTTTTAGGTGGACGCAGATGAGGAGGCATGAATCCTTTAGTAGTTGAAGGACAACAACAACAACAGCAGGGACAACAGTGAATTCTCAGGTGGAGACACTGGTTGATATGCCTTGTATAGATGTACATAAGTCCTATGTGTCATCTTTTTACTCTCAGGTCCTCAGAATAGTAGTTAGTGCTTTCGAGATTTTGGCTCAGTGCCTCGAGATTTTATATTGCATGTGTTTAGTTTAACAGGGTAGTTGATGTTTGTAATTCTCAGAAAAAGATGATACAAGACATGTACTTGTAAACTAGTATGTAATTAAATTACTTTAGTTTTTTGTGAAAGAGTTTTCCTATGTGTGGACCTCTCTGTAAAATGGTTTTAAGTTTTAGTGATTTTTGGTAATCCACAGCTAACGAACGCTTCCGCATAAGTAGATCTTGTTTTTTTGTGAGTTGGATGTCACATAAAGGTTGCATGTGATATAGACCTAGATGACCGTGATTCCTCTTTGCTCGAGGAATCACATTAGGATGGCCATAATCATTGATTTTATCATTTCACATGTTTTTTGTGGGATATAGCATGTATATGATACATACTATATTGTGGTGATTGGATATGTATATGTACCTATAAAAACCAAATCCCTCATTAAATATTAAACTTTTAGATTCTTTCCAAATGTGACACACGTGAAAAGCTTGATCGGCCAAGTGTGGGCACGCCCTAGCATGGTGCACCGTCTATCTCGTGGAATCGTGAAGGATGGATATGTGGGTCTGCCCTAGTAGGGTGCATATTCATCGTGTTGTCTTTGGGTCAGACTTAACAAGGTGACCTAGATAGGATCTAGCACCTTGAGGCATGAAGGTGTTCATGGCAAGGAGTTGCATGTGACATCTTTCAAGAGTTTCATATGATGCAATTGGCAAAAGTTGCCTTCCTGGAAGATCTAAGTTTTGGGTGACAACCCTAGCTGGTCCATGACTTAGAGGATTTTAGGATGTTGACCCACTAGAAGATTGTTTGCTGCAATCTTCCAAATTGATGGTGAGGGCTATCTATTTGAATAAAATAGTGGGTTATCTATTTAAAGTCCTAATTATATCGTCAAACTTTTCAAATCAAACAAATAAGTCAAAATTGAGTTTGGACTAAATTGCATATATTTCCTTTTGTAGTTCAAATGACAACAAACAACAATCATTTTTCATTGCGATCGGTCCTTGAAAAGGACAAGCTGAATGGGACTAACTTCCATGACTGGTTTAGGACATTGAGAATTGTTCTCACTCAAGAGTGAAAGCTCTATGTCCTAGATACTCCAGTTCCAGAGGAACCTGCTGCTACCGCACCAAAGGCAGAAAGGGATTCTTATAAGAAGCATTTTGATGATGCCATTGATGCAAAGTGCTTGATGTTGTGCTCCATGAACCACGAGTTGCAGAGACAACATGGGAACATGGGTGTCATTGATATGATTCAGCATCTCAAGAACATGTATGAAGTTCAAGAACGGCAAGAGAGATATGATGTCTCCAGGGTGTTGTTCAAGTGTGTCATGACAGAAGGAGATCCAGTTGGTCCTCAAATGCTCAAGATGATTGGGTATGTGGAGAACCTGACGAGATTGGGATTTCCCCTAAGCCAAGAGTTGGCTACTGACGTGATACTGCAATCATTGCCAGAATCCTACAGTCAATTTGTGATGAACTACAACATGAACAACTTTGACAAGCCATTGACAGAGATGTTGGGCATGTTGAGGACATCCGAGACATAGATGAAGAAGGACACAAGCCTAAGTCTATGATGATGATTAGAACCAAGAAAGGCAAGTCCAAGCGCAAGGGCAAGGGCAAAGCTAAGAAGGGTTCTGATGCTAGCCAGGAGCCCAAGGCATCTTCAGCTCTCAAGTCCAAGGGAGGCGTGACCAAGAGAGGCAATTGCCACCATTGTCAAAAGCTAGGACATTGGAAAAGGAATTGTCCACTCTGTCTTGAAGAACTAAAGAAGAAGGAGGCGACAAACGTCTCTACTTGAAGGTGTCATGAAATAAACTTGTAACATTTTTTGAGGTATATGATACCAAGATATAAAATGTAAAGCTCTCAACAAATGGAGCAAGTGTTTCTGCCATAGATAGGAGTACTTTAGTTTATTTTCAGCCTTAAAGGCATGTAATAGAGTTATGAACTGCTATTTCATATTTTCCAGTAAATAGAAACACATTATTTTGCATATTGAATGACAATAATAATGTTGATGTTTCAATTTCAAAGATATGATCTTTATGGCAATGCTTTGTTTCTCTTGTAATACTTGGTATGCATAAGATAAAATGATACCTAAAGGTTATTGATAGCTCAAACAATCTAATTAGCATAAATCATGAGAAATTAATTTCTAGTTTCCATATGATGGATAAGCTGGACTCTTTTTGTTAGAGAACCAGTAAGAGACATGAATCTCTTAGACATGATTAATCAATCTTCATTAATTGTAGTGGGAGAATGATTATCCTATTAGGTATAATACATGTGATATATTTACATACCTATTAGTGTTAATGTTAATACTTCAAATGGTGTTTAAAGAAATACCAATATGAATATCTTGAAGTGTTCAAGAACATCATAGATGAAGTACGAATTTGGTGAGATCAATGAATGAGATACTTGAACCAAATGTTTGATATCCTTGTGAGTGATAATGATAGTGTATCATAGTGAATTTATGATTAAGACATGGTGATGTCTAAATCACAAGGAGTCATACTCTAAGGAGTTAGAGGATGATTATCAAATAACTAAATTCTTCTTAAATAAAGAATACCCCACACTAATAAAGGACATTAAGAATCACTAGGAGTTGTGAGTTCTTATATCCTTGACAGATACACCTCAATTATCCATGTGATGAGTTGGTCATGAGATGAGTCAACTATCTAGATGAATATGAGGAACCAGATTTTGAGTTATGGTTTATGACCATTTACATCCTAAATAACTTCCATGTGAACCATAAGGTATGACCTTGATGGTAGCACCCATTGGGATGAAATCCATAAGTCCAAATAAGTCTTAAGCGCTAAGACACATGGATAACATTTTGAGAAGGATGATGCTTGTTGATTGTAACTTAATGACTAAGATATTTGGCATAACGAATATTAAAACCGCATTCCTATGAGGAATAAAACAAGGTTGTGTACGTTACACAACCTATAAGGTTTATGAATCCATTAATGCAAATGAAGTATATAAGTTATAATGGACTAATCAATGTGATTGATTCAGTACAAGAAACTCAAAGTAGGATCTTTACTTTGATAATATAGTGAAAGGGTTTGACTGATATGACAAAGTTAAGAAGGGATTTGTGATCTAGTGGGAGCGTATTCACATTCCACATGTTGATGTGAAATGGAAATGTTCTAGAATGGAAATCCGAAGTGGAAATTATCTTTAAGGAAGATAGAGATGTTTCATGTGTGATAGGAATATAGATCTATAGAGATAGTTCTCGGAAACCTCTTGACCTGTAAAGAGAGAGCATACATTGGCAATCTACACTGAATGGTTCAGTGTGCAAAGATTCAGTGGGAGAAAACTTGTCCATGTTAAATGGAGTTAGTATCTGAAGGCCAAGTGTCAAATTCTTATGAAGAATGGGAACACTAAGAATAGATATGGATCTATCATGTATGTAATCATCCCATTTCTTGCATGTATGGACATGGAAAGAACAAAATGCATTTATCATCTTGTATGTAGGACATGACAATATGATATGCTCATCCTAATGACTCGTATGTGGGACATGACGAGCGGATGTCTCTCTAGTTCCAGTAAAGGTTACTGCAATACCATAAGAACTTGATAAGTACATGAGAAGTACTAGTTCTATGGAAATTAGGAAGGGTTCACTGTAAAAGTTAAACTGATGTGAACTTTCAAAAAGGAAAGAAAATTAGTCACAATAAATATATGGGATATATAAAAGTGAATGTTTGTTGATAAAATGGAAATGTTCCAATAAAGTTGTTTAAAAGGAAATGCCTAGTATCCATGTGTTAGAGAACAATTGTGGATACTATATGCATCTGGAAGTTCATGAGATGAACTTATAGATATTCCAGTCATTAATGACAAGTAATGAATACTTGGTCATGCAATATAGATAAAGGTTAGCAAAGGAATACTAGATCGCATATTATGACAACTCCATCTCATACATGTGACGTACATTGAAGAGATGAGAGACATGTAGTTAATACCGACTTTGGAAAGTTGTTACCATAACTCACTATGTTAGCACTTGAGTACAATAACATGTGGGACATGTTTGAAGATCACTAAGAATAGGATTCAAGGGTGATTGGCTCACAGTGCAAGTGGGAGTCTGTTGGTATGTATGCCCTGAGAGCCAATCATAGGATGATTGGTGGGATACATTAAGATTGATTTGATAAACATCAAAGGAAAGCTTCTAATTCTTTCTAGTTCAGTCATATGAGATAGTGATAGAATAGATTGAATATCTAGAGAATGACAATACTCAATGATGTATGCCTTTAGGTTCAGGACCTGAATGATGAGATCATATAGATGCTAAGAGTTTATGCATTCATATTATGTCCCTAGTCGAATGTGATTGTGGAAGGTAGATAGACACAATGACACACAAGACAATATTGTGGTGTTGGTTGATGACAGAATCTCATTAGTCATGATATAGAGATATCAAACCAAACACATAGGTACTTGTTAGAGAACAAGTGTATCAGACAGACCCACTGTGAGTTTGACACATGGAACCATGACATGGTTGTCACAGTCAGTTCTCACAGAGATGGTGGTGAGTATGATTCTTTGACCTAAAATCACTACACTCAACACATGTCATTGGGTACACTTTGACATCATCAAACGCAATCTTGAAACATGGGTTGTTATAAAGATGATGATTGGGTGGCTTTGACACATGGGGCTTTTGAGGGGTGAGTGATAGATATGGGATTTGTCCCTCCTGAGGGAGTTTGATATCCATGGACACTTGATGAGTCGGATTGAGATAGGTGTGCGCACGCATGTGTGAATCAGTATGTGATATTGATGTCATACATATCTCCTTCAATATACTCTAAGATCAAGAAAGTGAATGAACATTGATAGGATGATTGTTCCATGACTTGAGTTCATTCAGGATATCAGTGACAAAGGAATTATACATTCATTGTAACACCATTCAAGGATTGTAGGATTGAAAGTTGTTCTCCAACTTTCTATTTCACTTGGGTAGCACTGATGTGCGACTAGGAACCACTCTTTGCTTGTGAAGTCATAAGTGTTATGGACTTTCACTGCCAACATGAAATGGACCTGCAGGATCACACACATAGGATTTAACCTGGAAGAGGAGTTTTTCCACAAATGATGTTTAGATTGATTACTAAGGGAGTTTAGTAGTTCAATTAAACACTCAATCGATTGATAGCTAAATATCATAGTATCCAAGGTGTTGTACTGATTGATTAGAGTATCATATTGATTGAAATTGCGATTGACTGATTTGCACAAGTCTGTTGCCCCAACCGATCAGCTCATGAGATGAACCGATCGGCTCAGGTTGGTGAACCAATCGGCTCACAGGTGAGACTAACGACTCATGTGGAATGAATCGATCGACTAAAATGTTGAAATGGTCGGCTCATGTGACCAACCGAGATCGTTTGGAAAGTCGATTTTGCAAATACAATTTGTTTCACTTATACAAATTTGATTTGGAGAAGGATTAATATTGATTAATCAGAGACAAATTTGAAAGTCAATTTGAGTTGGACTAGGACCACAAACCGATCGGCTCAGAAGTGAACCGATCAGCTCAGGGGTCCAAACTGATCGGTTGAGGTTGAACCGATCAACTCAACTCCCCAACCGACTGTTTCATGTATGAAATGATCATTTCAGGTGACGCAGTTGGTTGCTTTTGTGGAAAATTCCGAACCCTTCTACTCCTACTTTAATCATGCATTTCCCGGGATAGAGAACCCTGACCCATGACCCTCCTATATATAGGGCTAGGGGGGGCTTCTCAGGATAACAAACCAGTGCACCAGTTGCTCTACAAAGTTGTCATTCTCTCTGGTTTTGGTAAATGAGAGAGATCCCGAGCAAGTGCTACCCAAAATGGGAGGCACAATAAGTGAAAGACAACTACAGAAAAGCAATTGGTTACAAGAGAGTGTGTTGGTGACTAGTACGCCGACATGAGGGTGTGAATCCTTCTGATTCCTTATAGGACAAGGAGATCGGAGTTCCAAGTGGTCTGTGTGGACTACTACAGAGGCGGGAGACTTGTACTGCTCGAAGGACAGCTGTCAATCCCGACAGTCCCGAAGGTGCCAGTCCCAGTGCGACCAGGAGCTGCACAGACACCGTCCAAGACCGAAGGTGAAGACTGCGCTAGCTGCGAGGTAAACTTGCCGAGAAAGCCTCAGGACAAGGTACGCCTCTACAAACCATCCATCCTACTGTATAGATGTTGATGTGTTTCCTTTGTTCTGGGTTTGGCAGGAGAAAGTTTTTATTTCCGCTGCTTTCTCTGCCTCCCCTAAAACCCAACAGTGGTATCAGATCCACGTCAACTGCTCTATACTTTAGGATTATCGATATGATCAATTTTGGTTTGTCGCCTTTATTTATTGCATACGATGTGAATAAAATTGGCTTTATGCATGTACAATCCTAAATCCACAAATCCCAATATACATATATGATATGTAATATGAATGCACTCGATTTGCGTCTCCCTTAAATGAGTTTTGTGGTGGATGTATAGCATGGTTATGGCCAATAAACCCTATGTGTGTGCTTGGTTGTATGTGGTTGCTTGCATCTCAGTATGTGTGCCGATTCCACTATATACTATTCCCGATGTAACTCGAGATAACTTGAGAATTTCTTTCCTACCTTTGCTCCCCCCGAATGTAACTCAGAGTTTCCCAATTCAAATGCAAAATAGGATAGATTTTATTTCCTGTTATGTCAAAGAATAGAGGACATCTGACGAGAACTGAGATGATCGGTTCAAGGAGTGAACCGATCAGTTGGCAATCCAGACGACCGGTTCGAGGAGCAAGACGATCGGGCGGCGGCCACGAAGAGATGCACCACGGCCAGGCAAACCGATCGGTTGGAGGAGCCAACCGATCGGCTGGTGGCACAAACTGATAGGTCTGATGGCGAGTAGGTCATTCATGTGATGAGTTCATCAACTCGGATGGCAAAGCACAAAGTTCATCTTGTAAAGGTTGCATGTGATGTAGACCTAGATGATCGTGATTCCTCTTGGCTCGAGGAATCACATTAGGATGGACATAATCATTGCTTTTATCGTTTCACATGTTTTCTGTGGGATATAGCATGTATATGATATGCACTATATTTTCGTAATTGGATATGTATATGTACCTATAAAAACCAAATCCCTCATTAAATATTAAAGTTTTAGATGCCTTCCAAATGGACACACGTGAAAAGCTTGATCGGCCAACTGTGGGCACGCCCTAGCACGGTGCACCGTCTATCTCGTGGAAGCGTGAAGGATGGATATGTGGGTCTGCCCTAGAAGGGTGCATATTCATCGTGTTGGCTTTGGGTCGGACTTAACAAGGTGACCTAGATAGGATCTAACACCTTGAGGCATGGAGGTGTTCATGGCAAGGAGTTGCATATGACATCTTTCAAGAGTTGCATATGATGCAATTGGCAAAAGTTGCCTACCTGGAAGATCTAAGTTGTGGGTGACAACCCTAGCTGGTCCATGACTTAGAGGATTTCAGGATCTTGACCCACTAGAAGATTGTTCGTTGCAATCTTCCGAATTGATGGTGAGGTCTATCAATTTGAATAAAATAGTGGGAGCGATAATTAATTAAAGTCCTAATTATATCGTCAAACTTTTCAAATCAATCAAATAAGTCAAAATTGAGTTTTGGACTAAATTGCATATATTTCTTTTTGTAGTTCAAATGACAACAAACAACAATCACTTTTCGTCGCGATCTGTCCTTGAAAAGGACATGCTGAATGGGACTAACTTCCACGAGTGGTTTAGGACATTGAGAATTGTTCTCACTCAAGAGTGAAAGATCTATGTCCTGGATACTCCAGTTCTAGAGGAACTTACTCCTACCACACTAAAGGTAGAAAGGGATGCTTATAAGAAGCATTATGATGATGCCATTGATGCAAAGTGCTTGATGTTGTGCTCCATGAACCACGAGTTGCAGAGACAACATGAGAACATGGGTGTCATTGAGATTATTCAACATCTTAAGAACATGTATGAAGATCAAGCACGACAAGAGAGATATGATGTCTCTAGGGCGCTATTCAAGTGTGTCATGACAGAAGGAGATCCAGTTGGTCCTCATACGCTCTAGATGATTGGGTATGTGGAGAACCTGATGAGACTGGGATTTCCCCTGAGCCAAGAGTTGGCTACTAACATGATACTTCAATCATTTCCAGAATCCTATAGTCTATTTGTGATGAACAACAACATGAACAACTTTGACAAGCCGTTGAAAGAGTTGTTGGGCATGTTGAGGATAGCCGAGACACATACTCCCACTTGCACATAGATGTAATCACCCATGAACGTGATCTAACATTTCCTTCATACTTCTTCTATGAAATTTCTTTTGTCAAGGGGTTAGCCACATTGCGTTCAGTCCGTACTGTACAAATGTTCACATTCACTCGCTATACAATCTCTCTATGAGATGGAAGTACCATTCAATGTGCTTGGAACGCTAATGTAATATGGGTTCCTTAGCTTTTGCAATAGATCTATTATTGTCCCAATATATCTCAATTGTATCGTTGATGCTTGGACCCACCCCATGTTCTCAAAAATGACCTTCTTGATCCAAACTGCCTCCTTAATTACTTTGGATGCAATAATATACTCAGCCTCTGTTATATAATCCACAACTATCTCTTATTTGGAACACTTCCATCTAATATCTCTATTGTTTAGGTAAAACACAAATTCAGACTATGATATATAGTTATCTTTGTTAGGTTGGAAACTTGCATTGGTATAACCCTTTACCACCAACCTTTCCTCACAATTGTAGATAAGGAACTGATCCTTAATTCTTCTCAAGTACTTAAGGATGTTCTTCACTGCACTCTACTGAGCTTCATTGAGATTTGACTGCTATCTGCTCATAATTCTCAAGACATACGAGACATCTGGACGAGTACATAGCATCATATACATGATATATCCAATTGTAGATGCATATAAAATATTAGTCATGCTCTCCCTTTCTTCACAAGAATTGGGACATTGAGCTCTAGAGATAGTAACTCCATGATACATGGGAAGGTTTCCTTTCTTCAAGTTCTCCATGATGAACTTATTCAACACTTTTTTGATGTATGTTCTCTGACTTAGTCCAATAAACCTATTCTCTATAGATTTTGAATCCTAAGATATAAGATGATTTGCCTAAGTCCTTCATGGAGAATTTATTTCTTATCTATGTCTTTACCAAGTATAAAGTATGGTTGTCATTTCACATCAATAGTATGTCATCTACATACAATATGAGGAATATGATCATGTTCCCACTAACCTTCTCATAAACGCATGGTTCATTTTTATTTTGACTAAAGCTAAACTATTTGACTATTTCATCAAATTGAAAATTCCATCTCCAAGATGTTTGCTTCAATCTATATATTGACCTTTGTAGCTTATAGAGTTTATTTGCATCCTTTGAACATATAAAACCCTCATATTGTGTCATGTACACATCCTCAAGAAGATTCTCATTAACGAATTCTATATTAACATCCATCTATCGAATCTCATAGTCATGATAAGCTACAATGGCAAGCATGATCCTGATGGACTTAACCATGATAACTGGAGAAAAGGTTTCACCATAGTCAACACCTTGACCATGTTTGAAACCCTTTGCAACCATTCAACCTTTGTAAATTTATACATTACCATCAATGTCAGTCTTCTTCTTGAAGACTCACTTGCTCCCTATGGGTTTTACCCCTTCAGGTGGATCCACTAAGGTCCATATTTTGTTGGTGTATATGAATTCTAACTCAAATATCATGGCCTCAAACCATTTCTCACACTCTAGATCGTTAAGAACTTCTAGGTAGCTAGTTGAATCATCATCAATGACCGACTCATCACCTTCTTGAGTCAGTAAATAACCAAATCTATTTGGCTCAAGGTGTGTCATACTTGATCCTTGAGGTTCCTATGTTACTAGAGGAATTTGAGATTCTACATGTCTCTGACTCTATACGTTCATGTTTTACCTCTATAGGTTCAATGCTTTCTTTTTGGTCTCAAACCTCTTCGAGTGTTACTTTCCTCCCATTCATACCTTTTGGAAATGAATTCCTTTTCTAAGAATACATCATCCCTGGAAATAAACACTTTGTTTTCATATGGAGTATAAAAGTAATATCCTTTGGTTTCCCTATGATATCCAAAAAAATAACATTCATCATATTTAGGTATGAGTATTTTGAGAAGTGTTCTTACATACTGATATAGATGGTACACAGTTTAGTGTAACCATGATTGTTTATAGAGCATAACCCCAGAAGGAAGTCAGAAGTTAATATAAACTCATCATTGATTGTACCATATCTAACAATGTGTCATTCCTTCTTTCTGATACAACATTATGCTGTTGTTTTCCCTGTGGATTCCATTGTGATATGATACCAAGGTTTCATAGAATGTCCTCAAATTCTTGGCTTAAGTATTCTTCACCCAGATAAGAAAGAAGTGCCTTAATACTTTCACCATGTTAGTTCTGGACTTCATTCATGAAAGCCTTGAAATGTTTCAAGAGTTTTTGACTTGTGTTTAATCAAGTAAACAAAACATTACCTACTAAAATCATCAGTGAAGGTAATGAAGTATTGATAACCACCTCTAGCATTTGTTCTAAAAAGGACACATACATATGTGTGTATGAGGCCTAATAGATCACTAGCTCTCTCACTATTTCTGATGAAGGGAGTCTTTTTCATCTTTCCCAATAATCAAGACTCACATGTCTCTATTGATTCAAAATCATAAGAGTCTAGATAACCATTTTATGGAGTCTATAGATGTGATTCTATTTGTTGTGCCCTAGACAAAAATGCCAAAGATATGTGTTGTTTGAGTTATCAAGTTTTAATCGTTTGGTTTTAATGTTATAAAGATTTGTCTCTATATCCAGCAAATAAAGACCATCAAACATTGGGGCACTGCCATAAAATATATCATCTTTAGAAATAGAACATTGACCATTCTATATATGAATTTCATATCCATCCTTCTCCATACAAGAGACAAAAAAATGTTTCCATTTAAGACAATTAATAAATAGTAGTTCATTGAATCTATTACAAGCCCCGTGGGCAGAGATAAATTATAGGTTCCAACGATGATGGTAGAAACTCTTGCTTCATTTACAACGCATAGTTCAAAACCTCCCTTTAATAAGGGCTTAACTCTTTTTAGATCTTGTATATTTGAACATGTGTGAGATCCACATCCATTATCTAGTACCGAAGATGAATAAGTAGACAAATTTATTTCAATAACGTATATAAGTGAAGTGGAGATGTCTATCCCCTCCTTCTTCCTAAGTTCCTCCAGGTAGAGAGGGAAATTCCTCTTCCAATGGCTAGGTTGGTGACAGTGGTGACAATTGCCTCCCTTGTTTATCCCTCCATGTTCTTTGAGTGTAGATGATCGATTCTTTTGGATATCTTTAGAACTCTTCTTATCTTTTCCTTTTCCATTTGACTTACCTTTTCTATTGATCATCATCATAGACTTGGGCTTATCTTTTTTTATTTTCACTTCAACTGTTCTCAATATGCCAAGTAAATCTGAAAACAACTTGTCAAAACCATTAATGTTGTAGTTCATGACAAACTGATGATATGACTATGCCAATGATTTTAAAATCACATTAGTGACAAACTCTTAACCCAAGGGAAAACCCACTCTAGCAAGGTTCTCCACATACCCAATAAGCTTGAGAAGATGGGGACCTACTGAACCTCCTTCTACCATGTGGCACTTGAACAACACCTTGGAGACATCATATATCACATGTTCTACCTGATCTTGGTACATGTTCTTAAGTTGTGTTACCATCTAAATCACATACATTTCTCATGTTGTCTCTATAACTCATATTTCATTGAGCACATCATTAGGTACTTGACAACAACAAAGTCTTCAGAATGCTTCTTGTAAGCATCCATGTCATCCTTAGGTGTAGTGTGAGAAGGTTGATCTGGCTCTGGTGTCTCGAGGACATAGAGTTTACGTTCCTTTGTGAGAACAATATTCAACACCCTCAACTAGTCATGGAAATTGAACAATGTTCAACACCCTTAACCAGTCATGGAAATTATTCCCATTCGACTTGTCCTTCTCAATGACTAATTGCAAGAAAAATGTGTTATTGGTTTCCATTTGATTCTACAAGAAAAATTTGCAATTTGTGAAAATATGTTAGATTTGATTTAATTAAAATAAAATGTGATGATGTTTAATTAGGCCATTAATTAATTATCACTCCCACTATTTTGTTCAAATTGGTAGCCCTCACATATTCATTCAAAAGATTGCAACGTACAACCTTATAGTGACCCAAGACCCAAACAATTGAGTTATTAGCCAGCCAATGCCAGCATCCATAATCAATCATTAAGATAGGGAACTTAGCCAGTTGCATCTTATGTAATTCTTAGATAGATCGTATGTGCAACTCTTTGCCATAGTCATTTGCATGCTTCTAGGTACTTGATCTCATTTATATCACCTAGTTAATCCTGAACCAAAACCGAACATGATAGTAATGCACCTTGCTTCTAAGCCCACATGACTACCATCACACTTCCACGAGATAGGCATCACACCATGCTTGGTGTGCCCACACATAGTCGATCAAGCTTTTCATGTGTGTTTCTTATGGAAATCGTTTAAGACTTAATATGCTTGATTGGGGATTTTATATTTATATAAGTACATATCCATATGCATATCCAATTACCACATACCTATAGTACGTATCATATACATGCTATATCCACAAACAAAACATGTGCAATAATAAATCATAAGCGATGGTTATGTCCATACTATTGTTATTCTTTGGAGACACAAGAAACTACTAGCACCTAAGGTCAACATAATATGTATCAACTTGTTGTTGATGAATATATGTGCTTCAACCAATCCAGGTTCATCTGTTCAACTATGGAGCCAGTCGGTTTGCCTCCAGGTTGGTTGGTTGGTCTCTCAAAATGGTCGTTTGGCCTCCAATCTAAACGACTTTTGGATACCTCCAGACGATTGATTGGGAAACTAATCAATTGGTTTGGCTCCTCCTATCATCATGCCTCCTCAGTCCTCAATTTGATTGGTTCTTCTTCTAAAACTGGTGGTTTTCCTGGTGTAGAACGTCTTCTTTTTCCATAACATGAATTAAAACTATCCTAATGATATTCAACATATTACATGGTAATAGGGAAACCTCGAGTTACATTCAAGGGGAGCATAGGAGGGAAAAAACTAATACTTTTACATATGGAAAAGAAGATAGAGGCTTGGTATGCAAACCAAGATATAAACAGGGTAACAACCATCCAACTGTCCACAAAGATCTAGGGGTTAGTGACCATAACCATGCTATATATCCACCATGAAAATCTATTTTAGGGCAACGGGTGTAGATTGCATATTCATCATATCACATATATATTAGTTTGGATCATATGTGGTATTTAATATAATATGCACATTAATATTTTTAAGTATTTTCATCATATGAAATAAATAAATGATAAAATAGAAATCCAATCATATTGTTTAGATCCCAAAGCATAGTAAATTGATGTGGCTCTAACACCACTACTGGGAAATATGGCTTCAGATAAGGCAGTGGAAACAAAAAAAATTCTTGATATATTCCCCTATGATAATAGATCGTGTCAACAACTATGTAATGGGAAGGGAAGGTTGCAAGGTTTATATCTTCTCCTGGAGCAAGTCCAGTGATAATCCCTTATAGCAACGTGCACCTTTCTTCAAGTTTCACCTGGATGACTGTTAGTGGTAGAATCTTTATGGATCCCCAGGGATGGTAGTTGACTTCATCCACCTAGAATGTGGCAATGACCTCCTCTCCTGTTGCAGTCCACATGGACCATCGGGAACTCCTATCATTCTTGATGAACCGACAAGAAGGAGTTTTCTCTCCTAGTCAGCATGATAGTGCTAGTTTTCTCTCCCAATTGTCTCTCCCTTATTGTTCCTCCCTTTGGTGAGTAGAACTTGCTTGGGTTCTCATTTTACCAATGTTGTGAGAAGACAACAATTGTCATAGCTTATTGTTGTGTCCCTTGAAGACCCCCAGTACCCCTCTATTTATACAAGGGGTAGGTTCAGGGTTTCCAATCTGAGTATGAATTGAAGAGACAAAATTTCATGAATTTTCCAGAACATGCGGTCGGTTCAACAACAAACTAGTCATTTCACACATGAGATGACTGCTTGAACCCTTGAACAATTGTCTCCCTATATTTCCTATTCGCAATTGTATTGGCAATTAATATTCGATTAATGCACAACATGATGTCAACATCAATCATTGATCCAATCGACTTTATCAACCAAATGGTCAGTTCACAACCTAAAATGGTCGATTCATACATCTGAGCCGATTGGTTCAGTTGTTGAACTAGTCATTTTAGAGTGTTGATTGCCAATATTAGTATAAATTTACATGAAACTTGCATCGATCGTTCAATACTTGAACTGGTCAGTTCACAGTCCAATCAGTCAAATTTCAACCACTGTTGTTTAAGTTGAATACCTAAACACTTTTAGTAATCAAGTTAAACATCATTCATGAATAATCTTCTATTATAGGTGTATACTATGTGTGCGACCCTATAGGTTCCAGGTTACATTAGTAGTGAATGTTCATAACAAATTTATAACATCACAAGCAATGAGTGGTATCTAGCAAGACATCATTGCTACCCAAGTAACTAGAAAGTTGGAAAACAACTTCAACCTATAGTATGTGATTGATATTACAGTGATCACATCATTCCTTTGTCACTGATATACAGATTGAACATAAGACATGGAATCATCATCCACTTCAACGTTCAAATCATGTTCCTTGATCAAGAGGAGATTGTTTGAGAGATATGTAAGCTCAATATCATATATTGACTCACATGAGAATGGCCATACATTTCTCAGTCTTGCTTATCAAGTGGCCAGGATATCATACTCCTATATGAGGGAAAAATCCCATATACATCACTCAAATTCATCCCCATGAGTAACAATGAACCCGAGAATCATCTTTATGGCAACCCTTATTCAATGTCACAGTGGATGATGTTAAAGTTCACCAAACAACATCTAATGAGTCTAGTGATTTCAGGTATAAGAACCACAATCATCACCATCACCATGAAAGAGAATTTTGACTAACAATCATGATTTCCATGCATCACCCTCAAGGTGGGTCTGTCTGATACATTGTTCCCTATCAAGTACAATGTGTTTGGTTTGATATCACATATCATGATTAATGATATTCTATCGTCAACCAACACACACTCTAGTCTTATGTGTTATTGATGTCTATAAGCCTTCCACAATAACAACTGAATAGGGACATATCAAGAATGTACATAATCTTAACATCCATTTGTTCTTATTGTTCAGGTATTGAACCTCAAGACATATGTGATTGAGTAACATCTTTCTATAGACATTTATCATGTTACATAATTATCTCATAAAAATAAAACAAAAGAAGTTGGAAATTTTCCTTTATTATTTATAAAATCATTTACAAGATATTCCATTACAACCATCATATGATTGGCTCTCAGGGAAAATACCAACACTTTGTTGGTATGAAATATGTAAGTATCATATTTTGGGTGATGTGTTAGTACAACAAGCTATAGAGAAGGTCATAATGATTCATCAATAGTTAAAAGTAGCTCAAGACAATAAGAAGTTACATGCTGATAATTGTTGTTAGATGCTAGGGTTCCAAGACAGAGCTACCACCAGAGTTGCACAGGTTGCACAGTGGTTTCCATGCGTCCATATTAAGGAAGTGCCACCATGGTATAGAGAAGATGATATAGCCTGTGGAGGTTGAGCTAGATGAGGGTGTTTCTCATGTGGAGGGTCATGTGTTGGTCCTAGATAACATGAACAAAAGTTTAGGAGAAGTACATAGCCTTAGTAAGGGTGTTGTACACCGTGGGATAGAAGAAGCCATGTGGAAGTTAGAGGATGAGATGCATACAAAGTACCCATCCTTGTTTGATTTAGATCCCAGAGGCGAAATTCATGTTAGGGGTGTACAGTTGTAAGAAACCTGGTCTAGCTTAAGTCTTAAACATTCTTCAATAATCTAATTGGGTTCTTAATTCCTTAATCAAAACGTAATTTTGGTTTTGATATCATGTGACTAAGCTATGCTTGAATTTGGTCCAGTTTGGACATTGTTTGACTGAGTTTGCAATTTATGTGCTTATATGTACTTTTATGCAAATTTCCCCATATCTAGGGTTTTATCTATAATTGTCACATGCATGATGTGTGTCCTAAGTGTTCCTAACTGATTTGATATAGTTGTCCCTCTGAACACCAAGATGCACCATCGGATGTGTGGTGTTTTCTAACATAGGGTGGAGGACCTAGGGTTTCTCCCTTAAGTACCTTTAATAGATGGTTTTTCTGTATAAGTTAGGGGTTTGATGGTTTCACTATGAGAGTGAAGGATCTAATGATTTTCACTTGGATTATGGGATTCAAAAGTTTTTTCTAGAAGAATAAGCAATGATGGTTTTCCATGTAGTGAGCACCAACCGATGGTGGATCAGGGTTACAATATGGCTAAGCATGGGCATGATCAGATGGCCCATATGATGACACAACTTGATGGTTCATCTAGGTTGCCAATTGATGGATCTACTAGGTTGACAACCAATAACATATTTGTTTTGCAAGGATAGGGGCTTTTGACCTTTTTACACATGGTATGCATGCTTTCAACCCACAACCCCCCTTCCTTTCTCATCCTATCCTTATATACTCCTCTCCAATTTCCCAAACAAACTCTTTGCACTCCATCATCTTCTTCTTATTTCTTGAGAGGTCTGACCCAGTTTCATGGTGGAAGAATAAGAGTTCTTGACGATGAAGCTTGGTCCAACTTGGTTTTTTTTTTCATACCCTCTCTAGGATTGTTCAGAGCTTCCTAACTTAGATTTTTTCCCTAAAAAAGTAAGATCATCTACCTTATTTTTTTCCTACCCTCCTTCTCCTCTCTTCTTCTTTGGGAAAATCCATGGTGTTGTTGGTAGAACTTGAGCATGTGATTGAAGAACCTCTTCTCTCTTCTCAATTCTCTAGATCTTCCTTGTTCTTGAAGCAAGAAGTTGTCTTGGAATGTTTTGAGTGCTAAAGATAGGGTTTCTCTTCTCTCTTTCAAGCTACCTTTCTATTTGGACATTCATCATCCTCTTTGTGGTGAGTTATATAACTTTCATCATGTTTCTTGCTTACCTTTAGCTTGCTATATGTACACCATGCCCATAACAAGTGGTAACATGTAGAAAGATGATCCTTTTGGTAGGGTATGAGCATATGTAGTAGTAATTTTGTAGGTAAACTACCCATAGATCTTTTTCACATCCTTCTATTGAAGTAAGCTACTTAAAATTGGAAGTTTATGGAAATTGATGGTTTGGTTTCCTTGAATATAGAAACAAAGATTTCACTCCTCAAGAGAAATAATGATTTATACTTAGTTGTTGATTTGATGATTTTACTTATGCATGTCAATTGATGGTTTCACTAGTAAGTGAAATGATGCCTTTTCTTAGCTTGAGAAATGATGGTTACACTTCATTCATGAGTTGATGGTCATATTTGATACCTAAGTTGATTCTCTCATCAGGTAGATGAATTGATGGTTTACCTAGTACTTGAAACGATAGTTTTACTTAGTTTAGAAGAACTAATTTCACCTAGTACTGACAACTGTGGGTTTACCCGATACTCACAACCAAGCCTTTCCTATTGATTAGAACTGATGGATTGCCTATTATTTACAACATATGGCTCTACTAGTACATGAAATGATTAGTCAACTAACTTGAAGAAATGATCGCTTCAACTAGGTACCTAATCTGATGGTTTTGTTTAGCACATGAATGGAAGGTTTTGCTAAGTCCTTGAGTGAGTCAATGGTTTTTCCTAGTATACCAAAGGTACTGATGGTTATCCTTAGTATGGAAACTAATACTTTTGTTTAATCCCATGATCCAATGGTTATTCTTTGGCTAAGTGCTTTGATAATCTGACCATTTTTATTTTTGGTTGAGTATCTCAATGCTCTGATGGTTTTTGTTTTGATAAAGTCTATAATTGAACCAATGGAATAACTTCAGATTGAGACCATAAATGAACTGACGGTTGATACTTGACTAAATTCCTAATTGAAATGATGGTTACCCTAATGTTTACCTTAGTATATCAATGAAATGATGGTTTCTCCATCTGCTGCCTAATGTGATAAAGAACTGATGGTTTATCTATGGATGATAATTTGTGATGCATATCCAATCTATATAGTTGAATCATTATTATAATGATGGTGATAGTTTTAAACTTTTATATTCATGTAATGTTGAAATGATAAATAGATACAATTTATATTGTTGAAGGTAACTCCATTATGTTACTCTTGCAAATGTTATAATTATTCCTCATAATTTATGAACCCTAATGTTGGGTCTGAAGGTAATAAAGGTGTTGGTGACATGTTGAACCCTCTACAATTATGGAATAATAATGATGTACTTGAGGAAGTAATATTGTTTTGGCATAAATTGATTTTGGGCAAGTTTTGAGCCCTGATGGAAATATAGTCTCTTCATGGATGGAAATGAACTAGTACCCTATGATGTTGCAATAAGGAATATATCTTAGACATTTTATGTCTTCTAAAGTTGTTATTTACCAATGTTTGAAGAAATTATTTAGGGTTTGTATGTAACTTGATTTATGTATCTTGAATTCACCCAATTGGCAATAACTAATCAAGTAAAACCCTAATCATGTAGTGCCATGTGCTGTAGAACTATTCTAGTGTCAGAATTTGCTAAATAGGGAAAAAAGTATTCCAGAAGGGAAACTCTGAGTCATATATTGTTGAGTATACACAGTTATAGGGAGGGTATATCTTTGTCATCCTGATTCCAAGATTATGGAGAACGGTCGAGGTTGTATCTTAGATGAATGAGTATGTATATGTGATGTGATTGGGGATGGCTGCGGTCATACCTCAGATGATAGGGTTGAACACCCTGATTTCTAGTGTCGTAGCTTGTGTACCAAGGGCAAAAATTGTTGATTGCTACTTGACTGATATGTCACTTTGGAAGACTCATATTGACTAAGAGGAAGACATCTTACAAATCCATCTCTCCTAGATCTTGTATGGAACTAATTGTGACTTCACAATGGTCAATTAAAGTTTGAGTGGTATGCCTCAAATTTACCAATGCTTAATAAAAGATTTAATTCAGCTGTGTAGCATATTTGTTATGGTTATTCAGTGAGTCACATTAAATGATAACCCTTTCTTTGTCTCATTTAATATTTAGATGATGTATGATACAATTAGAGAAATCAACTGTGATTATGTTGTTAGGTATGCCTGATCTTTTGTTAAGTAGTGCTAACATTTCATCCTGCAATTAAGACTCTGATTAGGCATGTTGTTAATGAAGCCTTTATATCTGACATTTAAATCTTGACATATTTTTTGCTATATTTTTTTAATTCCATAATCTATTGTAAGTAGCAAACATTATTGAGTGTTATATCACTCGATGGGACATGGGTCTCACTTCGTTGGTCACCACATCTTTTTAGGTTATCGTCAACAAAGTCATTAGACCTGTGGTAATGAGGAGGAGTTGTTTTCGAGAACCATAGAAGAAGGTTGATTAGTTGTCTAGCGTGTCCTAGAGTCATCCTTAATTTACTCTCATATCTGAGCAGGAAAGTTTTGTATATGATGTTTCACAGAATCAACTTTTTTATAACATTTTGATGTTTGTACTTGTTGTATGTGTGATTAAGACCTTTTGTATATATATGTTGTGGCTGAGGTCACAGAGCAATGGTAAAGATACCTAGTATGGTATATGAACTTATGCAAGATTATGGACCTTTATGTAAATCCTCTTGTACATTTTTGTGATGATTAAATTGGTTTTAATTATGCCCATTTATAGTGATGTGATTAATAAGTGATCTGTCGTGTTTTGGTTTTGAGTAATCTCATTTAGCGTGGAAGATTGCCACACTAAATGACAAAATGGATTAAAGAAATCAGGCAGGGGTTCACCACTCACAACCCATACCAATCTCTCTCTCTCTCTTCATTGAAACATGCAAAAAAATGGTTGTATGGAGAAATTAATTAAAACATTGTTCATTTCAATTCAACATCAAATTCATACATATATCACTCCTGACACCTGATGATTTCTCTAGGATCACACATCTGTCTCTCTGAAATCAATCTAATTGCAAATAGCATTAAATCTAAACCCACAAGTTCACTAGTGTTTTTAGCTATTTCTCACATAGTTGTGATTTTAAAATCCCAATGAACATGCAAAAAGTGATGAATCAATCACAAAGAAAATAAATGTTAAATTCAGACATAGAAAGATAACATATTTTATTAGAATCTCATACATAGATGAAAACAACAATGACTATGCCATGGTGTGTTTATCCACCATTGAAGGATGGATGGAATACATGTCATGCTCTTTAGTGGTGCACCTCTTCACCTCAGGCTTTGGACAATTGTCTTCTATTATCCTAATAATGTATAGAATTGTGAACCCCTCCCTCACATGAATGAAGACTTTTTTACCATCCCACAATGTTTCAAGTTGATATGACATTAACCAATGGTTGAGAGACATTCTTTGTAGAAAAGTATTGATTTGCTTGTCGGTTGGTTAGATAGGCCAGACAATTAGTTCACATCATATGTAGGTATGTACTGTCAAGTATCTCTAGCCAATCAACTTGAGGGTCCAACCAATCCACTAGAGTTTCCTGGAAAGAGCCTACCCATTGTGAATGGTTAGACATCTATCTAGAGAAACTACCTAGTAATAAAAAAAATATCGATTCCTATGATGATCTTTAGTTAATTGTAGCCAAGAGTTTAGGAACTCTAGCCACCCCACTAAACTCTTTTTGGGATGGCTTTTATTCCCCCTAGGGTCTCATGATTCGTTAGAAAGCTAAACACTTAGTTAGATGAGTCTTTGACTTCACTTGTGGCTCTAAATGATTCTAGACTATTGTTTGGAGGGTCTGATGAATTTTCTAGAAACATTATAAATTGTAGATTGTCTATTGAATGGGGAAGTTAATTGCCTAGGTCATCTAGACGATCATATAGCTCCTACCACTCAATGAAGATGATGCATCGAGATTCATAGAATCTCTTAGAACGCACTATTGAAGTGAATGAAGTGTGGGAATGTTCTAGGAGCATCCAATGCATGAAATCTATCAAGTTCAACGGTGATTCTCAACTCAAATCTCTTCGATACCTAATTCCTATGTGAAAAACGTACAAGTGCACCAAAAAAAATAAAACCCAAGAAAAAGAAAAACTAAATAAAAAGTATGTTAAAATGTGTTGAATTGAATAAAACCTAAGATACAATTGCAAGAAATGCTAGATTCTTGGTTTCCCATTCACGTGATCACTTATATGAATAAAGTCATTAGAAAATACAATTTAGCATTCAATTATGTGGAAAAAGTATGCTCTTGAGTTATATTGCCATAACAGTGGTGTGACCACACTCATTTTTTTGTATCAACAAAACACATGAATGAATGTTCTTTATATGCATTGATTGGTAGTTTATATTAATTTTATACCATTAACTATTTTTGGTCCTTTTATTGTTACTATTTGTTTTTAATTAAGTATCTTGAAACAATTAACTAAGTTATGGAAAAATTTGTGCAGATGGTCTTGCCATCCCAATTTAAGTTGGCTCCTATAGAGACTAGGCTGAGGAATAAGAAAGATCATGAGAAACGCCTAGTTCCTTGTTCCACATGCGGACTAGTTTTATATTAATTACCTGAAGGTATATTTCGGTTGAAACATCCGAGTTTTATATATCCGGCAAATTAGGTCTGTTTTGGTGCATACATTTTAAATCCGGCAAATACAGTGAGTCGCTTTTGTAATTGCCAATATGACTGGTTATGCTGCCTTGTTCTGGCTGCAATCAGAAAACGTGAGGATATGACATTCAGAATCACTGGGAAAACCGTGACATTTAAAACTCACTCGGTCCACTATTTTAAAGATATTTTCTTGCTGCTTGCAGCTGACTGCAATCAATTGTCAGATAAGCATTGGTGACCTTGTCAAATGTCTAATTAATTGAATTTTAGGAGTCTTTGATAGAAAGGCATCTAGACGAGTCCTAAAATTTCTTTCAATATCTTGACTTTTGTTCCTTGCACCAGGTGTAAACAGAATACTGAAGAGCTCCATGTTTGTCCTCCCCATGATTTCTTTAAAGCTTCCATATTTTGTTCTTCCGTAGCTAGGCAGTGGATATATAAACGTGATATAGTCATTTAACAAAAAGGAAAAGTTTCATATTCTCACTCACTTATGAGTTACTGTTTTATACTGAATGACAATGACTCGTTTTTGGTGCGGTTTAGTGAGAAAGTTGGATAGGGTTGGCTCCCCTGCTTTGAATTTTACTACTTCTGGCAGCTGTTTTTGTCATCAAGTGCTGGAAGTAACCTTCCAAACATGCCGCGGGTTATTTTCACTGCTCGCAACACATGGTATGATGGGGAAAGCGATGTGCTCCCATTATCCCCCGCAAGCCTATCCGTGCAAGGTGGGATAGAATTGTACATATTTAATGTCCGACATTGGTTACGGTTATGAACCACAAGTACTCCCTGGCCTCACCATTCACCAAGGAAGTATGCCTCATTCAATTAGATCTGAGCCAGACTACTTGTGAACATCCCCACCCCATTCATACACCCCCAACATATGAGTACGGCCACGATGCTATGCCTGGACAGTCATGCTGTGAATGGAACCGTTAACAAATTATGGGCATGGCAGCATACATGACTTGCCTGCTTTGTGGATATGAAGATGGCACCATGTGAAGCGAAGATCTCGTGCTATTGGGTGTTCTTATCACAATAATATCAGATCGATTGCATGTGTATAGTACAGAGTCGGAAATGTTAAACGGGTACAAGCACGTTGGTACGATAGGAATGAAGCCAATTTTGTTAGAGTGAGGTATGACACAGCGGTGCATATACTAGTTGGTTCCAAACAGTACTACCACTTTTGTCAAAGCAGTCGCTCTCCGGACAGAAAACGTTGTCTCGCTTTCTGAAGAGAATGGTTTGTCAATGGATAAGGATATATTCTTTTATCTTTTATACAAGGTAATCAGTATGGGTTTTTTTCCCACTATCCGTTTACTGTATGCTCACAGGTATGGTTTATTAACGCTACGTTTGGTATGTTGTGAAAGAGGGGGAAAGGAAGTAAAGGGAGTGGAACATATACTTATGTTTGTGTGTTTGATTATCATGGAGAGGGGAACGAAAAAATAAATAAATATACAAACTGTATAGTTATGTAAAACGTTAGTGATATAAAAATACTTTACTTATAAGAATTATATTTAGATATTTATTCACATACATTATTTGATAAGAAAATATCTTCATAGAGTTGCGGGTAAGGAATAAGCTTGTGAACGATTTTTGAAGAACAAAGTGCATAGATTTATAAATAAAATCATAAGATTTAGTTGGAGGCAACATATGGCTCTCTGTTATGTGTTGGAAGTGTCACACAAGAGATTTTTTTTAATAAAAATAGAAAGACAAGTTTTTCTTTATATTCATTGTGATTATAAAAGTTTCATAATTTTATATCTACAAC
Source organism: Alisma plantago-aquatica (assembly GCA_963693085.1). NCBI lineage: Eukaryota > Viridiplantae > Streptophyta > Magnoliopsida > Alismatales > Alismataceae > Alisma > Alisma plantago-aquatica. Next base: position 202,138,684 of record OY856413.1, read on the forward strand.
AAACTTTCTCTCCACGTCTTAAGTACTTCCCGCTATAGTCCACTATGTTTTATTCAATTATCTATTTTTTTATAATAATCTCAAAATATTTTATTCTTTTAACAAAAATAAAACCTTCAAGTTACCTCCTAAATTGTGTAAACAATTTATTTTTGTTTCTTTTTATTTTTTTCAATAAAAAATCTCCAAATTTTGTTAAATATTTTTAAAACATTTCCTCCAAGTGACGTAACACATACATGACATACCACTTTCCTATTCATATTAGTTGTGGGCTACATCATGCCTTTTTTAGTCATATTATTTATATTTTCTCTCTAACATTTTATATATTTCTCCAACATTTCTAATATATTTTCACTGAGTCATTTGCTTCTCTTTCTCTACTCTGACTCCATGACAAGAGAAATAGAGAGAAGTGCTTGAAAATAAACTTAGTTTGCTCTCATATGTTCCCCTCCATTCCCTCCCCTTTCCATTACTTTGTCCAACCAAATAGTTCAATCTTTTTCCTATCTTCCCCTTGCTTCCATTCACAACGTACCAAACATGACCAAAGGACATGTCTCAGTCATGTTTGGTACGTGGTGAATGGAAGGTAGGGGAGGGGAAGGGAGAGAAAAATACTTGAGTTGTTTGGTTGTATAAAGTAATGGGGAAGGGAGATACATGGAGGGAAATGGAGGGGGACAAATTAAGTATATTTTCAGCCACTTCTTTCTCATTCTCCCCATCGAATCGGAGTGAAGACATAGGACTGGAAAAAGAATTGGCATGAAACATAATAGAAATGTGAGAGAAAAACATAAATTATAAGAGAAAAAATAAAAATAATATAGCAGAAAAAATTAGTATAACCAACAACTAATATACCAAATATTTGTTACGTTACTTTCAAGAACATATAAAATATTAAAAAGTATTTGATAAGCATATATTGTAGAGTTTTTTATGAGGGAGGGTAACCTATAGGAATTACTCGTATGTTATTACCTCTATATTGGCTAGTAACTAAAAAATACTTACTAAACATATGTTATAGAGTTTTATAGGAAAGTTTCTCAACCCCCTATGTTGGTAGTAAACTATTTGGTATCTATTTTCTTCTGAGAATCAACTATTGTCTCAGAGTCACAACCTGCACACAGAGTACAACTGTCAGATTGTAGTACTCTGGATCGAGTCACCCTATTTGCTTCTTGATCAACGATCACACCTCGTCCTGTCGTCATCACTTCTAGCACAAACAACGGTGACCATTCCTTGTGCTTCCTCATTGGCACCAGTTGTTGTGTCAATTCCATATTCGTCCTCCTCGATGCCTCCCCTACCACATCCAATCTACAACATCCCTTTTTAACGCCTCCACTGATTGATCAAAGTAGACAACAATTGTGGCATCCCATTAGATCTAGGTGATCCTTCCTCCCATAAGCCCCAACCATGACAACAATTTCTTATTCTCACAGTGGTCAACTTACCCAACTGTGGTCAGAACTCTATCTCTTAAACTTCCATGCCATGATGAATTGAAAGAGACTAAGATATGTTTAGGAAAACTAGGAAGCTTACCTATAATTAGACAAGATAAGGAAACCCTTGCAAGGATTTATGCTTGATTGGGGCTTTGGCATCAAGGATTTCTTGATAAGATGGCAATTTCAACAATTCTTGGATTTCATTCCAATTGTATCAATGCACAATCTGGAAACATATAAAAACCTCATGAGTATCTTGGTGATGCCAATCTTGTTTCAATGTATTCGTTTGCAATGAGGAGAAATTTGGACTGTAGGGTTTGTGAGAATGGGGCACAAAAAATACAAAATATTTCCATCAAAACTTTTCATAAAAAGTTCCTTCCTAACTATAAAATAACAGTATATTAAATATATAAAAGGATATTGTATATACCTTTCTGCACAATAGTTGTCCAGCAATTAGGCTCGTCTTATGTTGGTGTAAAACTCACACTTTCACATCTGTATCCAAAGTCATTGTTGTTGTTTTTGTCGCTTCATCTTTGCAGTAATATCTTGTCTTTTATATAGAAAAATTGCTCATCATCAAGCCTCAGGACATGAGGTTGAGCTTCTATGTGATTTGTGTGGATGCAGGAGCTCTTCATGCACCACTTTGGTCATCAAGAGAAAGTAGAACTCATAGCCATCTGCATGCTAGAATCACTCACTCTCTCCTTCTCCTATTTTGGATTATTTTGTCTCTCACAGGAAGAACTCTTAGACAACTTGTTTCGTAATTTGTCATGATTTTTTAGTTTTATATCTCTTTATATCAGAGATTCATGGACATGGATTTCCAAAAGTTCAATCCCGTTCCTAATCACAATTTAAAATGAAAAAAAGGAAAACTAAGACAAACACACCAATTGAAAGGCTAGATAGCCTAGTCGACTAGTTTGTACATCCCATTGAGTGGTTGGCTCCTAACAAGGCAAGTCCTGGTTTGGCCTAAAATGACCCACTTCCTTCCATATTGAACAAGTCTCCTTTTTAATCATTTCTTGACTTGTGTCTAATAGAAAATTTGTGTTACCTGGTCTACCAATTGGCCAATTTCAAAAATGGTAATCAATCGATCAAATAAACATTAGCCTATTGGTTGTTAGAAAATAAACTTTTTTCTAATTCCAAACCATTCTATTCAGGCATATGATTGTGAATTTCAATTCCCATAAGTATACTTGTTCTTGTGACCCTATATGTCCCACATTATATGAGTAGTGATGGAAGAAACCTTAAAATAAAAAGGAGATGTCTAGGAACACATCATTGCATACTAAGTAATTAGAGAAGTCAAGAAAAAATTTAACATGTAAGTGACCAATGTTACTATGCACTACAAAAAAATAATGATTTAACAACAATTAATTTTATTACATATATTTTTTGTATAGTTAAAACCATTTGTGCTTACAAAATATAATGGTGTAAGTAAAAGAATGTAGGTAATGAATTGATTAATCACACGCTAGCACGCCTCAAATCTTGAACAAAATTCACTTTCCTCCTGCTACTCATCTCCCGCGCACTGACTCGGTCTTCCTCTCCAAAATGAAATGCCTTCTCCCCAATTTTTCTCTCAACATCCTCTCCCCAACTCCATTCCCTCCATGATCTCCGCACCTTTCTCCTGATCCCTCCCTCTCTGCCGCCTTGCACTGCCCCATCACCCAAAACTATCTTGACACCCTCCCAACTGGGATCTCACGACACTCTTCTTCTCAGAGTCTCCGCCCAACATCGTGATGGCTTAGCTTCCCTGAACAGTGGATGTAATCAGGTATTCTTCCCCTCCCCTTTCATTCTGTCACAACCCACATCATCTGGGTGAATACCAATAACCGACCAATGAATTGATTAATCACACACTAGCACACCTCAAATCTTCAACAAAATTCACTTTCCTCCCGCTACTCATCTCCAGGCGAACTGACTCGGTCTTCCTCTCCAAAATGAAATGCCTTCTCCCCGATTTTGCTCTCAACAGCCTCTCCCCAACTCCATTCCCTCCATGATCTCTGCACCTTTCTCCTGATCCCTCCGTCTCTGTCGCCATGCGCTGCACCATCACCCAAAACTATTGCGACACCCTCCCAACCGGGATATCACAACACGATTCTTCTCAGAGTCTCCGCCCAGCATCCTGAAGGCTTAGCTTCCCTGAACAATGGATGTAAACAAGTATTCTTCCCCTCCCCTTTCATTCTGTCGCAACCCACATCTCCTGGGTGAATACCAATAACCGACCAATGCTCATTCTACTATCTTTGTAATCTATCACAATTTGTGTTAAAGGTCGGTTATTTTTAAAGCTTGATATCAGGATGTCGATTGCAACCCTGAATTAGGATCAGACTCAGTTACCTAGATGTAAGGACCATAGTGTCTCTTAGGAACCTGATTAGAGGGTATATCATGGCATGTTAGTAAATGAAATATCTTAATCTTGAGCCCGTCCTAGCTAATGACAAAATCCTGATATCAAACACCTATATTGGCTCTTCATTCTCACTTGCATGTTTGGAATCCTCATCACCATTTATTATGACTATCCACTATAGTCGTGGTTCTAGATTCTTCGTCACTGACTACAACATCTAAATCATGGGCCAAACATTTTGTATCCTAATCAGTTTCACCAATTTTAGCAACTTGGTCATGTGGTTCTGGTAACACATTTAATTGTTTAGGATTAGTGGAACTAGTTCTTTATTGATTAGATGCCCATGAAAATCATCAACCAGGTCATCACTCATGATATGAGTCTAAATTTGAAATATCTTTACCTGCATCAGCAGAAGCATCATTAGCAATCACTCACCAAATTCCATTTTTTGGCTCAACAATCTTCTCAACTTAAACTTCATTATTAGAATTGTAGCTTGACTTAGTAGTTATTAAGGTGATAATAATGTGTTTTATGTTGTGTAGTTGGATTTCTTTTTTTGCTGTGCAACCTTGAACCTACTTTTTCTGTACATAGAATATGTCAGATAACACAATCTTGGTAGGAACCATGATATCTCTCAAGATCTTCATTTACGGTTTGTGGAAGTCAAAATTTATTTTGATATGATGCTTTCACTCCCATCTACTGAATGCATATCATCACATATTTCCAATTTAGATTATTCTTGAATTTTTTTCTTCAATTTTTAGGTTTGTAATCAATTTTAAAATACAATAGTTGCGACCCTTACCTAATTGAAAGATCCTAAATCCCTACTACTGGCTTCCTGGTCAACAAGGAAATAAGGAGGGAAACCCCCTCGTTCTCATGAGATTGGAATTGGCTAATGAGTTGCATGCTGATTTGCTCTGACAACTCTAATGTAGTATCTTGCCATAAAGTAGTAGTTGTTTCTAGTCCTATAAATAGTAAGAACAACCATATTTAAACAAGATAGCTGTTACAACCCCAATTTTGGGTTCATTTGCTGAGAAATGTAATTTCTCATATTAAAGATAAATTAACAAATAATGAATGGATGCATGATTTTCGTTTAAATAGCCTTGTTGATTTATTTGTGGGCTTTATTGGCTATTGGGCCCAATAACAAGGATATTCAATTAATTGATGAATAAATGAGAATTTGAGATAAGAAAGGTGTGGAAACCTCTAGAAGGCAAATCCAAAGAGGGATTTCGTGCCACATAGGTTCCTTGTGTTCCAAGGAGTCCAAAGTTGCAATATAATGTAAAAAGAGAAGAAAAATATCAATTAAGTATTTCATTGTTAATAAAGAAATTGAAAACATTGATAAAATATGGAAAACAAGTGAAAAGAGGTATAATTGAGTTATCCTTTGTGGAATTTCGTGTTCCAAGGATTCCTAATGATAAAAGGAATGCCAATGAGGAAGATAAAAGAGAAATAAAGAGAAATTCTCAAAAAGAGATATTTTAAACAAGATAATGAGGAATAATAAAGAATAATGCATATTGATGCATTTAAGGATAATGTGTATTTATTAAAAAGGAATTTCGAATTCTTGAGTTCCTTGGGATCCAAGGAAACCCAATGAAGAGGAAAGAAAGATAAAATACCAAAATTGCAAAATAAAGGGATAATAAGAATACATAATTAATGGATTATGTAAATTGGTTAAAAAGAAAGTATTTCCTATTTAAGAAGATATATATATATTCGTGGCTAATGGGTTAAAAAGCAAGTCAAAAGAGAATAGGGAAAAATATTTTCGTATTTCTATAAATCCAAGGAATATGTTGTTTTAAGAAGATGACTAAGATAGGGAAACTTGCTTATTTAGTGTAGGAATATAATTCCTATTAGGACTGAGTTTTTTCCTTCGTGGGCAAGCAAGATGGGACGTGACTACCCTCCTTTATAAAAGGGTAAACCCTTTGGATGAGCCCAAGTAGTGCACTTGCGTCTCTCTCTCCTCTCCATCTTCTTTATCGTGAAAACCCTAGTCTTGGAGACTAGAGCAACCCTGGAGCGACCAGGGGTTGAGGAGTCACCTGGTTGGAGGCTTGACGCTTCTACTACAACCCCGAACGGATCGTCTTCCGACCCAACACCTCTGGCGCCGCGCAACTCCGATTTTGGGTCTGCAAACTGCAGAAAATGCAGCTGCTATTGCGGGCCACTTTGCGCTCGAGTGTGGCCACTTTGGTCATGTCCAGAGGGTGCCTTACGTGCGCCAAGGTGCAGGGAGGTCAGGGCAGCCATGGGCTTGGATGCTCGGGCTGTAGGGGAGGAGCAGCAGCCGTGCCAAAGCGGCTAGGGCGGCTGCTGGGGCGCCGTCGGGAGGTTGAAGAAGACAAGGGCACTTTTGACGTTTTTAACCCTCCGGGATGTGAAGAAGAAACAACTTACACAGGGGCAGTTCGGTCATTCAATTATATTTCCCAAAGCAGCAGCCAACGTAGCATGGAGAGGCCTGCGTGGCAGCCTCTCATTGGCCGGGGTAAGTAGATTTTGTTAAATTCATATCTCCTCAACCGTAGCTCGGATTAGCACGCATAAAATATGAATTTTGCTCAGAAAAACGAGGAGAATCTATTAAAAATATGAATGGAACCTGATTATGCTTTCAATGCAAAACGTATATATAGAGATACTATCTGTAATGGTTTAATCAATGAAAAACCCTAACCTTTGATGATTAATGTGATTAGAAGGGTTTAATTGATGATTAATGTTGATATTAGCCTGTTAATGATAAAAAGGAACATTAAGAATAAAAAGGATGAGTTTTGTACGTAAGTAGCTTAATTGAGAGTTCATGAGCATAAATAAGCTTTAATGGGCCTTGAAACCCTAATGTTGATTAATTCGACTATTAATGGCTTTAATTGACTAATTTCATGATTAAGGTTGGAATATTATATTTTGAGCATTAAAGTCACTAATTTGTGAAAAGATAACCTTAATATAGAAATTAGGGTTTCTGATTGAATCAAGGTAGAATTAATACTAAATAGAGTTCATATGGAATTAGACCATAACAAATTATGAGTTGTTAATCCGAAAGGAACTAAAGGTGATAATTGAGTCTAATGACCTTGAAATAACTTAAAAGGATAAAGAAGGTAGTTTTGGTATAAAAGAGAAATAATCAACTTTAATTGGGCTTGTGGTGTTGAAATTAGGGTTTATGAACTAAGAGAGCATTTAATATGATAAAAGCATTATGGAGGCAAAAACCCTAATAAAATCCTAATGTGGTTTAGAAAACCTAAGGTGGAATCCAAGTCTAGCTTTAGAATGTTCTGGATAAATTATAACACTTGGATGTCATGCATTAATTTCAGGATACTTGTTGATTGCTTATTGATTGATTCTTTATCCTTATTGCTTGGACAATCAAGTTGCTCTAGATCAGGTATGTGGTTACGCTTATGAATAACCGCATTAGTTTCCCGCGTGGTTGCCAGATGATTGATTGCATTGACTGCAAATTATCAGTTTGGATGTTCATATTTGCAAATTATAAAGTCACTATGATTATCACATTAATAATAGAAGTATGGATTCTCGCACCTACATGCCACCCTGATGGATGATACCAAAGGTCAGGCCCAGATGGGTAGACCAATGGACACCTTGAGTGGTGACCCCAGGCACCAAGAAGGTGGCCTACGATATTGCATGACTAGTGGGCACCATGAGTGGTGACCCCCAGGCACCAAGCTCGGGATTGAGAAGGTGGCCTTAAGTCATTGGCAAAGGGCACCCTAAGGTGGGTATGCCAGGGTTAGGGCAAAAGCGGTGGAGAATGTCATACTGAAAAGTGTAAATTGGCTTGTTAAATAATTTGATTGTGATTATTAAGTTGTTAGCCATATGTGCAAACTTTTGGTTGTCCCCACATACCAGTATATTTCAATATACTGACCAACGTTTTATTTGTCGGCGTTTTAGGTACAAATGAAAAGAACAAACAGTAAAGTGGCATATGTGGAATTAAATGAGAAGTAACATACACAGGAGGATTAGTTAGAGTAACATCTTCATGGATAGAAGTTTATAAATCCCAGTTTTTCCAAGGTAAGAAAGGTTTTATTTTATACCAGTTTTCAGTTTAGTTGGTAAAGTTTATTAATTATTACTGATTATTTGTCGAACCTTTGATCCTGTTAATTAGATAACGGCTCTGACCTTCGGGTCTCCCTTAATTGGGGGTTACTGGGAGGCGGGGTCGTTACAATTGGTATCAGAGCATAGGTTCCTCATCTAATCTTTAATAATTATTAAATTTTACAAATTCTATAGAACCCAAGGGAGTTATTAGAGGATTATCCGAAAGACAGAGGTGTCTAGAAAAGGATCACGACCGGGGGCTGGCAAGATTTTCCTCCGCACTGCTAGTCGGAATACGAGGACTCCCGGATCCGTGTGACTGCCTGGCCAAAGTCTTAGGGTATGAATCGAAATAAGATACCTTTAGGACTCTCTCATCTTGTTCATCCCTTCTCGACTCAAATTCTATCAAGGACCTTAAGGATTAGGATTTTCTCTCTCTTCCCCTCACCCTCTTGAGGTATGGGTAAGGTTGATAAGGACTAAGGAATCCTCCATCAAATTAATAAAAAGCATGTAAATAAGATGTCATGGACATAAGCTTAATAGAGTAAGCGTAAAGGAATAGATACATGCTTAGGTCGTATGACACGAGTTGTCATTACCCTCAGGAGAGACCTGAGGATAGACCTCCTTGGTAGGAGGATAAGTAGAGAGAGTTAGGTTTGGAGGTAGAGACCTCCATTAAAAGTAGAAACCTAGCACGTCCTTTGAGGATGATGTTAACCCTAACCCTAAATGAAGGTTAGAGAGAAAGATGACATGATGAGCTAGATGTCATGGTTGACCGAGTGTTTGGCTGGACATGCCTTTGGGATGCCATAAGAGGTTAGATGACCTAGTTCCTTTGGTGACCCAACCCTGGAGAGGGTCGGGCATGGTTGAGCGGTGGATAGCTCCTTCATGGATGAGGTTAGAGAAGAACATATATAAACCTTATGGGGTGTTGCAAGAAGGATATATCTTGCACCCAGAGTACGTTAGTGGTACGGTAGTAGGTTGAAACCCTGGCCAGAAGGGCACAATGGATGGCTTACGAGGTAAGCATATGGATAATCTAGAGCCGAACATGAGTTGAGCACCAGCTTCACCCACATAGGGGTATGCTTGTGACCATGAGCCTTTAGAGAGAGAGGACCTCGAGTAGTATGGCTGGAAGTCGAGTTAGCTCGAGAAAGAGAAAGCAGTAACCAAGCAAAAAGGGTTGGAAGCTTAAACATGAGGCTCAATGGGGAATTGAGGATGATGCGACCTAAGTGGATGATAGTGGTTGCCTTATGTTTGATCCCTGAAGGCTGATAATATCTTGAAGAACCTTCTGGTACCCATGGCATAAGTGACTACCTGCTGGATGAGGTAAAGAGTACCTTAAACACTGAGGAGGGTTAAGTAACCAGTTGTGAGGCTTTATACCTAGATGGTTGTCCTTGAGGGGGACTCAACCTTGTGGTGTTGCTCTTATGAAAGGATCATGGAAGTACATGACATACCTGGGATATGCTTGATTCATGGTTAAGAGTTTGAGCATGCAGTGGGATACCCAAAGGATAATCTAGGGATCCTAGGCCTAAGAGGGGAAGCAGTGTATCTAATGCTCATGGTGAGATTGAGTCTCTATAGTTTCGAGCATGGTACTCTTAATATGTAGAGGTAAAGGAAACCCCTTAAGGTAAGGGTATGTTTGATGACCCCCTCACGAATAAGTTGATTTGATGTTGAGGAAAGAGAACATGTATGACCTAGCATGGTTTAATAAGTGACCTGTTTAGATTTACATATTTCTATTTTCTTTTTAGATAATACTATTCTTGCCTTTTGGCAAAGAAGAGAAAATATTTGTAGATGTTTGTAATGTTCTTCTTCACTTTTACTAACTATAAGAATATCATCTACGTATAATATAAACAGAACCTTAAGTCTAATACAAGATTTTCAAAGAACAGAATTCATTAAAAAAGGATGCATTCCTTACTCAATAACATATATAATAATCTATGCTCTTAGTAATACACATCACTCTGAAAAATTTGAAGATAAAGATATTATAATGCTTCCTAATATATTTAAGGATATAGGAAAAATCACAAAGCCAGACATAGTTTCAGAAATAGAGATACTAGAAAATATAAATATAGATGTCTCGGAAAAACCCTTGGTAACGAATAATAAAATCCCAAGAAGATTATGTTATGAAGGAAATCAATTACAATTAACAAATGGAGATAGAATAGAAGAAGCTAGAGCAAGCACAGATAGATACAATGGAAGACTAAGACCAATATTTAGAAATTTACAAAGAACAACAAGTTTATATATATATATATATATATATATATATATATATATATATATATATATATGTGTGTGTGTGTGTGTGTGTGTGTGTGTGTGTGTGTATGAGCCCCGCTTTAATACCTGCCCCCCATTTCAGTTACTATTTTTCAAGTTGGCTACTTTTGACATGTAGATGGTTACTTTACCTTGCAAATTGCTAAGTTGCATGCATAGATAGTTATGTTTGCAACCGTTGATTTCAAAATACGTGTACATATCTATCTTTTTTGTATTTTGTACAGGATTACTTTTTTAGTCGCATAGTTACTTTTTGATCAATATAGCTACTTTTTTTGATAGCAGGGTTACTTTTCTGGCCAGAATAGTTACTTTTTTTGCTGTCGGGTAGTGAAATCTAGGCTACCCGCGTGGGTATTAAAGAAACAACATATATATATATATATATATATATATATATATATATATATATATATATATATATATGGTTGTTTATTTGTTACCCGGAGGGTAGTTTTGATTAAGTTACCCGACAACATGTTCACGGTGGCAGGCGCATGTAATTAAGTCCAAGTTACTGTAGCACGCGTTCAGCAAAGAAAAAACCTGATCGTCTGTGCCGCCGCCAGGCTGATTCTTCTGGTCTACCCCCCATCTGCCGATCATCTTCATCATCCGCGATCATCTGTGTCGCCGCCAGGCTAATTCTTCCGGTCTACCCCCATCTGCCGATCATCTTCGTCATCCGCGATCGTCTGTGTCACCGCCAGGCTGATACATCTGGTCTACCCCCTCTGCTGATCATCTTCGTCATCCGCGATCGTCTGTGCCGCCGCCAGGCTGATACATCCGGTCTTCCCCCCATCTGTCGATCATCTTCGTCACCTGCGATCGTCTGTGCCTCCGCCAGGCTGATACATCTGGTCTACCCCCCATCTGTCGATCATCTTCGTCATCCGCGATCGTCTGTGCCACCGTCAGGCTGATACATTCGGTCTACCCCCCCCCATCTGCCGATCATCTACCCCCCATCTTCCGCTTAACGTCCTGCATATGTAATTTCACCTCTGATTCCAACTTCCTTGGCATATTTCAATCTCCATTTTACATTTCTTCCTCAGAAATACCTACATTCATTTCCATTCCCGAATAACAAGAACGGTTTCCCCTTTTATCAATCTTGCAGAGCAGGACGACTAAGGTGTCTCCCACTTTCATTTGCTGAGGAGAAGGGAGTGGGTGTGGTTGGAGAATTCCCTGTTCTCTCTGCATAATCAGGAGCAAATTGTTGTGGAGGGAGTTGAGGTGGTGGGAGAATTCATTGTTCTATCTGCATTTTTACGAGCAACTGTTTTTTCAAGCTACATTCAGGTAGATTTTGTATTTCTCTTTGTAAATTCATTCAGTTATACTCGTTTTTTTTATTTTTTCTTATCATTTCAATGTTTATTCATCCCTTTATCTTGTGTGGGAAAGAAACCCAATTTTCATTTCTGCATTGATGTTTTTGAAGTAGTAACTGGCATACATGTTTTTATGTTTTGCGTAGTTACTCTCTTGTTATAATTGGTTACTCTTTTGCCTTACCGAGTTACTCTCTTGTTATAATTGGTTACTCTTTTGCCTTACCAAGTTACTCTTGTTGTGATACAAAGTTACTCTTTTGATCTTCCGAGTTACTCCAACACACTGTCATGGATCCCAGCCTTGATACGGATGCTGCTAATGCAAGTGTCGGTCGTGATGATGATAATCCTCAGTCTTCTCATTCTATTGGTGTTTCTTCTCCATCCCCAGCTGCTGTCCCTAGAGTTGCCCTTCAGTTTGGAAGTCTAGATGAAGGTATATCCTTCTATTCCAACTATGCTGGAATGAGTGGGTTTAACATCAGGAAAGATGACAATAGATATGAATGGGGAAGTAAGATTCTGGTTGCTAAAGATCTGGTTTGTGATAAGCAGGGTAAGATTGGTCGTTCTAAGAGGTCTAGAGGGCTTTTGAGCCCCGTTTGTGATGAAATGTGTAACTTGCAGGATAAGTTGTCCAAGAAGCACAGACGTTCTGTGAAGAGGTGTGGTTGTGAAGCCATGATACGTTTCACACTGGACAAGTCCTCATCCATGTGGTTTGTGACTACATTTGTTGAGGAACACAACCATGAACTTGTTGATGTTGCTCATCTCTGTTACCTCAAGTGTAACTCATCTCTTGATGAAACTCAAAAAGAGATCCTTTCTTCCATGAGCCAAGCTAACATACCTGTATCGAGACAAATTGCATTGATAGCATCTGAGTCTGGTGGCTATGAAAATATGACATTTACTAGTAGACAAGCTGATGGACACATCAGTAGCAAGAGGAAAGAGTTGGCCAAATATGACATCGACATGGTTTTAGATCGCTTTTCTAGTTTCAAAGCTATTGATCCGAAATTCTTCTATAGCTACCAAAAAGACCCCAATTGTTGCCTTACTCATCTGTTTTGGGCTGATCCCGTCTCTGTTGAAGACTGTGGGATGTTCGGGGATGCAATTGTGTTTGACACCACCTACCGCATCAACAAGTATTCGATGGTTTTTGGAATGTTTGGTGGAGTTGATCACCATCGCAAGACAGTGTTGTTTGCATCTTCTCTGCTGGTCGATGAGAAGTATGACTCATTTGTTTGGGTTTTCAAGCAGTACTTACTTTGTTTTGGCAAAGAGCCGGTTTCCATCATAACTGATCAGGACCCTGCTATGAATGCTGTTATCATCTCTATTTTTCCCAATTGCAAGCATCGCTTCTGCAGCTGGCACATCCTACAGAAGCTTCCCTCCAAGCTTGGTGGCATTCCTAACAAGGACCAGATCATAAGCTTGTTGAATGATTGTGTCTGGAATGTGGATGATGTCGACATTTTTGAAGAGAGGTGGGATTCTGTAATTCAGGAGCATGATTTGTTGTCCATCACCTGGCTTTCTGATATGTATGCGATGTGTTGCGATTGGGTTCTATGCTATATGCATTCCTCCTTCTTTGCGGGCATGAGGATGACTCAAAGGAGCGAGAGCCTGAATGCGTTCATTATGAGCCATGTGAATAGTAGGAAGATTCTATTTGAACTTGTATGTTCGTTGGAGACTGCGTACTCTCATGTGCAGGAGATTGAAAATTTCAAAGATTTTGATGACGAGTACAATAACCTCCCTTTGTCATCACTGTGGCCCCTAGAGGAGCAGATGAGAGGTATATACACCAAGTCCATATTTAAGATATTCCGGTCTGAGGTTCACCAAAGTATGGTCTACAATGTAAAGCAAGCTTCAGAAGGTGTCTTTGAGGTGTATCGCGTCGGTGGACTTGGAACTCCCCGTATATTGAAGAAAGAGTTATCTAGTGACATTGTTTCATGTAGTTGCTTCATGTTGGAATTCAAAGGCATCCCTTGCAGGCACATCCTCTCTTATTTGAAGAGCCGTGACTATTGCACTGTTCCCGAGCCTTACATTCTGAAGAGGTGGACTAAAGGGTACAAAGAACACCCTTTGATTTTTGGCAAAGCACCAGTTAAGCATCCATCCACTGGGAGGACACTTCATCTTGTTTCTGCTTGCAATTCTATTGTCAACATAGCGTTTAGGAACAATGTTGTAGATCTTTTCCATGAAAAACTGTTAGCTTTGTGAAAGGAGCTCTTAGATTTGGATCTCGCTGATCCTGGTGCAGGCGTTGGTGCAACCGCTTCTAATACAACTTCCTCTTCTGCTGTCAAGGTCCATATACCTAGTAGTTGCAAAACTAAGGGAAGACCTAGATCGACTGATGTGACGTTTAAATCTGGAGTTGAGATTGCACAGTCTAAAAGAGAGAGGCAGTGCAAGAATTTCTTAGAGTTTGGGGTCAACCATGATAGCAGGAACTGCCCTATGAAGAAGTAGTCCATTCCTATTATGGACTATGTGTTGTTGTTGTTTGCTATTCAATGATTATCCCTGTTGCTGATCGTGTGCTCTGTTGATGCTGGACGTTTTTTAGTGGAGTTTGTAGTTGATTAGCGCGTGAGTGAGGGATATTCAAACCTGTAATGGGTTGTTCTTTTTGTCTACAGTTTTTGTGAAAGTGATTTTGTAACCATCCATGTATTTTTACTTTTGTGTTTTGTAATGTATTTTATGTGTTACGTTGAACTCCACCAGCTATATGTATACTTTGAATATGCTTCAAAGAATCTGTTTTGATCAGATCTTACTCTTTTGCAGAATATTTTTTGTTTTATCTTAGTGTGCATTGAATACTCTTTTCTTTTGGAATACATACATTTTTGGTTTAGTACAATTTTTTTCATGGTTTGTTCAGTGTACTCACGAAATGTCAGTTTTTGCTACTATGCCATACACTAGTAGAGTTACTTTCTGGTTGCTGGAGTTACTTTTTATATTGTCAAAGTTACTCTCAGTGCTGTCACAGTTACTCTCAATGTTATCATAGTTACTCTCAGTGCGTATCAGAGTTACTCTTAGTGTTCTCTCAGTTATTCCTTAGTGTTTTCATAGTTACTCTCATTGTTCTCGCAGTTACTCCTTAGTGCTTTCACAGTTACTCTCAGTGCTATTTGAGTTACTCTCAGTGTTCTACCAGTTACTCTCGGTGCTATCAGAGTTACTCTCAGTGCTATCTGAGTTACTCTTAGTGTTTTCTCAGTAACTCTTAGTGCTAATTGAAAGTATATATAATCAGACAAAAACACTACAGCTAAGCATTCAAGATTACAACATTCAAAGCATAAAATGTTATATATTATACAACCATATCAAATATAAAGAAGGTCCATCAACTGAACATAAAAATACAGAAAAATACAGCCAGATCAGCTATAAAGTAGGTCCATCAACTGAACATAAAAATCAAATAGATCAGGGGGGCGGATCCATCCCTGGCGATACCTATTTGTGAAAGGAACGCTGGACAGATGAAGAAGCAGTGTCTTCTGCAGATGTTGAGGTGTCTGCTGTTGTGGATGAGTCAACCTGAACGGGATTTACAGTTGATCTCAGTGTTGCTTGGTATATGTCCCTAACGAAGAGCTGATCTGCAGAGTCCTCCGATCCAGAGTATACTTCGTTGCCAGTCATTCTGAAGAGCGGAATAAGCTCAGTTGGTGTTTCTAAGAACTGATCTGTGATCCATGCTGTGATGGTCTGGTGATCAGTTGGCTTGAGTTAGATGATCCAACCTTTGCGAAGACTGAGCTCTGCGATCATCCTTTTCAGCCCTTAGCAGTTGAAAGTGACCTATTTTTATTCTGCATAAGGGTTATCTGGAAAGACTGGTTTCCGATTAGGAAGGTGGTCTTGCCTGGTTTGATGTGAAAATGGAGATGGTTCCATTCTATAGGAAGTAGAATGGATTCCACTGTCGTGTCGTCAATGGTGTAGTTGATTGGCAGGATGAATGGCTCCATGGTAGGCTGTGAAGAAATGTTAAAGGGGATTTGAGGAGATGGTCAAAGGGGGTGCTACTGAAATGTTAAGGGGGCTGTCTATATTTCTTCTGTAAAACTGTACCTTCTGTAAATTGTAGCAGTCGCAGATGAAGAAGAGGTGGACGTTGAGGGTGTCGTGGAGGATGGAGATGTTGAAGATCTGAAAGCCCCCCGCTGTGTTGTAAACCGTATCAGTCACGGATGAAGAAGAGGTGGACATCGAGGGTGCCGTTGAGGATGGAGAAGTTGAAGATCTGAAAGCCCCCCGTTGTATTGTTGGTGCTGCAAATATGTGCAGCAGTGAGAGTAATGCTCTGTGCTCTTGGTGCTGCAATTATTGACAGTAGTGCTCTGTCATGTTGGGTTGCAAAGATGCCAACAGTATTGTGTTGTTCTGATGACACAGCAGTGCACTGTGCTATGTGTATGTGCATTTACATCGTACAGCAGACTGTTGTACATATCTTTATAGCTCTGTGCTCTCTTTTCTTCACTTTTCTGGTTCCTTCTTTAATAAAGAATCGTGTACAGCAGACTCCTGAACACTAGAGTTACTTTTTGTTTTATCACAGTTACTCCTTAGTGCTGTCACATATACTCTCAGTGTCCTCGCAGTTACTCTCAGTGTTATCATAGTTACTCTTAGTGTTCTCTCAGTTACTCCTTAGTACTATCACATTTACTCTCAGTGTTCTCACAGTTACTCTCAGTGGTCTCTCAATTACTCCTTAGTGTTGTCATAGATACTCTCAGTGTCATCACAGTTACTCTCAGTGTCCTCGCAGTTACTCTCAGTGTTATCATAGTTACTCTTAGTGTTCTCTCAGTTACTCCTTAGTGCTGTCACAGTTACTCTCAGTGTTCTCACAGTTACTCTCAGTGGTCTCTCAGTTACTCCTTAGTGTTGTCACAGATACTCTCAGTGTCATCGCAGTTACTCTCAGTGTTATCATAGTTACTCTCAGTGCGTATCAGAGTTACTCTTAGTGGTCTCTCAGTTACTCCCTAGTGTTGTCATAGATACTCTCAGAAGCAGACATATCTCGATACAGGTATGTTAGCACTGAGAGTAACTCTAATATGCAAAACCACAACAGTCAAACTCAAAGTATATATCTCCATACAAAATCACAACAATTTTACATTCAAGAATACAACATTCAAAGCACAAAACGCTATATATTATACCCAGAAATACTCGTATTTGCAATATGATTTTCCCAGCACACAAGTAATGTATCTCATAGCGGTTACACATCAAAATTCCAGAAGCAAATTGTTCAAGTTTTACATTTCAATTAATAATTCACTCTTTCAGCTAAAATCCAGCCAGTTATCTAGGCTCGAAACAACTTCTTCCTCCGTTTTCTTCTCTTCATCTGGTGCTTCTGTCTTCTCTTCTTCTTGTTGCTTTTGACATTCATCTATTCCTCCCTTGTTCTACTCATATGGACCTTCTTTGATGACTTCATTGTTATCTTTTTGATGTGCTTGTACAGGTTGCAACTCCCCCCTCGCCATCATTCTCTGAAAAATATCAGCCCTTATAGCCGGCATGTCCTTGTAGGTGAAGTCCATGGGTTTTCCATTTACCAGACATTCTAGGTACTTCATGACGAAGATCCCACAGTCAAGTGAGTCTTATGCCTGTTGTGGACATAGCGGGTACTCCTGTCCCCATTGTGATAGTTGGTCACCTTTTTCTGCCCCCCTAAAGAATTTGTGGCCAATACCCACCTGCATTAAAAATTGACAACTCTTATTAATCATCTATCAACAAACATTAACCTTGTCAATCCACTACAAATAGAGTTTCTTTTTATAGATTGCTTACCCATCTACAGAATTCCTTTTTCGACTTGCTATTTCCACTCATTGAGTTATAAGAGCAGTGTACTCCTTCCCTGAAACTTGCCTCGTACAAGTGCCAGTGGTTATCATTGTTCAATATGGTGAACACCGAGTCCATTGTGTCCCAATCTTTCATCGGGACGTTGAATAGTGGATATAGCATGTCGATCTGCTCCAAGGTTATGTTTTCAACATCAAACGACAACTTCTGCTGCAATTGCAAATTCACATCTATAAGTTTTAGTTTTGTGTATATATTTTTGTATTTTTGATGTAATTTTGTATACCAATTTTATTCTTCTTACCGGAGCATATGTGCTCAAGCAGTGCCATGACAAACCCTTCTTTCTCCTTTTACTTGTGGTAGCTTTGAGCATCTGTACAAAGCAGTCCATAACCTGAAAAAATAACCACATGATTTCTTTGTTTAGAAAAAAACGACAAGTTCTCAAAGAGTTACACTACTATTTATTAGTTTCTTACTGGTGATTGCATCATTTGATCTTTGTACAGTAGGGTGGCGAGGTCCTTCCCCGTGCACCAAGTGTCATCACTGAATCTCCATTATTGTTTTGACCTGGCAATAGTTTGTATAGATGTTATACATATTAGTTTTGGATATTGAATAAGTGATGCTTTATATGTGTACACTTGGCAAAATAACAAATTCTCTTACATTTCTTCTATATTGTCCATGAAGTGGTGGACAATTTCCCTGGATTGTTTTGTTTTGAAATGCTCAAAACCAATGAAGTTTGACAACTTGTGCTGTCAACAACAAAAGATCACTTCATGTTAGAATCAATCTTAGTGTTCTATCAGTTACTCTCAGTGCTATCAGAGTTACTCTCAGTGCTATTTGAGTTACTCTCAGTGTTCTACCAGTTACTCTCGGTGCTATCAGAGTTACTCTCAGTGCTATCTGAGTTACTCTTAGTGTTACTCTTTATATTACTACAGTTACTCTACTTCTATTACACAATTACTCTACTGTATTTACACAGTTACTCAAGTATTGGTATAATTTAAAGGAGATGCAACCTTACCTTTTCCTCCCTCCTCTTCTTCACATTTTTCTCGATGCTTCCTATGATTTGTTGTTCTATCTTTGACAATTTTTTTCTGGGCTCCTCCTTCTGCCCTTCTTCATCAATTATATTCTTCTGTTGGTCCAAACCTTCAACTGATTTTTCTTTCTTCTCCTCCTCCTCATCATTTTTCTTCCCATCATTCTCATCTTCTGAGTCATTCTGTTGCACATATTTTCTTCTGAGGCTCAGCCTGCCTCGCTTCCTCAACTTGTCGTCCTTATCCATACCTTCATTCTCTACTTTGCTCGTCGAAGCAACATCCTTATTGGGTTCTTGAACATTCCCCGATGAGAACCTCTCAGTAGATTGTTCTAATCCACCGACAGGTGACTGTGATTTGTCACCTTCATCTCCGAATTTTCTCCTCAGTTTTCTGTTCTCCTCTTCCAGCTCGACTATTCTATTTTCTAGCCGTTTATTCTCTCTCTGCAGTTCAGTGAATGCATCAACAACAATTTTTGTGCATATCTCCTTCTGCATCTTTAGCTCCTCCTCGAGTATTTGAATTCTTCTCGCCAGGTTGGAGTCATCAGTAGGCACTCCTTTTCGGATGATTGGCTTTGCTGGCACCTTGTCTGGCGTTTGTTTACTTTTCGCCCATTTATCCGCAAGGTAGTAGGGCATGTCTTTCATTGTTCTTGCAGCTCACCAGTTATCCCCTGGTCTATATTCATACCTTCACAAACTTGTCCATAAAAAATCAAAAATAGTATTTAACAATGCAAACTTGCAGGATTATGTTATATATTAGTTTTTGTAACAAATAAGAAATATTCTTACATCCTTAGGGTTAATAGCCCCTAAATCCATCAACTTCTGGACCGGCGCAGCCCACTTCTTTATCATTGGCTTTGCGTCGAGGAACGTTGGCTTTGCCATGTTTTGTCATCTCATATGCCCAAACCTACATTTAAACAGAGTGAAAATTCAATGCATATGTAACTGCCCCCCATAGTCATCATTGTAACAATTTTGTAGATGAAGATAATTTCGTTCACTTACACATAGGCACATCACACACCATGTTGTGTAGAGGGTGGTTTTCCCTTTCTCCCCTTTCCTCCTCAGCTGTACATTTTGCTTCAGCATCTTCATATTCCTGAAGATGCTCCCATGCACCAGCTTTTCCCAATTCATCTGTGTCGTTTCAATAGCATCGTCTAGGTAGTGCAGTATGTAGATTGGTGTGCAATAGCTGGTGTCTGGGAGTAGGAATGTTGCCAGCAGGTATAACATCCATGCACGGCACATGTTCTGGTAGTCCGATGGATCGTCAGTACTTGCAAATTGTTACCAAAGCTTTGCTAAGTTGTCCTTGTGCAGGACATCCTTTTCCCTTAACCTCTTAGAGGTGTCCTCTTCATTTCCTTTTTTACCTGTTGCGTTGGCAAATTGTTGCCATATTGATCTCACAATCTTAGAATTTTTCCTAGGTATGATGTCCATACCTCTGCTTGGGATACCTAGAATTACCCCTACATCCTCAACCGTCATCCTTCTTTCCACCCCTGTGGTCAGCAAAAACCTATCATCATCTACATATTTGTCTATCAAATCTTCCAAGAGGCATACATCAACCATAAGATTCAGCATCTTTATCATGTTTGCAAATGTCGTCGCCCTCATCATTCTTATGTGATTACTTGTATACACCACGCTCTTGCTGGCGGTGATGTAGCTCTTTAGGTAACACTTGTGGTACATCCTCTTTATCCCCACTACAAACATATGAAAAGTTACTCTTAGTTTTCTTTTTTTTTTAGCATTACTTGTTACTCAGTCAAGTTACTCTTCAATTTTTCAATTTTAATAAAAGTTCAAGTAAGTGTCATATGATAATAACATCAATTTAATAAGTTTACAAATCCATTCAATATTACCTTCAGCTGCCTTTCCTTTCTCCCTTTCTGTCTTCTTAATTCTATCATCTTTTTCTCCCTCATAGGTAGCCTTTTCCTTTCCCTTTTCTTTCTTCCTCCTTATCTCCTCTTCTTCTATCTCGTCAGCAGCCTTATCTGTATCATTAGTTTCTTTGGCCTTCCCTTTCCCTTCACTTTCTTTTCCTATATAGAAATGAAGTTACTCTATATTTTTAGTCTTTTTTAGCTTAACAATATGGTTTTCATATGTCAAACTGATATGTAAAGTGTGCAAATTACTCTTTGTTCTATAGTAGTTACTCCAGCATTTACTCTAGTTACTCTAGGCTATCGTACAGTTACTCTAATGTTCTATATCAGTTACTCTTGGTATCATGTAGTTACTCTTGGTATCATGTACAGTTACTCCAGCATTTACTCTAGTTACTCTATGCTATCGTACAGTTACTCTACTTCTTATAACAATTACTCTTTTAACATGCATTGTTACTTTCTATACGATATCTTTCTGTTTCTCATTTGTAATGTACATGCTATCATAAATTACCTTGTCGTTCTTTGCTCTCTGCTTTGTCACTCTGAGGTTTGCCAGTCTCGGTAGATGCTTTGCCTTCTTTCTCATCACCCGGCTTACTTCATTTTGCTCTTTTCTGGGACAATTTACTCGTCAGGGGATCTGCAACCCCTCTTTTCTTCCTTTTCATTTTTGACAGAGGAGTCGCAGAAGCAACATCCTCCCCTTTCACAACTTCCTCTTGTCCTGTTTCACTGGTGTTTGCATCCCCTTTTTTCATCTTCATTTCTGCAATTGCTTCTTTCTCCGCTACATCTGTTGTCTTGGGCATCGTAGCCCATTCGGTATCCCCTTTCAGGGTAGTATGTGATTTTGCGGCCACCGCTTCTTCTGGTTCTTGGGCCATCTTCTCTTCGGCCTGATGGGGCTGCATTTTGAAGTCATCGTCTTCCTCAATCACTGGTCGTAGACTCCTTCTCCACCGCGGCATCGTCGAGGTCTTCCTTGACGCTTTCTTTGTTCTCGTCATCTTAGAAGAGGTAACTGATTCGGAATTGAGATGCAACGAGACGTGGAATCGAATTCTTGCAAGTAGAGACGGAGGAGTTCGGGATTTTTGCACGAGAGGCAGAGCGATGGAAGAGGGAAGGCAGAGCGACGGTCTGAGCACGAGAGGCAGAGCGATGGCACGAGGGAAGGTAGAGCGACGGTCTGGGCGAGGGTTTTGGGTAGGTCGCATTCAAACGCTTTCCACCTATTTTTCTTTTTTTCCGTATTTACAGGGCAATGCCACCGCGTGTTCTTCCGGGTAAGTTGCCCAATTCTACCCGCTGGGCAACAAATTTTAACTATATATATATATATATATATATATATATATATATATATATATATATATATATATATATATATATATATATATATATATATATATATATATATATATATATATATATATATATATATGAGGACACTCATACACTACAAAAATAAACATCTACAACATTAATTATGTCCTCATAATCATCATCCTTGGGCTATGGATGGTAATCATGTCATCATCTGAGTGTGCAGAAGTGGAAACAACTGTAGGCTCACCATCATCACCATCAGGATCCATCATCACTAACATCATCACCATCTTCGGTTTCTTCCTCAACATCCTAGTCAGGTAACTCATCATTAGTAGGAGGTCCAAAAGCATGAGTACTCGACCATCTGGTATTTTACTCATCCCAATACATGCCACATGCATTTAATGCATGTTCTTGCGGAGAGGTGGGAATGCACACTCCATTATATCCAACACGTAGAGAGGCGGCAGGGCCAACAGTCAGAAGAGGAACAACACCAGGGGCATGGGTAGGTCCACCATTAGAGCAGGGGGTTTAGCAGAAGTAATAGGAGGTGGGGGTCAGGGTAAAATTGATTGTATGCATAAGAGGCATAGTTAGCGCCAGGGTACACCTGGTGGGGTGGGTAGCGTTGGATGCAGGATATGTTCATAGGTGACATGATCTGATAGAGATCCTAGTGGAGTTGATCTTGAACCCTAAGGTTATACGCCTATCGATGTATCATGTATCCCATGAGGGATTCATTTGATATAGAAAATGAGATCCATTCAGGACAGGATGGTGGTGGTGGTGGGGGTGGTTGTAGAGACACCTAGTATGGAAGAAGAGGTAGGA
Source organism: Alisma plantago-aquatica (assembly GCA_963693085.1). Taxonomy (NCBI): domain Eukaryota; kingdom Viridiplantae; phylum Streptophyta; class Magnoliopsida; order Alismatales; family Alismataceae; genus Alisma; species Alisma plantago-aquatica. The sequence continues at coordinate 202,161,537 of OY856413.1, forward strand.
AGGAAAGTCTTCTTAATTGTTCTCTCACTAAATCAAACCCCTATGTGATGTTGTTTGTATCCAAGGTCATGGATGAGAGATTTTTCACAACGGTGAGAAAACACACCACATATCAGGTTTGGATAAGGGAATTAAGTGTCGATGTTGTTCTTCCTGGAGTCAAAGTAGGTCATATGATGTAGAATGTAATGAGCCCACTTGGCACCGATATGATTCAATAGACAATATATGATGAATGTCATGTTATATACAATATCCGTCAGATTCCTCTAGGGATGGATATACAATTTACCACTAAGGTGATCATTCTTGTCTTGATATTAAGGGAAGAGGACTATAGGGTTGACTTCTACCTATATGGGACTTCAGGTTTCTTCATAAACTTATGCATGTCAGAAAGGGTAAGCATGTAATCAAATCTCTTGTAAAAACCTTCAGGGTCTAAAAGGTCATGGTATGAGGGATAAGAAGATAACCAAGAGGCGATGACATCAATACCAAAGAAGTAGGAATTCAGAGAATCCTCTTAGATTGTTATCTTGGCACCAGTGATCGTTGAAGTCAAAAGAAGTTACGAATTAGATGGTGGGATGAGGGTGTTGTAGTTCCATGTCACATTGGCATAGAACTCATGGAATGCCTTCGTGCTTGACATATCATTTGCAAAGAACAAACGCTCAACACATAAAGCACTTAGGTGATGTGCTTTGAACACCCAAGCAACCTCTTTAATCACATCATCCATTGCAAACTGAGGCTCAAACAAAGTGCAGAAAGAAAAGGGAGTCCTAGGGAGGAGCCCCTTGTAGCTATTCACATCTTCTGTAGAGAATAAAGAGGTTCCATCAAAGGGGATAAGGCAATAAGTAGTGGAGGACGATGGGATTCCATCAGGTACACTTTGTTTCCTACAATTGGAGGCCATTAAGGTTGTATTGAGAGGTAAAGACCACCAAATGATAAGGAGAATGAAAGGAGGTCGACAAACCACCTTGGTCATGTATGGGAGAGGCAAAGAGGATGGATCAAAGGCCAAGAAGGGTGTAGGAGAGGATGGGTTATTCTAGGGTTGGAGGACAAGAACTGTAGAAGGACTTTTGGTTAGCTTTTTCAATAGTTGAGAGGGAGAAAAGTCAATCGAGACCCTTTATAGATTTAGTCCAGTGCCACTTTCAATCGAGTTCTGAGTTTGGAAAACTCAACCGATCCAATATTTCAGCTTTGTCCTCAGTCAGTGATCAATCAAGTTGTAGCAGGTCAAACTCGATCAATTACCAATCTGTCCCAAAACATAAGAAAATAAACTCTAAGCCACTAGAGTGCTATATAAATTTATTTTTCAAGCCTATCATTAATTTTAAACATATTGAGGCACATTTCACTCATCATTGTCAACTATTTTGTGGTAACACATATGTTTGCAAAACATTGCCATAAACAAGTGAAACAAGGAATGAAAACATTTTAATTGTAGCATTTCTAGTTAAGAAATGATCAAATTTAAGTAAGAAACATATACATATTGTAACATCTAGCTAGATTGCATGTCAATATCATCAAGACAAGTTATAAGTAGTTTTGATCTAATGGATTTAAATTTCTCTCAATCTAGAGGTTTAGTAAAAATGCCCGCAAGTTGATTCTCTGTGTCCACATGCGTGATATATAACTCCTTCTTGGATTACTTAGGCAATTCTCATTAGGATGTATTGTATAATTTATAATATGAATTTATCATATAAAATTCAAACAAATAGAGGAAGAATCCATTTCATATCATTTTGCAATAACTTAGATCAAACAAATAATTTAGGGTTTGTAGTCACATACTAAGAAATTAAAGATTATGGATGATTTAACCAATTTTCTTGCAATATACTATTTAAAGGAAATTCCCACTCACCTTAAGGTGTTAAAACACCTTAAAAACGCAGCTCATCCTTGAAAATCTCGATCTCATATCAAATCCCTAGCAATTCCCCTGATTCTTCTTCCTTTCAACTCAGAAACCCTAAAAATGAGGGATTATGAAGAAAGAGTGAGAAAATGGGAAGTTTTGACACCATTTTAGATCCCATCAGAGGAGGGACGTAATCTTGACATTTGAGAGAAGATTCACCATGAAACTATATCCAAAGAGGCTAAACATACATGATTTCATCATTCCTCGGACCGCAAAACCCTAGGTCAACATCTCCATCACTTTCTCATCGCAAACCCTAACTCTCCCTCTCCCTCTAGGATTTCATTTCTCTGGATTGAATCATGAATTATGAGATCTCCTTGTGTGTTAGGTTGACCATATAAAGCAATTGAGCTGCTTGGGTGAATTGCACATTGACCCCTCACTATACTTTCTCTTATTTCAGCTTAATTTTCTATCATAAAAATATTACTGTAATTTGTCTACTGATAAGGTCTAAATGTATCCAAAAATTATGAAAATTTTACATGTTGTTATGATTTAGTTTCATATCTCCAGTTAAAATTTCATATCATTTGGAGTTACCAATAAATAATTAAAAATAAAACACTACACTGTTGAAAAGCACTCTGTCAGCATTTTGGAAAAAGTATAGTTCGACCGAGAACCACATTCAAAGAACACTCAAATATTCTGAAATTTTTCTAAAATATGCATGATTGAGCTATACATATCATATACAAAATTCAATTAAATAAAAAAAATTTAGAAAATATGAAAAATCATTTACCAAACTTCTATCCTGATCAAATTTCATATTGATGTACTATCAAAACCCTAATTTTTGCTGATTAGGGTTTACATTTATCAAACCTTAATTCTTCAAACTAAAAATTATATTTAGAGATTCCTCTTAGGTTTGAAACATCACAATTGATCTACTATCATTAATCAAGTCTAAACGATGTTCAATCTAATCAAGCATGTAATCATTCAGGTAAACCCTAGTTTACCAATTAAGCACAAATGTGGTCATTACAGTGCTCATTCAGGGTGATAAATGGAGATAGTTCTTGTCCTAAGAGAGTTGTAATGATAGACATCATAGCCAGTATCACGATGTAAGAAGCTCTCTAAGGGAGGCTATGTCGGTCACCACTTCATTAGGATGATGTCGGTGTAAGAACCCTATAAAGGATAGAGAGACCACAGTGTGTGCAGATGAAGTCACTTTGATCATGCGATGGCTGAGAGAGCCCCAGGGTGACATGAGTCATGAGCTGATGCGATGCAGACTGACATGCAGTTCATTATGGGAGAATATGTGATATGAAAATCCAACCCCTCTGAGCTATAGATGTGATAGCTCAGTCCCCGATACATGGGTTCGTTTGGGATGGATTGGTGGAGATGGTTATGTGTAGCCTTACCCCTCAAGATAAAGTGATGTATGATGTGTTCCACGAGTCCGATCTAGAGCACTCTGTGAGGTATCCAAGCCATGTGCGGAGCCATGAACCTATTAAGCTTTGTGAGAGGTTGAAATGTCCTGAGTCACCTACGAGGGTACGAGATACCAAGGTGAGAGAAGACTCAGATGTAAGAATATAAGATGATGATGGTTATTGGGAAACACCATGGAGAGGGTTTAGCCACATGGGATCCACGATGGACATGAGAAAGTCTTATCCTGTTTGTTGTATGCTTGGTGGAATTTTGAGGGCAAAATTCCTCTAAGAGGGGAAGGATGTTACAACCCCAATTTTTAGGTTCTTTTGGTGAGAAATGTAATTTCTCCTATTAAAGATATATGAACAAATGATGATGTGATTATATGGGATTGTATGAATTTCGTTTAGAATAGCCTTGTTGGTTGCTTTGTGGGCTTTATTGGCTATTGGGCCCAATTATCAGAGAAAGAAAAAGGAAATTGAGATAATAAATGTATAAATAAGAAAAAGAGAAAAGGGAGAGGTAGAAACCTCTAGAAGGGAAAGGAATATCCGTCAAAAGGGGATTTCGTCCCTTTAGGGTTCCTTGGGTTCCATGAAGTCCATGTTGCAAAGAAAATGCAACAAGAAAGAGAAAGGATTAATTAAATATTGCTTTATTTAGAAGGAAATGTGAAGAAATATGTGGATATATGGTAATGGATCCATCTTGAAAAAAAATTCGTGTTCACATGATTTCTAATGGAACAAAAAAGAATCAAAATCTAGAAAATAAAAAAAGAGAAAATATGAGAATTATGCATAATTCAGTAATAACTTACACCTAAGAAATAGGGAATGATTTCTTTGAATATTGAACTCAAATTTGGCATGATGATAGATTAAGTTATTATTAAGTTTTCATCAAAATTTGGGATTAAAGGGAGCCCTGGTTTAAGATTTGTAATTTTTCCAAATTATCCTAAAATCAAAAGGATTTTCCTTAAAATAGAAATTTGATTCTCCTTTGTTTCGGTGCAAGCAATGTGGATCGTTGGAACTTGATCCAACGCAGGCCACACATCTTCTAGTTCTAGCCAGACTAGGAACAGTCCGCTGACCGAGGAATCTTTCCTTCGATTTTTCTCGCATTTTAGTCGGTGTGCAGACGAGGAAAGTTGTTGGTTGGGTTTGGGAGAGTGTTTCGCACCGAACTAACCTAGGTTTTAGGGGTTTTCGAGGATTCCATAAAGAACGCCTAATCTACCTAAAACATGGAGCGAAGACAAGGATGGGAACCCTAATTCATATCCCCCACACCTATATATAGGACCACCCTTGGTCTTGGCAAAGTCCCACGAACTCAAACAGCACGTTCCTAGCCCCAAATTCCCTCTCTTGCTCTTGATTGTCCTCTCTCTGGTGAGCCTCCACCGTGGCACCGCCGCATGTTCTGTGGAGAGAAAAGAGGAAGAAGAAGAGAAGAGTACCGTCCGATCGGGGTCCATGATAGACTCATGAGGGATACACATGACCCAGGCTGTTCGTGCGTCAAGATCAGGGTTAGTGGGTGCGATCGGCCACAGCTGCGAGATCGGGTCAACCGCTGACCGCAACGACGATCCGATGACTCTCGTTTTTCCAAAAGAAAAGGTAAATAACCTCTCTGACTAGAAAAACTAGAAAATTCTTTTTCTTACAAAAATTGTAGTATTTAATAGGAAGGTCAGATGAAGGAACTTAGTATATGAAAATTGATCATGAGAAAATGAGGAATTCAATAAAAATGTCACGGAAGCCTAGTTCTGCTTGAAGTTCAAAAGTATGTAAAGATGCTATCTTTAATGGTTTAACTAATGAAAAACCCTATTCTTTGATGATCAATGAATTGGGAAAGGTTATATGGATGTTTAAAGTTGATATTAAGCTATTGTTAGTAAAAAACACAAATTAGATATAAAAGGATGATCTTTATGCATAGTTGGATTAATTTAAGTTTCCATGTACATGAATATGCATTAATGGGCTGAGAAACCCTAATTTATGTTGATATAAATTTTAATGGTTTTAATTGTGCAAATCCATGATTAAGATGGAGATATGATGATTCTAATCTAATTTGAGTATGAAAGATTCTAATTGTGGATAAATACCCTTAATTTGGTAATTAGGGTTTCATAGTGTATAAAAGTAGAATTTATGTGAATTTATGTGAAACATAGTAATTAGGGTTCCTTTGAGTATTGAACTATAATTCTTTATTGAGTTGTCTATTCAAAATAACTCGAACATGATAATTGGGCTTAATGATCTTGACATAACCTAAAAGGGTAAAGATGGTAGTTTTAGTGTAAAGGAGACACATTAGACTTAATTGACATTCAATTATGCCTATGATGTTGAAATTAGGGTTCGTGGACCAAAAGAGCATTAAAAGTAATACATGAATTATGAAGGATAAACCCTAATAAAACCCTAAAGTTGGCTTAGAAATCCTATGGTGGAATCCAAGTCAATCTTGATAATGTTTTGGATAAAACAATGACACATGGGTGTTATGCATTAATTTTAGGATATCGTTGATTGCTTGATTGATTGTTCATGATTGTTCTTTCTTGGACCTCAAGTTACTCTAGATCAGGTATGTGGTTACACTTATGATTAAATTGCTTTAGTTTCTCGGTGATTCCAGGATGTTTTATCAGTTTCCTGAATATAACTGCTTGGGTGACTTTTATTTCATGCAACTATAAAGGGACTATGACAATCACTATAAATAAGTTTACATGACTAGCTTAGATCCTGGTCCTCCTTTGTGGCTTTGCTAATAATAAGGATGACTTAGTACATGGTCTACCTATTAGGTAGGACCACCAGGTTATCATGAGTTAGTGATTCAGCTATCTATGGGTAGTGCCATGTGACTCTTTAGCATATTATGAGTTAGGGATTGGGCTACCTATGGGTAGTGCCATGTGACTCTTCAACCCTAGTTATTGCTCTACCTGTTAGGTAGGATCATGGGGGTTAATTGGGATCTAGCATATGAGAGGTAGTATCCAGGTCCATTGCAGGGACAGTGCAGAGGCTAGGGTATGTATGGATTGAGTAGTTACATGTAAAGAGTAAAGTTTGTTTGTTAAATCATAATTGCTTTGTGATATATTGTTAATACTAAGTTCATAATTTGTGTTTCCCCCACATACTAGTATGTTCGTTATACTGACCGATGTTTTGTTTGTCGGCGATTTAGGTACAAAATTGAAAAAGACAAACAATAAAGTGGTACATTGTGAATACATGAATTAAAGTACAAGGAGGATTAGTTAGAATAGATTCTAGTTATGGATAGAAGTTTAGAAATCCAAGATTTTAAAAAGGTATGCAAATTTTTATTTTATTCCATCTTTCCAGGATAGTTTTGGTAGAATTTAGTAATTATTATTGATTACTTGTCGAATCATCAATCTGTAAAATTGGGATAATGACTCTGACCTTTTGGTCTCCCTTAATTGGGGGTCACTGGGAGGTGGGGTCATTATAGTGTATCATCTTAGACATCATCCAATAGATGTGTCAGACATAAGAACCTCCTGGAGAGGGTGCGTCCAACCCTCCCCTCTCGGGCAATGCTATCACATAGTATGAGAGGCGTCATGGCATTGATCAATAAGGTATCATGCAATGCCCTTACATTTTGCAACACAACAACCATGGCAGGTTGTTCTCATGCCGAGTAACATATATATCTCAAGCATCGCCATGGGTGATGGATTCTATGGTTGCTAGCTATAATGCCCCTAAGAATAACGGGCTAGCTACGCTTAAGCCATGACAAGCAGAGCCCTATCGGGTAACGCGTCTCAGGTGCAAAACATGTCACCGATTATCATATATGTTTACTTGTGCATGAGGTATATCAACCTAAACATTACCATATCATATCGATCTAGACTTTTACAAGGTTGTGATGACCAGTCACAAAGGGTGATGGCCAAGGGTGCTTCACAAGTCATGACGATCTCCCAAAGGCACATCGATCTCCAAGCCTATTGGCTAGCACAAACATATTGGCCTAACTAAGCATATAAGTTCACCCTGAATAACAACCTCCTCCTATATGTCAACCTACACATCCTCTACCTTAGGAAAAGCATTACAAGAAAGTCTAGTGGAGGTGCAACGCAAGATAGCAATTAAGCAAGGTGTGTCATCCAAACAGAATGCTAAACAACCTAAAAGAGTTACTAGCATGCAAGCATAAATGATCCAAGAAGAAAGAGCATAATAACAAGAAAAAGGGGTGATAATAACATAGTGGGTTTAGAGTTATATAACCCACCTCAAGGATAACCACCAAGCTCCAAGCTTCCCAAGCTCAAGGTAGAAAAAGATCCTCCTAGCTCGATCTCCACAACACCTCCATGAAGGAATATAGAACTAAGGTTAAGCGAGCATGAGAGGGGAAAGAGAAGCAACCAAGGTCAATGGCTGAGAAGAAGAAAAAAAGAGAGAAGGAAGCTAAGTATCATGCATTACCAAGGAAGAAGATGAAAGGAGATCACCACAAGCTTAGGCTCATCCACCATGCTCCAAAGGAGATCACTCCTTAAGCTCAAGATCATCCACCAAGGAAGAGGAAAGCAAAGATGGCTAAAGGATTATCTTACATGGATAGAAAGAAGTATATATACAAGAGAGATGAAAGAGAGAACAAACATATGGTGTTACTGTTATAAAGTCAATTTTTTCTAATTCAGAATTTAAAGGTAATTTCACCTTTTAAATACATATGAGCATGAAATTGTTTGAATTTACTGGAATGTATGGATTTCATTAACAAATAGCCTTGCATGTGTGATTTCGTAGGCCTTATTGGCTATTGGGCCCAATAACAAGAAAAAGAAAATAAATGAAAAAGAAATTCAGTTAATAAAAGGATAATTAAGAAAAGGATAAAAGAAAGAGGTAGAGGCCTCTAGAAGGCTAGGAGGTAGTATCCAAAGGTGAAATTCATATCTTTAGGATTTCTTGGGTACCAAGGATCCCAAGTTGCCAAAATAGTAAGAAAGGAAAGAGGAAATACCAATTAAATTGGCTTTATTAAAAGATAACCTGCTTATTTAGGAAATACCATTTTCCTTTGGAATTTTGGTTTCAATTTGGTTACAAACGGGTAAAGGAATAATGAGTTATGATTTTTTGGAGTTATCCGAAAGTGGAAAGGATTTTGAGTCACAATTTAATTTGAATTAAAAACCTAAAAATTAGTTCTTAGACATGCACTCATGACTGTTGGATCTGTGATCCACGGCTTGAGTTAAGTCCCATTCACATGAGGACTGGGACACAGAGTCCCTGTTGCATGGACTTTTCATCTGAGATTCCTCATATTTGAGGCAACCTGCGAGATTGTGGACGAGTCCATCTCCTTCAGGAGATCATTCTGGACCTAACCACCCTATGGCCGATGGGGTTTGGAGGGGGATCAAAAGACTCCCTAACTCACCAGGGACCTTGGTCGACCCTATATATAGGAGGCAGTTCTATGCATTGCGAGCCACTTCGCAAGTTGTACCATCATGACCGGAGTGTGAAGATGAGTGGATTCATGCCTTCAATTGAGTCGTTGTCCCTGATCTTTGCCCCATCTAGCAGCAACTCTCGCTGGAGCACCGACGACTTGTTGGCGGTGAAGGAGCGAAGCCAGTGAACAATTGAAGGATTGGGCAAGTTTGCAAGGAGTAGACGAAGCTCCTGGACCAATTAGATCAACTGTGGGTGGACGAAATCTTGAAGTCAACCTCAGAGTTGACCTCAACTCACAGCAGGCATCTCGTGCGAGGTTGAAGACGACATCTAGTCAAGTTACTAATCTACCTGCATCATTTGTTTCTTTTGATCATGGGTGAGGCGCGCATCTGAGGATCGTTGGATCCCACATGGTCTAGCGGACCACAGATCGAATGGCTAAATTTTTTTAACAATTTCTTAATATGATAGAAAATCCATAAAAGTTCTTTTCTTTGAAAAAATCATAGTAATTAATAGGAAGGTCAGATGGAGAAACTTTATATATGAAAAATGATCAGAAAAATACGAGTAATCTGAAAAAATAGTTTGAGCATCTGATTTCATTTCTAATTGCAAAAGTACCTTGAGTAGATCATAAAGTACATCAAATTCAGGTTAAAACCCCTAATGTTGATTAGAGATCAAATCTAAGACGCTTAATGGGTTAATTTGAGTATTAGTAACCTATTGAGAGATAAAGTGAGGTTTAGATCTGATATTAGAGAATAGTTGGTTTGTTTTAGGTTTTTAATCCCCAAATTTGTGATAATACATGAAGAAACCCTAATCTTGGGTAAAGAAGGAAACTTACTTGAATAATTTGAATTATTTGGGATAATAATGTTATTTGTTTATCCTAAGCCTGTTAGGAGGCATATGATAAGTAAATTAGGGTTTATATTTAGATTTGCTGAATTAGGGTTTATAGTATCAATAATGAGGATGAACCCTAATGAAACCCTAAAAGGAAGTAGGAAACTATAGGAAGTGAGTTAATATGAGTGTAATCAGAGGAAGTGAATAGTAATTAAATTATATGATTGTTTCACGATTATTTCTTTTGTGAACTTCCTACTTGCTTGGATATTTCCTTACTTGGATAATTGTTAGCTTGTTGAATCGACTGAACATGTATGTGGTTATTTATGAATAATCGATTTAGTTTCACGGTGTTTCCCAAACTTTTTATCGATCAGATGCAACCTAAATTGTTGGATGATAATTTGTGTAATCCTATAAAGTCCCTATGATTATCCCAATTAAGTATGTATGTGTATTCTTGAACCTACATGCCACCCAGATGTAAGTTGCAAGACAAAGCCCCAGAGGGAAGGTCTGAATTGATCAAGCCCTAGAGGGAAGACCATTGGGCACCATGAGGGGTGACCCCAGGCACCAAGCTTAGGATGGAGAAGGTGGCCTTATGTCCCTTGCAAGGACAAAACCCTAAGAGAGGGTAATCAAGGGTTTAGGGCAAAAGTGGTTGACAATGTCACATTGAAAACATAATTTGGATTGTTAATAACTTATTATGATAATTAGATTGTTAGAAACTATTGTGGAAATTTTCATTGTCCCCCACATACCAGTATAAAAATATACTGAATGACGTTTTGTTTGTCGGCATTTTAGGTAAAATTCTAAAATTGGACAAACAGTAAATTGAAATATTGTGAAGATACAAATAATCTATGCAAGGACGATTAGTTAGCTTAGACTTTTTCTGTAGATAGAATTCTAGATCCCAATTTTATAAGGTATGCAAAAAGTTTTATTTTATTCCATCTTTTCAGTTTAGTTTAAGTAGAATCTGATAATTATCATTGATTAAATGTCGAACCATTGATCCGGAAATTGGGATAACATCTCTGACCTTATGGTCTCCCTTAATTGGGGGTTACCAGAAGGTAGGGTCATTACAGTTACCACCTAAGAACTCTAGATGACACATGTCCACAAAGGAAGAGCCACATGAAAAACCATGCAACAAAGTGAAAAGAACCATGCCTCGCCCACTAAGTCTCCTTCCTATGTCATGGCCGATACACATATCCTCCTCCCCCACAAACCGATAGGGATGAAACCCTAGATCCACAAACCGATAGGGTGCACCTAGAGACACCCCAAAACTGATAAGAGGTCTCCCCTAGACATCCACAACTGATAGAAGTTCCCAAAAAGGCTCTCAAGCTTGAGACTACACTCCTAGGTGTAAGGCACACCCCAAACATGAGTGCAAACCATCACCAAGGATGTCACCATCCAACCAAGGCTTAACCAAGGTTACCATTTCTCTCTCACTCCTCTAGATGATGACAAGAGAGAGAAGAAACACTCTAGAGGTGGCAATCTTGCACATCAACCCCTTTCCTGGATAAATTGCAAGTTTGCACCAAACCTCTCCACAAAACACAAGCATCAAAAAAATAAGATCGAATAAGGAACTCAAGCTTCCAACATACCCTAATTACATCTCAAAGATGATTAGAGAAAGAATATAAGAGAAATACTTAAGAAAAACAAATAGGGTTATCCCAAAATGTGGGTCAAGGTCCTTATGGTCTGCATACCATGTCATGACATAACAATCGTCTAAGGTAATATCTCTCACTTTTTATGAGTGGTGTATATCGCGATGTCGGCATAAACTCATCATTGGTGTAATTTCAATAACTTCCTATGAGAGGGAGAATCATCATACTACATGTTAGAAGCATCCTTTCCCTGTCACCACATAATTGTGAACATCATTTGTTGTTGTTGATATTTATTATTGTTACCATCAACAACTTGATCAATATTGGTGTTGCGCTCAATGTCACTCGGTGCAGTAAATCCATAATGAACAATTTTAATATTTGGTTGAGAGCTTACCTCTTAGAGACGTTGCTTATCTAGGCTTGTTGTGTATTTGGGATGATTGGTCCATAAGGTGCATGAAATTGCGACTGTATATTTTAGAACTTTCCACATTGTATTGAGCATGTTCATGGACACATAAATATTCCCCTTTGATGTGTGGAAATCATGAAGAGCATCCCTCCAAGCCTAATGTACCAAATGGCCTAGCATTTTGTGTAAATAATATTGATGTCCTAATATTGTGCCTAATGCTGCATTTGCCTCATTATCCCATTGAATGAAATTCATTTTATTGTGAAATAACTGAAAAAGAGTTTGACAAAAATTGAGGTAAGAAATAAGTATATGTTGGATAAAATGTTATGCGTTTGAAATTGCTATTACACACAAATTTTAAGTTCAATATGTGCTACCAAATCCTACTATTGAATGAAATAAAAATATGTATACCTAATATGCGACCAACATATAATGTAATTTTGACAAAAATAAATACATTATACAACATAATGAATGAAATTTCATCAATTCATTTATAAAAATACAATAGAGATGTGGCATGAGAGGAGGTGAAGGAGCCTTGAAAAGGAGACTGGTATCCTCCAACATAATCATTGTGATAGAGAGTTCATCATACTCATACTGATAGGATTGGTAAACATATTTGATGTAGTGATTAATTTCAACAAACTCCTTCAATTTCATTTCCTGAACCCATATTGACTTGCACTTATCGTTCGGTAACTTAATCTCAGCCCATATAGATTGATGGCAAGATCGACTCCTAAGTAAAATTATTGGTATCATTATTACCATATAATGTAGTTGGTTTGTGTTAATAACAAGGAACACATAATTTTGGAACTAGTAAATTTCTATTTTGTGTCTTTATTGGCAAACTTGTCTTTTGAACAAAGATAATACATTCCACCCAGGTCTTTCACTAAATATTACAAAGCATGTAGATCATCATCTTTGGTGTTCATCTGCAAAGTGACAACATTACCACACTTAAAACTCCATACTTGTGGTTTATCCATTGATTTCTAACAGAGTATAATTGATTAATAATGTAATGAATTTATTAAATTATAGTTACAAACTCATGCATTTGTTAATAAAAGCAAATTCAAAAACTACAACCAAATACAATTTTCTGCCGAAGACATTACAATTACGACATATTCCATCCTTCTTCCTCTATCAAGGAACCACAACCTATCAGGAAGTATACTTGTTTGTGAAGATAGTCTCATCTCCTTCTAAGGGTATTGATTTTCTCTATCAACCTATTGGTGTTTGATCTTGTGGTACATACAAAATCAAAGAATGTAGATGATTGCTTGTATTTACTGTATGAAAATGCAATATGTGTTGTCATTGCATACCTAGTTGTAGGTAGAGTGCCCATGTTTTGGTGAACGTGGTATCCAAACAACATCATACAACATATATTTCGGACCAAAGCCTTTTGATATGTATAATACCTCCTATGGGGGTTTTCTATCTTTGAATCATCCCTTAGTTGCATCTGTGGTCTCCATGTAACCTCACACAATGTAAGGGAGACAGATGGGCATGAAGGCATCCCATTATCCACATACGGAAACCTAAGTATAGGTTCAAAAGAGAATATTATGATAATTTACTTCAAAAGAGAACATCATAGGTTCAAATCCATTTGAAAATCTATAACAGTTATTAACCCATAAAAAAGTTATATAGAAAGCCCAATCTTCTACATTTTTACAATCACTAGAAAATTATTTAATTTCCAAAGAACCCATCTGTTGGGAAATCGGGTAGTAGATAAGATAGTGGACATAAAAAAATTAGGCCCAAATCTCAAACCAACAAATCACATCAACAACAGTGTATCTAGAAAAAAAGGGTTCACAGGGTATATATCTAGTCCTGGAGTGAGTCCAACGACAATCCTTGCAATGTCTTGTTCATCTTCTTCAAGTAGCACACAAACAGTTATCAGCAACAACCTTCTTCTACAACACAACAGACTATGGTTGACAACGTTATCCTAGTTTGATGGTTACAACCTCCACACCTTTACATAGTATAAGGGGACCACCAGGAACTCGAATGAGAAGGATTTGTTGCTTTGATGTCAACATGCTAGCACTGACTTGTTCTCCCTTGTGTCTCTCCCTTTTACATGTAAGACTTTCTCGAGCTTTAACCTTACCACAACTGTGGGAGCACAATGTTTGTTAGTGTTAGTTGTGTCTTTTGGAAGCCTTTACTACCCCTCTATTTATAAGAGGGCTACGGTCAGGGTTTCAAAATGAACTGGGAGTCAAAGTGACAATTTTTTCATCAATTTTTGGATACTAAAAACCATGTGTCAGTGGTCGACTTAACACTTGAGTCGTTGACTTGCACCCAGTCAGTCGAATCAACATTTGATTCATTTGATTGGAATTGTAACACCTACCTTTGTAATATGAGTTGAAGCATCTATCTTGAAGGAGGTAATCGCATTAATATGATCATTGCAAATAAGTACATAAATCACCATTGAGATTCATACATTGTTCTTTGAATAGGAAACCCTAACTGAATTCAATAACATGTCTAAAATTCTAATCAATTCTAAATATGGAAAACTAATCTTGAAAGTAAACATTTGTATGTGATTGGATCACCTAATATGGACGACACCCCACTAATTAGCTCTTGAAGGTCTTCTTAGTCCTTTCTTACTCCTCTTGAGTCCTTATTTTCTCTAACTCCTTGGGACATCGCGTCCCCAACCATGCAAAGGGGAAAATCAACACATCAGTAAATGTTACTGACACTTTATAACATAAACAAAGTAAATATACTTGGCATGTGAGAAAAATTGACATGAGTTAACTATAAGCATTCTTATATCATTATTAACATGAAGAATTGAAAAGTAAATGTATACATCCCCTATGACACCCCCTTAGGAGTGCATGATTGCTAGGAAAGCCCTTGAAGCTAGGAAACTCATTGACGACCCCTTGAGGTCCATGATTGGGGAGCATATAAAGACTTGTTTAATTCCAATTAACTTGATCATTAACTTTAACATTTACATTAACATTAATTTGAACCTTGAACTTTAACATGATGGGATTACTCCCTCTTGACATTGAGCATTAATTTCATGAATATTAAATCATAGTCTCTAATCTTAGTGAACAATATAACCATAGGACATAACACATAGAAATCATCAATTAATTGAAATAGTGAGCATGATTAAAGCATTAAACTTGATTTCATAATGTCTACTTTATACTTAGCATGCAAACAACCATAAATACTAGTGCTCAACAGAATGACCTATTTACCTTGGAGTAATGTTGATCCTAAGACGGTCCCTTTGATCTTGATCAAATATTAGGAAAAAGCTTTCCTTGTCTAGATTAGGCTCTAAGTACATGTAAATGATTATTTAAAATCATAAATCGATACCTTGTATTGATCTAAGGTTGAATTAGGGTAGATTAGGGTTTGAGTGCATTAGGGTTAGGCTTACTGATCAACATCATTGAATTAGGACAACTTGGTTGGATTAGGTCACATTAATTACATGTGATATATAATTAGGGATTCATGAGTCAAATTAGGGTTTCTAATAAAACATTAGAATAGGAAGGCTTATCATGGCTTAAAAACCCTAGCATCGGATTCTAATCTAAAAATCCTTTCCAATGACTATTTATTCATAATTTTTAGACAAAGAATCAATTTACTATGAATTTCCAAATAATTGACCAATCTGAAAGGGGAAAAACTATAATGTGACACTGATTTAAATAAAAATATCCCCGATGTAAATAAAATGTGGAACTACTAAATTACCTTAGGTGTGTGTTACATATAATCGAATAGGTGGGGGAAAACTTGTCATTTAAGATGAAACATGTTGCACAGCTAATAAATCAAAACACATTGAAAAAAGTCTTAATCACCCATTATTGTGGAATTGTCTGATTAAGAGGACAAGGTCAAAAAGGGCATTCATTGACCTAGCTTCTTTTAATCGCACCAATGGTAATATTACCAGATTAGTACTCCATGACTTCTATATGAGGTCATGGATATCTGCCTTTTGGAGATACCAAGGCTTCCAGTGAGTTCCCCACTCCTTGATGGAGAAAAAGAGCCAAGATATGGGCGTCGACAAACATCGGGGCACTGAGGTCCAAGGTGCAATCATGGTTGTCGAAGACACATAACACCAGGCACTGAGATATACTACAAATCACGAGGGAAAATGGAAGGAAAGCATCCATGAGGGACAATGAGGTTAAAACAATAAACCCAAATGTGGAAAAATAAACCATAGCCCTAGAATAGACCTTGGGGCAATGGAAATAGGGGAGATGAGTACAAAGTCTAAAACCATCACTCAAGACAAACACATATCTATTTAAGGTCGGAAAAACCACCTCATGTGCTAGTCAGAGCCAAAGTCTTAGCTTCCTGGACCAAAAGGCAACTGAAGCGATCAGGACATGATCGCTGACAAGCATCCAACAACTAGTCTATAGGATGTGATGACCCCAGAAAATCACAAATAACTAGCGGTTGAAAAATGAAAGAGGTGGACAAAGGATGGTGACCTGATGCTCAATTGAGCCTA
This sequence comes from Alisma plantago-aquatica, assembly GCA_963693085.1. NCBI lineage: Eukaryota > Viridiplantae > Streptophyta > Magnoliopsida > Alismatales > Alismataceae > Alisma > Alisma plantago-aquatica. Next base: position 202,177,960 of record OY856413.1, read on the forward strand.
GGGAGGTGAGGACGGGGGGCAATGTTGATATCTCTGGCGGAAAAGACCAAGTAGGTTAGGGATCTTTGGGGCAGTTGAGGACAAATTGTCAGAGGAGGAGGGATTAGTGGAGATTAGAGGTGCTTAAGGTCTCATTATATAGGCGAGGCAAGCTCCAAGGTGACCTCTGCAACTCGAGGTGGCTAGAAGAGGAAATGCCTAAATGGGTGTTTCACATACAAAGTGAGAGAGAGGGTGAGTGAAGGCTCGTTTGATTTGGGGAGTCCTCGAGAATTTAATGGCAAGGAGATTTCATGAAACTACCATGAACGGAGATAGAGAGGAATCGAGGGATGTATTCATGTGTAATGTCCCTGAGTCACAGACAAAGTAGGAGGTATATGCCGACGTATGGGCTGTCAAATCAAGATCGAATGGTGGGAAAAGTGACTAGAAATAAAAACACAAGAAAAGAGCACATGATAGAAAGATTAAATAGAAAACATAGGTTAAATTAGGGCATTGAATTAAATTACATTTAAATCCTAGTCAAAACAAAATGATAACTTGTTTAATTCATATGGAGGGTCATACATGGTCCAAATGACTTCAAATTTGAACCATAGGTTAATGTTGAGGTCTAGAATATTCCTAAAAAAATAGTTTTCAGTTTAATACACGTTTTTGTACATAATCCCTATATAGTCCATTAATCTTAATTATAATGAATTTAAATGGTGATATAATTTGAAATGGATTTTCTTATTAAATCCTTGAGTCAAATTTTGAGATATACATTATTCACTCATTAAAGAGTCACATGATCAACTCTTTATCCTCTTTTTTTTATTGCTATCTTGGAGGAGACACTACTATAGAACAAGCCTTTAGCGTCAGTTAATTAAGGGATGTAGTGTCAGTTTCCAAGCGACACCCAAGTGGGCGTCACTAAAGGTGGACCCCTTCGGAACTGACACCAAAAAGCTTCCCGCCACCAAAAACGCTCCAGCAAAGGGACTATAGGTGTCCGTTTTTTACGAAAACCGACACTATAGAATGGTTACAGATGTCAGTTATTAAAAAGAACCGACGTCACAACGCTTCCCGCCACCGAAAATGCACCAACAAAGGGCCTATAGGCATCGGTTTTGTAAGATAACCGAAGCCATCTCCCCTGCCACCATTATCGTTGTTCCCAGCACGATCATGGTTCCTGGCCATATCAGCTGAACCGACATCGGTTTTATGCAAATAACAGACGCCATATCCCCTACCTTCCACCGTGCTTCCTAGCACGGTCATGGTTCCTGGCCACATAGACATCAATTTTTTATCAAAAACCACCGTCGTATGTCTTTGGTTTCAGTTTTGTTCAAATAACCGACACCTATGTTAAGATTTTCTTTTTCTTATCAGTTTGTATGTCTGTTGTATGGCCGGTCAGCAGGATGAGAACCTGCAGTTCAGTTCTAAACTGCAAGTTTACGACATCCATTGATATTAGCCCACAACAGGCCACAAACCTGCGAAATTAACAAGATGGACAATATTATATATATGTGATTCACACACATGTATAAGCACATTTAATTCATATTATTTTTTCATCACACACATGTAGAAACTAGTAGAAACTTGCAGTTCCATTCATTTCATCTCTTTTCACATTCAGAAAGATGTAAAAACATTTATGTATTGATCACCTTCACACACATATGACAGATCATAAAAATTCATTCACATTCACACAAAAATAATTATGAGAACGAAGTTATTCTTTATTCATGATTGTCATCATTGTCAATAAAATTATATCTAAAAATTCCCACTCTTTGTAGGACTTTTGCCCATTCTTCTCTTACATCATCTAATTCATCTCTTGTATAGGGAGCATGTACATCGAAATGCTTTCCACCTATGTTGAAGTCATCATCTTTAAAGACCTACAAAGAGAATGACGTATATATATAATTAATAATATATAATAAGATTTATATATTTCATATTATCTAATGAGACTATGTATAATACATGTTGTATCTTATCGATTTCCATTACGTCATGTTTGATGATTAGGTCCATAAATAGCTTCACACAGTAGGCACATGCCCAGCCGTTGTCTTGTGTAGCACACTATAAATGGAAACATACAAAATATTCAAAAATACAAATAAGTGCAGTTCACATAAATAATATATACATTGGAGTTAGGAAATTACTTTCACATTCTCCCAAATTAGTGATAGATCCTTTTTCCTAGGGACCTTTCCTCCAGCTTTTTTATACTCTTGTAAAGCCCTATATATGTTAATGTAACTCATTAAATTGCATAATTAAATAGTAATGTAGTAACAGATGTTAACAAATATAAAAAAATGAAATATTTCTCATGAGAATAATGGCCTTTTAATTGCATGTCCATATAATGTATCCAACTCATTCCCCCCAGGTTGGGGACAATAACTAGTAACTCCCAATGCCTACCACTACAAGTAAGAAAGTTAAAAATTAATAACTCAAAATCTACAATAAAAATGTAATTTTCTTAAGTCCAAATTATAAGCAAAGTAAACTTACTTGACATTGAATGGTGTTATTATCACCGTCTTCTTATTTTTACCAAAATATTCAAAAGCATCACAACAGTATGAAGTAACTGAAGTACGTTTTGTATCTATAAGACTAATAAAAAATGGAACCAAAAATCCCACATGGGAAAACCCAAAATTTGTACATATCTTGTGTAAGTGGTTGCAAAATGAGTATTACGTATGCATTAATATATAAGAAACTAGATCACCATATATAAAACGAGGTATATGGATGTATAAATAAGATCTCACCATATCCATAGCTCTATCATAGATGTGTTTAGCCATTCATAACTAAAAAACTCCAAAATATCTTGTATAAATATCTTGTTTTCATATGATTGACCTGCATTAATACATATGCACTAATACGTACGTATGCATAACTTTTATTACGTATGCATTAATATGTATGCTAAACTTGTATAAATAGATTGTTATCGTATGATTTACCAGCAACATCCTTTGGAATTGTAACAACTATAGGGAAATCTCTATCATGTTTGTCGATCCATACTGCCACACCCCTACAATTAGGACCTATTGAGGCGTGTAGGTCCCTTGGAATCCAACTTGGTAGTCAAGGAGGTGGAGGGAGAGATGTAGTGGGTCTCGTATTTTTGACCTGTATATATAATTTCAGATCAATTGACTCATATATACACACTAACAAATTAAAGTAATGGAAATTTATTATACAATATCAGTATAGAGGACATCTGCTTCGGGCCACAATATCACTCCGCCTATGTCCATGCATGTTCAACATTTATATACAATCTATAACATTGATTTCAACATTTTGAGTGTACATGCATGTTCATCATCAAGATAAAGATTACACACAAATTAGTATGACCTAGGGATGGAGAGATTATTCATAATTAATTTCAAAATTTCAAACTAGTTCATGCATTATCATCAATATACATCATACAATAGGGATTCATATAGATGTTAGGGTGACACACAACTATAAAATTAGAGATTTAACATTAGGGTTTTAATATCTTACATAGATTGATCACAAGATTTCAGCAATATAGTTAATTGAAGATTATGGTGAAATGTGTTAGGGTTTTAATATCTTAATTCAACATGCATCAAAATTTACAGAATTAGGTCAAGCATTAGTATTCAATTGCAAATGTATCTTCTTCTTCCTGCTCCCTCCTTACCAAATGGATAAAAGCAAGGCACAACCTGCATGTGGGCTAGACATAGCGATTGTGGCTGCGTTGGCCGACCACGGCCGTGCTGGCCAGTATGGCCTTGGTCGGCCAACACAGGCATGACCGTCTTGTCCAACCCACATGTAGGTCATGCCTTGCTTTTATCCATACATTTGGTAAGGAGGGAGTAGGAAGAAGAAGAGGTGGAGGAAGAAGAAGAGGTAGAGGAAGAATAAGGGTAGCAACTTACCTATCAACGACATGGAGGAAGAAGAGAGCAGGGAGCTGAGCTAGAAAGAGAGCAGTGAGTGGTCGTCCAGAGCAGCGATCGAGCTGGAGGGCATCGGCCGGAGCTAGCAGCGAGCGGCGACGGCGAGCAGCAGACTAGCAAGCGATGGTGGAGGTGGGGGTAGAGAAGCAGCGAGCGGCGGCCAGTGAGAAGAGGAATCACTAGACATAAAACCCTCAATCGCGGAAAGAATGAAACAAAAGGGGAATGGCTCGTGCGGGTGATGTTAAGTTAACAATAGGCATTGGTTATTTAAAACATCCGATGCTAAACACTATAGTCGTCGGTTTCCGTATACAAACTGACGCTAAAGGGATGTGAAAATTTTTGCAGTTAAGCACGTGAAAACACAATGACGTCGGTTATTGTAAGCCAACCGACAATAAAATTGGTCAAATTTGTTGTCTTGCAGAAAAACTTTAGTCGTCGATTTCTCTTTTAACAACCGACGTTGTATGTTAACTTTTGGAGGTAATTTTTTTTCACTGGATTTGGCAGTTAATTTTAGGCATCAGTTTCTTATTAAGGAACCGACGCTAAATAAAAGTGATACCCGTGTCTGGTTCCACTTCACAGATAGATGTCGGTTTTTTTATTTAACCGTCAGTTTATGTTTTAGGCGTCGGTTTGTTTATACAATCGACGCCTTTAAAACAGACGTTATAAGCCATTTATGTAGTAGTGAGAGAGAAAACAAATAGGTTCAACTTGAATTAATCGAATCATATAATGTACAATTGAATTTGTGCCTCATTTTGAGTTTTTTATTCCATTTTCATATAAGAATTATGATTATTGGTCTTTTTACATTTAACCCCTCAACTTTTATTATTTAGGAAAACCCCACTCTAATTTGAATTGGATTTGAAAATTGGGGTGTGATAATTCTACCCACCTTAAAAAAAATTTCATCCTCAAAATTCTAGGGTACTACCCACCTTAGGGTTTCTTCTTACTTCTTCATTCAATGAAAGAAAACAAAGGAAGATTTCAATGAAGGCCTGAAAGGGTTCATGAATGCATTTCATAAAAGTTTTCAAGTGGACATAAACTAATTATTACATCATTCCTCATTTTCTTTTTCTACTTCCATAGTGAAAATTCTAGCTTGTCTCTTGGTAGGTGGATCCTGGTCCTAGTCCTTCTTCACGAGCTTAGAGAAATTTGACCTAAGGTGGCTAGTTTCTCCACAATAATAGCATAAACTCGTACCATACCTGCATGGGCCTACATGATTCTTCTTGCATGTTGGACATTGGGGCTTCTCAACTTCTACAACAAGCTCAGGTGCCTTTCTCTTAGGGTTTTTGGGAGGTTGATATTGGTTGTTCTTCTAGGGATTTTACTTTTTGTAGGATCTTCTAGGGTGATCTACAATTCTTAGGCTACATCCATGGTAGTTAGTAGGGTCCTATGGCCTCTTCCTAGCAAGGAAAAGCTTAGGTAGGGCGTGAGTCCTTGGATAAAGTTATTTGTTCTATGACATTCATCATAATCGTAGTCATATTTCTATAGGACTCTGATCATCATGCCATATTGGGCCACAGTCATGTCACCCACTTAAGCCAGGATGGAAAACTCTAACTCCTTCTTCTCTATCAAATATTCAGTCACGTAGTGCTCCTGGAAGTCTTCAACACATCCTTCCCATGTGAGTGGTGGTGCATCAACTACCCTTGAGTTGAGGAAGTTTTCCTACCATGTGTGGATTGATCCTTTGAGCATGTTGGTTGCAAAGCAAACCCTAGAATGTTGAGGGAAGTCCATATCTCAAAAACAATGCTCCATGCCTCTAATGCACTCCTCAGCCTTGGTGATTACATCAATTTCTCCTGCACCTGAGAAATAGTCAGGCCTTATCTTTGGGAAGTCCACTAGAGTAAGCTCATGATGTCTACGTTGATGTTCTCCTTGTGTTAAGACATTGGTGAGGGCTTGTACCAAATATTTTAGGGTTGCCTTAGGGTTTCTTCTAGGTCTTCTTACCTCACTACAAGATCTAGCATCATCATCCTTATCCTATCATTTGTAGGCTCTCTTAGGGGTCATCTGAAAAAGGTCACATATACCTAGGGTTAGAACATATGAATCAGATTGTTTCCTGGTGGCCATCCAATTATTGGCTGTGATACCATTAATTTAACACCCCACCTTCGTAATATGAGTGGAAGAATCTATATTGAAGGGGATGTCACATTAATATGATCATACAAATAAATACATAAATCACCATTGAGATTCATACATTGTTCTTTGAATAGGAAACTATAACTGATTTCTATAACATGCCTGAAATTCTCACTTATTCTAAACATGGAAAACTAAGCATAAAAGTAAACATTTCTATGTGATTGGATCACCGAATATGGATGGAACCCCACCATCTCTTGAAGGTCTTCTTAGTCCTTGATTGCTCCTCTTGAGTCCTTATTTGCTCCAACTCTTGGGGACATTGCGTTCCCAGACATGCAAAGGGGAAAGTCAAAACATTAGTAAATGGTACTGGCACATTATAACATAAACAAAGTAAATATACTTGACATGTGAGAAAACTTGACATGAATTAACTATAATCATTCTTAAATCATTATTAACATGAAGAACTGAAAAGTAAATGTACGCATCCCTCTATGATGCCCCCTTAGGATAACATGATTTCTACGAAAGACCTTGATGATAGGAAATCCCTTGATGACCCCTTGAGGTCCATGATTCAGGATCATATAAAGACTAGTTTTATTCCAATTAACTTGATCATTAATATTAACATTAACATTAACATGATCCTTGAAATTTAACATGATGGGACTAATCCCTCGTGATCTTGAAGATTAATTTCGTGAATCATAAATCATAGTCTTTAATCTTAGTGAACATTATAGCCATAGGACATAACATATAGAAATCACCAAAAAATTGATATAGTGAGCATGATTTAAGCATTAAACTTGAAATCATAATGTCTATTTTATACTTAGCAAGCAAACAACCATAAATACTTGTGCTCAGTAGCATGACACACTTACCTTGGATCAAAGTTGATCCTAAGATGGCCCATTTGATCTTTATCAAATCCTAGGTCAAGACTTCCCTTGTCTTGATTAGGCTCTAAGTACTTATTCGTGATCATTGGACATCATAAATCAATACCTTGCATTGATCCTAGGTTGAATTAGGGTAGATTAGGGTTTGAGAGAATTAGAGTTAGGATTACTAATCAACAACATTAAGTTAGGAAAACTTGGTTGGATTAGGTCGCATTAATCATATGTGATATATAATTAGGGTTTCATGAGTCAAATTAGGGTTTCTAATAACACGCCAGAACCAAAAGGCAAATCATTGCTTGAAAACCCTAAAATCAGATTCTACTCGAATTTTTTTCCAATGACTATTTATTCATAATTTTCTGACAAATCATCGATTTATTATGATTTTCCAAAGAAGTGAACAACCAGAAAGGGGATAAATTATAGTGTGCCACTGATTTAAATAATAATAACCCCATGTAAATTAAACACAGAAGTACTAAAGTACCTTAGGCGCATGTTACATATAATTGAATAGGTGGGGGCAAACTTGTCATTTAACGATAAAACATGCTTAGTGGCTGATAAATCAAAACACATGGAAAAAATATCAATCACATTGTTGAATTATCTGACATGGGAAAAAAGGTCATTCATAGAACTAGCTTCTTCTACTCGCATCCATGGGAGAGGATCTGATTAAAGCTCCATGGCTTGAATCTGATGTCGTGAATACTTATCTTTCAAGGATACCAAGGCTTCCGGTGAGTTCCTCACACCTTGACAGAGTAAAAGAACCAAGATATGGGCGTTGGCGAGCATTGGGGCACCGAGGTCGATGGTGGAGCCATGGCTTTCGAAGACACAAAACACCAGGCATTGAGACATATTGGACATTGTGAGGGAAAATTGGAGGGGATCATCCAAGAGGGACAACAAAGTTGAAACAACAAAATTGATAATGGGAAAATAAACCATAGGCCTAGAATAGACCTCAGGGGAACAGAAAAATGGGAGGAGAGGTTGGAGTCTAAACCCATCGCTCAAGAAAAACACACATCTATTTAAGGTCAAAAAAAAAAGCATCTCAGGTGCTAGTCCTCCAAAGCCATAGATTCCTAGACCAAAGGGCCACTAGAGCGATCGGACCATGATCACTGGTGAGCATCTAGGAGCTAGTTTATAGGATGTGACAACCCATGCAAGACCACAAACAACCAGTGATTAAAAAATGAAGGAGGTCGGCTAAGGATGGTTACCATATATGCTCGATTGAGCCAAGGGAGGTGGAGGACGCTGTGGTGAGGTTGAGGTCTCAAGAGGAAAATACCGAGTAGGTCAACGATCTTTGGGGTAGTTGAGGGCAAATTGTCAGAGGAGGAGGGATGAGTGGAGACAGGCAGTGCTCAATGTCTTGTTATATAGGCTAGGCAAGGTACAAGGTGACCTCTACAAGTTGGGGTGGCTAGAAGAGGAAAGCCCTAAATGGTTGTTTCACGTACAAAGTGAGAGAGAGGGTGAGTGAAGGCTTGTTCAATTCAGGGAGTCCTCACAAATTGAATGGCCAACGAAACCACCATGAAATGAGAGAGAGAGAGAGAGAGAGGTACTGAGGGAAGTATGTCTGTGTAACACTCTTGAGTCACATACAAAGAGAAAGGTAGATGACGACGTATGGGGCATCAGATCGAGATCAAATGGTGGGCAAAGTGATAAAAAAATATAAACATGATAAAAGAGCACATGATAGGGAGATAGAATCTAAACCTTACATTAAATTAGAGCATTGAATAAAATTGTATTTAAATTCTAGTCAAAACCATATGATAACTTGTTTAATTCATTTGAGGGTCAAACACGGTCAAAATTACTTCAACTTTGAAACATTGGTTAATTTTATGGTCTAGAATATTCGTTGGCAATTAGTTTTGGATTTGTGCATGTTTTGGTCCATAATCTCTATATTGGACTTTAATCTTAATTATAAAGCGTTTAAATGGTGAGATAATATGAAAAGGCATTTCTTATTAAATCCTTGAGTCAATATTTGAGATATACATTATTTACTCATTCAAGTGTCACATGATCATCTCTGTATCCTCTTTTTGTGCTTTATTTCTATCTTGGAGGAGAGAGAAAAGAAAATACATTCAATTTGAGTTCATTGAGTAATATAATGTATAAAATAAATTTGAGCCTCATTTCATATTCTATTTTCATATCTGAATTATCATTATTGATCTTTTTACATTTAACCCCTCAACTTTATTATTTAGGAAAACCCCATTCTAAAGTTTTGAATTGGCTTTGAAAATTGGGGAGTGATAGGAATGCTTTCCTATTCACAAACATATTAGCTTTCAATGAACGATCAAAGCATATCATGAAGTCAATATCAATCCTTGATCTAGTCTTACTGGTCATCCTATAGGTCGACTGGAGTTCTCAATTCATTGACTCAATAGTTGAGTCAGTGGAGTCAACACTTGTGTCAGTTGACTCACAGTTCTAGTCATCCAATTTTCAACCAATTTTGAATAAACGGATTACCTAAACACTTTAGTAATCATAACATATGAATCGGTCGACTCAACACTTATGTCGGTCAACTTATATTCCCAACCAGCCAGTTTTCATGAGTGAAATCCTATTCTAGGTGCATCCTATATGTCCTTATATGTCCCAAATTACATTGGCAGTGAATGTTCATAACCAGTTTATGACATTACAAGTGATGAGAAGTATCTAGAAACACATCATTGGTACCCAATTAATTGGAAACTTGGAGAACAACTTCAACCTATAATGCTTGACCATTGTCACTATGATCATATAGTTCCTTTGTCTCTAATGTCATATATGAACTCCAGGCATGGAATTGTCATCCTCTCAATATTTAATCCAAGTTTCTTGAACTAGAGCAGACTATTGAGATACATATGATATCAATATGACATATTGACTCACATGAGCATGGCCCTACTTTTCTCAGTCTCATTTATCAAGTGGCCAAGATATCAACTCCAATGGGACAGACAAATCACTTCTACATCACTCACAATCAATCTCCATGTGTCACAACATACTCGAGCCTTGCCTTTATGGAAACTCTTATCCAATGTCACATTGGATGGTGTCAAAATACATTGAACAACATGTGATGAGTGTAGTGACTCCAGGTCTAAGAACCACAATCACCACTATCATTGAGATTTGATTCTGACTACCATTTAACGGTTCCATTTATCACTCTAAAGGTGAAGACATATGTCATCGAGTAACATAATTATTTAGACATTTATTATGTTACATTTTTATCTCATAATTGAATAAAATAGAATAAATCAAAATGCCTTTTATTATTATCAAATCAATTACATCATGCCATATTTCAATCATCACATGACTGACTCTTTATGCATACATACCAACATACTCCCACTTGCACTTAGAGCTAATCACTCATTAATATTATTCCAAGTGATCTAACATGTCCATCATGCATCTACTGTGAAAGAACTTTTGTCGATGGGTCAACAACATTTCTTTCAGTAGGTATTCTGTAGATTTTCACATCTTTTTGTTGTTTCAATGTCACATATGTGATGAAACTACCATAGTGTGTGCTTGGAATGCTATTGTGATCTAGGTTTTTAGCTTGTCCAATAGCTCCATTGTTGTCACAATACAACTCTATTACATCGCTAGTGCTTGGAAACACCCCAAGCTCACTGATGAACTTCTTGATCCAAAAAACTTCCTTTACTAAATTGGATGCATGAATATACTCAAACTCTATAGTAGAATCAAGAACTATCTCTTACTTGGAACTTTTCTAGCTTACAACTCTATTGTTGAGGCAAAATGGCAATCCATATTGTAATTGAGAATCATCTTTGTCAATTTGGAAGTTTGCATTAGTGTAACACTTTACACCCAACTCTTCCTCTCTACCATAAACGAGAAATTGATCCTTAGTTCTTCTCAGGTAGTTAAGTATATTCTTTACAATAGTCTAGTGATTTTCAATGCAATCTAACTAATATATGCTTGTCATGCTCGAGGCATACAAGACATCGCGACAAGTGTATAACATTGCATACATGATAGATCCAATTGTAGATGCATATGGGATCTTACTCATGCATTCTCATTCTTCACAAGACTGGGATATTGGGCTTTAAAGAGGCTAATTCCACAAGACATGGGAAAATTACCTCTCTTTGGGTCATGCATGATGAACCTATTCAACACTTTGTCAATGTATGTACTCTATGTTAGGCCAAGAAGCCTCCTAGATCTATCTCTATAGATCTTGATTCCTAAGATATATGATACTTTGCCTAACTCCTGCATACAACACTTTGTCAATGTATGTACTAACTCCAGCTTATAGGCTACCTTTCCCATCCTTTCAATGATCGGATAAGGCCCCATAAATCTCAGAGCTAACATCCCTCTCTTTCCAAATCTCAAGATACCTTTCCAAGGTGAAACCTTGAGGTACACCCTGTCTCTGACTTGGAATTCTAAGGGTCTATGATGCTTGTCAGCATATGATTTCTGTCTATCCTGGGCTGTTTTCAGCTGTTGTTGTATAACTTTAATCTTCTCAGTTGTTTGCTAGACCAGCTCAAGACCCAAAAGCTAATATTCACCAGTTTCACACCAACATAGGGGAGATCTACAACGTCTCCCATACAAAGCCTCATATGGTTCCATCTCAATAATGTGCTGATAGTTGTTATTATAAGAAAACTCTATCAAGATCAGATGTAGATCCCAACTCCCCACAAACTGAAGGACACATGCCCTAAGAAAGTCCTCTAAGGTTTGTGTCATACTCTCAGACTGTCCATCTGTCTAAGGATGAAAGGTTGTACTAAACCTTAACTGAATGCCCAAAGCTTTATGAAGTCATTCCCAAAAATGACTTGTAAACAGAGGACCTCTATCAGAGACTATTGTAACTGGTACACCTTGCAACCACACTATATCATCTATGTATATTTGTGCAAGCTTCTCAGCTGTATAGGTTGTTTTGACAGGTATGAAATGTGTTGTCTTTGTCAACCTATCAACTATCACCCAAATGGAATCATGACTTTTGGCTGTTCTAGGCAAATCAACCACCAAGTCCATAGTTACATTATCCCACTTCCATTGTGGTATAGGTAGGGGTTGCATTGTTCTTGTGGGCTTTTGATGTTCAGCTTTAACCTGCAGACACATCAGACACCGCATAACAAACTCAGCAACATCCTTCTTCAAACTAGGCCACCAATACATATATTTTAAGTTATGATACATCTTGGTGCTCCTTCGATGCATAGCATACATTGAAGAATGAGACTCCTCTAGAACTAACTTTTTTAAGTTGCCAACATCAGGTACTACCATCCTACCATGGTAACAGACTACCTGATCATCGAAATCATGGAAGCCATCCCGCTTCTCACTACCATATTCTGACCTGATCTGCTGAGTCATAGAATCAGTCTGTTGTACTTCTTTAATTTGCTGTCTCAGAGTTGGTTTTATATGCATCTCGGCTAGCAACCTGGCTAACAATGCCACTTTAAGTTGTACATTGTCTTGCCTTAAGGAGATAAACATATTTCTCTTAGAGCACACTAAGGAGTTTAACTGTGCTTTATCTAGAGCCGGTGTTGCTGATTTCCTACTTAGTGCATCAACAACCACATTTTCTTTCCATGTATGGTAATCAATCATACAATCGTAGTCCTTGATTAACTCCATCCAGCGGCATTGAATCATATTTAGCTCATGCTGAGAAAAAATATACTTTAGGTTTTTATGTTCTGTGAAAATCTGGAATGTTTCTCCATAGAGATAGTATCTCCAGATATTTAAGGCATGAACCACACCAGCTAATTCCAGATCGTATGTTGGATAATTTTTCCTCGTGTTTCTTAAGTTGTCGAGAAGCAAAAGAAATCACTTGATTATCCTACATCAACACACATCCTAAGACATTCTTAGATGCATCATAGAAGACTATATACCCCTTTCCTTGCGCAGGTAGTACCAACACATTTTCACATGTTAACCTTTCCTTCAGCAACTGGAAAGAGTGTTGACATTTGTCATTCCAGACAAAAGGAATCTCCTTCCTTGTCAACTTAGTCAGGGGTAAGGTTATCAAACTGAAGTTCTTAATGAACATTCTCTAATAGCCGACCAGTCCTAGGAAACTTCTTATCTCTTTCGGTGTATTTGGCTATTCCCATTGCAGGACAAGTTTTACCTTCTTAGGATCAACACGAATACCTGAGGCAGATATTACATGTCCAATAAAGGAAACTTCTGGCAACCAAAACTCACATTTGCTAAACTTAGCATATAACTTATGATCCCTTAGCAAAGTCAAAGCTTGGTGAAGATGTTGCTCATGTTGTTGAGCATCTCTACTATATATCTGAAAGTCATCTATAAAGACGACAACATACTGATTCAGAAAAGGTCAAAAGATTCTATTCATGAGTTCCATAAATGCAGCTGGTGCATTACTTAGTCCAAATGACATAACTGTGAACTCATAGTGACCATAACTTGTCCTAAAGGCTGACTTAGGTATGTCACCCTCTTTGATACGTAACTGATGGTATCCCTACCTCATATCTATCGTGGAAAAGACAGTTACACCACGCAACTGGTCAAACAAGTCATCAATCCTTGGTAGAGGATACTTGTTCTTTATAGTGACTTTGTTTAACTATCTATAGTCAATGCATAACCACATCGACCCATCCTTTTTCTTAACAAAAAGGACTGGAGCACCCCAGGGTGAAGTGCTCGGTCGGATAAAACCTTTCTCAAGCAACTCTTCCAGTTGTTTCTTGAGCTCTGCCATCTCAGCAGGCGCCATCCTATATGGTGTTTGTGCTATTGGTTGCGTGTCTGGGATTAGATTTATTTCAAAATCAATCTCTCGGGGCGGCGGAAGACCTGGAAGTTCTTCATGAAATACATGTTCAAATTCCCTAACTATAGGAATTTCAAAAGGATGAGGGCTTTCCGTTGTGGTATCAACCACATGAGCTAAGAATGTAAGGCATCCTTGTCTCATCAACTTCTCAGCTACCATAGCTGACACAAGACATGTTGGAAGAATATTTCTATCTCCCTGAAAGATCCATGTGTCACCATCGTCTGTGAACACAACTTTCTTAGAACTACAATCCAAGAAAACCTTATACTTCTCTAAGGTGTCCATTCCAAGGATTATATCAAAACCCTGCATCTCAAGTGGTATAAGATCCACTTGAATGCGGTGATCAGAAAAGAAAAGATTGCAGGGAGAACACACTTCCCACAGAACTGCAGCTCCCATCAAAGGTGCCTCTAATAGCAAGCTATCTATTCTACGATTATCAATCATATTGCAGTCGTCAATCACTTCTCGAGTGATAAAAGAGTGCATAGCACCTGGGTCAATTAACACAAATACGAAGCAGGATAAAGACATATCAGAATAAAGCAATTCCATCTGACTTGTCACAACCCGAGGGTTGACTACTACTTTAGGTTGGTTCATGGCATAGAACCTAGTTGTTGCTTGCTGTTGACCCTGTGCTCAATTGTTAGATGTTGAAGAATTGGCTTGGGACGTTGGTCCTTGTCCTCTAGCACCACTACTAGGTTGTTGCCTCTGAGAGCCCTGCTGACTCAGCCTCGGTTGTTGGGTCACACTCCTTACTTTCTCAGGACAGTCTCTCACCACATGGCCTTCTTTTCCACATCTATAACAGGTTATATTCCCCCTTGGTGGTCTGGGTGGTCCTGTTACTGACATAGAAGCTGAGCTTTGAGCTACCTTTTGTGGTAAACTATAGTTTCTACCCTTACTTGATGTCCACTGTTTCTGGGTATTGAACCTTGGTGGTGGTGTAGGCACATAATACCTTGGTTTCTTGAAACTCCCAGCACTCTGTCCTTGAAACTGTGGGCATTCCTTCTTGCCCTTGGTCTGTCGCTTCTCAACTACATAACTCTCTATACGTATTACAAACTCCATAAAAGTTGCAAACCTCTCCTGGTTCTCCAGAGCAGACACTGGAGTGGTTAATTCAGCGTTCAACCCCTTCTCGAATCGCTGAATTCTCTCCTCATCATTAGATGCCATGTGCGGACAAAACCGCAACAACTCCATGAACCTAGCCTCGAACTCACTAATGTTCATAGGTCCTTGTTTGATTCTCTCAAACTGAGAAATCTTCTCATTTAGATACATCTTCGGAAAGTATCTAGCAAAGAATTCATGCCTGAATTCATCCCATCCAATCACAACTCCAGGTCTTTTTCCCTCGTCAATGGTCCACCAGCGCCCAACACTCCCTTTGAGGAGATATACAACATGTCTGACCCTCTCATCATCAGGAATCATAAGGATTCTGAAGGCTTTCTCCAACTCCATCAACCATAGATCAGCATATGCTGGATCGGCTGTACCAGCATACTCTAAGGCTCCTACCCTCTGAAGCCTTTCAAAAGTCTTGTCGACACCATGTCTTTCATCATGGGGTGTTGCCTTGGGTGCAGGTATTGGCATTCTATCCGTCATGTGGGTCATAGCTGCCATAAACTGCCTGAACATAGCCTGGAAGGCTGGGTTCCCCATATCAGCTGGGTTGAACTAGGGTTATTCAGGTACATGTTCCTCCCTGTCCTGGTCTCTTGCACCATTTCCCCGTGCAACACCACTGCTCTCAGCAGTGTGTTCTTCGTGTGATCCAAACATCCTTAGTGCGTCTTCTCCTATAAGAGCAGAAGACACTATAAGATAAACTAGAAGACACTAGAACAGACTCAACTACCTTAATCCTATGTCTCTGTAGAAGTAGTGAACCTAGAGCTCTGATACAAGTTTGTTTGTGGCATACAACTCATAAAACCAAATTAACTAATGCGGAAGCGTATGATTAATCAACAGAATTACTAAAAATCATTAAAAATTAAAACCATTTATCGAGAGATCCATTCACATGAAAACTCTTTCATTTAGAACCAAAGTAAAACATTACATCCTGGTTCATATATACATTACATGCATCATTGCACCTCGAGGCCTACATGCACAAAATCTCAGATCGAAGTATCAAAACACTAACTCCTAGGACCCAAGAGTACAGAGATGACTTTAGGACTAACTACACAAAACTGGACAGCCAATGTCTCCACCTGTTGGATCATTGTTGTCCCTGTGACTGCTGCTGTTACTGCTCTTCTCCTACAGAAGAGTTTCTGCCTTGATGTCTGCGTCTACCTAAAACCATTGAATCCCACGGGGGTGAGACAATTATAAAAATTGCCCCAGCGGGAGATATAATTATCCACCAAAACATTGTCATAGCAGTTTAATAGAAATAAACTAAACAATGGGATAATATAAATCAATAAAAGGTGAATCAACATCTATGCAGACTAGAGCAACATTCTTATGCAATATTACAGCTATAACTTGATTAAGCAGCATGTCTCATATTCAATATGAGTTAAAGAAACATAAGTCCATTTATCTATCAAGGGCATGCTAAGCAGTATATCATCAATCAATGTTTCTCATATTTCAATCTTATGTAAATATGCTACACGGTTGTTTATATTTTACAAATAGATTTAAGCTCTGAGGAGATGAGGTATACCACTCATACTCCAGCCAACCATTTCTAGAATCGAAATTGGTACCATAAATAAGTCAATGGAAGAGCCGGATTCCCATGACCTCCTGCATCCTGGTCAGCACAAGACTACAAGCAGGATTGTGTCGACTACTCAAATAGCTTTCCAGGGTATACTAGAACTTCGCTATAGAGTTACAGTGTCAACTGCACTCTCATCGGTAATTGAGAGCATCGATGTTTATCTCCATCGACCCGACATGAATTAACATTGGGAGATTAATGATATATCCATCCCAACCATCGGGAGATTTATGATACATCTATCTTGACACATGAAGGATTGAGAGGTTTAATGTTTAACTTCCCTCAACCTCTTCACCCAGACGTACGAATATTTTCGCCCATTTACCCCCACATATTCAAAATATGTGAATTCCAGGAATTCCTTAGAAAACCTGTTTCACCATCACCAACTGCTAACTATGATGGATCTATGGTCATAGAACTACATGAATAGATTCCACTTGATTAATTAAGTACATTTTCATATTCTTTTAGCATCAAGCAAGTTCTCAAACACAACTTATTATAACAATGCTAGAAAGAAACATGTACTATTTTCATCAATCTTAAAAAGGCATTGGGGACTCAGTCCCTTATTTCAAAACTAGGAATTCTCATTCTTTCTCAAATTCATCACCATAATCATATGGCCCTGGGTAATTAAACCCTTGATTCATCATTAAGCATTGTTACTACTTTTCTAGGTAACCATCACCTTCAGGTCAAATGACCAAGGCAAACATGATACTTGCTATTACAACATCACACATGGTACATGAGGCCCATTAACTATCTTATTACCTCTTACCAGGGAACAAGGTATATTATGGCACTCAAGGTGCAATCACAATAGTGAATTAAACATCATAGCCCATACCTGACCATGATCATCATTTCAACATACATGCATGGTTAGTATAGATGATAACAGTGATATCAATTGCATAACAGAACCATGCTCAATAGATACGAATTTACTATTCATGGGTAACACCACTATTCCCTCACCAGGGTTAGGGTATCCCATTTCATATCATTTAAGGATAAATATCCCATTTTCACATCATAGTTATGGTTTATCACCGTATCGCCCAAAATTAGGGTTCATTAAGCAGTACATAGTATTACCCTAGGTTTGAGCTTCATAACACATCAAACATTAGGGTTTCTAATGAAACCATCCTTAGTTAGGGTTTCACCTCAAAAGCACCCTAAAAAAGGATTTACATTCAATGTTCCACAATTAGGGTTTACTATTCATCCCAATTAGGGTTTCATGTTCCATCACCCATAATTGGGGTTTACTATTCATCCCAATTAGGGTTTCATGTTCCATTACCCATAATTAGGGTTTACGATTCATCCCAATTAGGGTTTCAATATCCAAATGATTGAACCACTAACAACCTCCATGCGGTTTTGAAGTTTCAACACAAAACGGTTTTGAAACCGTTTGCCACCAAACGTTTTTGAAACTGTTTGACCCCAAACAGTATTGAAACTGTTTCTGAGACCGTTTGGTCTCAAACGGTCTCAAGATTGTTTGGGCCAAATCAGTCCCAAAACATCAAGGGCTCACTAGGTCATTTCTACATCAAATCAATTTCCAATTGCACCATTGAATCGATCATTGTTTATTCAATTGAAGGGTTCATCAATCTAAACCATTAGATCATCATCCATGGGCCAAGGATCAACCTTCAATCCACCAAATGTTTTTGAAACCGTTTGGTCCCAAACGGTCTCAAGACTGTTTGGGCTCAGACGGTCTCAAGACTGTTTGTCCCAAAGAGTCTTGAAATCATTAGGACCAATCAAGGATTTCTTCAATCAATTCAATTACGGTTTCCACTTGAAGGATCGTGAAAACATTGGATCAATCAATTGAGTCCATTGGATCATCAACCAACCTTTTATTGAGTTCAGACCTCAAACGGTCAACTCAACCATGATGTTTGGAGTCCAACATCACCAAACGGTTTGCAAACCGTTTGGTCTCAAACGGTTTGGTGAAACCGTTTGGACCAAAGGTCCACGACCGTTTGCTATTTTTCTTAGATTAAGGTGTGTGCTTATGAACAGGTTATCATCTTCAACCTTTAAACTCATGGAACTACTTCCATTTTCCATGGCAACTCCATCAATTAAGCAATGTTATTGCAATAATGACAACTAAATCAATTGCAAGTAGAAATCGAATCCAATGATAAGATTAAGGGTTAAAGTTATATAACCCGCCTTCAAATCTGATCCCAAGCTCCAAGCTTCACATCTCCAATGGTGTTTGAAGCTCTAGCAACCTCCCAATGTCATTTCTCAAGCTTTTGGTGTGAAAGGATCGACTAGGGTTGAAGATGGAGTGAAGAAATGAAGAAATCATGTATTGTTTTATGATTTTCACCATGAAATCAAGAAGAACGAAGGCCAAAGGCTTACCAACAGGTTGGGGACGTGCTCCCTGCTTTTATTAGCTCTCTTGGTTGATTTTGAAAGCAAGGGGAAGAAATGAATCAAAAAAGACCCATAGGTGGGTTGGAAAAGGCTCTTTTATAAGAAAATTGATGAAAGAGAAATGTTTTATTAAAAAACCAATTAATTCCAAAAATGGTACCACCTCTTCCTCCTTCGTTTGCTTCAATGCAAAGGCAACTCAAACCCACCTAACTCCCTTCCATTATCCATGGATTAAGGAAAAAGAAATTAAGTACCTTAATCCATTATAATATTAATATATATTTTTGAGTGGAAATTCTTTCCCTTATACTAAGGTGAGTGGAATTTCACCTCCTTTAGATATTTTCGGTCCTTTCAAAGCTCAAGGACGTCCACTCATGCATCTGAATTCCACCATTTTAATTTTGGTTGAAGGCCCTTCAATTATTTTATTTATTTTTGCATTAATATATCCATTATGCTTAAATCTTGATTATTTTAATATCAAGATTCTCTCTCCTTCAACTTAATTCAAATGAGACGCCCCTCTCATTTTCTTTGCTCCTCATGATGCCAAGAAACATTAGGGACCTTATTGAAGTGGTAATTTACATATTGCACCCTAGGTTTTGGGTAAATTGCACATTACACCAAAACTAGGTTTTCATGCACAAACATTGCTTTATCAGCTCTTTCTTGGAATTCAGGCTACCACAAGCCATACCTCTGCATCATCTTCATTCCCATGATGCTTTAACACTTGAGGAACATATTATCATGCACAATTTGCAAATAGACCCCTCAACTTGGGTAATTTGCACTTTAGTCCAAATTAGGCAAAATATTGACTTCAACAATATTCAACAAGGACTAAAATTGTAATATAAATTCCTCTTGAGCACTAATTACTTTTCAAAGACAAAAGCATACATATAATTACTCTCATTATGCAAAACATGCACCTAGGGTTACTTCATAACCCAGGTCAGGGATGTTACAAGTTTATCCACCCCTTACAATGATTTCGTCCCTGAAATCATCAACAAACATTAAGAGAAAAGAGTAGGATAGTTCCTTTTCATCTCATCCTCTAGTTCCCACATAGCTTCTTCAATGCTACAGTGATTCCAGAGGACTTTCACAAGACTAATGCCTTTCTTTTTCAGCTTTTTGATTCTTTTATCAAGAATCAGCACTGGCCCTTCAACATAAGATATGTCATCATTTAGTTCTACCTCCATAGGTTGTAGAACTATCTCAGTGTCAGGATGACACTTCCTCAACATAGAGATATGAAACACTGGGTGCAATCTATGCAACTCAGGTGGTAACTCCATCTTATAGTCTACCTTTCCCATCCATTCAATGATCGGATAAGGCCCCATAAATCTCAGAGCTAACTTCCCTTTCTTTCAATATCTCAGGATACCTTTCCAAGGTGAAACCTTGAGGTATACCCTGTCTCCAAATTGGAATTCAAAGGGTCTACGACACTTGTCAGCATATGATTTCTGTCTATCCTGGGTTGTTTTTAGCAGTTGTTGTATAACTTTAATCTTCTCAGTTGTTTCCTGGACCATCTCAGGACCCAAAAGTTGATATTCACTAATTTGGTACCAACATAGGGGAGATCAACAACGTCTACCATACAAAGCCTCATTTGGTGCCATCTCAATACTGTGCTGATAGTTGTTATTATAAGAAAACTCTATCAAGCTCATATGTAGATCCCAACTCCCCACAAACTGAAGGACACATGCCCTAAGCAAGTCCTCTAAGGTTTGTATCATCCTCTCAGACTGTCCATCTATCTGAGGATGAAAGGCTGTACCAAACCTGAACTGAGTACCCAAAGCTTTATGAAGTCATTCCCAAAAATGACTTGTAAACTGAGGACCTCTATCAGAAACTATTGTAACTGGTACACCATGCAACCGCACTATCTCATCTATGTAGATTTGTGCAAGCTTCTCAGCTGTATAGGTTGTTTTGACAAATAAGAAATGTGTTGTCTTTGTCAACCTATCAACTATCACCCAAATGGAATCATGACTTTTGGTTGTTCTAGGCAAACCAACCACAAAGTCAGTAGTTACATGATCCCACTTCCACTGTGGTATAGGTAGGGGTTGCATTGTTCCTGCGGGCTTCTGATGTTCATCTTTAACATGCTGACACATCGGACACCGCATAACAAACTCAGCAACATCCTTCTTCAAACCAGGCCAACAATACATATCTTTTAAGTTATGATACACCTTGGTGCTCCCTGGATGCATATCATACATTGAAGACTGAGCCTCCTCTAGAACTAACTTTCTTAAGTTGTCAACATCAGGTACTACCATCCTACCATGGTAACAGACTACCTGATCATCAAAATCATGGAAGCCATCCCGCTTCTCACTACCATATTCTGACCTGATCTGCTGAATCATAGAATCAGTCTATTGTGCTTCTTTAATCTGCTGTCTCAGAGTTGGTTTTATATGCATCTCAGCTAGCAACCCAACTAAAAATGACACTTTAAGATGTACATTGTCTTGCCTTAAGGAGATAAAAATATTTCTCTTAGAGCACACTAAGGAGATTAATTGTGTTTTATCTAGAGATGGTGTTGCTGATTTCCTACTTAGTGCATCAACAACCACATTTGCTTACCATGGATGATAATCAATCGTACAATCGTAGTCCTTGATTAACTCCATCCAGCGGTGTTGCCTCATATTTAGCTCATGCTCAGAAAAGATATACTTTAGGTTTTTATGGTCTGTGAAAATCTGGAATGTTTCTCCATAGAGATAGTGTCTCCAGATCTTCAAGGCATGAACCACACCAGCTAATTCTAGATCGTATGTTGGATAATTGTCCTCGTGTTTCTTAAGTTGTCGAGAAGCAAAAGAAATCACTTTCTTATCCTGCATCAACACAGATCCTAAGCCATTCTTAGATGCATCACAGAAGAATATATACTCCTTTCCTTGCTCAGGTAGTACCAACACAGTTGCACATGTTAACCTTTCCTTCAGCAACTGGAGAGAGTGTTGACATTTGTCATTCCAGATAAAAGGAATCTCCTTCCTTGTCAACTTAGTCAGGGGTAAGGCTATCGAACAGAAGTTCTTAATGAACCTTCTATAATAGCCGTCCAGTCCTAAGAAACTTGTTATCTTTGTCGGTGTATTTGGTTGTTCCCATTATAGGACAAATTCTACCTTCTTAGGATCAACACAAATACCTGAGGCAGATATTACGTGTCCAAGAAAGGAAACTTCTGGCAACCAAAACTCACATTTGCTAAACTTAGCATATAACTTATGCTCGCTTAGCAAAGTCAAACCTTGGTGAAGATGTTGCTCATGTTGTTGAGCATCTCTACTATATATATCAGAATCTCATCTTTAAAGATGACAACATACTGATCGAGAAACGTTTGAAAGATTCTATTCATGAGTTCCATAAATGCAGCTGGTGCATTACTTAGTCCAAACGACATAACTGTGAACTCGTAGTGACCATACCTTGTCCTAAAGGCAGACTTAGGTATGTCACCCTGTTTGATACGTAGCTGATGGTATCCCTACCTCATATCTATCATAGAAAAGACAGTTGCACCACGCAACTGGTCAAACAAGTCATCAATCCTTGGTAGAGGATACTTGTTCTTTATAGTGACTTTGTTTAACTGTCTATAGTCAATGCATAACCACATCGACCCATCCTTTTTCTTAACAAAAAGGACTGGAGCACCCCAGGGTGAAGTGCTCAGCCAGATAAAACCTTTCTCAAGCAACTCTTGCAGTTGTTTCTTGAGCTCTGCCATCTCAGTAGGCACCATCCTATATGGTGTTTGTGCTATTGGTTGCGTGTCTGGGAATAGATTTATTTCAAAATAAATCTCTCGGGGTGACGGAACACTTGGAAGTTCTTCAGGAAATACATCTTCAAATTCCCTAACTACAGGAACTTCAAAAGGATGAGGGCTTTCCATTTTGGTATCAACCACATGGGCTAAGAATGTAAGGCATCCTTGTCTCATCAACTTCTCAGCTACCATAGATGACACAATACATGTTGGAAGAATCTTTCTATCTCCCTGAAAGATCCATGTGTCACCATCATCTATGAACACAGCTTGCTTGGAACTACAATCCAAGACAACCTTATACTTCTCTAAGGTGTTCATTTGAAGGATTATATCAAAACCCTGCATCTCAAGTGGTATAAGATCCACTTGAATGCGGTGATCAGAAAAGTAAAGATTGCAGGGAGAACACACTTCCCGAAGAACTACAGATTCCATCAAAGGTGTCTCTAATAGCAAGCTATCAATTCTATGATTAATAATCATATTGAAGTCATCAATCACTTCTCAAGTGATAAAAGAGTGTGCATCACCCGGATCAATTAACACAGATATGAAGCAGGATAAAGACATATTAGAATAAAGAAATTCCATCTGACCTGTCACAACCTGAGGGTTGACTACTACTTTAGGTTGGTTCATAGCATAGAACCTAGTTGTTGCTTGTTGTTGACTATGTGCTCGATTGTTAGATGTCAAAGAACCAGCTTGGGACACTGTTCCACGTCCTCTAGCACCACAACTAGGTTGTTTCCTCTGAGAGCCCTACTGACTCTGCCTTGGTTGCTGGGTCACACTCCTGACTTTCTCATGATAGTCTCTCACCACATCGCCTTGTTTTCCACATCTATAACAGGTTATATTCCCCCTTGGTGGTCTGGGTGGTCCTGTTACTGACATAGAGGCTGAGCTTTGAGCTCCCTTTTGTGGTAAACTACAGTTTCTACCCTTACCTGACATCCACTGCGTCTGGGTATTGAACCTTGGTGGTGGTGTAGGCACATAATACCTTAGTTCTTAAAACTCCCAGCACTCTGTTCTTGAAACTGTGGGTATTCCTTCTTTCCCTTGGTCTCTCCCTTCTCAACTACAGAGCTCTCTATACGTCTTACAGACTCCACAAAAGTTGCAAACCTCTCCCAGTTCTCCAGAGCAGACACTGGAGTGGTTAATTCAGCATTCATCCCCTTCTCGAACCGCTGAATTCTCTCCTCATCATTAGATGCCATGTGCGGACAAAACCGCAACAACTCCATGAACCTAGCCTCGTACTCACTAAGGTTCATAGGTCCTTGTTTGATTCTATCAAACTGAGAAATCTTCTCATCTAGATACGTCTTGGGAAAGTATCTAGCGATGAATTCATGCCTGAATTCATCCCATCCAATCACAAAACCAGGTCTTTTGCCCTCCTCAATGGTCCACCAGTGGCCAGCACTCCCTTTGAGGAGATATACAGCATGTCTGACCCTCTCATCATCAGGAATCATAAGGATTCTGAAGGCTTTCTCGGTCCCTTATTTCAAAACTAGGAATTCTCATTCTTTCTCAAATTCATCACCATAATCATATGGCCCTGGGTAATTAAACCCTTGATTCATCATTAAGCATTGTTACTACTTTTCCAGGTAACCATCACCTTCAGGTCAAATGACCAAGGCAAACATGATACTTGCTATTACAACATCACACATGGTACATGAGGCCCATTAACTATCTTATTACCTCTTACCAGGGAATAAGGTATATTATGGCACTCAAGGTACAATCACAATAGTGAATTAAACATCATAGCCCATACCTGACCATGATCATCATTTCAACATACATGCATGGTTAGTATAGATGATAACAGTGATATCAATTGCATAACAGAACCATGCTCAATAGATACGAATTTACTATTCATGGGTAACACCACTATTCCCTCACCAGGGTTAGGGTTTCCCATTTCATATCATTTAAGGATAAATATCCCATTTTCACATCATAGTTATGGTTTATCACCGTATCGCCCAAAATTAGGGTTCATTAAGAAGTACATAGTATTACCCTGGGTTTGAGCTTCATAACACATCAAACATTAGGGTTTCTAATGAAACCATCCTTAGTTAGGGTTTCACCTCAAAAGCACCCTAAAAAAGGATTTACATTCAATGTTCCACAATTAGGGTTTACTATTCATCCCAATTAGGGTTTCATGTTCCATCACCCATAATTGGGGTTTACTATTCATCCCAATTAGGGTTTCATGTTCCATTACCCATAATTAGGGTTTACTATTCATTCCAATTAGGGTTTCATGTTCCATTACCCATAATTAGGGTTTATAGACATCATCACCCTAAATTAGGGCTACATCCATACCTTGGATTTGGGTTTCAATTATAAATTGCCCTAGATTAGGGTTAAGGTTCAACAGCCTTGTGAATTAGGGTTTTGGGTTCATGATTAGGGTTTTATGATCTCTTTACTTAAGGATCATACCCTAAATCCCCACATGAATTAAAATCATATACCAAACCCATGCTATTATCCTCTCAACTTGATTAGGTCATATCAACCCTCCCTTCAAGTTCATACAACTATGAGTGACATAGTGTACCAAGTCATTGCTCTTATAAGAAATTAGGGTTTCTTCCTTAATTGACACAAATTCGTAGGTACTATTAGGGTTTCAACCTTTGTACCTTTATTAACTAACCATCATTGGATAATTGGAATCATCGTTGCCTTTAATATCCAAATGATTGAACCACTAACAACCTCCATGCGGTTTTGAAGTTTCAACACCAAACGGTTTTGAAACCGTTTGCCACCAAATGGTTTTGAAACCATTTGACCCCAAATGGTTTTGAAACCATTTTTCCCCAAACAGTTTTGAAACTGTTTGGCCCCAAACGGTTTCAAGACTGTTTGGACTCAAATGGTCTCAAGACCGTTTGGTCTCAAATGGTCTCAAGACCATTTGGGCCAAATCAGTTCCAAAACCGCAAGGGCTCACTAGGTCATTTCTCCATCAAATCGATTTCCAATTGCACCATTGAATTGATCATTGTTTATTCAATTGAAGGGTTCATCAATCTAAAACATTAGATCATCATCCATGGGCCAAGGATCAACCTTCAATCCACCAAACGGTTTTGAAACCGTTTGGTCCCAAACGGTGAGACCGTTTGGGCTAAAACGGTCTCAAGACCATTTTCCCCGAAAAGTCTTGAAATCATTAGGACCAATCAAGGATTTCTTCAATCAATTCAATTAGGGTTTCCACTTGAAGGATCGTGCACACATTGGATCAATCAATTGAGTCCATTGGATCATCATCCAACCTTTGATTGATTTCAGACCTCAAATGGTCAACCATACCAAATGGTCAACTCAACCATGCGGTTTGGAGTCCAACATCACCGAACGGTTTGCAAACCGTTTGGTCTCAAACGGTTTGGTGAAACCGTTTGGACCAAAGGTCCACGACCGTTTGCTATTGTTCTTAGATTAAAGTGTGTGCCTATGAACATGTTATCATCTTCAACATTTAAACTCACAAAACTACTGCCATTTTCCATGGCAACTCCATCAATTAAGCAAGGCTATTGCAATAATGACAATTAAATCAATTGCAAGTAGAAATCGAATTCAATGATAAGATTAAGGGTTAAAGTTATATAACCAGCCTTCAAAAATGATCCCAAGCTCCAAGCTTCATGGATCCAATGGTGGTTGAAGCTCTAGCAACCTCCCAAGGTCATTTCTCAAGCTTTTGGAGTGAAAGGATCGGCTAGGGTTGAAGATGGAGTGAAGAAATGAAGAAATCATGTATTGTTTTATGATTTTCACCATGAAATCAAGAAGAACGAAGGCCAAAGGCTTACCAACAGGTTTGGTACGTGCTCCCTGCTGTTATTAGCTCTCTTGGTTGATTTGGCAAGCAAGGGGAAGAAAGGAATCGAAAAAGACCCATAGGTGGGTTGGAAAAGGCTCTTTTATAAGAAAATTAATGAAAGAGAAAATGTTTTATTAAAAATCAATTAATTCCAAAAATGGTACCACCTATTCCATCTTGGTTTGCTTGAATGAAAAGGAAACTCAAACCCACCGAAATCCCTTCCATTATCCATGGATTAAGGAAAAAGAAATTAAGCACTTTAATCCATTATAATATTAATATATATTTTTGAGTGGAAATTCTTTCCCTTATAATAACGTGAGTAGAATTTCACCTTCTTAAGATATTTTCAGTACTTGAAAAGCTCAAGGAAGTCCACTCATGCATCTGAATTCCACCATTTAAAATTTTGGTTGAAGGCCCTTCAAATATTTTATTTATTTTTGCATTAATATATCCATTATGCTTAAATCTTGATTATTCTAATATCAAGATTCTCTCTCCTTCAACTTAATTCAAATGAGACGCCCCTATCATTTTATTTGATCCTCATGATGCCAAGAAACATTAGGTACCTTATTGAAGTGGTAATTTAGATATTTCACCCTAGGTTTTGGGTAAATTGCACATTACACCAAAACTAGGTTTTCATGCACAAACATTGCTTTATCAGCTCTTTCTTAGAATTCAGGCTACCATAAGCCATACCTCTGCATCATCTTCATTCCCATGATGCTTTAACACATGAGGAACATATTATCATGCACAATTTGCAAATATACCCCTCAACTTGGGTAATTTGCACTTTAGTCCAAAATAGGCAAAATATTGATTTCAACAATATTCAACAAGGATTAAAACTGTAATATAAATTCCTCTTGAGCCCTAATTACTTTTAAAAGACAAAATCATACATATAATTACTCTCATTATGCAAAACACCTAGGGTTACTTCATAACCCAGGTCAGGGATGTTACATATGCGCTCCGAGTTAACCTACAGGACAACCCGTTTCACCATCACCTAATTACTAACGATGATGGATCTGTGGTCAGGGAAAACTACATGTAAGGTTCCACTTGTCATTAATTAATACATTTTAAATGGATTGCAAGATTCAACCAAGTTATGTAACATGTAAACTAAAACACAAGTAAACAACATAGATCTCATTATCAGGTGTTACATTGTCACTCTTATTTTCAAAGCCAACATTACATGTTACCACTTGGCCTCTTGCCAATCATCAAGATCCATCTCAAGGATCAACATCACTGGGGCTCAATCCCATCATCACAAAATTCCACTCCCTCTCGAGTCTTACATCATCACCATGGGATAGAAATCCCTTCTCTCAACATCATAGGATAAAACCTCAACTTCGCACTCATCCTTTATCAGGTCCGTAGACCTTCCGCATCATATTGGTGATATGTGTTATCTCATCAACAAGGATTATCATCAATGTGTGTTATACAGAACACATATTCCTCATATCTCTTACCTATCTATGAATTCATTTGATACACTTGTATGGTTAGTATACCTATTGAGAGAGATAACTGGATCACCAAACATAGATCTTTATGATTATCATGCTATTAGGATTGAAGGTACATGATTGGATCACCATCCATGATTATAACTTGCACAAAGTTGTATCTTGTAAACAAATTACATTATTGAGCATTCTCTATGCCCTATATCTCATGAACATAATCATGTATCTTATCATCTCACTTAATCACGTTAAGATTAAGGTTTATAGGATTGGAACAATCATCCATTATTATGAACACATGAAGCATAAGTCATGGATGGTGTATCAAGAAATACACATTACTGTCACCATACAATGGGTATCCATCATAACCTATATCTTATATCAGCATGCACGCTATCCCTCAGGATTCATCTTTAGGGATCATACAACCATGATCTACCATCAAACATTATCAAAGGTTCACCTATCATCACCCATAGGTAACCACTATGCTAAGGTTCACAACCTATCTAGTCATAACTTCATCATGATCAAAAGTGTGAGCTCAAGATAACATACATTGGGTTACCAGGTTAGGCACAACCCTCACTAGAAGGGTTGCCTATCCTCACCAATGCTAGTGACCGACCACAATCCGTCACTAAAGGGGTATCAGGTATGGTACCAACCCTCACCCAAGATTTTTAGCTACAAGCATGACAAGCAATTTGTGCACAAAGGAAGAGTATCGTGCAACTATGGCTATAAGTTGTATCTTGCATCGATGTGCATGGTGGTATCGGGAAACCAGGTAAAAGGGTGCATTTCGTAGAACACATGGGTGTCACATATCGCCCAAAACCCTATCACCCATTAGGGTTAGGGACACTATAACGGTCAAAGTGTCATATCATCCAACACACGTATCGACCAAGCCTTCCACAGTAGAACCATCCAAGTTATCAGCTCATACTCTTACTGGGTAGCCACCCAAAAAGGGAAGCATGTGTCGGGCAAAGCATATTGGTCAAGACATCACATACCTATATAGGGTATCGACCAAGCACTTGACCCATTGTATCGCCCAAACCTTACCATGTGCACGATATACTCTTATCGGATTAGGGCTGTTGATATAGGCCAAGATCTGTATAGGTGTGTGTCGGGTAGCAAGGGTTTCGGGTTATGTCCTTCACTAAGGCATATCGAGCAGGGATGCTAGTACCACTCAAAATCTTAACCAAGAGTGGGGCTCTCATCTAAAGTATTGTGCAAAGAACAAAAAGGCCATACCGCCTAACTCATCATAATAGGTAACACCTCGTATTGGGAAACACTCAACTAACTCAACTATCAAGTACCATATCGGGAGAGGGGCATGCAAGGTTTCATCCAACCATATATCCCAAGAACACCCCCTATCGGTCATCAATGGTTAGGATCATCCTATCAGCCAAGCAAACATATCTCCCCAAACTAGGGTTATGCATTTGTATCACCCAAGGCACCACTTTTAGGGCTAATGCCCACACCCAAGGTTAGCTCATCGGTTTCATCTACTACAAAAGACATCACCACTATATCACCCAAGATATCAACCAAGGAGACAACCCCAAGAACATGTCGTGCAACAAGGGTAGACCATCAACTCACCACTAAAGATCAACACTTCATATCAGCCAAAGGTCCAACTAGGTATAAACCACCCATATCATCCAAACCCTAAACCCTAGGGTAGGAAAGGATATCACTCACCACACCATGTCATCCAACAATACCAAAAGTTGTCTCACCTCTCAACAACCAAGTGAGAGGGGTCATGCACAACCTTTAGCATATCGGGCAACAAGGGTAGAGCAACACCCTATCGGCCAACCAACTCAACCTAACGTCCTAACACTTAAACCATAGGTTCACTTTTCATTATCCAAGGAGAGAGAGCAGTTTTGCCCAAGCTGCTAGAGCATGGCTCACATCTCAAGTCCAAGGGATATTACTCATGTGCCATCAGCCAAAGAAAGACCTAACAGGAAAAGCACTATATCGTGCAACCACTATATCGGTCAAGCACCCTTTCGGGTGGTTCATCTTCAACCTCAAATCACCCAATATCATTATGCACAAGATAAAAAAGAATAAGGTAGTAATAAAATGTATCATTCCCATTAGATCAGATTCCAAGTTCCACATATATAACTATCATGGAGAAAGGTATCAATTCAAGTACAAGAACCAATATGTGCACATATGAAGAGTGAACATAATAGAGATGGTTAAGAGTTATGTAAACCGCCTTAAGAGGATCTCCATGAAAGGCATAAAGCTTGCTGATCCAAGCAGCAAACACACGTTCCTCTCCTTGGAAACCATCCATCCGAAGCTCTAAGCTTGTCTTCGGCTCCATCATCATCACCTCAAGGAACAAGAGAAGAAGAAGAAGATACCATGGTTATGTATAGCTCAAGAAGAAGAAAAGAGGGGGAAATAACCATTGCCTTGCCTACTCTAATCAAGGGCCCATCCATGGCCAAGAGGAGAAGAAGAAGATGAAGAAGAAAGCACAAGGAAAAGCTAGAAAAGAAGCATGAATCACCAAGGTCGGGTCTTGAGCAAGAAGTCTCCATGGCCAAAGAGATCGACCTCCCAAGCTCCATGGGAGTTTCCTTCAGCTCCAAAGCTCCCATTCTCGTCCCATACAGGAAGGGAAAGAAGGAGGCTGAAAGGGAGAACTTGCTCAAGGAGTAAGGGAGTTATATACACCAAGGAAGAGAAAGGGAGCAAGGGAGAGGTATCATAACCACATAAACCAAGGTGCCACTTGCTCTTGGACTTAACGCCACTAGTTCTCACCCTAGAAGCTCATGCACAGCCTGGTGATACACTCTAGAATGTGTATTGTGCATCTGGGAAGCTTCCATGGCCAATACACCCTTTTGGGCAACACACCTTCACGTCCTAGTCGATACACTAAAGGACAAGGTAGCATATGTGACACCTATATGTTATAAAGGTCATATAGAGATGTTACTCCTCAACTATCATCCAAAAAATGCGCCCCAACCTCCATTTTCATCTTAGGTGATTCCAAACAAAATAAAGAAGACTCTAGAGCTGATAAATTGCATATTGACCCTCCACTTTCGGTAATTTGCAATTTACACCAAAACTATCACACAAAGCACAAGTATCAGCCAACCAAGCTCAAACTTGGAACATAGGTCCTCCACAAGGTGCCCCACAACATCATTCTCTTTATAATGATACAAGAAAACAAAAAACATTCTCTACATGTGACATATTGCAACATAACCCCTTATTTTGGGTAAATTACACTTTGGTCCAAAATAAGCAAACATTGCTCAAACAACCTCCAAACGGGACCAAACTAGAAACATGAGCTTGCCACATGATATAAACACATCTTAAGAGATTAGATTAAGGTTATAAGAACCTTCATAAGAAAATCTAAGAGGGTTAGCCCAAAACATGGGTCAGGGTCCTTACAAGTCATAAACCCCTAACAAGGATTTCATCCCAAAAATGCCATGCGTAAAGAAGACGGGTGTACTTACACGTCACATCATACATTCTGCCAAAGCTCCTAGGTGCCATATATCCATGACCAACATATTCGATCTTCCCCCAGAGCCAACACATGGTTTCTTAGTAATGGTTACAGACTCAAATCTTCGTCTCATCGTCCTTTGTCTGGTAACACTCTTTAGATACTGGAACATCACCTACAACTCGTAACACTCAGGTATCAGTTCCTTTTAACGATATATTGCCTTCCTCATTATGTTCCCGTTGTGCTACTCTGATCCCAAAGGATTGTCACTTAAGCTTCGCATAACCTGTATCACTATCCTTCTGCTATATATATTCCAATTGTTCCTTCTCCTTCCAAAAAGGACGTCTTAGTCCAAGGAAGATCCATCTCATAAGAGGTTATCACCAGATACATACTCTACAAAACACATGTATGAACATGATAGGGCTCATAAGGCACCTCACTATGTATCGCTTAAGACTTATCACAAAAGGAGCTAAACATCTTGGTTATCAGCAACCACATCACCTCGCTTTCAAGCCTGCCATGTCTTCTTGTCGGCTCCAAAAGGTATATCAAGCACCAACTCGGATGGTGATAGATATGCACTATCTTAACTGATCTGGATAGGATTGACAAACCTCGTTCATCGATCTCTGCCAGAGGCACATCCTACTTGGATCTTCCTTTACTCAAGACTTAGCTAGGAGTATTCCAAGGAATCATGCTTAACTTGATGAACCTTTTTCCCAAGACGACCTATCCTTAGTTCCTTTCATTGGGTGCACACCTTCCGATGTCATGTTTATGCAGAGCATAAACCCCTAACAGGTGATAGCCATATTATGAACACTTAGCCAGGTCGAATCCAATTCCAACTTGTCCATCTGAGACCATTTCACACCTTTCCAAGGAGATCCATTCCTAGGGTTATCTTGATCATCGATATGTCAAGTGGAAAGAGATTCACTTACTGTCATACAAGAAGGATATACTTCATCCAACACAACCAGGTCATCCAACAAGGTTTTCGACAATAGGTTATCTCTCTCCTGGCTAACAAGAGGAAAACATATTCCAAACACACTACAAGCATTCAAAGGAGGGTACACCCTATACCAGATCAACTGGAGCAGATAAGAGGTAAGAAGAAGACAAAGCAGAATGGAGTGACTCCATTCAACCTGCCACCATACACTGGTCATCCTACCGTTTCTGTCCAACTCATGTCACAAGATCCAACTATTGCCTGGTGCCTTCCGCTTCTTGGTCAAACCATCTGGTCCTCACTTGCTTATCCTCATCAACATTCCTCTGTGTTGCTGAAAAACTGCCTCAAGGGTCACCACATAGACACAGACTCCAAAACATGCTTCAAGCTTATGGGTTCAAGATAGTTCACCACCATACCTCCATGATCTAGGCATCTTGATTCTCAATCCCTTATCAGAGGACATGTCGAGAGGATCTTATTGTCACTATCTATCACAGACATCTCCATCTTGGAAACTAAAGTCCAAGATCAGATGATACTTTTTATTGTATCCAACCAGAGATTGCTCCAAAAGCATACATATCAAGTGACACAAGGTCTACTTGACAGTCATTCCCTCGGAAGGAAGGAGAAAAAAGGAACAAACTCCTCCCATCACCTCATCAACACCTAGGATTTCATATCAAAGGGGAGGATATTATCACTTTATTTGATACTTACATGAGTTTTCAACCGTTTATACATCATTAAACCTTGTTCCCTCTAGTTTTATCCTGTTTCTTCTTGGCTTCCTTACACTCAGCATAGGAATCATCAAGACCATTACATGTTGTTACTCTTTTTCTCTTGTTGTCGTTTCATCATATTAATGACTATATTAGATTTTTGTTTTCTTTTTGTGAAAAAAGATTGTTACTCTTCACATATTCTTTATTGAATGGCGATCATATCCCTTGTTCTCTTTTTATTATCACGAATTTGCACTTTATACTTTCTCATTTCTGCTTAGGTTTATTGGTTGGTCTAAGATTATCTCAGGTTCCATCTTATATTCTCATCACTTGTTTTTCTCTTTCCTCTAACTTTGTCTTTTCTTCATATTGTGTGAGTTTTACGCTTTTACTAACCTTGTGATCATAGGTTAATTTGTCTTTTGTCACGTATATCTCTTGAGATTACAGTTTCAAGAACTTATCTCATCATATTCTTATACAGATTTAGGTTTCATAGAACCATTACTTCCTCTTTTGATTATCAAGCATCCATGTATTAAGAGGTTATGGTGCATTCATTTACTCCCTTTAAAACAAGATGAAGGTATTAGCATCATATTCCTGATTTGTTATGCTCTTTAGATTGCTCCAGAATGACTACTTGATCAGAGTAATCAAGGAGGAAACAATCTAATGCTCCATACTTACCTTTGTCTTCAATATTTGAATACCAGGCCATGGCATCAAGTACTGAGATTAGGTAGTATGCACCATATTTTATGTCATGGTACAACCTTAGACATCATCCTAATCCTAGTCCTAGTGTCCCTGTCGACTCAGCGAACCTAGAGCTCTGATACCAAACACTTGTGACACCCCATCCTAAAAAAACACAATTACATGCTAACCAATGGATTATCAAACATCCCGAGAAATTATAACCGATTCACAACAAGCACCATAAGATGAGACGGGTAATATTTGAGCCAATAACACTTTTCTTTCATGGCATATTTCCAAGGTGCTACAACATAATTTCCCATCATCTCATTATCAAGTGTTACATTGTCACTCTTATTTTCAAAGCCAACATTACATGTTACCACTTGGCTCTTGCCAATCATCAAGATCCATCTCAAGGATCAACATCACTAGGGCTCAATCCCATCACCACAAAATGTCGCTGCCTCTCGAGGCTTACATCATCACCATGCGATAGCAATCCCTTCTCTCAACATCAGAGGATAACACCTCAACTTTGCACTCAGCCTTTATCAGGTCCACAGACCTTCCACATCATATTGGTGATACGTGTTATCTCATCAACAAGGATTATCATCATTGTGTGTTATGCATAACACATATTCCTCATAGCTCTTACTTGGCTATGAATTCATTTGATACACCTGCATGGTTAGTATACCTATTGAGAGAGATAATTGAATCACCAAAATGTAGATCTTTATGATTATCATGCTATTGGGATTGAAGGTACATGATTGGATCAACATCCATGATTATAACTAGCACAAAGTTGTATCTTGTAAACAAATTACATTATCAAGCATTCTCTATGCCCTATATCTCATGAACATAATCATGTATCTAATCATCTCACTTAGCACCAACTTTAGGTATCAAACATATCATGATTATCATATCGTTAATATTAAGGTTTATAGGATTGGAACAATCATCCATTATTATGAACACATGAAGCATAAGTCATGGATGGTGTATTAAGAAATACACATTATTGTTACCATACCATGGGTATCCATCATACCCTATATCTTGTATCATCATGCACGCCATCACTCAGGATTCATCCGTAGGGATCATACAACCATGATCTACCATCAAAAATTATCAAAGGTACACCTATCATCACCCATTGGAAACCACTATACTAAGGTTCACAACCTATCTTGTCATAACTTCATCATGATCAAAAGTGTGATCTCAAGATAACATGCATAGGGTTATCGAGTTAGGCACAACCCTCACTAGAAGTGTCGCCTATCCTCACCACAAACCCTCACTACAGGGGTATCGGGTAGGGTACCAACCCTCACCCAAGATTGTTAGCTACAAGCATGACAAACAATCCTTGCACAAAGGAAGGGTATCGTGCAACTAGGGCTATAAGTTGTATCTTGCATCCATGTTCATGGTGGTATTAGGCAACCAGGTACAAGGGTGCGTGTTGTGCAACACATGGGCGTCACATATTGCCCAAAACCATATCACCCATTAGGGTTAGGGACAATATAATGGTCAAAGTTTCATATCATCCAACACACGTATCGGCCAAGCCTTCCACTCTAAAACCATCTGAGTTATCAGCTCATACTCTTACCGGGTAGCCACCCAAAAAGGGAAGCATGTGTTAGGAAAAGCATATCGATCAAGACATCACATCCCTATATAGGGTATCGGCCAAGCACTTGACCCATTGTATCGCCCAAACATTACCATGTGCACAATATACTCTTATCGGATTAGGGCTGCTGATATAGGCCAAGATCTCTATAGGTGTGTGTCGGGTAGCAAGGGTGTCAAGTTATGACATTCACTAAGGCATATCGGGTAGGGATGCTAGTACCACTCAAAAGCTTAACCAAGAGTGGAGTTCTCATCTGATGTATCATGCAAAGCACAACAAGGCCATACCTCCTAACTAATCATAACGGGTAACACCTCGTATTTGGCAACACTCAACTAACTCAACTATCAAGCACCATATCGGGCGAGGGGTCTACCAGGCGTCGTCCAACCATATCGCCCAAGAAAACCCCCTATCGGTCATCAAGGTTTAAGGTAACCTTATCATTCAAGGCTCCATGTCAGGCAACAAGAATTAGGATCATCATATCGGCCAAGCAAACATATCGCCCCAAACTAGGGTTTGACATCTGTATCACCCAAGGAACCACTTTTAGAGCTAACTCCCACACCCAAGGTTAGCTCATCAGTTTCATCTACTACCAAATACATCACCACTATATCGTCGAAGATATCAACCAAGGACACAACCCCAAGAACATTTCATGCAACAAGGGTAGACCATCAACTCACCACTAAAGATCAGCACTTCATATCATCCAAAGGTCCAACTAGGTATAAACCACCCATATCGTCCAAACCTTAAACCCTAGGGTAGGAAAGGATATCGCTCACCACACCATATCGTCCAACAATACCAAAAGTTGTCTCACCTCTCAGCAACCAAGTGAGAGGGGTCTTGTACAACCTTTAGCATTTTGGGAAACAAGGGTAGAGAAACACCCTATCGGCCAACCAACTCAACCTAACATCCAAACACTTAGACCATAGGTTCACTTTTCATTATCCGAAGAGAGAGAGAGAGGAGTTTTGCACAAGCTGCTAGAGCATGGCTCACCTCTCAAATCCAAGGGATATTACTCATGTGCCATCGGCCAAAGGAAGACCTAACGAGCAAAGCACTATATCGTGAAACCACTATATCGGGCAAGCTCCCTATCGGGTGGTTCATCTTCAACCTCAAATCACTCAATACCATTATGCATAAGATAAACATGAATAAGGCAGTAATATAACATAGCATTCCCATTAAATTAGATTCCATGTTCAACATATATAACTATCATGGAGAAAGGTATCAATTCAAGTACAAGAACCAATACGTGCACATATGAAGAGTGAACATAATAGAGATGGCTAAGAGTTATGTAACCCACCTTAAGAGGATCTCCATAAAGGCATAAAGCTTCCTGATCCAAGCAGCAAACCCACGTTCCTCTCCATGGAAACTGTGACATCCAACTAAAAGAAAAAATAAGATCTACTTAAGCGGAAGCGTTCATTAGCAGCGAATTACCAAAAATCACTAAAAATTAAAACCATTTTATAGAGAGGTCCACACATAGTAAAACTCTTTCACAAAGAACTGAAGTAATTTAATTACATACTAGTTTACAAGTACATGTCATGTATCATCTTTTTCCGAGAATTACAAACATCAACTACCATGTTAAACTAAACACAGGCAGTATAAAATCTTGAGGCACTGAGCCAAAATCTTGAAAGCACTAGCTACTACTCCAAGGACCTGAGAGTACAGAGATGACACATAGGAATCTTTATACATCTATACAAGACATATCAGCCAGTGTCTCCACCTGAGAATTCATTATTGTCCCTACTGATGATGTTGTTGTCCTTCACCTACTGAAGGATTCCTACCTCCTCATTTGCGTCCACCTAAAAATGTGGTTCCCACAGGGGTGAGACAATTGTAAATTGCCCCAACAAGAGATATAACTCTCCGCTAGAAACATTATTATTGCAGTTTAATAAGATAAATCTGAACAGAGGAATCGTAATTGTTTAAAAACAGTTAATTCATTGTCTAATAGATTAGAACATTATTCTTATCTAAAGCATTGCAGCTATAACCTAATAGAGAAACATGTCACTTATCCAACAAGGAATATGAAGAACATGTATAAAATTTATCTGCTATACTAAGCAGGATAATATCAACCAATGTTTCTCGTATTTCATCTTTATGAAAATACACTACACGGCTGATTATATTTTACACATCATTTGTCAAATTGCAATTAGCTTGCCAGGGTATATTGATGTCTTCACTATATAGTTATAGCCACAACATATACTCTCTTCAGGCTTAGATCACATAGCTAATACATGGCGTTGTTTTGTGGAGTCATGGCCTGTAGCCATACTCTTTTAACAAAGTATTGGGATCTTAATCCCTCATCTCATCATGTACATTTCCATTTCTTCACACGTTCATCATCATGATTATAGAATATGGGTATTCAAACCTTTAGTTCATCATAGAATACTTGTTACCACTTAACAGGTAACTTAATACCTTCAGGTCATCTGATCGAAGTAATCATCATTCTTGCAACACAAGCATTCTACATAAGTTACAATGCTCATTTCACGTCTTGTTACCTCTTTGAAGGCAACAAGGCATATTATGGCTCATTAACAACTTTAATAAAAGGAACATCATAGCTCATACCTGGCTATGTTAATCTTCTCAGGATACCAGCATGTTTAGTACTTCATGATAAAAGTTATAATGCTTACATATTAACACCATGAAACACGAAGTAATACCTCTATTCCCTTTTTAGGGTTAGGATTCCCCTTACATATCATCACCCTCCATTAGGGTTTTCCACAAATAACCATTTAGGTTCTTAAGATCATGTTATTAATGATCAAACCTTAATTCATTGCTCCACACAGCTAGGAGCCAACATTGATAACATAAGCATTTAATCATGCTTATTTATTCTCATCATTTATCATTAAATGAATTATCATACAGGATATGAGTTCCTCTCTCAACTTTACTTGAATATGATTACATCATATTTTATTAACTTGATTAACCCTCTCTTAAGGTATGTTAGCCTACACTTATCAAAGTGCATTACTTCATAATATAACAATTGTCATGACACACTTCATGTGTCACTCATCCAAATATGTTGGATTTATAAATACATCACGGTGTATAAATCTTAAGGTGATGGATGTGAAATCTATCATGTCTTGATGTATCACTTCCCTCATCACCTTTATCTTACTTGAATTCATCCACTTAGCTTGTATTAGGGTATTTCCCATCATAATACTTTATGCATCACTCATCACATTTATCATGTAATGTATTGGTCATAAGTCACTTATTTAGAATATACAACCATTGCCAATGATATGGACTCATCTTTGTGTTAGGAACTACTAATATAAAGATTTCCATTATCAACCTCTTTAGGTATTTCACTTATCAATATATTCGTTACTATTCCATTATTAGTAATAGGGTTTTTCATCTTTATAAATTAGGTTTCACATAACATCTTTCCACATTTGGGTTTCACATAACATCACCCAGTGTTAGGGCTTCATATAGAATTACCCTATACTAGGGTTTCATATACCTTTACTCTACTTTAGGCATTAGGGTTTACCATTCACATCCAAGTAAGGTTTCTCACACCCAATTTCCCAAATTAGGGTTATATCATCACCCAGATTAGAGCTTCACTAAGCTTTGCCCTAAATTAGTGTCATGGCTCAATAATCTTTTCAATTAGGGTTTCATGATCTCATTATTATGGATCAAGCCCAAATTACATATTTTATTCATAATGAGAGGATTAGGGCTTAATTATATAAGCATTCCTCTCTCTCCTTCTCTCTCTCATCCTCTATATAATGTTAAGCACTCCAAGATTGATCTAGGTCAGCTCTTCATTTAAATACACACAATTAGGGTTAACCATTATAATCATCTTTAGTTTACATCATTATCAATCAAGTAGTTAAACGACCTTTAATCGTATTAGATGTCAAAATGGTTTGACCAATTTGAACCTCAGATAGTCTTGGTCACTTAGACCCCAAACGGTCTTGTTCATTCAGACCTTAAATGGTTTGAAATCGTTTAAGCAAAACAATAATGAAACTGTATGGACAATTCACACTTAAAAGCACTTGGGTCTCCAAATGGTTTGAGACCGTTTGGTCACAAACGGTCTTGAGAGCATTTGGTACAAACTCTCTCAAAACTGAATGGACCAAAAAGGTCTTCCATCACTTTATCAATTCAGGGTTTCAATCATTAAACCATCTATCAATTGAACTATTGATTTATTCTTGAATTTAACCATTGAATCATCCTTCAATTGGACCTTCAATTAGGGTTTTGAACCCAATTTAACTAGGGTTTATAATCAAGAAACCATCAATTAGGTTTTTTAAATCGAGGAACCATCAATGGTTGACATTGTGGAACTAGTTCAATTGAAATCATTGGATCATCATCAAACCATGACATGAACGGACCTCAAACAGTCTTGAGGTCATTTGGATGACCTACAAACGGTATTGAGACCATTTGACTCAAACCATCATTGAAATTTGTGAAAATCAATTAAGGTTTGCATCATTGAGTCAATCATCAATTTAGCTATTGATTGTATTTTAATTTGGTATCACTGGATCTTCAACCATCTAATCATACATCATCATAGACTTCCAAACGGTCTTGGTTGACCTCCAAGCGGTCTTGAGACCATTTGGGTGACCTCCAAACGGTCTTGAGATTGTTTGGGTTAGTCAACCCAAAAAATTAAATCAATCAATTGAGAATTTCAGCACTCAGCCCGATTAGGGTTTGCAATTGGTAGATTATCCAATCATAGAACCTTTGGAAACCAATCAATTAAATCTATTAGATCATTATTCAACACATAAGAAACCCCCCTCAAACTGTAAACCCCCTCCATTCGTTCAACCACTCCAAATGGTTTGGAACCCAAACCTCCAAACGGGTCGCATACCGTTTGGTCTCCAAACAGTTTGGTGAGACTGATTGGACCAAAATTATGAAACTGTTTGCAATAGATATTTGTGGAGGTGTGTGCTTATGATTATGTCATCACCATCAAGCTATAAACCCATGAATCTTTGTGTGATTTTCATGGTGATTGCATCAATCAATCAAATAAAATTTCGGGAATAAAGAAGGAATCAACAATTGTTAAAGATATGGAATCAATAACAAAGTTCAAGGGTTCAAGTTATATAACCCACCTTCAATTGATCTCCAAAGCTTCAACCTCCACGTCTATAATGGTGAAATCAACACCTTTCACTATACCAACTCGTCCTTAAGCTTTGAGTGAAAAGGAATGGCTAGAATTGAAGATGGAATGAAGATAAGAAGAAATCATGCATTGATTTTCGATTTCTACCATGGAATCAAGGTGAAAAGAGGTCATGGAGCTTACCAACAGGTTGGGGGTCGTCCTCCTGATCCTCCAAAGCTCTCTTGGTAGTTTTGAAATCAAAGAGTGGAAGTGGTTTTGAAAAATCCTCTCAATTGAGTTGTAAAAGGTGTTTTTATAAGAAATTCAATGAGAGAGAAAATATTTTATAAAATCATTTTAATTCAAAAATTGGTTCCAACTCTCCCCCATCAATTCCTTGCATGAAAAGCCATCTTCCCCTCCTTCGAATTCCTCTTCATTATCCATGATTTAAGGAAAAGCAAATTAAGCACCTTAAATCATATAATACTAATATCCCATTTTTAGTGGATATTACTTTTGATTTAACTATTGTGAGTGGGTTCTCCACTCACTTGGAAATCTCCGTGCCTTTGCAACGCACATGCTCATCCAACCTTATCTAATTTCAACCATTACCACTTTGGTTGAAGGGCACTTCGATTAACACATTTATTTTTGCATTAATTTGAAGTAAAGTTCCAATTATGCTTAAATCTTGATTATTTTAATATCAAGATTCTCTCTCTTACAAAATGATTCAAATGAGGCGCCCCTCTCAAATTATTTTCTCTACATGATGCCAAGAATCATTAGGGACCCTCTTGAAGTGTCATTTTGCATATTGAACCCTAGGTTTTGGGTAAATTGCACATTACACCAAAACTAGGTTTTAATGCACAAACATTACTCAACATGCTCTTTCTTGTTATTCAGGCTTGTAGAAGTCATACAACTACATCATACTCACTCCTATGATGCTTCAACATATGAGGAACATTTTTCCATACACAATTTGCAATTTAACCACTCAACTTGGGTAAATTGCATTTTAGTCCAAAACAAGTAAAACATTATTTCCACATTATTCAAAAAGGACTAAAATTGAATAATAAGTTCCTCTTGAGCCAGGTTAGGGATGTTACAAATTATAAACCCCTAACAAGGATTTTGTCCCCGAAATCCCAGGAAAAGGAGAGACAGATTTCATTCATTTATTATACCATCAAGACTCCATGTAACATCTTAATGTCATGGAGATACCATAGATCTATAATCCATACAAAGTTTCTTCCACACAAGGTTATTCTAAGGAAATACTTTTAGCTTGATAAACTTTTCCACCAATTACAATTGTTCCTTCCATTAGTTCAACCTTATCAATGTTTATGTTTATGCAGAGCATAAACCCCTAACATATGATGTCCATATTATTTGATGTAACTAGATTGATTTCACATTTGGCCAATATAGATAACCAACATAAATCATCTATTATTTTTCAGATACCAGAATCCTTACTTTGGTATTCATCATATGTGTTGAGAACACATCTCATCCTTATCATATTCATTTCTTTGTTGTTACCACCAAGGGTACACATGCACAAGGTATTTCTTTTATTTTAGAACATTTCTTGTTCCATATATCATTATCTTGGAACCAAAGTCCAAAGCAAACTGATACTTTTCTAAGTATCCATCAACGAATTATTTCTAATCCGTGT
Organism: Alisma plantago-aquatica; assembly: GCA_963693085.1. Lineage (NCBI taxonomy): Eukaryota > Viridiplantae > Streptophyta > Magnoliopsida > Alismatales > Alismataceae > Alisma > Alisma plantago-aquatica. Next base: position 202,220,985 of record OY856413.1, read on the forward strand.
ACATCAAATGTCATAATACTTACTTGATTGTCATGTTAATTAAAGGAAGAAACATAAAGGAACATACCCCTATCAATACCCAAGGTTGTTTATCAAAGGGGAAACATATATATTTAATAGAGGTAATCCACTTAGCAATCCTTTATTTGTTTGGGAAAGTTCACTTAGCAATTCCTATGTAATTGAGAAAGTTTACTTAGCAATTCCTCATTAGTTGGGAAAGTTCACTTAGCACTTCCTCATTAGTTGGGAAAGTTCACTTAGCACTTCCTCATTAGTTGGGAAAGTTCACTTATCACTTCCTCATTAGTTGGGAAAGTTCACTTATCACTTCCTCATTAGTTGGGAAAGTTCACTTAGCACTTCCTCATTAGTTGGGAAAGTTCACTTAGCACTTCCTCATTAGTTGGGAAAGTTCACTTAGTACTTCCTCATTAGTTGGGAAAGTTCACTTAGCACTTCCTCATTAGTTGGGAAAGTTCACTTAGCACTTCCTCATTAGTTGGGAAAGTTCACTTAGCACTTCCTATCTAATTGGGAAAGTTCACTCAGCAAATCCCTATTTGGTTTCATTATACACACTAGATTGTTTCAGAAGGACAACTTTATCAGAGTAATCAGAAAGATAGCAAACTAAGAGTTCCATACTCACCCTATCTCCAATAATCATATACCTGTCCAGGGTATACAAATATTGAGATTATGTAGTATGCACTTTATTTACTATCATGTTCCTCACTTTTCAATCATTATACAGACATGATTTTTCATTCCTAGATTTTCTTTAGGCATCACTTCAATATCTTATCTTTTATCACATAGATAAGAGAGATTATAAAGCATTTTAAGGAATAATGAGTAAAATGTAAGTTCTCATCTTTCTTGCATCCTTATAGGACTATTCAGGGGAAGTTCAAAAACAACTACTTTCTTATTTTTAACACATAGAATCATGAAATGAAATATCAGAATGAATCTGTTTCATCTGACCTGTCACAACCCGAGGGTTGACTATTGCATCAAATTGATTCATTGCATAGAACCTTGTAGTTGCTTGTTGTTGACCATGTGCTTGATTGTTAGGTGTTGATGAACCAACTTGGGATGCTTGTCTATGTCCTCTATTGTTACTATAAAACTACCTCCTTTGTGAGCCTTGCTGACTCTGTCTTGGAGGTAGAGTCACCATTGAATTCCCATCTAGACAATCCTTTTCTTGATGTCCCGGTTGTCTACATTGGTAACATATCTTGGTCGCAAGATAAGGTCTGTGAGATCCAATCACCGATGTTGATGCTATGCTGAGGGCTCTACTTTGAACAATACTATGGTCCCTACCCCTACTTGATGTCCGTTGTGTCTGGGTATTGAATCTCGATGGTGCTGCCGATGTAGAAAATCTCAGCTTCTTAAAACTTTCAGATCTTTGTCCTTGAAACTGAGTGTATACCTTCTTACCACTGGTCTGTCATTTCTCGATTTCAGACCTTTCTATCCTCCTTACCGACTCCACAAAAGTGGCAAACCTCTCCCTGTTCTCTAAAGCAGACACAGGAGTGGCCAGTTCAGCGTTCAATCCCTTCTCAAAATGTTGAATTCTTTCCTCATCATTAACTGCCATATGCGAACAAAACCGTAATAGCTCCATGAACTTAGCTTCATACTCTCTAACGTTCATCTGTCATTGTCTGATACTCTCAAATTGAGAGATCTTCTCGTCTAGATATGTCTTAGCGAAGTATCTACTGATGAATTCTCGTCAGAATACCTCCCATCCAATTTCTTCACATGACCTCTTATCTTCTTCTATAATCCACCAGTGACCAACACTCCCTTGTAGGAGGTACATAGCATGTCTTACCTTCTCGGCTTTAGGAATATCAAGGATCCTGAAAGCCTTCTCCAGCTCCGTCAGCCACAAATCAACATATGTTGGATCAGCTGTACCAGTATAATCTATGGCTCCAACCCGAGGAAGTCTCTCAAAAGTCTTGTCGGCTCCATATCCCTCAATGTGGGCTAGTGCCTTAGGTGCAGGTGGTGGCATCCTATCCGCCATATGCATCATAGTTGCCATAAACTGCCCGAATAGGGTATTGAAAGATGGATTCTCTAATGCATCTTGATTAAGATGAGGAATCTCAGGTACAAGTTTTTGCCTAGCTTGATCCCTTGCACCTTTTCCTGGTGTAGCAACACTTCTCTCAACAGCATGTTCATCATGTGATCCAAACATCTTCAAGTTCTTCTTCTCCCATATGAGCAGAAGACACTATTAGATAAACTGGACGACACTAGAACAGACTCAACAACCTTAACCCTATGTCTCTGTAGACTCAGGGAACCTAAAGCTCTGATACAACTAAATTGTGACATCCAACTCACAAAAAAAACAAGATCTACTTAAGCGGAAGCATTTGTTAGCAGCAAATTACCAAAATTCACTAAAAATTAAAACCATTTTACAGAAAGGTCCACACATAGGAAAACTCTTTCACAAAGAACTGAAGTAATTTAATTACATACTAGTTTACAAGTACATGTCATGCATCATCTTTTTTTGAGAATTAAAAACATCAACTGCCATGTTAAACTAAACACAGGCAGTATAAAATCTCGAGGCACTGAGCCAAAATCTCGAAAGCACTAACTACTACTCCGAGGACCTGAGAGTACAGAGACGACACATAGGACTCTATGTACATCTATACAAGACATATCGGCCAGTGTCTCCACCTCAGAATTCACTGCTATCCCTGCTGCTGCTGTTACTGTCCTTCACCTAGTGAAGGATTCCTGCCTCCTCGTATGTGTCCACCTAAAAATGTGGTTCCCACGGGGGTGAGACTATTGTAAATTGCCCCAGTGAGAGATATAACTCTCTGCCAGAAACATTATTATTGCAGTTTAATAAGATAAATCTGAACAGAGGAATCATAATTGTTTAACAACAGTTAATTCATTGTCTAACATATTAGAACATTATTCTTATCTTAAGCATTGCAGCTATAACCTGATAGAGCAGAATGTCACTTATCCAATAAGGAATATGAAGAACATGTATAACATTTATCCTCTATACTAAGCAGGATAATATCAACCAATGTTTCACGTATTTCAACTTTATGCAAATACACTACACAACTGATTATATTTTACACATCATGTGTCAAACTACAATTAGCTTGCCAAGGTATATTGACGTCTTCAGTATATAGTTATATCCGTAGCATATACTCTGTTTAGGCTTAGATCACTTATCTAATGCCTGGCATTGTTTTATGGAGTCATGACTTGTAGCCATACTCTTTCAACAAAGTATTGGGATCTTAATCCCTCATCTCATCAGGTACATTTCCATTTCTTAATAAGTTCATCATCATGATTATATAATATGGGTATTCAAACCTTTAGTTCATCATAGAATACTTGTTACCACTTAATAGGTAACTTAATACCTTCAGGTCATCTGACTGAGGTAATCATCATTCTTGCTACATAAGCATTCTACATAACTTACAAAGCTCATTTCACCTCTTGTTACCTCTTTGAAGGCAACAAGGCATATTATGGCTCATTAACAACTTTAATAAAAGGAACATCATAGCTCATACATGGCAATATTTATCTTCTCAAGATACCTACATGTTTAGTACTTCATGATAATAGTTATAATGCTTACATATCATCACCATGCAACACAAATTAATACCTCTATTCCCATTTTAAGGTTAGGACTCCCCTTACATATCATCACCCTCCATTAGGGTTTTCCACAAATAACCATTTAGGTTCTTCAGATCATGTTATTAATGATCAAACCTTAATTCATTGCTCCACACAGCTAGGAGCCAAAATTGATAATATAAGAATTTAATCATGCTTATTTATTCTCATCATTTAACATTAAATGAATTATCACACAGGATATGAGTTCCTCTCTCAACTTTACCAGAATATGATTACATCATACTTTATTAACTTGGCTTAACCCTTTCTTAAGGTATGTTAGCCTACACTTATCAAAGTGCATTACTTCATAATATAACAATTGTCATGACACACTTCAAGTGTCACTCATCCAAATATGTTGGATTTAAAAATACATCAAGGTGTATAAATCTTAAGGTGCTGGATGTCAAATCTATCATGTCTTGATGTATCACTTCCCGCATCACCTTTATTTTACTTGAATTCATCCACTTAGCTTGTATTAGGGTATTTCCCATCCTAATACTTTATGCATCAACTCATCACATTTATCATGTAATGTATTGGTCATAAGTCACTTATTTAGAATATACAACCATTTCCAATGATATGGACTCATTTTGAGTTAGGAACTATTAATATAAAGATTTCCATTATCAACCTCTTTAGGTATTTCACTTATCAATATATTAGTTACTATTCCGTTATTAGGAATAGTGTTTTTCATCTTTATAAATTAGGATTCACATAACATCTTTCCACATTTGGGTTTCACATAACATCACCCAGTGTTAGGGTTTCATATAGCATTACCCTGTACTAGGGTTTCATATACATTTACCCTACTTTAGGGATTAGGGTTTACCATTCACATCCAAGTAAGGTTTCTCACACCCAATTGCCCAAATTAGGGTTACATCATCACCCAGATTAGAGTTTCACTCAGCTTTTCCCTAAATTAGGGTCACAGCTCAATAATCTTTTCAATTAGGTTTCATGATCTCATTATTATGGATCGAACCCTAATTACATATTTTATTCATAATGAGAGTATTAGGGCTTAATTATATAATCATTCCTCTCTCTCCTCTCTCTCATCCTCTCTAGGATGTTAAGAACTCCAAGATTGATATAGGTCAGCTCTTCATTTAAATACACATAGTTAGGGTTAACCATTATAATCACCTTTGGTTTACATCATTATCAAGCAAGTAGCTAACTGACCTTTAATCGTATTAGATGTCCAAATGGTTTGACCAATTTGAACCTCAGATAGTCTTGGTCACTTAGACCCCAAATGGTCTTGGTCATTCAGACCTTGTATGGTTTGAAATCGTTTAAGCAAAACAACAATGAAACTGTATGGACAATTCATACTTAAAACCACTTGGGTCTCCAAATGTTTTGAGACCGTTTGGTGTGAAACAGTCTTGAGACCATTTGATCCGAAATGGTCTTGAGACCATTTGGACTCAAATGGTCTTAAGACTGTTTGGTCCAAACTCTGTCAAAATTGAATGGACCAAAAAGGTCTTCCATCACTTTATCAATTCAGGGTTTCAATCATTAAACCATCTATCGATTGAACTACTGATGTATTCTGCAATTGAACCATTGAATCATCCTTCAATTGGACCTTCAATTAGGGTTTTGAAGCCAATTGAACTATGGTTTATAATCTAGAAACCATCAGTTAGGGTTTTAAAATTGAGGAACCATCAATGGTTGACATTGTGGATCTAGTTCAATTGAAATCATTGGATCATCATCAAACCATGACATGACCTAACCTCAAACGGTCTTGAGGCCATTTGGATGACTAACAAATGATCTGGAGACTGTTTGACTCAAACCATTATTGAAATTTGTGAAAATCAATTAAGGTTTGCATCATTGAGTCAATCATCAATTTAGCTACTGATTGTATTTCAATTTGATATCACTGGATCTTCAACCATCCAATCATACATCATCATAGACTTCCAAATGGTCTTGGTTGACCTCAAAACGGTCTTGAGACCGTTTGGGTTAGTCAACCCAAAAAAATTAAATCAATCAATTGAGAATTTCAGCACTCAACCCGATTAGGGTTTCTAATTGGTAGATTATCCAATCATAGAACCTTTAGAAACCAATCAATTAAATATATTAGATCATTATTCAACACATAAGCAACCCCCCTCAAACGGTAAACGCCCTCCATTCGGTCAACCACTCCAAATAGTTTGGAACCCAAACCTCCAAACAGTTTGTAAATCGTTTGGTCTCCAAATGGTTTATTGAGATCGATTGGACCAAAATTATGAAACAATTTGCAATAGATATTTGTGGAGGTATGTGCTTATGATGATGTAATCATCATCAAGATATAAACCCACGAAGCTTTCTGTGATTTTCATGGTGATTGCATCAATCAATCAAATAAAAATTCGGGAATAAAGAAGGAATCAACAATTGTTAAATATATGGAATCAATAAAAAAGTTCAAGGGTTCGAGTTATATAACCCGCCTTCAATTGAGCTTCAAAGCTTCAACCTCCACGTCTGTAATGGTGAAAGCAACACCTTTCACTATCCCAAGATCGTCCTTAAGCTTTGACTGAAAATGAATGGATAGAATTGAAGATGGAATGGAGATAAGAAGAAAGCATGCATTGATTTTCGATTTCTACCATGGAATCCAGGTGAACAGAGGTCATGGAGCTTACCACTAGGTTGGGGGTCGTCCTCCTGATCCTCCAAAGCTCCCTTGGTCATTTTGCAAGAAAGGAGTGGAAGTTGTTTCGAAAAATCCTCTCAATTGAGTTGTAAGAGGTGTTTTTATAAGAAATTCAATGAGAGAGAAAATATTTTATAAAATCCTTTTAATTCCAAAATTGGTGCCACCTATTCCCCACTAATATCCCATTTTTAGTGGATATTATTTTTGATTTAACTAATGCGAGTGGGTTCTCCACTCACTTGGATATCTTTGTGCTTTTGCAAGGCACATGCTCGTCCAACCTTAGCTAATTTCAACCATTACCATTTTGGTTGAAGGGCACTTCGATTAACACATTTATTTTTTCATTAATTTGAAGTAAAGTTCCAATTATGCTTAAATCTTGATTATTTTAATATCAAGATTCTCTCTCTTCCAAAATGATTCAAATGAGGTGCCCCTCTCAAATTCTTTTCTTTACATGATGCCAAGAATCATGAGGGACCCTCTTGATGTGGCATTTTGCATATTGAACCCTAAGTTCTGGGTAAATTGCACATTACACAAAAACTAGGTTTTAATGCACAAACATTACTCAACATGCTCTTTCTTGTTATTCTGGCTTGTAGAATCCATAAAACTGCATCATACTCACTCCTATGATGCTTCAACATATGAGGAACATTTTTCCATACACAATCTGCTATTTAACCCCTCAACTTGGGTAATTTGCATTTTAGTCCAAAACAAGTAAAACATTATTACCACATTATTCAAAAAGGACTAAAATTGAAATATAAGTTCCTCTTGAGCCTTAATTACTTTTCAATAGATAAGAGAAAGCATATAATCAACTTTATTAAGTAAAACATCTAGGTTTAAGCATAACTCAGGTCAGGGATGTTACAGAAACCATCCATCCAAAGCTCGAAGCTTGTCTTCCGCTCCATCATCATCACCTCAAGGAATAAGAGAAGAAGAAGAAGATACCATGGTTATGTATAGCTCAAGAAGAAGAAAAGAGGGGGAGATAACCACGGCCTTTCCTACTATCATCAAGGGCCCATCCATGGCCGAGAGGTGAAGAATAAGATGAAGAAGAAAGCACAAGGAAAAGATAGCAAAGAAGCATGACTCACCAAGGTCGGGTCTTGAGCATGGAGTCTCCATGGCCAAAGAGCTCGCACTCCCATGCTCCATGGGAGTTTCCTTGAGCTCCCAAGCTCCCATGATCATCCCATACAGGAAGGGAAAGAAGGTGGTGGCCGAGAGGGAGCACATGGTCAAGATGTCAATCATAGATGTATGTACTTGATTGAAGGGTTGATGTAAACCTAATCAAGTTGAAAGGATGATAGAAAGGAATTCATACATGAGTATTAATCATGTGGTGATTAGGTTATGATCCTTAGTAATGAGATCATGAAACCCTAATCCAGAAGGTTAATGAACCCTAACTGTAATTCAGGGTAACATAATGTAAAACCCCAATTATGGGAATAGAGAGTGAAACCCTAATTGGGATGAATAGTAAATCCTAATTATGGAAAGTTGAACAAGAAACCCTAATTTTAGGGTAATGTGCGTGAAACCCTAAACTAGGGTAATGTGTTGTAAAACCCTGATGTATTGATATGAAATTGAGAAACCCTAATTGAGGTTGATCCCATGTGATACCCTAATTGAGGGTGATGCCATGTGAAACCCTAACTGAGGGTGATGCCATGTGAAACCCTAATTGAGGTTGATTCCATGTGAAACCCTAATTGAGGGTGATGCCATGTGAAACCCTAATTGAGGGTGATGCCATGTGAAACCCTAATTGAGGGTGATGCCATGTGAAACCCTAATTGAGGTTGATTCCATGTGAAACCCTAATTGAGGGTGATGCCATGTGAAACCCTAATTGAGAGTGATGCCATGTGAAACCCTAATTGAGGGTGATGCCATGTGAAACCCTATTCAATGGTATGATGAGGAACCCTAATATAGGGTGAAGGTATGTGAAACTCTAATTTGGAGTTATAATACATGAAGCCCTAATCTTGGACAATATGATGACAAACTAGAACCCTAATAATAAAATAGTGAGTAAAGCCTTATAAAGGTGAAATATCTCAAATGGTTTATTATAGGAAACCTTATAGTGAGCGACGCCCTTACCTGAGATGAGTTCGTATCATTAAAGATAGTTGGACCATTCTTGTGTGTGACCTATTGGTGCGATTCCGCTAGTGGTGCTAACACACTACTCGATTGAATAGATGCCCCTCATGAGGTCGGAATGAAGGGTTGATGGGGGTTTTCTTTCAAAATTTATAAACCTAAACTAGCTACCTACGTCTACTAAAACACTACACCTGCAAGCGCACGGGGTCGTGTCGTAGTATAGGAAGGTGGCAAGTATAGGTTCGATCCACAGGGAAAAGAGTGGGCACTAGAGCTAGGTTAGTTTAGCTAGGTTCCTATTGCGGAGACTAGGGTTAAGGGTTTGAAGGTTGGTTTGGATTGTTAACTAAGGATAAACAAGCAATTTAAAGGCAAGAATGAAATCTATGTTAACCCTAGACTGAATTAAGACTAAACAAGCAAGGAAAGATTAAACTAGGTAGGAAAAGGCAATTTACACTAAGGCAAGAAATAGAGAAGCAAAAGAACAATTAAAGAACTAAACTAGCATAAACAAGGCAAGAGCAAGGCAAGAAGCTAACTAAGCAAGAAAAGTACTAACTAAGCTAAGCGAGCACAAAACTAGGGTTTTAAGCAGTAAAGAGATGTGTGGGTTGTTTAGGGGTATGAACTTATCACTTGAGTTGGGGGTGACATATGAAGATTATGATTCCATTTAGATTATCCAAATCAAACAACAAGTTAGAGTCTAATGAATTAACCTAAGCTACTAACTGGCCATGGATATGCTAGGTTGTGTATAGGGGAATTAGTCCCTAACACCCCCTACTACCCTTACGAGGCTCAATTGGGTTAGGGATTAGGTTCAATTCAATTAGAGTCTAATCAAGTCTAGGTTTCTAGACTAGGCATTCCTAGGGAAATTAGGGGACGAGGGTAGTATTGGGGGGTGAAATTAGGGTTTTAGACCTCAATTCCCCCACATTCTAGCCTTGAGAAGGCTCCATGCTAATTGCACTAGAATCATCTAATCTAGCTACTTAGATCTCTCACTTAGGTTTAGGGAGATTGATTAGGATGTAGGAAGATGGGAGGCAGCCTAGGGATCCAAGAATTGGACCTAGGGGAAAATCCCAAAATTCACACATATAAGCAATTTGCCTAAATTCCTAGGTGATTTCACACACAAACCAATAAGAAATCCATGGAGAATGAGATAGAAATAGAATATAATCATTAACAAATGAAATTACAAAGTTTACATGTCATTTTCCCCCAACATGGCATCAAAGTAACATATTTTCCCCCAATCAACCCACCCAAGGGGCCTAGCTACTCATGGAAATGGAAAATACAAAAAGAAAGGAGAAAGAGGTAGAAGAAGCCATGGAGCTCGGTGTAGATGAAGAAGTCCTCCTCTCCAGCAGATGCAGGGACGTCCTCCTTCTTCTCCTTGGATGAAATGGTGTGGAATGATGGAGGGAAGTGGATGGAAGGCTTAGATATGGGGGGTTATGTGGTGGAAATGGTAAAATGGAGTGGATTTGAGGTGGATATGGAGTGGAATGGACTGGGTGGCGATTTGGGGAGCTAGGAAGGGGTAGAAGGTAGCCAACCTCGTGCCCCAGCTGCCACCTAGGTATATATAGGTGTGGGGGAAGCACTAGGTTAAGTTAGGGGGAAAATGGGGAAAGTAGTGGAAAAGTGGCTGGATTCAGTGAGTAGCACGGCCGTGGTGGGTCACCACAGTCGTGGTGGGTAGGGTAGGCCACGGCCGTGGTGTATGGGCATGGTCGTGGGAATTAAAATGGCTAAATGTCATGTTGGTGGTCAAATTTGGGCTGAAAAGGCCACGACCGTGGTGGTCACCACAACCGTGGTGGGTTGAGGGTAGCACGGTCGTACTGCGTAGCACGACCGTGGTGGGATCTGGTAGCACGACCGTGGTGGGATATGGTAGCACGACCGTGCTGCGTGGCATGGCCGTGGTGGGTGATGGTAGCACGGCCGTGCTGTGTGGCACGACCGTGGTGGGTGGTCGCAGCACGGTCGTGCTGCGTGGCACGGCCGTGGTAGAGTATGCTCTGCAGCTGCTTCAAAACTGAGATTTTTCATGTGATTTCTTCATTTGCAGCACGACGGTTCTGTGTTACCACGGTCGTGTTGGGGGCTTTGCTTGCACTTTGAGCTTCAAACTTTGTTATCCATGGACTTCTTTGCTAAAGCTTGACTCTTGGCCACTAGGGGTAGGTTGGGGGAGCTCTAGGGCCTTCTTTGGGCCCCTCCATCTCTCTCGTCCATCCAAGTGTGGTCCACGTACCTGAAAAACATGAAAATAATGTCCATAAGTGCATTTTACACAAATATGCTTATTAGGGTAAATAACATGTAATCTAATAGGTATAGATGTGATTGAAGAGCAAAAAGACACAAGATTAAGCCCTAAAATAGGGCTGAATAACCTATGCACTTCATTGTAAGAGTGATAGGTTAGTAAATGAAAGTATTAAGATGGGAAATACCCTAACCCTAAATTGGGTAATGGGACATGAGAAAACCTAATGTGATGTGAATAGAATCCCTAACCCTATTAAGCGAATAGTGGTGTTACTATTGTTGTAAATGAGGTAATATGTGTTGGATAAATTGGATATTATGATAAATCCCTTTGTTTCGATGATGACAAACATTTCATTCTTATTAATCTAACGAGCTACTTGAGTGTGCACGACTAAGATGGATGGCAAAGCAACTAGGGAAAATCCCCAAGCTAAAATGTTTATATTTTCATGCAATGTAATCATTGTTGTAAAAACTTGTACAAATATATAATGTACAAGTACTTAGAATTACATGTAAATCAAGCGTTAGATTTTCCCTAGCCAAACACCATAGTTAGACACGTCATCCCATTTAATTAGGATCACCTTTGCACACTCACACATATAATTAGTGCCTAAATTGAAACCTTGAAACAGGATCATTCTCGGTCGACAAACTCCTCGACCAAGACACTCTCGGTCGACAATCTGCTCGACCGAGAAAGATCCAAAGTAGCCGTTAGACACAACAGACAAGTTAGTTGGCAGTTGAAGAAAGACGTTGCAAATCACTTGTTCCAGAGAGCCTGTCGGTCGACAAAAGTTCGACCGAGTAGGTGTCTCGGTCGACCATTTGTCGACCGAGATGGTCTCTGACAGCAACTGCAGAATAAATTAATTAGCCGTTGTTAAAGCAACAACTTTGTACCTAACGGCTAGTTAAGCACTTAGAAACCCCTAGAAGTTGTCTAGAACGTCCTTAAGCATACTTAGGCCATTCCTATAAATAGGACAAGCCATAGGACACTAGATTTTACTTGTTACACTTGAGAATACACTTGAGCATACTTGAGCAATCTATTGCAAGCAATTTGAGCACTGTGATCATTAGTCTACATTCTCCTTAGCTCAATTTCGTGTCCTATAGGCTAGATTCTCCTATCCACAGCAATCACAAGTTCACAGACTTGGCTAGGAGATCTATATGCTTGATCTAGGCATATCAAGCCTTGGGCTTAAAGGATAAGTTGTAATTTCCTTTTTCTTTCTTGTTCCTTTTTATCTTTTGTACTCTCCTTGCTACTCCTAGGTTTGGAGGCTGCGGATTGGAGAGGGTTGACTTCTCAGGTGGAGAAGGGGACTTCAAGCTACTTCAAGAAGGCTATCGCAAGGGAAGCTACTTCAGAAGGCTGGTGCAACGGGAGTTGGTGCATCTACTTCAAGGGAAGGCTGCTTCAAGGTTGGCGATTACTTCTAGGTGAAGGCTGCTTGAAGGGTTTGGGAAAAGAGATTGTATTTTATGTAAATTCCTTGCGAGGTAATAAAATAAATTTCTTTTCAAATCCCGGTTGGGTAAGCAACCGGGTAATGGATTGACGGCTATAGTATTTGCTATAGTTGGAACCACTCTAAACCTTGTGTCTCCTTGTCCAATATTTTCATTGTGGTTGTTTGAGTTCAATAATTGTTAAATTATCTATAAAACTCTATTCACCCCCCCTCTAGTAGTTTTCAATATGTTTTGTTACCTAGTGAGAGGTGACAAGATGCTTTATGGCCTTATGAGCCATGAGAACAATTGTGGCATAGTGAAAGGCACCAAGATGATTATAAAAGTTCATTGTAAGAAATCATAATAATAATAAACCTAATAAAAATGAACAATTGCATTCAGTAAAGAATGTGAACAGCTATGATGCCTAACCTCAGGGTTCAAAGCCTAGAGGAGGATGTCATGATTAATGATGGGTCAAAGGAATTTATATTCCATGATCCATGTAATCAGGTTTGGTTAAAGTCCAATACCTAGAAGAGGTGTAATGCCTGTAATCAGGATTGGTTAAAGTCCAATGCCTGATGGTGTAATCAGGATTGGTTAAAGTCCAATGCCTGGCTGTGAAATCAGGATTGGTTAAAGTCCAATGCCTGGCGGTGTAATCAGGATTGGTTAAAGTCCACTGCATGGCTGTGTCATCAGGATTGGTTAGAGTCCAATGCCTGGCTGTGTAATTCGGATTGGTTCGAGTCCAATGCTTGGCTATGTAATCAGGATTGGTTAGAGTCCAATGCCTGGCTGTGAAATCAGGATTGGTTAATTCTAATACTTGGCAGAGGCATGAAGCCTGTAATCAGCATTGGCTAAAGTCCAATGCCCGACTGTGAAATCAGGATTAGTAGTGTCCAATGCCTAGCGGTGTAATCAGGTTTGGAAGATTCCAATGCCTGGAAGAGGCCCAATGCCTATAATGATGACACAGGATTGGTAATAACCCAATGCCTGTAATAATATATCAGTACATGATAGATATAGTTCGATATCTATTTAGTAGGTTGGCTAAGGCCAACAGATTGAAATAAGAATGTCTCATGTGTGACATATCAAGATAATGAGTGTCACAAGAGAAGTTTGACATGATAGTATAATATGATAGACAAATGATATACATGTTCTTCCTATTCCTTATTAAGAGAATGGATGATTTACTGTTCTATCATAATCAGTTGCAATACTTTAAAAGTTAAGAATGCTTTAAGCTGCTTATCCTCTGCCCAGTTTTATATCATTAATCTGCAATAATAATGTTTTTTGGCAGAGAGTTATATCTCTCATTGGGGAAATTACAATTGTCTCACCCCCGTGGGATCCAACATTTTTTTAGGTGGACAAGCACGGAGGAGACTGAGAATATCTTACAGAGGAGGAACTTCAGCAACAGTAGGGACAGCAGTGACAACTCAGGTTGAGTGTATTGTCTGTTGTGTCTTGTAGATAGAAGTCCTATGTGTCGTCTCTGTACTCTCATGTCCTCAGAGTTAGTAGTTAGTATATTTACATCGATCTGAGTTTTTGTCTAGATGCCTCGAGGTCCTTATACTATCTGTGTTTAGCTTTTAACAAGACAGTGGATATTGTAACTCTCGAGAAGAGATGGTACAAGATATGTACTTATGAACCAGGATGTAAATGTAATACATTGGTTCTTGTTGAAAGAGTTTTCCTATGATTGGATGTCTTTCATAAAGGTTTTAATTTTTAGTCATTTTTAGTAATCCGCTATTAATGTTTAATTCTGCTGAATCAATAAAAATTTGTTTATCGTTCTCTACACTCACCCTTTGTATGTAACCCCAAATTTTGGATCTCATACCGTGTCTCATTTTTATTTTCATGATGGAGTGCATTTCAATACATAATTAGGTCATCCTATGTGCATATGCCTCGTGATGGAACTCTTTTACCATAAAACCTAGTGTAATGACCTCGCCTCCCAGTAACCCCCAATTAAGGGAGACCCGAAGGTTAGAGTCGTATTTCAACAAACAGGATCAAAGGTTCGACAAATAATCAATAACAATTAATAAACTTTACCAACTAAACCAAAAACGGGTATAAAATAAAACTTTTCTTACCTTGGAAAAACTGGGATTTCTAAACTTCTATCCATGAAGATGCTAAACTAACTAATCCTCCTGTGCACGTTATTTCTCATTTAATTCCACATATGCCACTTTATTGTTTTTTCTTTTCATTTGTACCTAAAACGACGACAAACAAACCGTCGATCAGCAAGAAGCAGGTATGTGGGGGAAACAATAATCATGCAACTATAGTAATAAAGTAATCAGCCAATTATCATTTAACAACCAAGATTATGTTTTAAACCATACTACTCAATCCTTTCCTATCCCCTATCTCTGTGTTGTCCCTGCAACAGACTGAGATACTACCTCTCTCTAGGTAGATCCTTATTAAACCTTGCATGATCCTACCTAATAGGTAGATCAATATCTAGGGTTGAGTCGCATGGCACTACCCATAGGTAGTCCAATCTCTAACTCAATGTGACTTGATGGACCTACCCCATTGGTAGCCATTTACTAAGTCATACAATGACCTGATGGGCCTACCCCATTGGTAGCCATTTACCAGGTCAACCCATTAAGCTACAGAGGGGACTAGGATCTGAGCTAGTAGGCATATTTCTTATGTGATAGTCATATTCACATTATACTTTGCATGAATTAAATACATCCAACAGTTTAATTCAAGCCACGATGGAAACATCGATAAAATCCCAGAAAACTAATTCGGGTAGTCATAAGCGTAACCACATACATGTACATGCAGATTCAGGTGCAGGAATAATCCAAACAATAATAGGTACGCAAGCATTCAATAAGATCCTGAAACAATTATAAAATTTCCTTTTATTACTCGTGTCATCAAGATCCATTAAACCTAGCTTGCTTCCTAGGGTTTCTAGTCCACTTTTTAGGGTTTGCATAGCAATTAGGGTTTACTTTCATCTTTTACTATTCTAAACCCTAATTTAACACAATTGATCACAAACCCTAATTATCTCAACATATAATCCTCAATTTCAGATTAAAGGCATAATTATCCATTAATTAATCCCCTTAAACCTCTTTTACATTAGAGCTACTATTTTTATCATTTTAATCCATGACAAGATCATTATGCTCATTTACCATTTAACTCAAAGTTCATTATGGTCCAAATCACATATGAACTCGATTTACCATTAATTCCACCTTTTATTCATGAGAAAACCCTAATTACTACATTTAAAGTATTTATCCACAAATTAGGAACTTTAATGCTCAAAATAGCTTAGATTCAACATATTCCAACTTTAATCATGAAATTAATCAATTAAAGCCATTAATAGTCGAATTAGTCAGCATTAGGGTTTCAAGGCCCATTAAAGTGTATTCACGCATATGAAACTCTAAATTAACTAATTATATGTAAAGTTCATCCTTTTTCTTCCTAATGTTCCTTTTTATCATTAACAGGCTAGTATCCAATTTAATCATCTATTAAACCCTACTAATCACTTTAATCATATCAAAATAGGGTTCTTGAAACATTATTACATCTAAAGCTAATAACTTCCATTACTTTTCGAATTGGAAAAGGAATCATACTTCAATTTTATTTTTATTAGATTTCCCTCATTTTTCTGAGCAATTTTCATATTTTGTATGTTCTTATCAGATCTACCAATATTTATCTATGAATTTTTCATTAAAACACTTACTTGGCCAATAGGGAAGCGCCACGTCATCAACCCATGCAATCGTTGGCGCGACCTCAGTTTATAACCAAGTTACATTTTTTCCCCCGTTTGAGTTGATCATCTCTTCAGCCGTGAAGGGGCAAACCGGTCCGATGAGTGGGGGGTCATCTTCCTCCCTGGATCCCTACATGGTCGTTGTCCTGAAGCCCGGTGCGAGGCCAACTGCCTCACCTCCACAGCATGAAGTTCGCCGAAATCACACCCCCTGCTTCCGACGTCCCTTTCCGCTCCCAACAGAGCCTCGAACCACGGCCAAGTCGGCCCGTGTCAGGAGTGCCAATCCCCCGATCTACATCTAGGTTTTAGACCTCTTGCATGTATTTGCGCCAGGGTTAGAGCAAGAAGATGATAGAAGAGTCTCCTTAGGTCAAAGTGGAAGCATCATGCCCCATTGCACCCCCTTCACGGCTCCCTGTTGCCCCCAGGATAGAGCTTCTCTGAGTTTAGGGTTTGGATGGAAAATGTGGAATAAGAAGGAGGACAAGAGTGGGAGATAAGGAAAAGCTCGAGTCTGTGGATACGATCCTTTTATAGGGATGGGTAACATCATCCTAGCATGCCTACCCACGAGGAGAGCAAGTCCCATAGTCAATAGGAAAACTCCTTTCCTTGTTTACAGAGAAATCTTCTCTTTTCTAATTATTCATACCCCTTAGTTATTAGGAAAATTCGAATTTTATCTTATTGATATTTCTTTATGCTCTCGATCTCAAGATTTCGAAAATAACTTCTTTTATCCTCTTAGTACTTTTCCCTTATTCTAAAGGCAATAAATTCTATTTTCATTTAGTAGAAAATACTTCCTTCTTTACAATACATAATCCATTAATTATGTATGCACATTATCTTCTTAATTAACAATTTTGGTATTTTATCTTTCCTTCCTCTTCATTGGTATTCCTTGGATCCCAAGAAACACAAAGAATTCGAAATTCCTTTTTAAGGAATACTCATTGTCCTTAAATGCATCAATATGCATTATTTCACATTATCTTGTTTTATTCTTATTAAAATATCTCTCTTTGAGGATTTCTCTTTATTTCTCTTTCATTTTCCTCATTGGGTTTCCTTTTTACATTAGGAATGCTTGGGATACGAAATCCCACTAAGGATAACTCAATTGTACCTCTTTTGACTTATTTCCCACATACTACTATTATTTTCAATTTATTTCTGGATAGGGAAATATTTAATTGATCTTTTATTTTATTATTGCATTCTCTATGCAACTTTGGACTCCTTGGAACCCAAGGAATCCAAGAGACACGAAATCCCTCTTTGGATTTGCCTTCTAGAGGTTTCCACATTTTTCTTTTCTCAAATATTCAATTATCCATTAATTAATTGAATTTCCTTGTTATTGGGCCCAATAGCCAATAAAGCCCACAAATAACTCAACAAGGCTATTTTAAACAAAAATCATGCTTTCATTCATTATTTTCTCATTTATATTTAATATGAGAAATTACATTTCTCAACCAATGAACCGAAAATTGGGGTTGTAACACCCTTCCCCTCTTATATGAATTTTGTCCTCAAAATTCAGCCAAACAAACAAATAATTCAGGATAAGTCTTTTCCATGTCCATCAGGGCTTCCATGTGGCTTCTCCCATTCCATGGTGCTTCTCAAGAACCTTCATCAGTTCATATTCTTCCATCTGAGTTCTTTCTTACCTTGGTATATCATACCTTCATAGGTGACTCAGGACATTTCAGCTTCTCAAAAGTTGAATAGGTTTAGGGCTCAACACATGGCTTGGGTACCTCACATAGTGCTCTAGATCAGACTCATGCAACACATCATTTTATCCAGAGGGTAAGGTTAAACACAACCATCTCCACCAATCCATCTCAAATGGACCCATATATCGGGGACTCAGCTTTCTCACTTGTAGCTTAGAGGGGTCGGATTCTCACATTATATTCTCCCACAATGAACTGCATGTCAGTCTGCTTTACATCAGCTCACAGATGATGTCACCAATGGGCTCTCTCTCAGCCATTGCACAATCAAAGCAACTTCATCTGCACACACTGTGGTTCTTTTCTGACCTTCATGAGGCCTCCTTCATGAACATCATCTTAATGAAGTGGTGACTGACAGAACCTCCTTCTAGAATTTCTTTCATCCCGATAAAGGCTATGGTGGTTAACATCACATCTTAAGAACTGTCTCTTTGTATCCCCCTGAATGAGCACTCATGCTCTCATTAGACCCTTTAGTCTGGATGATACTGATCATTAGTAAGGGGTGATAAACAGTACTAACATCGAGTTCTTCATGTACCCACTCCCACCTTTTGGAAGGAAACCTTTAGATCAAACTCACAGACCTTCGAACTCACATCATCGTGTAGTTGAACTATCTCTCTCTTATAAGTAGTTCAACCCGATCTTTCACTTGACAATACTCTTTATTTATCATGTTATCTAGGTAAGGCGATCTACCATAACCCATATTGTATCTTGACCTTCCTTGGTCCAGGGGAGACTTACCACAACTTCCATAATGGTGATCTCCCACTCCCTTTAGGGAACTCTTTATCCTCTTGGGTCACTAGTGTTTGTCCTTCACCTACTACCATGCATGGCCACAAGTCACATGCATCTTTAACATAAGCATCCAAAGTGCTACTACCTCTTACTACCTCAGTAATACCATGGTATATGGCGATTTTAAAATCATGATATACGGTGTGTCATGATTCCTCAAAAACCCTACACCACTCTAATCAAGGATTCATCACCTCCCTTTTCATAGGCGTGTATCGGAGGTTCTACAATCACCCTTTCATTATATCATGGACTAGGCTAGCTAACCAAACAACCTTTAACTTGATCAATCGATATTATTACATTTGTGTGTTAGCCAAACTTATCTTGTTTCCAACTGAGGGTTAACCTAACAACCTCGACTTATTCTAGCCTCTAGCTAAACTAGGCAACTATATCTCAACCAGATCATTCATTACCACTTCACCTCCATAGGTGTTAGGTAATGCTGAAGACATACCCCTCCATGTATTCCACTTATCATCTCGTCTCAAACTCTAATTCTAAGTCTATCTTCATTGAGAATACTTTGAACTCATCTCCTTGGTCATCAAACTCAACCTTGTATCACTATTAAATTCTAGATAGCTCATGGTATCACATCCCTATAAGATGATCTCCTTAATACTCTTAGTGTTTGTAAACCATCCATGTATCATTTGCTCCACAAGGGTATGTTATCATCTCTATCCTCATACCTTGTAGCAACGTTCCAACTCACATCATCTTTATCCTTGGTGTATGGAATGCGTTTTGTCCTATCTCTCACTCCCATAACAAGAAGAAATAAGCATTTGGCGGCCGTCCAAATACAGAGTTCTTCCCATTCCAGGAGTAGAGATGATACATCCCACCTTTCTAGTACACCTTCAAATCTAAGTTGAAACGTGTAACTCATGTCTCAAACATCATGATATCAAAAATTACTTCAATGGAAAACTGGTCTCGAACCTACTAGGGTTTACACACAATCCTTGGTCATCTCCTTTGGGTCTATAGGGTGTCGGCACTTTTGGGGTCATCCCTCTTCCCTCATGCATCCAGAGAGTGCCCTACTCATCTGCCCTTTGGGTCCCATGTGTTCATGAAGGTGATCAAACTTCTAACCCATGGCCTTGAGACAATGATAGTTGTTACCTCCCGACCCCATGGTCATGTGCAACTAGGGAATTAGGCAACTCCTTCTTCCATCGGTCTTATCCCTACCTGACCCTAGGATAGACTTAGGATTCCATTATAGTACATATTCAACTTAGAACCTTACCCAAGCCTTCATCATCTCTCTCTGTATTCACGACTGACTTTCATCCCTTCATAGGGGTCATGGCAACCTACCTACCTTGGTCAGGCCCCATACCGGTTACCTCCATGGAAACACATCCACATGCACTTTAGAGATGGCTATATATGGGTCTATAGGTTCATTCTCATACCATGTACTTTCCACTTAGCTTCTCAAGATCTTATGGGACCACTTAAGGTTACCTCAAAACAAACAAAATGGGTATACACCCTACCGAAGGGCCCCTCTCCTAGGATGGGAGGAAACTACACCTTAACCACAAAGGTCACCAATGCCCTAATGTCCAGGGTTTGCATTCACATGAGCATGCCTAACCCAACAACTACTAAGTTACAAGTAGACCACCTATTAAACCATGCTAGGTCATACTTGTTCTCATCCTCAACATTAGATCAACATAGCTGTGAGGGGTTCATCAAACATACCCTTAACATAAGGTGGTTTCCTTTACCTATACACATTAAGAGTACCATGCTCGAAACTATAGAGACTCAAATCTCACCATGAGCATTGGATACACTGCTTCCCCTCTCAGGCCTAGGAACCCTATGTTCACCTTTGGGTATCCAACTGCATGCTCAATATCTTAACCACAAATCAATCATGTCCAAGGTATGTCATGCACTTCCTTGTCATTCTTCTATTTGAGTACATCTTCGAGTCGAGTCCTCTTCAAGGACAAACAACAAGGTACAAGGCCTCACAAACTATCAATAAACCCTCTTCTAGGTCTAAGGCACTCTTTGTTTCATTACAGCTGGTAAACTCCTATACCATAGGCACACAAGTACCAGAAGCATCATCCTCTCTCTAGGGTTGGTTCCTCTAAAGGAAACCAAGATATCATCACCCTCCAGGGGTCAAGCATAAGGCAACCACTATCATCCACTTAGGTCACATCATCCTCGACTCCCCACTGTGCCTCACATCTCAGGGTTTTAGGCTTCCAACCTCCATGCTAGGGTCCTACTTTCTCTCTTCAGAGCTAACTCCACATCCAGCCTTCCTACTAGAGGTCCTTTCTCCATGAAGGCTCAAGCTCACAAGCATACCCCCTACGTGGGTGAAGCCTATGCTCAACTCATGTTTGGCTCAAGATTATCCTTAGCCCTTTATGCTCATCCCATAAGCCATCCTTCATGTATGCTAGCCAGGGTTTCAACCTACTGTCATCCACTGATGTACTCTGGGTGCAAGCTATACCCTACCTACATACACCCATAGGGTTTCTATAGGTTCTCCTCTAAACTCATCCATGAAGGAGCTACCCTTCTCTCTAGCATGCGCGACCCTCTCCAGGGTTGGGTCACCTAAGGAACAAGGTCATCTAACCTCTTATGGCATCCCAAAGGCATTTTCAACCAAACACTCAGTCAACCATGACATCTAACTCGTCATGTCATCTCTCTCTCTAACCTTCACTTAGGGTTAGGTTTAACATCATCCTCAGAGGATGTGCTAGGTCTCTACTTTTAATGGAGGTTTCTACCTCCAACACTAACTCTCTCTACTCATCCTCCTATCAAGGAGGTCTATCCTCAGGTCTCCCCTGAGGGCAATGACAATGTGTGTCATACGACCTAAGCATGTATCTATTCCTTTATGCTTGCTCTATGAAGCTTATGTCCATGACATCTTATTTACATGCTTTTTATTAATTTGGTGGAGGATTCCTTAATTCTTATCAACCTTACCCATACCTCAAGAGGGTGAGGAGAAGAGAGAAAACCCTAATCCTTAACGTCCTTAACATAATTTGAGTTGAGAAGGGATGAATAATATGAGAGAGTCCTAAAGGTATCTTATTACGAATCATACCCTAAGACTTTGGCCAGGTAGTCACACGGATCCAGGAGTCCTCATATTCCGACTAGCGGTGCAGAGGAAAATATTGCCAGCCCCCGATCGTGATCCTTTTCTAGTCACCTATGTCTTTCGGATAATCCTCTAATAACTTCCTTGGGTTCTACAGAATTTGTAAAATTTAATAATTATTAAGGATTAAGTGAGGAACCTTTGCTCTGATACCAATTGTAATGACCCTGCCTCTCGGTAACCCCCAATTAAGGGAGACCCGAAGGTCAGAGTCATATTTCAACTAACAGGATCAAAGGTTCGACAAATGATCAATAACAATTAATAAACTTTACCAACTAAACTGAAAACTGGTATAAAATAAAACTTTTCTTACCTTAGAAAAACTGGGATTTCTAAACTTCTATCCATGAAGATCCGAAACTAACTAATCCTCCTGTGCACGTTATTTTTCATTTAATTCCACATCTGCCACTTTACTATTTGTTCTTTTCATTTGTACCTAAAACGCCGACAAACAAAACGTCGGTCAGCAAGAAGCTGGTATGTGGGGGAAACAATAATCGTGCAACTATAGTAACAAAGTAATCAGCCAATTATCATTTAACAACCAAGATTACGCTTTAAACCATACTACTTAATCCTTTCCTATCCCCTATCTCTGTGTTGTCCCTGCAGCGGACTGAGATACTACCTCTCTCTAGGTAGATCCTTATTAAACCCTGCATGATCCTACCTAATAGGTAGATCAATATCTAGGGTTGAGTCGCATGGCACTACCCATATGTAGTCCAATCTCTAACTCAATGTGACTTGATGGACCTACCCCATTGGTAGCCATTTACTAAGTCATCCAATGACCTGATGGGCCTACCCCATTGGTAGCCATTTACTAGGTCAACCCATTAAGCTACAGAGGGGACTAGGATCTGAGCTAGTAGGCATATTTCTTATGTGATAGTCATATTCACATTATACTTTGCATGAATTAAATACATCCAATAGTTTAATTAAATCCATGATGGAAACATCAATAAAATCCCGGAAAACTAATTTGGGTAGTCATAAGCGTAACCACATACCTGTACATGTAGATTCAAGTGCAGGAATAATCCAAACAACAATAGGCTAGCAAGCATTCAATAAGATCCTAAAACAATTATAAAATTTCCTTTTATTACTCGTGTCATCAAGATCCATTAAACCTAGCTCGCTTCCTAGGGTTTCTAGTCCACTTTTTAGGGTTTCCATAGCAATTAGGGTTTCCTTTCATCTTTTACTATTTTAAACCCTAATTTAACGCAATTGATCACAAACCCTAATTATCTCAACATCTAATCCTTAATTTTAGATTAAAGGCATAATTATCCATTAATTAAGCCCCTTAAACCTCTTTTACATTAGAGCTACTATTTTTATCATTTTAATCCATGACAAGATCATTATGCTCATTTACCATTTAACTCAAAGTTCATTATGGTCCAAATCACATATGAACTCGATTTACCATTAATTCCACCTTTTATTCATGAGAAAACCCTAATTACTACATTTAGGGTATTTATCCACAAATTAGGAACTTTAATGCTCGAAATAGCTTAGATTCAGCATATTCCAACTTTAGTTATGAAATTAATCAATTAAATCCATTAATAGTCGAATTAGTCAGCATTAGGGTTTCAAGGCCCATTAAAGTATATTCACACATGTGAAACTCTAAATTAACTAATTATATGTAAAGTTCATCCTTTTTCTTCCTAATGTTCCTTTTTTACATTAACAGGATAATATCCACTTTAATCATCTATTAAACCCTACTATTCACTTTAATCATATCAAAATAGGGTTCTTTAAACATTATTACATCTAAAGCTAATAACTTCCATTACTTTTCGAGTTGCAAAAGGAATCATACTTCAATTTTATTTTTATTAGATTCCACTCATTTTTCTGAGCAATTTTCATATTTTGTATGTTCTTATCGGAGCTACCAATATTTATCTATGAATTTTGCATTAAAAAACTTACTTGGCCAATAGGGAAGCGCCACGTCATCAACCCATGCAATCGTTTGCACGACTTCAGTTTAGAACCAAGTTACATTCCCCCCCCCCCCCCGTTTGAGTTGATCATCTCTTCAGCCGCAAAGGGGCAAACCGGTCCGATGAATGGGGGGTCGTCTTCCTCCCTGGATCCCTACGCGGCCTGTCAGATTTTAGGGGAGGCAGAGAAGGCAGCGGAAACAAAAATTTTCTCCCCCAAACCCAGAACAAGGAAACGTGTCAACGTCTATACAATAGGAAAGGATGGTTTGTGGAATCATACCTTGTCCCAAGGCTTGCTCGGCGACAATACCTTGCGCCTTGCACGGTCTTCACCTCCTGTCTTGGACGGTGTCTGTTCAGCTCCTGGTCGCACCGGGACTGACGACTCCTACTCTCACCGGGACTGTCAGGATTGACAGTTGTCCTCTGAGTGGCAGAAACCTCCCGCCTCTGAAGTAGTCCACACAAACCACCTGGAACTCCAATCTCCTTGTCCCACAAGGAATTGGAAGGAGTTACACCCTCCTGTCAGCGTACTAGTCGCCAACACACTCTCCTGCCACTAGTCGCAACTGTATTTGTCTTTCCCTTGTTGTGCCTCCCTTATCGGGTAGCACTTGCTCGGGCTCTCTCGGTTACTAAAACCAGAGAGAATGACAACTTTGCAGAGCAACTGGTTTGCACTGAGTTGTACTTTGAGAAGCCCCCAATACCCCTATATATATAGGAGGGTCATGGGACAAGGTTCTCCATCCCGGGCAATGCGGGACTAAAAGCAGAAGTAGAAGGGTTCGAGATTTTCCACAAAACAACCAACTCGTAACCTGAACCGATCGTTTCATTTCTGAAACAGTCGGTTGGGGACCTGAGCCGGTCGGTTGACACCTCAATCGATCAGTTGGGACACCTCAACCGGTCGGTTCATTTCTGAACCGGTCGGTTCGTGGTCCTAATCAGTTCTCGATTGACTTTCCATCTTTTGTTTCTAATCGGTATCAAATACCAATCCTTGTTCCAATCAAATTAGGCAAGTGAAACGAAAGGAAAATTCTCACCAATCCTACTTTCCCAACTTGCTCAGTTGCACCAGTTGAATCGATCATCTCAACACTTGAAGCAATCGTTTCACCCTGATCATGAGTCGATCGACTCACAACTTGATCTGATCGGTTCACCAAGCTGAGTCGATCAGTTCATCACATGAACCGATCAGTTGGGAGTGCAGATTGTGCAGAATCAGTCAATTGTAGTTTCAATCAATCCGATACTCTAATCAATCTGTCCAACACCTTGAACACTATGATTTTGAGCTATCAATTAATTGAATGTTTAATTGAACTACTAAACACTTTTAGTAATCAATCTAAACATTGCTTGTGGACAAAACTCCTTGTCTAGGTTAAATCCTATGTGTGTGACCCTGCAAGTCCTTTTCACGTTGGCAATGAAAGTCCATAACACTTATGACTTCACAAGAAAAGAGCGGTGCCTAGTCAAACATCAATGCTACCTAAGTGAAATAAAAAGTTGGAGAACAACTTTCAATCCTACAATCCGTGAATGGTGTTACAGTGAATGTATAATTCCTTTGTCACTGATATCCCGAATGAACTCGAGGCATGGAATAGTCATCCTGTCAACGTTCATTCACTTTCTTGATCTCAGAGTGGATTGGAAGAGATATGTATGACATCAATATCACATACTGATTCACACATACGTGTGCATGCCTATTTCAATCCTACTCATCAAGTGGTCTTGGATATCAAACTCCCTCAGGAGGGACAAATCCCATATCTATCACTCACCCCTCAAAAGCCCCATGTGTCAAATCCACTCAATCATCACCTTTATAACAACCCATGTTTCAGGACTGCGTTTGATGATGTCAAAGTGCGCCCAACGACATGTGTTGAGTGTAGTGATTTCAGGTCAAAGAATCACACTCACCACCATCACTGTGAGTACTGACTGTGACTACCATGTCATGGTTCCATGTGTCAAACTCACAGTGGGTCTGTCTGGTACACTTGTTCTCTAACAAGTACCTATGTGTTTGGTTTGATATCTCTATATCATGACTAATGAGATTCTGTCATCAACCAACACCACAATCTAGTCTTGTGTGTCATTGTTGTCTATCAACCTTCCACAATGACATCCGACTAGGGACATAACAAGAATGTGCAAACTCTTAGCATCTGTATGATCTCATCGTTCAAGTCCTCAACCAGAAAGCATACGTCATTGAGTGTTGTCATTCTCTAGACATTCAATCTGTTCTATCACTATCTCATATGAATGAACCAGAAAGAATTGGAAGCTTGCCTTTGATGTTTATCAAATCAATCTTAATGTATCCCTTCATTCATTCCATGATTGGCTCTCAGGGCATACATACCAACACGGACGTCATCCTGCAGCCCGATGTGAGGCCAATTGCCTCACCTCCACGGCATGAAGTTCGCCGAAATCACACCCTTTGCCTCCGGCATCCCTTTCCGCTCCCAACAGAGCCTCGAACCACAGACAACTCGGCTCGTGTCAGGAGTGCCAAGCCCCCGATCTGCATCTAGGTTTTAGACCTCTTGCGGGTATTTGCGCCAGGGTTAGAGAAAGCAGATGATAGAAGAGTCTCCTTAGGTCAAAGTGGAAGCATCATGCCCCATTGTGTCCCCCTTCACGGCTCCTTGTTGCCCCCGAGATAGAGCTGCTCTGAGTTTAGGGTTTGGACGGAAAATGTGGAAGAAGGAGGAGAAGAGTGGGAGACAAGGAAAAGCTCGAGTTTGTGGATCTGATCCTTTTATAGGGATGGGTAGCAGCATCCTAGCATGTCTACCCACGAGGAGAGCAAGTCCCATAGTGAATAGGAAAACTCCTTTCCTTGTTTACAAAGAAATCTTCTCTTTTCTAATTATTCATATCCCTTAGTTATTAGGAAAATCCGAATTTTATCTTATTGATATTTCTTTATGCTCTAGATCTCAAGATTTCGAAAATAACTTCTTTTATCCTCTTAGTACTTGACCCTTATTCTAAAGGCAAGAAATTCTAATTACATTTAGTAGAAAATACTTCCTTCTTTACAATACATAATCCATTAATTATGTATGCACATTATCTTCTTCATTAACAATTTTGGTATTTTATCTTTCCTTCCTCTTTATTGGGATTCCTTGGATCCCAAGAAACTCAAAGAATTTGAAATTCCTTTTAATGAATATTTATTATCCTTAAATGCATCAATATGCATTATTTCACATTATCTTGTTTTATTCTTATTAAAATATCTCTCTTTGAGGATTTCTCTTTATTTCTCTTTCATTTTCCTCATTGGGTTTCCTTTTTACATTAGGAATGCTTGGGATACGAAATCCCACTAAGGATAACTCAATTGTACCTATTTTTACTTATTTCCCACATACTACTATTATTTTCAATTTATTTCTTGATAGGGAAATATTTAATTGATCTTTTCTTTTATTATTGCATTCTCTATGCAACTTTGCACTCCTTGGAACCCAAGGAATCGAAGAGAAATGAAATCCCTCTTTGGATTTGCCTTGTAGAGGTTTCCACATTTTTCTTTTCTCAAATATTCAATTATCCATTAATTAATTGAATTTCCTTGTTATTGGGCCCAATAGCCAATAAAGCCCACAAATAACTCAACACGGCTATTTTAAACAAAAATCATGCTTTCATTCATTATTTTCTCATTTATATTTAATATGAGAAATTACATTTCTCAGCCAATGAACCCAAAATTGGGGTTGTAACACCTAGTTTTGAGCTACTTCACACACCATCATCTCCTTCCTAAGTGTGGATCATATCTATGTACATATATGTAAGTTTTTCTTGTACTCATGCTCTAGGGATCATTCTCACATTTCCAATGCACCTAATTTTTCTCAATTCTGAGACGGGACAAGAGAGATATGCTTATTTGTATTTTGCCTTCTTGTGAAGAGAGAGGGAGGAAGGGAGAGGTGTCATAACCACATAAACCAAGGTGCCACATGCTCTTGCACATGACACCACTTGTTATCACCCTAGCAGCTCATGCACGGCCTGGTGATACACTCTAGAATGTGTATCGTGCAGTAGGGCAGCTTCCATGGACGATACACCCTTTTGGGCAACACACATTCAAGCCCTAGCCGATACACTAAAGGACAAGGTAGCATATGTGACAAATATATGTTATAAAGGTCATATAGAGATGTTACTCCTCAACTATCATCCAAACAAGGCACCCCAATCTCTATCCTCATCCTAGGTGATGAAAAATAGAAGCAAGAAGACTCTAGAGCCGATAAATTGCATATTGACCATCCACTTTGGGTAATTTACAATTTACACCAAAACTAGCACACAAAGCACAAGCATCAACCAACCAAGCTCAAACTTGGAACATAGGTCCTCCACGAGGCGGCCCACAACATCATTCTCTTTCTAATGATGCAAGAGAACTAAAAGCATGCTCTACATGTGACATATTGCAATATAACCCCTTTCTTTGTGTAAATTGCACTTTGGTCCAAAATAAGCAAACATTGCTCAAACAACCTCCAAACAGGACCAAACTGGAAACATGAGCTTTCCACATGATATCAAAACATCTTAAGAGATTATATTAAGGTTCTAAGCACCTTCATAAGAAAATAAAACAGGGTTAGCCCAAAACTTGGGTCAGGGTCCTTACAAAAGGGGTCCTAGAACGATGGGTTGTCACAAAACCCACGAAATGTTTGCCACATTTATTTTGATACTGTATGGGTCCACATTAGGTATGGCTTGAGACATGAGGACAACATAGGAAGATGCAAAATCTATAGTTGTAGGTGATTCCTCATCCATCTCTAGGTTTTTGGATCTCCGGGAACGAGACAGAGGATAAAAAACTCTATTGTCAAGAGACTTCTAAATCAGAAGAGATAACTATCTGATTCTTCTTTAAATTAGAAACAAGTGTCATAGAAGTAGAGAGGATATGTTGATCAAGCTGGCTTTCCACTCAAGAAATATCAACAAAGACTTTTGATCAAATTAAAAAAAAAGAGGATGAGAGGGAGATCAGTAGAAGATGCTCAAGGTCATGACGAGAGAGGAATCTTTCTCAGAATCAAGCTCTGACACCATACACTTGCATTTCCAATGCATTACATGCCTAACCAGTGGGCTACGACTAGTTTTCTACAATGTACATGTTAAACGTTATATATATTATGACATATAATAATAAACATATATGTTACTTATTTTTTTATTTTTAGGGGGGTTGTAATGGCCCCTTCTTGCCCCCCTGTGGCTCTGCCCCTATATACTATGAAATTAAATCAATATGACATTTTAGACTCTATTTTATCTTCTTCAGTTGCACCATCAGTCTCCAAAATACCCAGTCTAACATGTCCTCAGGTGAATTCAATTCAACGACCATTGCGAACAAGAACATTGTGAGGGACAAAGTTGTAGCTTGCGTTATGGTGGCACAACAAACAATCAACACTCAAAAACTCGACGAAGTTATATTCTAGCGAGGCTTTTAATCTGAAACGATACCACACACACCTACACTCATGCAAATAATATTATTTTTTCATCCTGCGACTATAGTCTATATCTGATCTCTAAGATATATTCAGAAAGAGAGAACTGGAGAACACTTGTGTTGACTTTGCTATGATATATAATATTATCTTCTGTCAATATAAAATGCATGCCAAGAAGTACTTGTAACTCCATGGTCAAATTAACAAACCACCATATATGATTTCACTTGCCCGTTCAAGTATATCCAGTGGCAAACCCAAGAATTTAAAATGGGTGAGGCCATGATACAATATATTATGTTTTTGACGATAATGTTTACTACATATTAAAAACAGAAAATTGATACACTACAATTGTTGTACCATGATCATATTTAAAAAAATATTACAAAATCCAAAAATTACATGATTAACAAAAAGTACATGGCATACCGACAAGAACCCTGAATTACAATACTACTTTTAGACCAATTTTTGATAATTAGAAGATCAGGTATATGTTCGTTGCCCATATAAGGGTTGGATTTAATTTCTTGTCGTGGATGACTCAAGAATATCTTTTCATGATAGATGAACACCTCTTGTGTGCTGAAATTTGCACCATTTGTTCTTTTTCATTGACATCGTTTAGTATTGGTAGTAATATACATATCCACGCACAAATCCTTGAATAACACAATTAGCGATTATATAAAAACCATCAATGGTCAAATAATTTTTGTACTAGACATGTATATTTCATATACTGGGCATACAAATTTCTTGTGTTGCTCCTTGTATAAATATGTTTGTAAAAGATAATCCTTTACAATCCAACACCTCAATAACAATTATATAACTTTTATTAATGTTCTAGTAGTTGTCATACTAGACATGTACATTTTGTTAATGGATTCATACATTACTTATATTGTTCCTTGAATAAAATTATATTATATAGAACAACTTTGTAACCATCTAAAAGGTCTACAAAGCTTAAACTTTTATTATGTCATTGTGTATTATTTTTGCATTGGCTGTGTAAAATATATATTCATGTATAGAATGTATACCACTCAGTTTGTATATGTTTCTCGGGTGAGTATAGAAAGTGTGTTTCATATCTTTTTTCTTCTAAAAAAAACTTACTACCTTATGTCAAACATTGAACTTTCAATCAAACCATAAAATTTCATATCGATAACTCGTATTCCATTCACAAGTGAATGTGACTTAACACTAGTTAAATAATTGACTTCAATGTTATTTGAAAAGAGAGACTAGTTGTCCTCTCTCACATGAATAAGTGGTTCGTTTCTTGGATTAATGGCCATCTCTCTCAATCAATTAAAACTCTCTTGCACTCTCTCTTCTATCGCCCCATTACATGAATATATGATAAATGATGATCACTGTGAGAGACCCTCAATTTAGTGGACTACAATGAGATATCGATGTCCTCTAGGTCATCTTTGATTTCATCCTATACGTATAGTCAATGATCCCTATATATATGGAAATGCGTAAGAAGCCTTTACACATGGAATATTCTAGTTGTTACACCATTTATGGAACTTAAAATGGAACCTGACTCATTATCCACCACAAATTTGAGGATATAACAAATAAAACATATACTTTATTTGTGATACCCTCAAATTTGTGTCAAATAATGAGTGAGGTTCCATTTTGAGTTCCAAAATGGGTATAGCAACCGCTTTACACATTGCTATCAGATGACTAGTCCAACAGTTCATCATCATGGACATAAAAGTACACAAGGGATATCACCTTGGCATTCGTCAGCAGCATGAAAATGGTGAAATCCTATAAGAGGGTGTGTAACTCGAATTGCGACTTCATAGAAGTAAAAGTCACACAAGGCCAAATGTAAAAGCGCGAAACTATGGATAGACACAGAGGTGGTAGTATTATGTCAGCACCGCTGCCGATCGTGAGCTATTTGTCAATCTAGAGAGCGACCCTCATCCACTTATGACTAATCATCGAGTTTCCAGGAGAAACGTTTGAATGTGAAAAACCGAAACTCATGGTAGGCATGCGGCAGTGAAACCCAACCCTAGTGGTGCGTGGAATGTTTCTTCCGGAAAAGTGGAGATAATGCGCAATTACCTCATTCACAGGGAGAGGGAAGTGGTGCATATCCGCACACAGCGTATAAAAGCTCCTTCAGTATTCAAGCTGTTGGCGTCACGGTGACGAGAGTCGGTTGTCACGTACCAATTGGGTGGAGGGTAGAGCCGACATCTTAGCTGCCGCGTCCAGTCCATTAAATCGAGTCAAGATCCCTCAGTTGTAATCTCAAAAGCAACCCTACATCTAAAAATCCTTATTTGCTGTTCAGTGTAATTGAATAACAGTAAGACCGCGCCTATGCCTTTCATGCTGTTGCATTGCACGGCTCAGTTAGCAAAATGAAAAGGTTGCCATCTACGGCGCATCAGATATTAGGTTTTGCACGTAACTTTCAGCTCCTCCACAAGAACGCGACTAGATGAATAGTATGAGCGAATGATGGAAACACATATATAGAAAAGGACTATCGGCGAGAAGGGGAAAAAGAGAGAGAATCTAATCAAACGGATGTGTATTCCGAATGTCACGACTAGAAGAACTTTATCTAGATCATACCGCCCAAGACTGTTCAATTCAAACCTCGATACCGGTTGAGCTGGCCAACTGTCCAGCCTGACAGTTCCACAAACCTACCCCGGAAAGGTGGACGCTTCAGCGGGATATTATATTGTGACATATAAGGAGTATATGTCCCGTATTTCCCTTCCCTCTCTGACTCTCTTGGACGTGAATTGGAGCGGCAGCGGGTGTGATCCAGACATAAAGTAGGATCAGGATTCAAATTGATCTTATCAACAGGCATTTTAGAAACTGTTATCTATGTGATTAAAAATATCTGTTATTATGTCATCATTTCCCAAAAAGAAGCAGCAAGTAACCACTCAATTTGTTCATGCCTACTAGTCCAACTTCATTATCTAACACATTGTCCAAGTCATGAAACCTCAATGGTCAGAATTAAGAAAGTTACCTCAAGAACGATTCGTTACACCACATGAATACACGTTTTACTTTTAAGCTTGCATTGCATATGTGTGATGAGGATGATATTGATGCTTTAGTTACGTTTTCCCCTGCTATCCAAATCAGATTACAGACTACAGACCATATCAACTCTTTGGATGACATCACTAAACCCCAGGATTTGCATCTTTCTTCACTCTTGCTTTCATGCCCAATGAAAAAACTTGGTATACTTGCATCATTCTTGCTTTCATGTCCCGGATTTACCGACAAAAGCATTAGTAAAATAATTGAAACATGCATCACTGTCCTTAGGTGACTTTTGGGCGATGAATACTCTGCGAAGGTCGCCACACTATTGCTAACGAATAGGAAAAAAGTACACTTCCATAAAAATAATACACTTGATAGCATCTCGATCAATATAAATTCAAATATAACGTAATGTCAGGAACCGTACTTCATTGGACCGTTTAACTAAGACAATGAACATTGGAATTAATAAAACAAGATTAAAAAGTAAAAATACCACTTCAAGAGGTATTTTCTTATTTTTATTTTGTTATTCTTTTTTCAAAATTTTAATAAGATTGCTCAACGAAGTGGCGGGCACTCACATTCTTTATGAGAAAACACAAAATTTCAAGTGTCTGATTCTCGTGGCCAGTGGTATTGGACACGTCCTATATAAATTCTATAGGACAACCAATTACAACACAGTGTTTCCTTCTCACTCCTCTTTAAAACCCACCCTATAACATCCTCAATTTCATAGCTATAGTAAGTCTTTAATTAGGGGTTTTCTGGTAAGCGTATGTCATGTGACCTAATGAACCTAACCATGACTAGGTATGTAATTAAGTTCACAAAATTTGTAAAACAAGTCATATGGTCAACCAATACACACATAATGTTTTAAATATATATGATTGTAGTCGGGTGTAGATGAATATAAATGAATAATTCATGTGAATAATAATGTGACAAATATATAATATGATGACTTCAGTTACTAGTTTGAGCTCTAGACCAACTTCGGTCTCATTATTAAGGAAGTAAAGTAATTTTGACCTAGTGTATCATAAGAAAATTTTGATTGACAAAATATATTGGTTCAAGAATTAGTTTCATAACCAAGAATATGATTAAGTTTATGGACTCTTTGTACGACCAAGAAATGGGCCATTGTCCCTAGAAACAAATTCAAGTCCATTTGGATCAATTAAGATTTACATTTAGGTCCTTTATATATAAAACCGACAATGAAGTATCTCATGCTCATAATAATTTCTAAAAAATATTTTAGTAGAATAATAATAAGAATATAAGATTGTTGGAGAAATTTTAGATGATTTTGATTTACTTAGGAGCCTAGGTAATTAAATTTGTAATTATTGAACATTTAATAAAAAGATATTTTTTAGTGTCTATTTAACTGATTTGAACTTAATATCCTTTCCATAACAAGAAAATGATAATATATAAGGTATCCCAAAATTTGAGTTCAAACAGGGTCATGTGATGGTCTGCACAATTATTTCTATAGATTGAACTTTTATGCAAAAATAAAAAAAATAAAAAATAAAAAGGGGGCATCTCCAACCCATACGGACTGGAGAGCATCGCCCCTGTTTGACAAGGGCCAGATAGATCCCCCATAAAAGGAGTCCTCGCTCTTGATCTCAGACATGGGAGGCTATAACATCTTTGGATTCCAATTTATGAGGGGCTAGCAAGTTCGATTCTAGGGTTTTGCATGAAACCGGGAGCAAGGGAGAGAGAGAAAGAGAATGTGTGTGAAGAGGAGGCATCGCGACGGAGGTAGGGAAGATGTTGACATTTTTTATCTGCGCCTACTTGGACTCATCGACGACACCGACCAAGCCAGTGAGGGAGGACGGAGGTCATGGATGCTTGAGAGTAAGTTACGACGCCCAGAGGGTCGAGATCGGGGTTGGTTGAGGCAAACCTTGCGGTGACAGCCACCAGTACAAGAAGAAAAGGGGATATTCCCCTCATCCGGGTTCACAATAAAAGAAGGAGACGGGTCCTATCTTGGATTTGTGACCAAGGAAGGGAAAACAAAGGAGTTGCGTCCAAAATTCACACCCTTTAGATCTGAAACCAACATCTGTAATCGATTAAGACTAAGGTATATTTCAAAATTCATATCTTTAGATAGGGAGATCAGTTTTTAGCAAACAAGATGTAACATCCCACTCTTTTTATGCAAATTTTTTGAACTATTTTATTCTTTGCATACTCTTTTTCTAATAAGATAATTGTTGAGGACTTAAATGCAAATTTCCCATGTCAGTTTTACAAATTCATTTTTATTATGTCCAATTGCTCTCTTACCCTTTTTTTATTTAAAGGAAATCTTTTCATATATATATATATATATATATATCTATGCTCTTTTGTTTAAGAAAATGAGAATAAATGCTTTTATGTCAACTTTTCTCTCTCATATGGTAATTGGTGATTTACATGTTTAATTGCTTGCTTAATGGCCTCCATCATGTAAATTGAAAATAAATTATGTTGAGTGCACATTTTCATATCTTGAGATTCTTATTTGAGAAATTAATGGCTTTATTTACATTCATCATGGTCATTTAAGTGCACATAATGTTTTTTCTATTTTTAGGCCTAAAACGTGTACAAGCAGTAAAAATAACTAGATAGGGATGTTCTAGACACTCTAATGCACTTATGGTCAAAGTTTAAATTCATTTTCCCATGTTTGACCCCCCTAATGAGATAAATAGGTTTCCATATGATTTTAATAGAAAATTTATTACAAATTTCATTTATGCATCCGATTTAAGCTATAGTCCTGCATTGATACGTGTCACACGTTACATTTATTTTTTCTATTTGGCATGCATAACAGAAGTCGTTGGATCAGGATCCAACGGCGCTGGCCTTTTCTCCTTCCTCCGTCTATGTCATGAAACTCAATTCGTTTTCCCTGTGTTTCCTTCTCGTCTTCGATCTCACTCATAACTCTACGGTTTCACAAATTTCTTCACCTACGGTTTCATCTTGCCTTCCTGATTCAAACGGGCCATTACTCGCTCCCTATTATGGTCATTTGACAAAACGCCTAATGCATGGCCTTACTCCCTCTCATGCCACTTTTACAGACGCCATTACAACGGAACCCACTTTTATTTTAGGGTTCTAAAAGCTCCACCAACCATCACTTTTTCTTCCTCCTCTATGAATTGATTGCCTGGTGCACCCAAACACCCTGACCTACTCCTCCTGCCCCACCGGCGATGGTGACCCAAAGCTTCGAGCACCGACCACCGCAGTCCAATTCCGACCGTGGTGAGTATCCTCGGCACCTCAGCTTCGTTTCCATGCTTTCAGTTTGCTGTGAGAACCCCCTGATTGATGGGTCCTATAGCCATGTTTTCCATGGCTCGCCGGCGCTCAAGCTCCAGACCACGCCGGTGCTCCTCCGACCATAGAAATACTGGATGTAGCTCCGCCTTCCCTCCACGAACATCTTCCGACCCTCATCTCACCATTACAGGCATGCTTCCACCAGTTTTGAACCATCGCCACCGCCTCTGTTTTCATAGAAAATTCTCTATTCCCTGGATACAACGACCCTCTTGTTCCCTCTGACTCTGGAAATGATGGCTTTAGGTTTGCTCGACCTCACTATGGTTTTATGGACCTTTTGGTCCCGAACTGCTTGTTTTTCTCAGTGCTCAGCCTTCGTGAGCAGTGGTTCTACCTTGGCCCTATTTTCGGCTGCCATGGTTACACCATGGGGCCTGGTGCTCCTTACAGCTCGAGCAATGGCTCGTCGGCTTCAACCTAGAACAAGGGAGCCCTCAGTGGCTTCCTCTGCTTAAGGTTGGTCGAAGTGATCACCTGGTGCTACCATCGCAGGTCTGCTCTTTGCGCTAGTCGACGCCATGGCTGAAGGGAAGAATCCAGGTCACAAAATGACCTTAGTAACCCTATATTCTATTATTTGACGTTTTAAATCGCAAAGGGTATTTTAGGGTTTTTCAAAAATGCCACATGACTTTTCTTTGATTTTCATTAACATGTTCTTTGGAAATTTATATTAAATCGCCTGATTGTCAGAAAAATATGCAAAAATATGTTTTGGAAAGGATTTTCGATGAGGAATCTGATTTTATGGTTTTTATCAATTTATTTTTCTGTTTTCACATCTCAATATTTATATGAACAAATTAGGGTTTAGTGATATATGATAAAGGATAATTATGTTAATTTTAGGTGATTAAAAGGATCCAATCAGTCAAACAAGGTTTGACTTAGGTGCTTTTAGCACAAGGTAAGCGGGTCATGCCCTTGGCATAATAAACTTGATTTATTGAATGATTATGATATGTTTATGCACTTTATACTCAAATCATGATAAATGTATGTTTTTCTTCAATGTACATGATTATTGGATGTTGATTTCTATAATCTAAGTCTAAGTATAGAAACCACATTTATGTTATGAATTATGATTAAGATACATGAAACCAAGATTAAGAGGGAAGAGATTCCCATCCATGCTTAAGGGGGAGAAATCCCATTATGTTCATGGGGATAAATCCCAACTATGTTTAAGAGGGAGAAATACCATTAAGATCAAGCCTAAGTCATTTAGAAGATAATTAAGTCTAAGAAAGATCATGGTTAATGGAAATTGATTTAGATTTATATGCACCTTGTTATGGGCCTTCCGAGCATTATGGGCTTTCTGAGCAATTATGGGCTTTCCGAGCATTATGGGCTCCTTATGGGGCATTAAGAGAGGAGCATATACTTCTAGTCAAATTCTTCATGTAAAAGATGCCAAGAAATGATTAATGTTAATGCATGTTCATGTTTATGTCAAATCAATTTATATGTTATTTTTTATGGTTTATAACATGCCAATTCCGCTTACTTACCATGTTTGTTTTTCCTTTGCATGGTTGGGGATGAGATGTCCACAGACGTAGGAGCTAAAGGGAAAGAGACATCATGAGGAGATTCCAAGAATCAATGACCTTAGAAGTTGTTTCCTAGTGGGACGTCCATCTATGGAGATCCTATCTTTCATACATTATCTAGAATATGTGTAGCTTTAGAACCATGTTGTAGTTTTCTTTACAAGAACTCATGTATGAATCTATGTTTCTATGAATGCCAAGTGTTGTTTATTTCTTGATATGAGATCATGTATGTGACAACCCTCCCTGATATGCCAAGTACCCCACATTATGGATAATTTTGGGGATTAGGTTGTGCTTTCGCTGGTTACGTAAGAAACCCTAGGGAGGGGTGTTACACAAGATGTCTATGAAAAGATATCGATATCACTATCTTATAAAAATAGATTGAAAAGTTTTTTTAAATGTCTGATAATTATTATAAATTGATTACTTAAAGATATAAGATTTCTAAGTTTTAGGCATTAAAAAAATAGTATCAGACTTTAGAAATTTATGAATAGTTTACAATAATCTTATTTCAGTATGCCTAGTATGATTCCAAAGCCTGATCTTTCTTATTTGATATTTCTACTTTAGTTTTGATGCTAAACCTAATCAGGGCATTTTGGGTATTTCACCCATTATCTGATTATGAAATGACCTGATATTTTAATACATGATTGTACAACATTGTATGATTACTTTTCTTGAGATTTTATGGATTTTCTTGTATTATTATATTAGTATTTAGTTTTAGACCTGAGTGGCCATTATGTAAGAATAATAGATGATTATCTTGACACAATAAGCGATATATGTATTCCTAATTAGATATGATATTAGTAATGTGATGGTATTCTACTTTGATTTCCTAATTGAGTCCATATGTTTAGAAAATGTGACTATGTTTATGAATTATTCTAATTTTATGAAGTATATGTTCATATTAGTGCATAAGACGATTTATGTCTTATTTGAGTATAAATATTATAGTAACTTATTTAATTTCAATGCCAAGATTTTATGGTGATTTTGTTTAGTCTAAATAAGAACCCTAAGTTGGTATATAAAGTTAATAAGATGGGGTTTAGAGATTTAGAAATAGAATTAGGGAACATGCACTTGGACTAATAGAACTATGATGATATACGAGTTATTAAAGTTATGGAACTTAGAGTCAAGATTTCCTTATAGATACCCTTAGTACAAGAGGTAAGTGGTTCATGCCCATGAGTATTTAAGTTGGGTTTCTTTAGCTTCCTAGTGTAGGGAACTCGGGTTTCTAGTGTTTAAAAGTGATTTGATTGTTTAAAATAATTACGAAAGCAAGGGGAAGGAACAATATTGAAATCTAAATAAACACGAAAAACTAGATATAATGAATTTAAAACTTGGACAAAAATTAGTCGTCTGACAAGAAATTTAACTACACTAGAAAAAGAGAGTAATTAGTTACACTATACTAGCAATGTCAACTCTAAGTTACCAAATAAAAAGAGTAATTAGATACAAAAAGAAAATATAGACCAACTATGTAATAAATCAATTAAACCACTAAAATCATGCTCAACATTACTAAGTATTAACTAATGACTAAGAATCAATCACTAAAGTAAGTAAAAGGAAGCTAACATAACATGAAATTAAGCAGTTATAGATTTAAGTTCGTGATTGAGGAAGTTTACTTTGGTTGTGTTACTACTAGTTGGACATGGGTGGCATAAGGTGTGAATAGGGGAGCTATTACTCATAACCTCCTATCGAACCTTATGAGGCTCAGTTGACTAGGTGATAGATAGTACTAAATGAGGATCACCATAATCTATGTTTATAACCATGGATCTCCTCACCGACTTGGTGGTAAGGGGTGATGTAAATAATTGGAAAAGGATGTTTCACCCCTTTTTGTCCCTTATCTAACAACTAGGTATGCTCTTTTCTAAGGGATAGGGGATACTCATACTTGGATACCTATATTCCCCACCTAGGGTTAATAGAATAGAGTAATAGAAGGGACAAGTTGACTTAGGATCTTTAGCTTCGTACCAAATCAATGTTTTATACATGAATATTTATTCGACATGGTATCATAGTAACATATTATCCCCCAAAAAATGTGCAAAAAGGGCTTAGAGACACATGATCAAGGAAAATACAAATGAAAGGGAGAAATACAAGAAGAATTATATGGATTATGATGGTGATTCTTTCTCCTTCAACACCTCCAACAACTATCTCAAGCTCCACCCCATGAAGGTGGAATGACATGAAAAAAATTGGGAGTCGAATGGGAAAAACCCTAGAAAACTAGGGTTTTGTGTAGTAGGTGATGAAATGCTAGGTGGTAGTAGGTGAAGATGAGTCTGTGCTAGCCAAGAGGAGTGAGTGAGCTAAATGAATGCTAACCATTGCCCCTAGACATAGGTGAGGTTTATCTAGTTCTCTAGGGGTCTTGGGTAATATGAGGGTAGGATGGTAAAATTAATGCTTGGAAGCACTAGGGTTAGGAAGATAGCACATTTTCTCTAGGTAGAACAAACACAGTGGGTGGGTGAGGGAAGAAAGTGTTAGGAAGAGGTAGAACTCAGGAAAAATGAGAAGGAAACATTTGTAAGTAGCATGAGTATTCAGGGTAGAATGGACATTTTTTGTGGATAAGGTAGCATGATTGTTTGGGATATAGAGGGGAAGGAGGAACTTGTGTCTGATTGAACATTTGTGGTCCAAGTACGTGAGTAGCCTAGATACCAAAACTATGGATGGTGGAATGCCCATGGTAGACTCCACTTTCCACAATTATTCTTCTAGGAACACCAATTCTAAGAGCATGGTTTCTTCCTTAATTTTCCTATGACAGGGGCATGCCTAGCATGATCATGGTGACAAACCACGACCATTTTGAGGACTTATGATTGCACTTGTAACTTCAACTTGCCATTAATGAAGAACTTTTTCAATGCATTCTTTTATCACTTGGGGAAGATTGGGGGTGGTCTTAGCTCACTTTGAACTCCTTTAAGATCAAGGAAGTCTTTTGATCAACCTCCATCTCTCCCCTATAAAATAGTGGTAAAAGTACTTGTAAAATATGAAAAAAGAACACATAAGTGCATTTGACAACAAAATGGATTGTTGGGAAAAATCATGCATTATGAACCTCTAGATGTGAATAAAGCACCAAATGGAAAATGACAATGACCCAATTAAAGGCTTCATCTCAAGTTCACGTGATGGTTGCACCCTAAAACATCCTTTGTAGAGGCTTACTTAAGCCCTCACCCAAGAAAAACCACCAATCACCAAAAAATATCCAACTAGCTACCATTTATTGGGGTTGAGACCTCCACACTATCATTTTGAAAGAATGGTTACCAAATATCTTGGTTGCAATCAAATATATAAAGGCTAGCACTATAATACCAACCATAGGCTACCCTTTTAAGATCTAAACACCTAGTTCCTCCCTTTATCACCTCAAAATCCAAGATGGAAAATAGAGGAGAGATCCATCATAATATCCTATGGAGTTCTAGAAACGTACTATGGGCCTAAAAACCATGTATATCTATCTCTCCTTCCCCATTTCCATCCATTGCAATGTGATGATATGAGAACCCAAAGTTGATGATAATTGATATCATACTATTATATTTAATCTCTCTTTTTCATGTTGTTTTCTTATCATTTTTCATTATTTTGTACATATAAACCCATTTCATAAAACAAAATTTAGGTAGCCTCGCACATTGCCTAATTCCCAAACAAGTCATTGGCTAAGATCTTGAATTATGTGTCTTCTTTATGTAACATTTGTGTGGTCTTTCTAGTTC
Organism: Alisma plantago-aquatica; assembly: GCA_963693085.1. Classification (NCBI taxonomy): domain Eukaryota; kingdom Viridiplantae; phylum Streptophyta; class Magnoliopsida; order Alismatales; family Alismataceae; genus Alisma; species Alisma plantago-aquatica. The sequence goes on from OY856413.1 coordinate 202,262,272, forward strand.
TCCTTTTAGACATGTTGGTGAGTACAATTTTATTTTTCTTGTCCCATCTATTAGGATCCACCAACGTTTTTCATTATTTCCCAAAAAGGGTCACTAAAACTATAGTGGTGAATCCATTGTGGACTTCAACATCATACACATTTACGATCCTATCAAGGGTCATTTTTTTCTCAATATTTTTTCAGTGGTCCAAACTTCTATGCTCCCCAGTGTACCCCACCTTCATTTTAATTATGACAAGTCTTAGTATACTGAGGTTTTCTATACTAGGGAACTACACATTTTGTCCATACATGTGCCCCACAATGTCTTTCCTTTTTACATATAGTCCTTTATTGATGAGGATGTCATATTATTACACACCTACATGAATATACAATTTTAGTAGGTCGAAGAGGTGATTGGGAAAATGATCAAAACCATAACATTCATGTGGAATAACCACCAAGGATCATTGGTCATTGCACATTTACGTGTATCCCATAGTCTGGCATTTTCCTTTTTTATCACATGTTTTCATGAAATTATGAAAGGATATGATAGGTATAGATGCTTAGATATATTAGTAAAGGGGGGCTAGTCTCTTGACCTTGATCATGTGGAGGCTGTGGTGGCCTTATTTATTTGATTTTGCCTAAAATATGATATGTTCAAATTGCATGCCTCCCCTCTCATAGTTTCTAATTTCCTTTTTTTCAAATTCTAAGGGTTACCTGTGTATTTATTCATATTTTATTTGATGCTTTTTTTGTTTGTTTTTACTTAGGAGATAATTTTGCTGACACTTATAAAATAAATAAATGGTACATATAAAAATGTAAAAACTAAGAGAATTATTGAGAATCCATCAAGAGTAAGCCCCATCCCTATAACCCATAAACAAATGACAATGACATGATTGATGATTATGTTTCTTATGAAAAATTTAAGTGGGATCCTTTATGGTTTAATATTGGATTCTTGTTTTGTAAGATTCTTTCATGAAAATATTTCCAAAAAAAGTTGGTTGCAGGAAATTAGATTAATGTTACATAATAACGTTTCTAGTATCTTATGATTAACCACCATTACATCACCATACTATTGTATAAAAAGAGTACATTGCTAAAAAATTAAACAAATCACATTTCACACCCTTCACCTTCCTATAGCGATAGATACAAGTGAAAAATTTCCATGCTTCCCAACCATAAAATCCACATGACATATGTAGTAGCATGGACCTCACACAAGTTGGATGATACTTAGCCCTGGATGTGCGCACTTTGTCATACCAACATTTATTGCACTTACTGTGATCAAGAGGTAATTTTTTAACATTACCTTATCCTTTTACAACTAGACACCTATGTAGGAATGAGGGATATTGTACCCCTAGAGAGGTATGAACGTTCATGTCACCCATTGCATGTACATGTAGATATTGGTGGTATATTTGTTAAACTCATGTGGTCTAAATAAAAGACACTCTTGTTTTTTAAAGAACATACGTAGAAAAAAATAACCCATTTTCAATTTCTAGTGAGGTAGTAGCTCGAGTGGTAGATGAATGAGATCCCTGATGATGGTGCCTGAGATAAAAACTCAGTTTTTGTCCCACCAAAATGAATTTTATCTCCCCACACATACCAGTCAACTACGTCATGTAAATGCCCTCTTTCGTGTGATGAAGGGGCCTAATGGTTTAAAATTCTGGTGTGGCGTCACCGAAGAAGCTTCTGCTTGGGGGTGGTTCCCAAATCATCTTAAAAAAATGTATTTCAAAACCCAATATAGTTTTAAAATGTTATGAAACATTTGATCCCTTAGTAAGTTGTTACAACCTCAATTTTGCATATGTTTTCATAATTGAATTGTAAAGATTTTGTGAATATGGACTTAATTTAAAAGGTTGTATGCTTTGCTTCAAAAGATGGATTTCTTTGCAAATCTCCCTTTTGATAGGAATTTCATAATTTATATTATTTGATTAATCCAATAATGGATATAAATGAGAAGAAAAGAAGAAAAGTCCAAATAAAAGGAAAAGATACAAAATAATGGATATTAAGCAAAGTAATTATGAGAAATACATAGAAATCTCTAGAAAGTGGAATTAATGGCCACAATTAAATAAATTTAGTTTCTATGTGATTTCTAATAAAAGAAATATGAAAGATAAAGAGAAATAATTGAAAAGAAATATCCTAATATAGAAATAAGTAAGATAATAAAAAATGAAGAATGTAGATACATCTAGAAAGATGATAAGTATCCTTAAAAAGGAATTTCAAAATATTAGGATTTCTTGGGATCCAAGGAGTCCCAATGAATAAGAAGAAAGAGAAAATGCAAAATAATACAAAATAAGAGGATAATGCGATACACAATTAATGAATTTGTCGAATTATTAAAAAGAGGTATTTTCTTCTATAAAAAAGTATAATTTCGTGCCACTTTATTAAAAGGAAAGCATAAAGAGAAAACGAGAGATGATTTTTGAATTCCTAAATATATAAAGAATATAGATTATGAAGAAGATAATGAAGAGAGAGAAGATTGCTTCTTAATGAAGGAACATGGTTTCCTATTGGAAAAGGGGGCTTGGATCTCATGGATGGGCATCCCAGGGCTTTGCTACCCTCCCCTATATAAGGGTAGAACCCTTGGCTCGAGCCCAAGAGAGTTCCATGCATCCCTCTCTCTTCTCCTTCTTCTTTTTTAGGCAAACCCTAGCCTATAGAAGGTAGATCAATCTTGGGGGCATCAAGAAGTTGTACCATGGAGGTATGTGACTTCTCCAATGACCTATGGGGGCTTTGCCCCAATCCCCTTGCTCCTGGCTTTGCTCCATCATTTGGTATGAATGCCCATAGAGCAAGTCATATGATGATTGTAATGGGATACTTTGTAAATGATTTGAATAATAATAAAGGCAATTTCTGATCTATATGTTTAAACTATTTCTGAGATGATGGTGTAACATGATAGATGTCTAAAGAATGATTTTACTCAATGACATATGCTTTTAGGTTAAGGACCTAAACGATGAGATCATGCAGATGTTAAGAGTATACATTCTTGTTTGGTCCCTAGTCGGTTGTTATTGTGGAAATAACCATTGACATCAATAACACTAAAGACTAGATTGTGTGTTGGTTGATGACTGAATCTCATTAGTCATGATATAGTGATATCAAACCAAGCACATAGGTACTTGTTAGAGAACAAGGTACCGAACATACCCACCATGAGAGTGACACATGGAACCATGACTTGGTAGTCACAGTCAACTCTCACAGTGATGGTGGTGAGTGTGATTCTTAGACCTGAAATCACTACACTCAACGCATGTCGTTGGGTACACTTTGACATCATCAAACGCAGTCCTAAAACATGGGTTGTTATAAAGGTGATGATTGGGTGGCTTTGACACATGGGGCTTGTAAGGACCCTGACCTGCATTTAGGGTTTACCCAGTTTGTTTTGCTTAACCTTGGTGGTTTGATGCTTACTAATCACTTCTAAGTGTTGATTAGGGTTTGGTTGTGCTATGTTGAGAGTTCGAGGGGCTGCTTGCAAATAAACTAAGTTTAGGGTTTTGTGTGCAAGATTGCCATCTTGTGAGATGCCATCTTGTGAGATGTTTCCCTCTCTTTGCTTCCTCTAGGGTTGAGAGGAAGGCTTGGGCTTGTTGTTGGAGTTCTTTGGGCCTGAGTTGAGCTTGTTTGGGCCTCGAGGTGCTTTGTTTGGGCTTGGTTGAGCTTTGTGTCGGCCAAAGCTTGCCTTGTGTCGTCCTAGGTGAGTTTGTGTCGACCTAGGATGAGTGTGTGTCATCCAAGGTGGTCTTGTGTCGTCCAACACAGTGGTGTGTCACCCAGGAGCTTGGTTGTGTCGCCTAGTAGAGCTGATGCATGTGTCGCCCATGTTGCTTGGTCTTGGTTGGCGCACACTTGGTGCATATCTTGGACAAGTGTCTCTTGGTGTGCTAGTGTGTTGGCTTGAACCCTAGGACAAGTGTCCCTTGGATGGACGACACATGGCATGGTTTTACGTTAGTTTCTCCTCCCCTTCTTCTTATATATGTAGCTCTTCTCCTTGCCTTAGTCTCCTTTGATCTTTTGGTCTCTCCTCCACCTTGAGTGCATGATATCCCTCTCTATCTTGCTTGTGTTGGCCGATACACTCCCTTGGAGTTGAAATGGTGGCCGATACACCTTCCTAGAGGAGCTTGGTGGATGATAGCTTTGGACCTTGGAGTGTTCCTTCTTCCTTGGAGCTTGGAGCTTAAGGCGGGTTGCATAATTTCTAACCGTAACTCCATTCCCTCTAGCAGTAACCTTGTTACATGATAGTAGTTAGCTTAGTAGCTTAGTTTTGTATCTTGCTTGAGTTTCCTTTGGTGGTCGACATCCCTTTAAGGTTTAGGGTTTCTAGTGTACCTTGAGATCTAGGGTTGTGCTCCTTGAGTTGTAGGTTGATGGTGACCTAGGGTTGGGCAATATCCTTTCTTTGTTGGTGTGTTGGACGATATCCTTTGAGTTGGACGACATGGAACCTTTGCCTATGAAGTTGGACGTTATGGTATCCCTTGGTTGGACAATATGTATCCCTTGGTGGACGATATGATGTGTTCTTAGGGTTGGTCGATACCCTGCCCATGTGTTGGGTGATAGGGTGAGCTAGAGTTATGTTGGCCAATATGGCTAGGTTGAACGTTATCCTTTTGATGGGCGATAGGCCTTAGCATCTTGGTAGTTCTTGTGGTGGACGACAGGGCCTGCTTTGGTAAGTTGGTTTGAGTTGCACGAAATGCAAAGAAGGTGTGACGGCCGATAGTTGTGGGGGTGTATCGGGCGATACCCCTAGAATGTGACGGGCGTCAGGAGTGGGTCGTGACGGGCGTCACACCCCTGGTTTGGCTGTGTGTCGGTCGTTGGCCAGTTGCACGTTGTGAGGAGTGTTTCCTCTCTCCTTCTTTCTTTCCTTCTCTGTCTTGGCAGTTGTGGGTTGTTAGCTAGGTGATAGCCTAGGATATCGGGCGATAGAGTGGCTGTGATGGGCGTTTCCCGATGGGGTGCATCGCGCGATACCCCTGACGCGCGCCACTCTTCCTTTGTGACGCTGTGTCGCGCTGGGTGCAACGCAGCGTTGCTGCCTTCCCATGCCCTAGCCGTGTGGGCTTTCTTAGGTGAGGGTTGTGTAGTTTTAGTGAGGGTTTATGGACCTATAGTGACGGTCACAAGTGTAATGGAAGTGGATGCTCATGCATATATGAATAACGATAGTGTTGCCTTGATTAATGATAACTATGACAATGTAAATGATAGCCATAATGATAATGTCGTTGATAACAAAGATGTTAATTATGTTGATGAGGTTAGTTGTGTTGATGAATATGATACCTTGCAAACAATAATAATACTAATGATATTAATAATGATGATAATGGTAGTTGCATGATGATAATGACAGTAATAATGCTTATCATAATGATGATAATGGTAGTAGGAATGATAATGAAGAAGGTTATGGTAATAAGATGCATGATGTGATCCTTATTTGTTAAAATAAAGAGGATGATAGTAATAATGTTGAATAATGATGATAGTGACATAATGGTAGTGGTAACAATAGTACTTGTTCTGTATGTTTGGACACCTTGATTACTTGTATATTCTTGAAATAAGAGTAAGCATGTATATGACTTGTTAATGATGTAACTTGATTACCAAATAGGGTAAGAATGGCAAGTAGAGTATCTTGAATAGCATTTCATGATAGTAGAATATTCCTTATGATTGAATCTACGATTATTACTCTAACCATGTAGGTAATGATTAGCCTTGAAAAGGGCTATGATACACATGTGATGAGTAATAAAACTTGGTAATTACTCTGGTTAATAAAATGATATGTATAATGTGTTAAGTTCCATGATGATGATGTGAGCCTTGAGAGGCATTGACAATACATGATGAGGGATTGAGATCCCATGGTATGTGATGATCCTTGAGATGGATCTGGATGGTTGGCAAGAGGCCAAGTGGTAACATGTGATGTTGGATCCTTGAGATGGACCAGTCTTGATGTGATTAAATAATAATATAATGTTGTTTACTTTCCGTTATATCTTGCATGTTATACAACTTGGTTGAATCCTACAATCCATCTAAAAGATACTAATTAATCATAGTGAATTATATCATGTAGTTTGCCCTGGCCATAGATCCATCATCGTCAGGACTTGGTGCTGGTGAAACAGGTTCTCCTACGGGTTAACCTAGAAGCACATATTGTTGAATATGTGTAGGTTGCTCCTAGCCTGAAAATGAGGAGGTAAGAGTGTAACTTTGGTTGCAGACTCAAATACGTATATAGAGCATGGTGAACAGGCCCATGGCTCGGGATATGTGATGTGAAGAGCATGAATGCGTTCATGGCTCAGAGCACGGTGAACAGGCCCGTGGCTCAGTTTTACTAGCGCCGAGACCTATACCAAGGCGGGCTAGAGTGAGGGTAGCCTATGGAGCTGACCCTGTGGCTAAGACCACTTCAACATGTGACTGCGGTCCTGCTTGTGTTGTACTCGTGTACTGAACACGAGGTGGGAGGTCGTGGAGTCCAGCTCTCCCATTGACCTTGTATGGCACCGGCTTGGGTTTCGTAACCGAAGGTTGGATTTGAATGGTACGATTCAAATCCTCAGGGCATAATAATACGTAACACAGTCGTTTAGTATTTACTACTTAGGATAAACACAAAACATTGGTGGAGGCCTTGTTTGTGTAATATCTTTGTTATATCTTACAGGTTATGTGATAATATGTCTTATCTTGATAAGCAGGTTATGTGACATTATATCTTGTTCTGATAATCATGTTACATAGGGATACATCTTATCTTGCTGATCATATTCCTTGAGATATATCTGGTTATATGCTTTTGTATAGCGGGTAAGCTTGTCGGTAAGAATAATCTATTTTATATAGACTGCTCTTGTTATATCTGTTGATTAGTTATTTGCTGTTATAATCTATCTTGCTGAGGTTCTGTAGTTGCAGTGGGGAGTTATGTTTCCCACTGGGACAATTGTTCAATTGTCTCACCCCGCTGGTTTAACCCCTTTTTAGGTGGTCGAGGTAGGTGTGGTCGTGGTCGTGGTGTTGCGGCCGACCAGCTTGAGGATCAGTAGAAGGCAAGCGATGGACATGCTGCTGTTTTGGATGTTTTGTAGTAGAGTTTAGAGTCATCCCTGTACTCTCAGGTCCTTGGTAGTGTTTTGACGATGTTTCACGATGATCAATCGATGACGTTTGTATATCATGTTGTTGGCCGGATGCGGGCCTTTATGTATATGAACAGGTGGTGAACTCATGGGATGGATGAACGGCTATTCCTGAGCTGTGGACACGTATCATATCTCGTGTATATATATATATATATATATATATATATATATATATATATATATATATATATTTGACTTGTTTCTGTGCAGGATGAGGACTAGAAAGTAATAGTTCCACAATTTATATGTTTTCCGCAATCGGTTTTAATTAACCCGTGTTTTCATAATCTGTGGTTATGGTGATTTCCGCACGTTTTTGCGTAACACCTCGTTATCTGTGTGATAATGGGATGTGGTGCCACAAGTTTGGTATCAGAGCTTTAGGTTTGCTGAGTCTATAGGGATTTAGGACTAGGTTGAGTCTGTTCTTATGAGTTTTCCAGGTTTTCTTACAAAATCTTCTTCCCTCAGTGGAAGAAAAGTCAAGATGTCTGGAAACCATGAATAACATGCTCCTGAGCTTAGTGATGCTGCATCGGTTGATGGAGCAGATGGACAGGCACATGGAGATCGGGTGCCTGAGGTTCCCCAACCTAACCCAGCCATACTTGAACATCCTGCTTACCAACATCTTATGGGGCAGTTAATGGCTACGATGAATCTCATGGTTGAGCGATTACCAGTGCCTCCTCCACGAGCACAGGTTCCCCATGGAGAAGCATCAGGTATTGGGATGACCTTTGAGCGGCTTCGCTGAGTTGGAGCTTCGGAGTATACTGGAACGGATGATCCAGCGGATGCATATCTGTGGCTGACAAGTCTCGAGAAGGCTTTCCGGATCCTTGACATCCCCGAAGCAGACAAGGTAAAGCATGTTGTCTACCTTCTGAAAGATAGTGCTGGTCACTGGTGGACCATCGAAGAAGAGAAGCGGCCCAGTGAGGTGATCTATTGGGAGGTGTTTTGATGTGAGTTCATCATCAGATACTTTCCACAGACGTATCTGGATGAGAAGATCAGTCAGTTTGAGAAGTTGTGACAAGGAACGATGAACGTCACCGAGTATGAAGCCAAGTTTATGGATCTGTTGAGGTTCTGTCCTCACATGGCGGCAATAGATGAGGAACATATCAGACGTTTCGAGAAGGGTTTGAGTGCTGAGTTGAAGACCCATGTGTCTGCGTTGGAAAACTGAGAGCGGTTTGCTATGTTCGTGGAATTTGTTCGACGGATCGAGAGGTCAGTAAGGGAGAAAAGAGAGTCTATGTCCCTTAAAAGACCTGCTCAGTTTCAAGGACGGAGGTTGGGTGGCTTTAAGAAGCCTAGGTTTTCGGCACCGTCAGTAATGAGAAGTGCTGGTGTACCATCTCAGTGGTCTCCGAGTAAAGGAAAAGGTTATGTTTCTTCACCCTCTAAGGGGCATAGTTCAGCTTCTGTGGCAGTGACAGGGCCAGCTAGGCCACGGTTTGAGGACAAGTCATGTCATCTTTGTGGACAAGTCGGGCATTTCAGGCTTAATTGCCCGAATAGAGATGTCGAAGTGACGCAGCAGCCGAGACAGAGTTTCCATAGGTTAGAAAAACCACAGCCCAGTGGTAGCAGAGGTCGAGGACGCGGTCAGGCGTCTCAAGCCGGATCGTCTGTTCAAGGGAGCAGAGGTCGTGGACAGCAAGCAATGACTCGATTCTATGCCATGAATCAGCCGGAGGCGGTAGTCAACTCGCGAGTGGTGACATGTCAGATGGAGTTATTTCATTCTGATATGTCTTCTTCTTGCTTTATATCTGTTCTGGTTGACCCGAGTGCTACACACTCTTTTATCGCCTATAGTATGCTTGAAAACTGTCGTTTACCTGTTAGCTATAAGAAGGATAGCTTGTTGTTAGAAACCCCTCTTGATGGTTCCTCTTTGCTTCGAGAAGAGTGTCCATCTTGTGTTTTGTCTTTCTCGAGACATCGTATTCAAGTGGATCTTATACCACTTGATATGCATAGTTTTGATGTTATCCTTGGTATGGATACCTTAGAAAAGTATAAGGTTGTCTTGGACTGTGGTTCCAAGCAGGCAGTGTTTGATGTTGCTGGAGAGAAGTCGATCTTCCAGGGAGATAGGAAGATTTTTCCGACGTGTTAGGTATCAGCTATGGTGGCAGATAAGTTGTTACGACAAGGATGTGAAACATTTTTAGCTCACGTGGCAGACACAGTTGTGGTTACCAAGGTGAAAGGTCCTAGTCTTGAGGAAGTGTCAGTTGTTTAAGAGTTTGCAGACGTGTTTCCCGAAGAGTTTCCTGGTGTTCCTCCACCCCGAGAGATTGATTTCGAGATCAATCTGGTTCTTGGAACACAGCCAGTTGCACAGTCAGCATATAGGATGGCTCCAGCAGAGATGGCAGAGTTGAAGAAGCAGTTGCAAGAGATGTTGGAGAAAGGTTTTATCTGACTGAGTACGTCGCCGTGGGGTGCTCCCGTGTTGTTCGTTAAGAAGAAGGATGGTTCGATGCGGTTTTGTATAGATTACCGACAGTTGAACAAGGTCACAATCAAGAATAAGTACCCGTTGCCGAGGATAGATGATATGTTCAATCCGTTGCGTGGTGCTACAGTGTTTTCGAAGATCGATCTACGGTCTGGATATCATCAGTTGAGGATAAAGGCGGATGACATACCAAAGTCAGCCTTCAGGACGAGGTATGGTCATTTCGAGTTCGTGGTTATGCCGTTTGGGTTAACTAATGCACCTGCTACTTTCATGGATTTGATGAACAGAGTGTTCCATCCATTCTTAGATCAGTTTGTGGTAGTCTTTATAGATGACATTTTGATCTATAGTCGGGACATGCTAGAGCATGAGAAACATCTTCGTCGAGCGTTGACTCTTCTTCGTCAACATCAGTTGTATGCCAAGTTCAGTAAGTGTGAGTTCTGGTTAGATGAAGTGACTTTCTTGGGTCACGTGATATCTGCAGAAGGAGTCAAAGTAGATCCGAAGAAGGTGGAATCCATTGCGGATTGGGAACAACCGAAGACACCGACAAAAGTTCATAGTTTCCTTGGTTTGGCAGGATACTACCGGAGGTTTATCAAGGACTTCAGTGTGATCGCATTTTCGATGACGAAGTTGACCAGGAAGGATGTACCTTTTGTTTGGGATGATCGATGTCAGCAAGCTTTCCAGAGTTTGAAGGAATAGTTGACCAGTGCTCCAGTATTGATCTTGCCAGAGCCTGGGAAAGGCTATGTTGTTTTTTGTGATGCTTCCAAGAAAGGTTTAGGTTGTGTGTTGATGCAGGAAGATCATGTAGTTTCTTTTGCTTTGCGACAACTCAAAAAGCATGAGGAGAACTATCTGACTCATGACTTGGAGTTGGCAGCAGTGATTCATGCATTAAAGATTTAGAGACACTATCTATATGGGGAAGTATGCCAGATCTTTACGGATCATAAGAATCTGAAGTACATCTTTACGCAACAAGAGTTGAACATGTGACAACGACGATGGATGGAGTTCATTAATGATTACAGCTGCACTATCGAGTATCATCCTGGTAAGGCGAATGTGGTAGCTGATGCGCTTAGTAGGAAGTCTTCTTCTCTCTCTTTAAAGAAGGCACAATTGAGTTCTCTGGTATGCCATAGGCGAGATATGTTTGTTTGTTTGCGGTAGATGAATGTACAGGTAGAAGTTTCTTTGTTGTCTGGTCTTTTTGCACAGATGCAAGTTAAGCCTACGCTGAGACAGCAGATCAAAGATGCATAGAGGACAAATGATGCGGTATAGTTGATTAGATCAGAGTTCGGCAGCGACAAGCGTGATGGGTTTCATGAGTCTGAGGATGGGCTAGTTTGCTATCGTGATAGGATGGTGGTTCCAGATGCTGATGATCTAAGGAAGTTGGTGCTTGAGGAAGCACATACGTCGATGTATGCGATGCATCCAGGTGTCACCAAGATGTATCATAGTCTAAAGGACTTGTATTGGTGGCTCAGATTTAAGAAGGATGTAGATGAGTTCGTGGCAAGATGTGCGGTTTGTCAGCAAGTGAAGGCTGAACATCAGAAGCCGGCAGGTACGTTGCAACCTTTACCGATACCGCAGTGGAAATGGGATCACATAACCATGGATTTCTTAGTTGGTCTACCCCAGACAACTAGGAATCATGATTCCATTTGGGTGGTAGTGGACAGATTGACTAAGTCTGCCCATTTCCTACCAGTGAAGACGACGTATACAACTGAGAAGCTAGCTCAAGTATATGTGGATGAGATAGTACGTTTGCATGGTGTGCCAACAACGATAGTTTCTGATAGAGGTCCTCAATTTACGAGTCATTTTTTGGAATAGTTGCACAAGGCATTGGGAACACAGTTAAGGTTCAGTACAACTTTTCACCCGCAGACAGATAGACAGTCTGAAAGGACTATTCATATTTTGGAGGATCTTCTTCGAGCTTGTGTTTTGCAGTTTCTAGGCAATTGGGATGCACATCTGAGTTTGATAGAGTTTGCCTACAACAACAATTATCAGTGAAGCATCGACATGGCTCCTTATGAAGCTTTGTATGGAAGGAAGTGCATATCTCCTTTGTGTTGGTATGAATCAGGTGAGTATCAGCTTTTGGGTCCTAAGTTAGTTCAGCAGACAATAGATAAGATCAAGGTGATACAACAACAGTTGAAAGTGGCACAGGACAAGAAAAAGTAGTATGCAGACAATCGCCGATGACCTTTGGAATTCCAGGTAGGAGACAAAGTGTACCTTAAAGTCTCGCCGTGGAAAGGTGTGCTAAGGTTTGGACGGAAGGGTAAGTTAGCTCCCAGGTATATGGGGCCTTACTCAGTCAGAGCATGTGTTGGCAAGGTAGCTTATGAATTAGAGTTGCCTCCAGAGTTGCACAGGTTGCATCCAGTGTTTCATGTCAGTATGCTAAAGAAAAGTCATCCGGATTCAGGTACAGTGATACAACCAGTTGAGGTTGAGCTTGATGTAGATGTGACCTACGAGGAAGGTCATGTGGCGATCCTTGACAGAAGGATCAAGAAGCTGAAGAGAAAGGATCTGGCTCTTGTGAAGGTTCTTTGACAGCGTTGTGGCATCGAGGAAGCCACGTGGGAGCTTAAGGAAGAGATGAGGAGGAAGTATCCCTCGCTTTTCTCTTCGGATTTCGGGGATGAAATCCCTTAAAGGGGGTTAGATTGTAAGGACCCTGACCTACGTTTAGGGTTTACCCAGTTTGTTTTGCTTAACCTTGGTGGTTTGATGCTTACTAATCACCTCTAAGTGGTAATTAGGGTTTGGTTGTGCTTTGTTGAGAGTTCGAGGGGCTGCTTGCAAATAAACTAAGTTTAGGGTTTTGTGTGCAAGTTTGCCATCTTGTGAGATGTTTCCCTCTCTTTGCTTCCTCTAGGGTTGAGAGGAAGGCTTGGGCTTGTTGTTTGAGTTCTTTGGGCCTGAGTTGAGCTTGTTTGGGCCTTGAGGTACTTTGTTTGGGCTTGGTTGAGCTTTGTGTCGGCCAAAGCTTGCCTTGTGTCATCCAAGGTGAGTTTGTGTCGACCTAGGGTGAGTGTGTGTCGTCCAAGGTGGTCTTGTGTCATCCAACACAGTGGTGTGTCGCCCAGGAGCTTGGTTGTTTCGCCCATTAGAGCTGATGCATGTGTCGCCCATGTTGCTTGGTCTTGGTTGGCGAACACTTGGTGCATATCTTGGACAAGTGTCTCTTGGTGTGCTAGTGTGTTGGCTTGAACCGTAGGACAAGTGTCCCTTGGGTGGACGACACATGGCATGGTTGTACCTTGGTTTTGTCCTCCCCTTCTTCCTATATATGTAGCTCTCCTCCTTGCCTTAGTCTCCTTTGATCTTTTGGTCTCTCCTCCACCTTGAGTGCATGATATCCCTCTCCATCTTGCTTGTGTTGGGTGATACACTCCCTTGGAGTTGATGTGGTGGCCGATACACCTTCCTAGAGGATCTTGGTGGACGATAGCTTTGGACCTTGGAGTGTTCCTTCTTCCTTGGAGCTTGGAGCTTAAGGCGTGTTGCATAATTTCTAACCCTAACTCCTTTACCTCTAGTAGTAACCTTGTTACATGATAGTAGTTAGCTTAGTAGCTTAGTTTTGTATCTTGCTTGAGTTTCCTTTGGTGGCCGATATCCCTTTAAGGTTTAGGGTTTCTAGTGTACCTTGGGATCTAGGGTTGTGCTCCTTTGAGTTGTAGGTTGATGGTGACCTAGGGTTGGGCGATATCCTTTCTTTGTTGGTGTGTTGGACGATATCCTTTGAGTTGGACGACATGGCACCTTTTCCTTTGAAGTTGGACGTTATGGTATCCCTTGGTTGGACGATATGTATCCCTTGGTGGATGATATGATGTGTTCTTAGGGTTGGTTGATACCCTTCCCATGTGTTGGGCAATAGGGTGAGCTAGAGTTATGTTGGCCGATATGGCTAGGTTGAACGTTATCCTTTTGATGGGCGATAGGCCTTAGCATCTTGGTAGTTCTTCTGGTGGACGACAGGGCCTGCTTTGGTAAGTTGGTTTGAGTTGCACGATATGCAAAGAAGGTGTGATGGACGATAGTTGTGGGGGTGTATCGGGCGATACCCCTAGAATGTGACGGGCGTCAGGAGTGGGTCGTGACGGGAGTCACGCCCCTGGTTTGGGTGTGTGTCGGCCGTTAGGCCAATTGCACGTTGTGAGGAGTGTTTCCTCTCTCCTTCTTTCTTTCCTTCTCTCCCTTCGCAGTTGTGGGTTGTTAGCTAGGTGATAGCCTAGGATATCGGGCGATAGAGTGGCTGTGACGGGTGTTGCCCGATGGGGTGCGTCGCGCGATACCCCTGATGCGCGCCACTCTTCCTTTGTGACGTTGTGTCGGGCTGGGCGCTGGATGCAACGCAGCGTTGCTGCCTTCCCATGCCCTAGCCGTGTGGTCTTTCTTAGGTGAGGGTTGTGAAGTTTTAGTGAGGGTTTGTGGACCTACAGTGACGTTCACAAGTGTAATGGAAGTGGATGCTCATGCATATACGAATAACGACAATGTTGCCTTGATTAATGATAACTATGACAATGTAAATGATAGCCATAATGATAATGTTGTTGATAACAAAGAAGTTAATTATGTTGATGAGGTTAGTTGTGTTGATGAATATGATACCTTGCAAACAATAATAATGCTAATGATAGTAATAATGATGATAATGGTAGTTGCATGATGATAATGACAGTAATAATGCTTATCATAATGATGATAATGGTAGTAGGAATGATAATGAGGAAGGTTATGGTAACAAGATGCATGATGTGATCCTTATTTGTTAATAATAAAGAGGATGATAGTAATCATGTTGAATAATGATGATAGTGACATAATGGTAGTGGTAACAATAGTACTTGTTCTGTATGTTTGGACACCTTGATTACTTGTATAATCTTGAAATAAGAGTAAGCATGTATATGACTTGTTAATGATGTGACTTGATTACCAAATAGGGTAAGAATGGCAAGTAGAGTATCTTGAATAGCATTTCATGATGGTAGCATATTCCTTATGATTGAATCTACGATTATTACTCTAACCATGCAGGTAATGATTAGCCTTGAAAAGGGCTATGATACACATGTGATGAGTAACAACACTTGGTAATTACTCTGTTTAATAAAATGATATGTATAATGTGTTAAGTTCCATGATGATGATGTGAGCCATGAGAGGCATCGACAGTACATGATGAGGGATTGAGATCCCATGGTATGTGATGATCCTTGAGATGGATTTGGATGGTTGGCAAGAGGCCAAGTGGTAACATGTGATGTTGGATCCTTGAGATGGATCAGGTTGATGTGATTAAATAATAATATAATGTTGTTTACTTTCCGTTATATCTTGCATGTTATACAACTTGGTTGAATCCTGCAATCCATCTAAAAGATACTAATTAATCACAGTGAATTATATCATGTAGTTTGCCCTTGCCATAGATCCATCATCGTCAGGACTTGGTGATGGTGAAACAGGTTCTCCTACGGGTTAACCTGGAAGCGCATATTGTTGAATATGTGTAGGTTGCTCCTAGCCTGAAAATGAGGAGGTAAGAGTGTAACTTCGGTTGCAGATTCAGATACATATATAGAGCATGGTGAATAGGCCCATGGCTCGGGATATGTGATGTGAAGAGCATGAATGCGTTCATGGCTCAGAGCACGGTGAACCGGCCCGTGGCTCAGTTTTACTAGCGCCGAGACCTGTACCAAGGCAGGCTAGAGTGAGGGTAGCCTATGGAGCTGACCCTATGGCTAAGACCACTTCAGCATGTGACTGCGGTCCTGCTTGTGTTGTACTCATGTACTGACCATGAGGTGGGAGGTCGTGGAGTCCGGCTCTCCCATTGACCTTATATGGCACCGGCTTGGGTTTTGTAACCGAAGGTTGGATTTGAATGGTACGATTCAAATCCTCAGGGCATAATAATACGTAACACATCCGTTTAAAATTACTGCTTAAGATAAACACAAAACATTGGTTGAGGCCTTGTTTGTGTAATATCTTTGTTATATCCTGCAGGTTATGTGATAATATGTCTTATCTTGATAAGCAGGTTATGTGACATTATATCTTGCTCTGATAATCATGTTACATAGGGATACATCTTATCTTGTTGATCATATTCCTTGAGATATATCTGGTTATATGCTTTTGTATAGCGGGTAAGCTTGTCGGTAAGAATAATCTATTTTATATAGACTGCTCTTGTTATATCTGTTGATTAGTTATTTGCTATTATAATCTATCTTGCTGAGGTTCTGTAGTTGCGGTGGGGAGTTATGTTTCCCGCTGGGACAATTGTTCAATTGTCTCACCCCGCTGGTTTAACCCCTATTTAGGTGGTCGAGGTAGGCGTGGTCGTGGTCGTGGTGTTGCGGCCGAGTAGCTTGAGGATCAGTAGAAGGCAAGCGATGGAAATGCTACTATTTTGGATGTTTTGTAGTAGAGTTTAGAGTCATCCCTGTACTCTCAGGTCCTTGGCAGTGTTTTGACGATGTTTCACGATGATCAATCGATGACGTTTGTATATCCTGCTGTTGGCCGGATGCGGGCCTTTATGTATATGAACAGGTGGTGAACTCATGAGATGGATGAACGGTTGTTCCTGAGCTGTGGACACGTATCAGATCTCGTGTATATATATATATATATTTGACATGTTTCTGTGCAGGATGAGGACTGGAAAGTAATAGTTCCACAGTTTATATGTTTTCCACAATCGGTTTTAATTAACCTGTGTTTTCATAATCTATGCTTATGGTGATTTCCACACGTTTTCGCGTAACACCTCATTATCTGTGTGATAATGGGATGTGTTGCCACAGGGCTTTTGAGGGGTGAGTGATAGATATGGGATTTGTCCCTCCTGAGGGAGTTTGATGTCCTTGGCCACTTGATGAGTAGGATTGAGAAAGGCATGCACATGCACGTGTGAATCAATACGTGATATTGATGTGATACACATCTCACCCAGAGAACTCTGAGATCAAGGAAATGAATGAACGTTGATAGGATGACTGTTCCATGCCTCGAGTTCATTCAGGATATCAGTGATAAAGGAATTATACATTCAATGTAACACCATTCACAAATTGTAGGATTGACAGTTGTTATCCAACTTTCTATTTCACTTGGGTAGCACTGATGTGTGACTAGGCACCGCTCTTTGCTTGTTAAGTCATAAGTGTTATGGACTTTCACTGCCAACGTGAAATGGACCTCCAGGGTCACACACATAGGATTTAACTTGGAATAGGAGTTTGTCCACAAACATGTTTAGATTGATTACTAAAGGAGTTTAGTAGTTCAATTAAACACTCAATCAATTGATAGCTCAGTATCATAGTGTTCAAGGTGTTGGACTGATTGATTAGAGTATCAGATTGATTGAAACTACGATTGACTGATTCTGCACAATCTGCACTCCCAACCGATCGACTCATGTGATGAACCAATCGACTGAGCGTGGTGAACCGATCGGCTCAACTAGTGAGTCGATCGGCTCAAGGACAGGGTGAAGCGATTTGTTCAAGTGTTGAAATGATCGGTTCAAGTCCAACTGAGCAAGTTGGGAAAGTAAGATTGGTGAGAAATTTCCTTTCATTTCGCTTGCCCAATTTGATTGGAACAAGGATTGGTATTTGATACCAATTCAAAACAAAAAGAAGAAAAGTCAATCAGGAACTAATCAGGACCACAAACCGACCGACTCAGAAGTGAACCGACCGTTTCATGGGTCCCAACCGATCGGTTGAGGTGTCAACCGACCGGCTCAGATCTCCAACCGACTGTTTCAGTTGTAAAACGATCGATTCAAGTTGTGCAGCTGGTTGTTTTTGTGGAAAATGCTGAACCCTTCTACTCCTGATTTAGTCCCGCATTGCCCGGGAGAGAGAACCCTGTCCCATGACCCTCCTATATATAGGGGTATTGGGGGCTTCTCAAAGTAAAACCTAGTGCAACCAATTGCTCTATGAAGTTGACGTTCTCTCTGGTTTTGGTAACCTAGAGAGAACCCGAGCAAGTGCTACCCGATAAGGGAGGCACAACCTAGGAGAGTGTGTTAGCAACTAGTACGCCGACAGGAGGGTGCAACTCCTTCTGATTCCTTATGCGACATGGAGATCGGAGTTCCAGCCAGTTCGTGTGGACGACTACAGAGGCGGGAGACCTCTGTCACTCGGAGGACAACTATCAATCCCGACAGTCCCAGTGAGACCAGGAGTCTTCAGTCCCGGTGCGACCACAAGCTGCACAGACACCGTCCAAGACCGGAGGTGAAGACCACGCAAGGTGTGAGGTACTGTCGCCGAGCAAGCCTCGAGACAAGGTATGCATCCACAAACCATCTTTCCTATTATATAGACATTGACGCGATTCCTTTTGTTCTGGGTTTTGGGAGAAAATTTTTGTTTCCGCCGCTTCTCTGCCTCCCCTAAAACCCAATAGTGGTATCAGAGCCAGTCAACTGTTCTATATTTTAGGATTATCGATATGATTGATTTTGGTTTGTCGCCTTTATTTATTGCATACGATACGAATAAAATTGGCTTTATGCATGTCCAATCCACAAATCCCAAATATACATATATGATATGTAATATTAATGCACTCGATATGCGTCGCCCTTAAATGAGTTTTGTGGTGGATGTGTAGCATGGTTATGGCATATAAACCCTATATCTATGTGTGGTTGTATGTGGTTCCTTGCATCTCGGTCTGCGCACCGATTCACTTTTCTCCTATTCCTGATGTAACTCAAAATAATTCAAGATTTCTTTAACTACCTTTTCTCCCCCCGAATGTAACTTTGGGTTTCACAATTCAATTGTAAATAGGATAGATTTTATTTCTTATTATGTCAAAGAACGGAAGACGACCTGACATGATCAGTTCAAGGCGTGAACTGATCAGTTGGTGTTCCAGACGACCGGTTCAAGGAGCGAGACGAGCGGGTGGCGGCCTGAGGAGATGCATGAAGACCGGTGAACCGATCGGCTGGAGGCGCCAGTCGATCGGTGATGTGGCTTTTTGAATGCACTAAAAAATTCACTCGGGGTTTATATCCCCGAGCTTTTACCAAAACCAAGTGCAACAATACCACCCGCAAGCGGACGGATCTTATCGCAGTATAGTTGAGGGTCGAACCCAAAGGACAACATTTTTAAGAATCTTTGTCAGTTAGATCTAGCCCAAGTAAAACTAATATTTAGAACAATTGGTTGATTTTGGTTTGATTAAACTAATTGCAAGAAAGTAAATGCGGAATAAAAGATGGGTTTAGATCAATGATATGGAATCGCTGGGATGGTACCGGGTTTGACCACCGCTACGCACACAAACACACTCTCTTGAAAACAAACCAGGCACGATATAACACCCCAAATAGAGCTGCTGCAGAACCCCCCATATGGGCGTTAGGTCCGCGTAAGCATCACCATAGGCAGCCGATTTCTCATCGCCATCCGGATCACATGTCTTACGGCTCTGAAGATACAGAAATCCACGGAGGTTGTGAACCCCCCATACGGGCGTTAGGCGCACAGAAGCGTCACCGAAGGCTAGATGGGTCGTCCCCTCGCGGATCATACACTTACGACCTCGATGAAATCCCATCCTATTTCTAGTTTGGGAGTCAGCCGCGTTAACCGATAAACAAGAAGTAAGGTGACATGCGAGCAAACATCGACGTTTAGCAAGATGATGCAAAATCCAACTAAGGTTGTGAACCCCCTATACAGGCGTTAGGCGCACAGAAGCGTCACCGAAGGCTAGATGGCTCGTCCCCTCGCAGATCATACACTTACGACCTCAAGGAACCCATCGGAAGTTATCGTCAAGGGTCAAACATGCTAAGCGACGTTCAAACCCATGCCTTGAAGTTATCGCGACATAGGAACCCATGCATTGAAGTTATCGCAACATAGGGAGCACAAAGATGAAAACACGCACATAACCAACCTACAAGCTTAACGATAAACGACAAAATGAAGAGTTATATACATTGCCTTGGAAAGTTTAACAAAAGAACATGGTTTGCGTGGGCAGCGGGGCTAGTCCCCGCACCCCAGCGAAAGAGGACTACTCGCTCATGATACGAGATACAAGAAGGATAGGAGAGAAAGATAGATCCGCCATGAGCTCGGTGCAGAGGGTGGACGCAGCTCGGTGAAGAAGATGCGCTCCTTGCGCCGTCTTCTTCCTCTTCTTAGCCTCCTTGGACGCAACACCAGCGGTAGATGGAGTGGAACTTGATCGGTGTGGTGCTCTGGCAGCCTTTCGGCGTCCGGGACCGATGCCTCGAAATGGGGACCCTGGGGGTCTATTTATAGTTTCAGATCTGATCCCAAACGGTTTGGATAAGTTGCTGGAAATATCTTCTCCAAACGGTTTGGAGACCGTTTGGGCGCCAAACGGTCTTGGGACCGTTTGGGCGCCAAACGGTCTTGAGACCGCTCGGGCACCAAACGGTCTTGAGACCGTTTGGGCATCAAACGGTTTGGAGGTCGTTTGAGCGCCAAACGGTCTTGCTTTGATCGGTCCTGGCTTTGGCGTGGTCGTGCGGCTTTAGTTCTTCAATCGATCCTTGCGCTTGCATCGAACGGTCTTGGGACCGCGTGGGACCAAACGGTCTTGGGACCGCATGGGACCAAACGGTCTTGGGACCGCTTGGGACCAAACGGTCTTGGAACCGCATGGGACCAAACGGTCTTGAGACCGCATGGACTTCTTGGGCAACTGGTTTCGTCTTGTTCTTTCTGTATTTCAGCAAACGGTCTTGAGACCGCATGGATCCAAACGGTCTTGAGACCGTTTGCATGGAGTTGCCTGCTACACCTGCATAAAATGAAAGATATTTAGTTAAAACCTTGATTATTGAATCACTGAGTAGTTTTGTGCATTATGATTCATATCAGGGTGAAAAGATGTGGAATAGATATTAAATTGTTCCAAAAAGGTATTGAAAATCATGATGAGTATGCACTCATCAAAACACCCCGAACTTAAATCGTTGCTCGTCCTCGAGTAACATAAAATTTGAAACTGTTGCCTGATGGAATACTTTCGATCCATGTGATTTCTTCATCTTCACATCACAAATGTTTTCTTTTTGCTCAGTATGAGTGAGTACCTCAACTTCCTGGGACCATGAAACACGTCTTTCCATAGCTTCGTTCCTGAGTTCGTTTCCCAACAACTCTTCCTCCCCACCTTTTCCAACACCAAGCATGTCGAAGAGTTTTGTAGGAGTTCAGAGATACCCGTAGAATCGACAAGTATGCATTTGATCTGACACTGGTGTAGTTCAGGATGGTAGGGCATGTATTGTGCCCTTAGGTAGAAAAAGGAGTGAAAGGTGGTATGGAAAGAAGAAGTAAATCTCTCCTCTATTCGACTCGAGATTTTTATTTGTTTTGAAATTTCATTTATTGCATATTTTTTTTGTGTGCGCTATGGCATCTTTTGTTGCAGATCTCTCCTCTATTCGACTCAAGATTGCATTTATTTTGTGTGCAATTTGGCATCTTTTTATTGCAGATCTCTCCTCTATTCGACTCGAGATTGCATTTTCGGTGGTACGCCCCTATTTATTGGAAGGGGTATGGAAGAAGCGGATATGGGGAAAGTGGCGTGCCACCCCGAACTTAGGGTTTGGCACAAGTTTGGCTATTTTGGTGGTATTTATGGATGGAGGTATACGAAGATGATAGAAGAAGTGTAGAAGAGAGTTCAGATCAGGATGCAACTTGATTTACAATTCAAAACCGGGTTATTCTCTTTGTCATACTCTGCTCAAATAATGACTTGATGCGGATCCGGTGGGGTTTCTGAGCCATTGTTCCACTAGTCAGTTAGGAAGCGCGATGTGGTTGATCCCTATCAGTTTGACAGATACTTATCATTATGTAAAAAGAATTATGATGTTAGGAATCATAAGTTTCACAGGATGATTTCAGGCAAGTTTCAAAAGTCAGTCCTCTTGAGGATTTGCTTCGAATAAGGAGGATGTTATGATAGAAGATGCATAGCAAAAAGTTAGTTACATTTTTATCAACAAAAGACAAAATTTCATCAGGTATCTGTTCAAAATTTTGAAAAAAATTTATGATAGAGACATTTTGAATATGAAAAGGGGGTGTGTATGTGGAAGTGGAATACGTACCACCCACCCTCCACCCCGAACTTAGAGATTTGCTCGTCCTCGAGCAAACCCTAAATTCAAGATGGAGGGGAAAGGAAACACCAGGTATGACTGCCGAGAATGAATTCGTTCTGATCAGCACCAATCCGATCTCGTGTCCTGAAAGAAAAACTCTCTCATAAGGCAAATTTTATTTAAGGAAAATTTAACTATAAGGAACAAAATTTGAAAAGGAAAAGTAAAATAGATTTATTGGTCGGGTTGCCTCCCGACAAGCGCCTTTGTTTTATGTCGATGGCTCGACAAAGTTCTTCGTAATTATGGTGGGTCCTTTGGATTGTTGAATTCCAACATTATTTCGGTGCCTTTGTCAGCTGGTGTGAAGTATCTTTTCAAGCGGTGACCATTTGCTATAAATTCGCCAGACCCGTCGCTCCATAAAGAGAAAGCACCATGGGGGGAGATGCTTTTGACGATGTAAGGTCCGCACCAACGTGAGCGGAGTTTTCCTGGGAACAATTTTAATCTGGAGTTGAAAACTAGGACTTGGTCTCCCACTCGTATGTCTTTTTGTTTCAGATGTCCATCATGCCAGAGTTTTGTACATTCTTTGTAGATTCGTGCATTCTCATAGGCTGTCATTCTGAGTTCATCCAGCTCATGGAGTTGCAGAATTCTGGCTTGACCTGCTTGTTTCATATCAAAATTTATTTGTTTAATTGCCCACCATGCCTTATGTTCAAGTTCGACTGGCAGGTGGCAACTCTTTCCATATATCAATCGAAAAGGGGTAGTCCCAAGGGGAGTCTTATAAGCAGTGCGATAAGCCCATAAGGCGTCGTTGATTTTTGTCGCCCAATCTTTTCGATTACGTCCAACGGTTTTCTCAAGGATAGCCTTAAGTTGTCGGTTGGAGACCTCTACCTGTCCACTGGTTTGTGGATGATAAGGCGAAGCTATCTTGTGTGAGACGCCATATTTTCGTAGAAGAGCTTCAAGGCTTCTTTCAATGAAGTGGGATCCTCCGTCAGATATCACGGTTCTCGGCACTCCGAACCGTGGGAAGATAATATCTTTGAATAGTTTGATGACTGGTTTTGAATCACAGGTGACGGTTGGTATAGATTCAACCCATTTGGAGACGTAGTCCACCGCCACAAGGATGTAAGAGAATCCATTAGAAGATGGGAATGGCCCCATATAGTCCACTCCCCAGACGTCAAATATCTCGACTTCTTGCCATAGATTCAGTGGCATTTCGTCTCTCTTGGTTATATTTCCAGCTCTTTGACACCTATCACATGATATGACAAAATCATAACAGTCCTTGGATAAAGTTGGCCAGAAAAATCCACATTGCAAAACTTTTAAGGAAGTCTTTTTAGAGCTCATATGCCCACCCACGGGTCCTGAGTGGCATTGTTACAAAATAGAATGGGCTTCTTCTTTGGCGACACAACGTCTATACAATCCATCTGCACAGAGTTTGAAAAGATATGGTTCATCCCAATAGTAATGCTTCACATCATGCATAAATTTCTTCAGAGCGTTCCCGGTGTATTGAGGATGGATGACTCCGGTGGCAAGGTAGTTTACTAAGTCTGAATACCATGGTTCGAATCCTGAGACTCTCATAAGCTGATCATCTGGTAGAGAGTCATTTATCGGAATCCCTTCAGCATCCAGAGTGTGGATGCGACTCAGGTGATCTGCCACGACGTTCTCCGTCCCTTTTTTATCTCTTATTTCAAGGTCAAATTCTTATAGAAGGAGTATCCATCTGATCAGCCTTGGCTTAGCATCCTTCTTTGTCATAAGATAACGGATAGCAGCATGGTCAGTGTAAACGATTACCTTCGAACCAGTAAGGTAGGATCTGAATTTGTCAAAAGTATAAATGACTGCTCCTTTTCAGTAGTAGCATAATTCCTTTGAGCTTCGCCGAGGGTCTTTGATGCATAATAGATCACATAATGTTTCTTCTCTATGCATTGTCCTAAGACAGCACCCACCGCGTAATCACTGGAATCACACATAATTTCAAAGGGGTGGTCCCAATCGGGAGCTCTAATGATGGGAGTAGTTGTAAGGGCTTTCTTCAGCATATCAAAACTTTTGACGCATTCTTCATTGAAATTGAAATCAGCATCCTTTAAAAGTAGATTAGTCATCGGCTTCGTTATCTTGGAAAAGTCACGTATAAACCTTCTATAGAATCCAGCGTGACCAAGGAATGCGCGAACTTCTTTTACATTTGTGGGGACATCCAGTTTAGAGATGACTTCTACCTTGGCTTTATCAACTTCAATTCCTTTGTTGCTAACCTTGTGGCCCAAAACAATGCCTTCCTTTACCATAAAGTGGCATTTCTCCCAATTTAGCACCAGATGTGCTTCTTCACAACGTTTGAGGACCATGGAGAGATGCTCAAGACAGGAATCGAAGGAGTCCCCATATACAAAAAAATCGTCCATGAAAACCTCCATAACTATTTCAGTAAGCCCTGCAAAAATGGCAGTCATGCAACGTTGAAAAGTTGCAGGGGCATTACACAGACCGAAAGGCATCCTTTTAGAAGCATATGTCCCAAAGGGACATGTGAAAGTAGTTTTTTCTTGATCATCTGGATGTATGGGGATCTGATAGAATCCAGAGTAACCGTCCAGGTAACAGAAATATTCTTGATGGGCCAATCTTTCTAAAACTTGATCGAGGAAGGGCATAGGAAAATGATCCTTCCGAGTGGCCTTGTTTAATTTTCTATAATCAATACACATCCGCCACCCAGTGACTGTTCGGGTGGGGATGAGCTCATTGTTTTCATTTCTTATAACGGTAGTACCTCCTTTCTTGGGTACAACATGAACCGGGCTCACCCATGGTGAGTCCGATATCAGGTATATTATTCCAGCTGTAAGGAGTTTGATGATCTCACGACGGACCACTTCCTTCATATTCGGGTTCAACTTTCGTTGATGCTCGATCGTTGGCTTATGGTCTTCCATCATGGGGATTCTGTGCATGCACAACGCTTGGCTGACTCCTGTGAGGTCACTCATTTTGTAGCCTATGGCTTTCTTGCTATCCTTTAATACTTCCAGAAGTTGCTCTTCTTGTTTGGTCGTTAAACCAGAGTTTATAATGACAGGACAAACTTTGAGATCATCTAAAAACATATACTTCAGCCCTTCAGGTAGGGGCTTCATTTCAGGAAGTTCTGGTTTTTCACTGATTTCTTCTGGGGTTTCGGTAACCTTTAATTCTTCATAGGTAGCTTCAGGATTTCCTTTAGTAGAGTCGGGAGGTTCAGTGCAGTCCTTATCTTGTTGGTCAATAGGTTCATCATTAAAAAGGTCGTATAGAGAAGTTTCCAAGGGATCGCATGACTCGTGATATTCTTGAGTAAGATGTGACATCTGCTCAACACAATCTATCAGATAGACCTCCTCCTGTATACTTGGTCTTCTCATGCTTTCAAAAACCTTGAACTCAAGAGTTTCTTTACCTAACCTGAGCAGTAATGTTCCAGCTTCAACATCGATAAGGGCTCTAGCAGTGGCGAGGAAAGGGCGACCGAAGATGAGAGGGTATTTGGTGTCTTCTTTTATGTCCATGATGACAAAATCACATGGGACATATGCGTCCTTGCCTACCTTGACCGGGATGTCTTCGAGAATTTCTAACGGTCTTTTTACTGAATTGTCCGCAAGTTGAATAGTCATAGCAGTTGGAAGCAATTCGTCGAACCCTAATCTCTTGCATAGACTCAGCGGCATAATAGAAATACTTGCGCCAAGATCCGCCAATCCTTTCTTGCATGATGAATCACTGATGTGGCATGAGATTCTGAAGGATCCTGGATCTTTTTGTTTCTTTGGCATCTTGCTTAGTATGATATCTGATGTGGTAGCAGCCAATTTTACAGTTTCATATTCTTCAGTGATGTACTTCTTGGTGAGAAGCGACTTTAGATACTTGGTCCAGGCTGGTATCTCATTAAGAGCATCTAAGAATGGTATATCAACATGGAGCTTCTTCATAGCCTCTTTGAATTTGATGAATCTAGTATCAAGCTTGGTTTCCCTCAGTCGGGATGGGAAAGGAACACGAGGCTTATATACAGGAATATCTGGTTCAGGTGTCTCTACTTCTTCATCGACAACTTTTTCAGAACTTCCCTTATCAGTCTTGCTTTCCTTTGATTGCAATTCTGGTGTTGTCAAGTTTTGGTCTGTCATAGGTTCACTCTCGTCAGAAATAACCACAGTTGTCTTTGTTGGGGGATCCAAATAACTTTTCCCAGATCTTGTGGCAATAACCTTCAGCTGCTCCAGATGTTTCAGATTGTTCTCAGGTTGTCCGGCGAAGACTCCAGCTTGTGGCTTAATACTTGCAGCAAATTGAGCTAGTTGAGTTTCAATAGCCTTCTGCTGGGCTTGTTGATTGGCTATCATCGTTTGTTGTGTTTGCAATAACTTTACAATGGTAGATAGCTTTTCATCAGAAGGGATGGATCCTGTTTGACCCTGTTGTTTGTTCAAGCTTTGATACTGAGAGTTATTCTGATAATTATTATAGTTTCTGTTCTGAAAGTTTCCCTTGAAGTTTCCTTGATTCCCAAAGTTCTGTTGCTGGTTAAACGGATACCCAGATGGGCCTCTTGGTTGATTATTCGGAACAAATTGATGTGAGTTCATAGCTCCTGAAGGACTTCCGTACTGGAAGCCTGGGTGATTCCTATTTTGATTCGGATTGTAATAGTTCTGCCCAGGGTTGGTGTTAATAGCATTAAGATTTTCCATCTGGCAATTATCTCCCTGTCCACAGGCATTGCTTAAAACAACATCATAGAGAACATTGCATGATAGTGTGGAATGGTCAGTGCCTTTGCACGCTTCACAAAACAAAGAAGTGGACTTGACCTGTTCTGGTTGCCTAGTTGGAGAATGTCCTCTTCCAATCACAGCAAGGGATGATTCTATGTGATCATGCTTTGCAACTAAGACTTTCAAAGTTTCAGCTATAGATTTGTATTCTGGGATAGCGTCAGCCATAGCTAACTTCAAGACTCCTTTACCAATAGATCTGCCCCAGTTGGCTTGATTTTCTGCTCCCAGGGTGACTACTCTCCATGCACTGTCGTAACTTTGCCGCATGAAGTTCCCTCCAGACGAGGAGTCAAGGAACATCTTAACATCATCCTCCACACCCCTGTAGAATATCTCTATCAGCTGGTTCTTAGGAATTCCATGGTGTGGGCATTTGCGTAGGAGCTCCTTGTATCTATCCCAAGCTTCGGAAAGAGTTTCTCCTGGGACTTGAGTGAAATTTGTGATTCGTCCCCTGATCTCATATGTAAGAGATGGGGGGTAGAACTTTTCCAGAAAGGCGTTTTGAAGCTGCTCCCAGGTGGTGATGGGTACATCACTCTGTAGTGAGTTGTACCAACTAATGGCTCTATCAGCCAGAGAGTACTTGAAGAGACGGAGTCGAATAGCATCATCAGAGACTCCATTTTGCTTCGTCATAGCACACAGGTCAATGAATCTGAGAAGATGACCTTGGCTGTCTTCAGCTTGTTTACCGTAGAATGGGTTGTTTTGAAGCAAGGTTATCCAATGTGCTCTAATCTCAAAGTTGGCAGCTTCGATGGGAGGAGGCTGCACTGGATGATAGACATTCGCGGCCTTTGGGATAGAGAACTCTCTAAGATCCTTCTGAAGTTCCGCTGCCTGAGCTGCTGCCTGTGCTGCTAAGATCTCCTGTTGAACTGTAGCTCTAGCTTCTTGCATGAACCTTTCTCTCTGCGCATTGATGGCTTGAGCCACCCTACGGGCTACTTCTTCTTCTTGCGCCATTCTGGCTTGATTCTCTCGGATCTGACGATGGAAGGTTCTATCGATTTCGGGATCAAAGCTCGCAGTCAGTCCGAGACTATCCGAACGGTGCATGCACTAATCGTCAAAGAGCACCTGAAATTTGAAAAGGTTTGAAAGTGAGATCCTTGGTGTAGAATAAAGATCAAAAAGATGAGTGATAGTTTCAAAAAGAAAACAAAATCCTAGATTAGTCTTAAAAGAACTAGATTTGACTGACTGATTCCGTTGTCCCCGGCAACGGCGCCAGAATTTGATGTGGCTTTTTGAATGCACTAACAAATTCACTCGGGGTTTATATCCCCGAGCTTTTACCAAAACCAAGTGCAACAATACCACCCGCAAGCGGACGGATCTTATCGCAGTATAGTTGAGGGTCGAACCCAAAGGACAACGTTTTTAAGAATCTTTGTCAGTTAGATCTAGCCCAAGTAAAACTAATATTTAGAACAATTGGTTGATTTTGGTTTGATTAAACTAATTGCAAGAAAGTAAATGCGGAATAAAAGATGGGTTTAGATCAATGATATGGAATCGCTGGGATGGTACCGGGTTTGACCACCGCTACGCACACAAACACACTCTCTTGAAAACAAACCAGGCACGATATAACACCCCAAATAGAGCTGCTGCAGAACCCCCCATACGGGCGTTAGGTCCGCGTAAGCATCACCATAGGCAGCCGATTTCTCATCGCCATCCGGATCACATGTCTTACGGCTCTGAAGATACAGAAATCCACGGAGGTTGTGAACCCCCCATACGGGCGTTAGGCACACAGAAGCGTCACCGAAGGCTAGATGGCTCGTCCCCTCACGGATCATACACTTACGACCTCGATGAAATCCCATCCTATTTCTAGTTTGGGAGTCAGCCGCGTTAACCGATAAATAAGCAGGAAGGTGACATGCGAGCAAACATCGACGTTTAGCAAGATGATGCAAAATCCAACTAAGGTTGTGAACCCCCTATACAGGCGTTAGGCGCACAGAAGCGTCACCGAAGGCTAGATGGCTCGTCCCCTAACGGATCATACACTTACGACCTCAAGGAACCCATCGGAAGTTATCGTCAAGGGTCAAACATGCTAAGCGACGTTCCAACCCATGCCTTGAAGTTATCGCAACATAGGAACCCATGCATTGAAGTTATCGCAACATAGGGAGCACAAAGATGAAAACACGCACATAACCAACCTACAAGCTTAACGATAAACGACAAAATGAAGAGTTATATACATTGCCTTGGAAAGTTTAACAAAAGAACATGGTTTGCGTGGGCAGCGGGGCTAGTCCCCGCACCCCAGCGAAAGAGGACTACTCGCTCATGATACGAGATACAAGAAGGATAGGAGAGAAAGATAGATCCGCCATGAGCTCGGTGCAGAGGGTGGACGCAGCTCGGTGAAGAAGATGCGCTCCTTGCGCCGTCTTCTTCCTCTTCTTAGCCTCCTTGGACGCAACACCAGCGGTAGATGGAGTGGAACTTGATCAGTGTGGTGCTCTGGCAGCCTTTCGGCGTCCGGGACCGATGCCTCGAAATGGGGACCCTGGGGGTCTATTTATAGTTTCAGATCTGATCCCAAACGGTTTGGATAAGTTGCTGGAAATATCTTCTCCAAACGGTTTGGAGACCGTTTGGGCGCCAAACGGTCTTGGGACCGTTTGGGCACCAAACGGTCTTGAGACCGCTCGGGCACCAAACGGTCTTGAGACCGTTTGGGCATCAAATGGTTTGGAGGTCGTTTGAGCGCCAAACGGTCTTGCTTTGATCGGTCCTGGCTTTGGCGTGGTCGCGCGACTTTAGTTCTTCAATCGATCCTTGCGCTTGCATCGAACGGTCTTGGGACCGCGCGGGACCAAACGGTCTTGGGACCGCATGGGACCAAACGGTCTTGGGACCGCTTGGGACCAAACGGTCTTGGAACCGCATGGGACCAAACGGTCTTGAGACCGCATGGACTTCTTGGGCAACTAGTTTCGTCTTGTTCTTTCTGTATTTCAGCAAACGGTCTTGAGACCGCATGGATCCAAACGGTCTTGAGACCGTTTGCATGGAGTTGCCTGCTACACCTGCATAAAATGAAAGATATTTAGTTAAAACCTTGATTATTGAATCACTGAGTAGTTTTGTGCATTATGATTCATATTAGAGTGAAAAGATGTGGAATAGATATTAAATTGTTCCAAAAAGGTAATTGAAAATCATGATGAGTATGCACTCATCAATCGGCTGGTGGCACCCGAACAACCAACTTGATGGCGAGCCGATCAGTCATGGAGATGAGCTGATCAAACCCAGAAAGGTAGGCACATATTTCATCTTGTACATGTTGCATGTGATGTAGACCTAGATGACTGTGATTCCTCTTGGCTCGGGGAATCACAATAGGATGGCCATAATCATTGCTTTTATTGTTTTGCATGTTTTTCTGTGGGATATAGCATGTATACGATACATACTATATATTGTGGTGATTGGATATGTATATTTATATAAAAACCAAATCCCTCATTAAATATTAAAGTTTTAATTCCCTTCCAAATGCGACACACGTGAAAAGCTTGATCGACCAAGTGTGGGCACGCCCAAGCATGGTGCACCGTCTATCTCGTGGAAGCGTGAAGGATGAATGTGTGGGTCTGCCCAAGCAGGGTGCATGTTCATCGTGTTGGCTTTGGGTCAGACTTAACAAGGTGACCTAGATAGGATCTAGCACCTTGAGGCATGGAGATGATCATGGCAAGGAGTGCATATGACATCTTTCAAGAGTTGCATATGATGTAATTGGCAAGAGTTGCCTACTTGGAAGATCTGAGTTATGGGTGACAACCCAAGCTGGTCCATGGCTCAGAGGATTTCAGGATCTTGACCCACTAGAAGATTGTACGCTACAATCTTCCGAATTGATGGTGAGGGCTATCAATTTGAGTCAAAATAGTGGGAGAAATAATTAATTAAAGGCCTAATTAACTATCATCAAATTTATTCAAATCAAATCAAAATGAGTTTTGACAAATGCAATTTTCTCTTTTAGAATGGCAAAAGAATCATCTTTTAAAATGGGCAAATTAATTGAGAACAAATTCCATAACTGGTTGAGGACTGTGAGAAGTGTTCTGCACAATCCAGATATACCTGGAGCCTTTGAATCCACTCTATGTACTCTTAATGCATTGGTGAAGAGGAAACAAAGTTCATTGATAGAGATCAATGGAACGAATGGTAAGGGAGAGAAGGGTTCTCTCGCCAAACCAATTTGTTCTACATGGAGAGGATGGAAGGAATGATGGAATAATAAGTCAGAGATAGAGATCTCTAGTTCTAGTGTATACGTGATAGAGATTAACTTTACTACTTCTTCATCATGGGTACTTCATACCGGATGCAGATCTCACATTTGTTCAAATGTGAAGGATCTTAAGAGTAGTAGGCCTTTGGGGAAAGGCGAGGTTGAACTACATGTTGCCAATGGGGCAAGGGTTGCCGCCAATGCCGTAGGAACCTATGAGTTAACTCTACCAAGTGGGCTAATAATAGAGTTGAAGAACTGCTATTATGTACCTGCCATAAATAGGAATATCATTTCCGTCTCTTGTTTGGACAAGGATGGATTTGAATTTCTTATTAAGAATGGAAATTGTTCCATTTCTAAAGATGGGATCTTTTATGGTAGTGCCCCAATGTCTTATGGTCTATACTTGATAGATCTAGAGACAAATGTATACAACGTAAACACCAAAAGGCAAAAACTCAACAACTCAAATGAAACATATCTTTGGCATTGTCGTCTAGGGCACATAAATGAGAAGCACATTTCTAGACTCCATAAAGATGGTTATCTAGGCTCTTTTGATTATGAATCAATAGAGACATGTGAATCTTGTTTGTTGGGCAAGATGACCAAGACTCCCTTTTCAGGTAAAGGTGAGAGAGCTAGTGATCTATTAGGACACATACATACTGATGTATGTGGGCCTTTTAGAACTAATGCTAGAAATGGGTATCAGTACTTCATTACCTTCACTGATGATTTCAGTAGGTATGGCTATGTGTACCTGATGAAGCATAAGTCAAAAACCCTTGAAAGGTTCAAGGATTTCATGAATGCAGTATGGAACCAACTTGGTAAAAGTATTAAGGCACTTCAATCCGATTGAGGTGGGGAATACTTAAGCCAGGAGTTTGAGGACCTTCTGCGAGCCCGTGGTATTGTATCATAATGGACTCCGCCTAGAACACCACAGCATAATGGTGTGTCTGAAAGAAGGAATCACACATTGTTATATATGGTGTGATCAATGATGAGTTTTGCTGATCTTCCAATTTCCTTCTGGGGTCATGCTCTTGAAATTGCCGCATTTACACTTAATCGAGTACCATCTAAATCGGTTCAAAAGACACCATATGAGATATGGACTGGGAAGCATCCTGATTTGTCTTTTCTAAAGATTTGGGGTTGTGAGGCTTATGTTAGGAAAATGTTTCCTGATAAGCTTGGACCCAAGTCTGATAAATGTTATTTTGTTGGATACCCCAAGGAAACAAGGGGATATTATCTATACCACCCTACTGAAAACAAAGTGTTTGTTGCCAGGACAGCTATGTTCCTAGAGAAGGAATTTATTTCCAAAGGAAGCAATGGGAGGAAAATAGAGCTTGAAGAGGTTCAAGCCCAACAAGAAAACATTGAACCAGTAGATGTACGAGAGGAAAATGGAGATTCACAAGGTGTTGTAGAATCTCAGTCTCCTCAGGCAACACAAGGACCTCGTAGATCTAGTAGGACCCACCTTGAACCTGAGAGGTTTGGATACCTTGTAACTCAGGAAGGTGGTGAGTTGATCATAGATGATGATCCAACTACCTACGTAGAGGTTATGGAAGGACCAGATTCTGAGAAATGGCTTGAAGCCATGAGATCCGAGATGGAATCCATGTACTCCAACAAAGTATGGACTTTGGTGGAACCACCCGAAGGGGTAAAACCCATAGGGTGCAAGTGGGTCTTTAAGAAGAAGACCGACATGGATGGCAATGTGCAAACTTATAAAGGAAGATTGGTTGTGAAGGGATTTCGACAAGATCAAGGTGTTGACTATGATGAAACCTTTTCTCCAGTTCCCATGATTAAGTCCATAAAGATCATGCTTGCTATTGCAGCTTATTATGACTATGAGATTTGGCAGATGGATGTTAAAACCGCATTCCTTAATGGGAATATAAATGAGGATGTGTACATGACATAGCCTGAAGGTTTGTAGATCCAAAGAATGCCAATAAAGTCGGTAAGCTGCAGAGGTCAATCTATGGATTGAAGCAAGCATCTCGGAGTTGGAATCTTCAATTTGATGAGGAAGTCAAAGTGTTTGGCTTTATTCAAAATGAAGATGAACCTTGTGTGTACAAGAAGGTTAGTGGGAGCTTAACCACATTCCTCATATTGTATGTGGATGACATACTTTTGATGGGGAATGATGTCTTAGCCTTAGAGAAGGTAAAGACTTGGCTTGGGAATACTTTCCCAATGAAGGACTTAGGAGAAGCATCCTACATTCTAGGAATTAAGATCTATAGAGATAGATCTAGAAGGCTTCTCGGACTAAGTCAAAGCATGTACATCGACTAAGTGCTGAAGCGGTTCAGCATGGAGAACTCAAAGAGAGGCAACATCCCCATGCTACATGGAGTCATCGTCTCTAGAGCTCAATGTTCCCAATCTTGGGAAGAGAGGGAGTGTATGAATGGGATCCCATATGCATCAGCCATCAGATTCATCATGTACGCTATGTTGTGCACACACCCAGATGTCTCGTATGCACTCAGCATGACGAGCCGGTACCAGTCAGATCCCGGGGATGCTCACTGGACATCCGTAAAGAACATCCTCAAGTACTTGCAATGGACTAAGGATCAGTTTCTTGTTTACGGTGGCGAGGAAGAGCTGGTTGTAAAGGGTTACACCGATGCAAGCTTCCAAACCGATAAAGATGATTATAGATCATAGTCAGGATTTGTGTTTTGCCTTAATAATGGAGCTGTGAGCTGGAAGAGTTCCAAGCAAGAAACAGTTGTCGATTCTACTATAAAGGCCGAGTATATTGATGCTTCACATGCAGCAAAGGAGGATGTGTGGATGAGGAAGTTCATGTTATGACCCACATTTCGTTTTAACAGTAAGTACCTTGGTTAGTGCATAATTGAACTAGTTATGTTGAGATGAGCACTTGCTTTTGTTAATAGTGTTTTGAGCTTTGAGCTAGTGTTAATGTATCATTAGCTTGTTTTCTTATCCTGAGGTTGAGGACAAGTTTGTGCTTAATCCGTTGCCGAAGAAATCATGTGAAACCGACCTACGAGTAAAAAGATATAAGCTTTTTAGTGTGTAGGGACCCATGTGTAATTTTGGAAAGTTATTGGGCAATTTGCATCCGGCCCCCTGGGCGCCCTTCCTTATCCTTTCCTTCAGTTTTTCCTTTTTAACTCTATTAACCGACTTTGGAATGAACGATAGTTCATTTCCTTCGGTTGCCGCTTGGGAAAAACAGAGAAGGAGAAAGGGAGAGAGAGCAAGCTAGAGGAGAAGCTAGGCAACCAAACTCCTTCCTTCTCCGTTCTTCTTCGATTTCTTCATCTTCTCCAGCCAAATAAACCAGCTGCATCATCTTCTTCTTCTTCACCTTCTTCTTCCTCCTGCATCCGTGAAGAAGACGACCATGGAGATGGTCTAGGGAGCGAACGATGCTTTCCCCTCCGTTCTTTCTTCTTGCCAACTGCTTGCTAGGTCATTCCGAAGCTATAGGAGTGATTCGGGTAAGAATCGTCCACCGAATCGACCCCAATCTCCTCTTCTATTTCTGCAATTTCCATTTCTGCGCAGGTTGCACGGCGTGCAAAGTCAGATTGCACGGCGTGCAAAGTTACAGATAGCAGAACGAGTTTCAGCCCAGGTGCACGGCGTGCAAATCAGTTTGCACGGCATGCAAGTCAGTTTGCACGGCGTGCAAGTCAGTTTGCACGGCGTGAAAAGGTGCAGAAAAGTAGAACAGAAGTGCACTGAAGGTGCACGGCGTGCACGCTGCTGTAAAGGGCAGAATTAGGCGTGTTTGTGGACGTCTTTCAGTGTATACGAACACACCGAAGTGGGTGAGTGGCAGTTCATTTAGAAATCATTATTTAACTCATTTTAGATGTTTATTTGCTTCAGTATCAGTTGATATGACTCTTAAACAGTGTAGCATGTACATTAAAGTATGTTAAGTTCATTGGAACTTGAAATGCATGATATGAATGATGAAAAAGAGGAAATTTCATATTTTGCAGTCGTAATGTGATATTTCTGTTAAACTGTATATCTGTTAACTAATTAATAGACATAGGTGCCCTAACACCGTAGAATCCCTCGTGAGGTCTGCACCTTGGGGTGAAACGACCTACCTAGCGTGTGTCTAGATGGTCGGTGACTCGTGTTCAACAATAATCTGTGCGTGTGTCACGGTGGCACGAGGGCAGAAAAGCAGTGTTTAACAATAATCTGTGCGTGTGTCACGGTGGCACTGGGAAAAGAAAAGAAAACACGGTTATCTAACACCATTCGTGCATGCGTCACGAAGGTAACCCTGTGAGACTCTCCGCCTGTGTGCTCAGGTTAGAGGAGGAGTCTAGAGTACACTCTTTTGAGAGTGCAGTGAGGCCGTGTGAGCCTGAGAGTCCTGTAGCAGACCAGGACAGCAGTCAGACTTAGCATTTCCCGGGTGTGTCGCTAAGTCTTGTACGGTGGGACCGTAGCATGGACTTGTTGTGGATCTTTATATGCAGAGTACACTGCATATATTTAGGGCATAATAATAAAATGAATAAATAATCAAGTAGGTTCACAGTAAATTTGTATAATCTGTTCATCTATTTGAATTACCGATTGAAGCTTAAAAATGTGCTTATTATCTGTATATCTGCTATGTCAATAGAACTGCCCTGTTTGAACTATATATATGTTTAATTTCAGTTCATAAACCTGACGAGTTGTTTAGTGATAGCTAAGTGAAATGTTATTCACTGAGCGAGTAGGCTCATCCCTCTACTCAAACATTTTCAGGTCAGCATCAGCATCAGGAGTCGGAAGGATCGTTTCATCCTAACGCCTAGTTGATAGAAGGTTTGTAGTTAGTCTAGTTAGAGGTCTCTTAGTCCATTCCCCTCGATCCTCGGGACAAGGTGTGAGTGAGAGAGAGAATGTGTACACAGATGTAAATTAATGTTATGCTTTCTTTATGTTAATCAATGTATTATGTTGTAGACCTTGCTTGTATCCTTAATCAGTTAAATAGAAAAGTTCCTACAGTTTGCTTAGTTTTCTGATTACAGTTTAAACTTGGTTATCATTTAAATGTTTCTTTTTAATCGTTTTAAAAAGGTGATGAGTAGTTGGTTATGTGTTAACCTCATCCTGTCGCGTCTTAATCTCATGGTTTGTGGTTAATGTGAGATTGGGGCGTGACAACTCTTGGTATCAGAGCCTAGGTTGAGTACATAGTTACTCAGAGTCCAGGTCAGGGGACGATAAGAGACCAATAGGATTAAGGTTTAAGTGTCTTTCTTCTATCTGTAGTGTTCTAATAGGAAATATTCTATTATATCATTGCAGATGGCAGGAAGAGGCTTTGATCGTGATGATCAGGATGAGAGCCATGTTGGCCCTGACCCTCTGTACTTGGGTCCAGGTGGTGGTAACCATGTGGATGAAGCGTCCCGTATGTACAGGATGTTCCTGGAGACCAAAGAAAGGTACAAGGCTGATAGGCGAGAATCTTCTTCTACCAGCAGTAAAGATCTGATGCGATCTTATGAGCTTGTGAAGAAGCTTGGTGGCACAGAGTTCAGTGGCACCACAGATCCCGCCGAAGCTGATGAGTGGTTTAGACAGATAGAAAAGGTCTTTCATCTGATGGAGCTTTCAGAAGATAAGAAGATCAATCGTGCAGTCTACCTTTTGACAGGCGATGCAGAGTTGTGGTGGCGTGGTGTGGAAGAAAAGAGGGGAGGTACAGAGCTTTCCTGGCAGGATTTCTCTGAGGAGTTTCATCTCAAATTCTATCCACCCACTTTTCTTAATGAGAAAATCAGGCAGTTACATAATATTAAGCAGGGGAACATGACAGTTACAGAGTATGAAACACTTTTCACACGGTTAGCTAACTTCTGTCCACAGCTTGTTCCCGATAACATAGAGAGATGTAGAAGGTTTCAGGAAGGACTAAGGCCAGAGATTCGGCATACAGTTTCTGCTACTAGCAGGAGGAACAGAGAGAACTTTGGTGAGTTTGTTGAGGCTGCAAGATAGGTTGAAGAATCTGTGAATGATGACAAGGTGCCTGAGTCTAAGAAGAGATCTGCAGAATTCAGTAGAGGGCAATCCAGTAGTGGATACAGAGGTGGAGGTAGAGGTTTCTTTTCTAAACTTGGGCGTGGTTTGGGTTGTTTCGGCAGGCAGAGATCTAAGGATGTCACTACTTCTAGAGGTAGAGGAGGATACAGCCCAGGGAGATGGGGCAGTGCGTCTAGAGAGCAGCCATCTGGATCATCTACTTCTGTGACTGGTCCACAGAAACAGGAGATGCGGGTATGTAATACCTGTGGAAAATTTCACTCTGGGCAATGTTGGGGCTTAGATTATACAAGATGTTACCAATGTGGGCAGATAGGACATATAAAGAAGTTTTGTCCTCAGCTTCAACCAGTGGCATCACAAGCTTCTCAGTCTCAGTTTTATGATGTTCAGAGACAACCTCCAGCTGAAGGACCGAGTTCTTCTATGGATTCTGGTTCCAGAGGTGGTGGAGTATCCAGTGGCAGAAGTGGTCAAAGAGGACAGCATGGCAGAGGGAGAGCGGCAGCACATTTCTTTTCTTTGACACCTCAGGAAGGTATAATCTCATCACAAGTTATTACAGGAGAGATGCTTTTGTTTAATAGTATACCAGTTTCAGTTTTGATAGATCCGGGAGCTACTCATTCTTTTATACGACGTTCTTTAGTTGATGAACTTAATCTGTTCACTCAAGAGTTGGCAGATGAGTTAGTGTTGAGGGTTCCACTAGGTGGACCAACAGTTTTATCCGAGTCTTGTCCCAGATGCTTGTTATCTTTTGGAGGTTTTACCTTCGCTGCTAATCTCATACCTTTGGATGTAAATACTTTTCAAGTCATCTTGGGTATGGATTGTCTTGAAACATATCGAGTGCAACTCGATTGTTGGAAGAAGGAAGCTACCTTTCAACTAGGGGAATTTTCTTGTATCTTTACTGGAGACAGGAAAGTTCTGCCTACGTGCATAATATCAGCTGTTGTAGCTGATAAGATGTTACAGAAAGGATGTGAAGCGTTCCTTGCTCATGTGGTTGACACCAGAGCAGAGAAGAGCACCGCCAGTGTTTATGATGTGCCTGTGGTTCGTGAGTTCTCTGACGTTTTTCCAGAGGAGTTACCAGGCTTACCTCCTGTTAGAGACATTGATTTTGAAATTCAGATATATCCAGGTAGTCATCCAGTAGCACTGCCAGCCTACATAATGGCACCTGCAGAGTTGAGAGAACTCAAGGTGCAGTTGCAGGAGTTACTAGATAAGGGTTTCATTAGACCCAGTTCTTCACCGTGGGGTGCTCCAGTCCTGTTTGTTAAGAAAAAGGATGGTACCATGCGTCTCTGTATAGATTACAGGCAACTGAACAAGATCACTATAAAGAACAAGTATCCATTGCCGAGAATAGATGATCTATTTGATCAGTTGCGTGGAGCAACGATCTTTTCTAAAATAGATTTGAGATCTGGATATCATCAGCTTAGGATAAAGGCTTATGATATTCCCAAAACAGCTTTCAGAACCAGGTATGGGCATTATGAGTTTTTGGTCATGTCGTTTGGACTGACCAATGCCCCAGCAACCTTTATGGATATGATGAATCGGATTTTCAAACCGTTTCTAGATCAGTTTATTGTAGTCTTTATAGATGATATTCGGATCTATTCCAGAGACAATGAACAACATGAGCAACACTTGAAAGTAGTGTTGCAGTTGTTGAGACAACACCAGTTGTTTGCTAAATTTAGCAAATGTGAGTTCTGGTTGGCCGAGGTAGCATTTCTTGGACATGTTATCTCGAGAGGTGGAGTTAGCGTTGACCCTAAGAAAGTTGATTCTGTACTTCAGTGGGAACAGCCTAAGACTCCTACTGAGATCAGAAGTTTCTTGGGTTTGGCAGGTTATTACAGAAGGTTTATACATAACTTCAGTGTGTTAGCATCACCTTTGACACGCTTGACGAGGAAGGATGTACCGTTTGTTTGGTCTGATAACTGTGAGAGAAGTTTTTAGATTTTGAAGAAAAGGTTGACTTCAGCACCAGTGTTGGTTTTTCCAAAAGCAGAAAAAGGTTATACAGTGTTCTGTGATGCCTCTAGGAGAGGTTTGGGCTATGTACTGATGCAAGAAGGCAAATTTGTGGCTTACGCATCTAGACAGCTTAAGAAGAATGAAGAGAATTACCCTGTTCATGATCTGGAACTAGCTGCTATAGTTCATGCTCTTAAGACATGGCGTCACTACCTGTATGGTGAGACATGTCAGGTGTTTACAGACCATAAGAGCTTGAAATATATCTTCACTCAGAGAGACTCGAATTTGAGACAGCGCAGATGGCTTGAGCTGATTAAAGACTATGATGTGACAATCGATTACCATCCGGGTAAGGCAAATGTTGTAGCTGATGCCTTGAGTAGAAAGTCAAGTTCAACAGCTAATGCATTTTCTATGGCATGTTTCAAGAGAGACTTGCTTGTAGATATGCGAAAATTGAATTTGGACTTGGATGTGACTGGAGAAAGTGGGTTGATTGCTCAGATGCAAGTCAGACCTACTTTTTATAATCAGATTAAGGAATTACAGCAGAGTGATGATGAGTTGTGGCAAATCATGCGGGATATGTCAGAAGGTAAGAGAGCAGAGTTCAGGTTTTCTGATGAAGGCGTGTTGTATCTTCATGATAGGTTATGTGTACCTGGAAACAGTGAGTTGAAAGAGCATATTCTTGAGGAAGCACATACTTCTATGTATGCTATGCATCCAGGTAACACAAAGATGTACAGGAACCTCAAAGAGTTGTACTGGTGGTCTGGTATGAAAAAGGATGTGGCTGATTACGTGGCTAGGTGCGGGGTGTGTCAGCAGGTTAAGGCTGAGCATCAGAAACCTGCTGGTACTTTGCAGTCGCTTCCTATACCAGAATGGAAATGGGAACACATCACGATGGACTTTGTGGTAGGATTACCCAGGACGCCAAAAGGTTCAGACTCGATATGGGTGATTGTGGATAGACTAACTAAGTCTGCTCACTTTCTTCCTGTCAGGTCAACCTTTGACGTTTCAAATTTTGCTAAAGTTTATGTGGATGAGGTAATCAGGTTACATGGGATTCCAGTCTCTATTGTTTCTGACAGAGATCCAAAGTTTACATCTAGGTTCTGGAATCAGTTACATCGTGCGTTGGGCACAAAGCTGAGATTCAGTACAGCGTTTCACCCGCAGACAGATGGTCAATCTGAGAGGACCATTCAGACTCTTGAAGACATGCTGAGAGCATGTGTGCTACAGTTCAGAGGTAACTGGGAAGAACACTTAAGCCTGATGGAGTTTGCATATAACAACAACTACCATTCTAGTCTTGGAATGGCCCCATATGAAGCTCTTTATGGCAGGAAGTGTAGATCGCCAGTTTGTTGGTACGAGGTGGGTGAGAAGGAAATTCTTGGAACTGAATTAGTTGATATAACTACAGAGAAGATATCTGTGATCAGGGATCAGTTAAAGCTGCTCAGGATAGACAGAAAAGTTATGCAGAAAGACGACGTCGACCTCTTGAGTTTGAGGTTGGATACGAGGTTTACTTGAAGGTTTCACCATGGAAGGGAGTGCTGAGGTTTGGCAAGAGGGGTAAGTTGACCCCTAGGTATATGGGTCCATATCCTATTTTTGAGAGGATTGGACCTGTAGCTTACATGTTGGATTTGCCGTCTGAGTTGGCAAATCTTCATGATGTCTTCCATGTGTCTATGCCGAAAAAGTGTCATCCCAGTACAGAAAAGATCCTAGATCCAGAACCAGCGCAGCTTAGAACAGATGTGTCCTTTGTAGAAGGACTAGTGCAGATAGTTGATCACCGGATCAAAAAGCTTAAGAACCGGGAGATACCTTTAGTGAAGGTTTTGTGGAGGAATCACAATATAGAGGAAGCTACGTGGGAGCTTGAATCAGAAATGCGTAACAAGTTTCCTTTTCTCTTTTAGGAATTTCAGGACGAAATTCTTATAAGGGAAGGGGATTGTTATGACCCACATTTCGTTTTAACAGTAAGTACCTTGGTTAGTGCATAATTGAACTAGTTATGTTGAGATGAGCACTTGCTTTTTTTAATAGTGTTTTGAGCTTTGAGCTAGTGTTAATGTATCATTAGCTTGTTTTCTTGTCCTGAGGTTGAGGACAAGTTTGTGCTTAATCCGTTGCCGAAGAAATCATGTGAAACCGACCTACGAGTAAAAAGATATAAGCTTTTTAGTGTGCAGGGACCTATGTGTAATTTTGGAAAGTTTTTGGGCAATTTGCATCCGGCCCCCTGGGCGCCCTTCCTTATCCTTTCCTTCAGTTTTTCCTTTTTAACTCTATTAAACGACTTTGGAATGAACGATAGTTCATTTCCTTCAGTTGCCGCTTGGGAAAAACAGAGAAGGAGAAAGGGAGATAGAGCAAGCTAGAGGAGAAGCTAGGCAACCAAGCTCCTTCCTTCTCCGTTCTTCTTCGATTTCTTCATCTTCTCCAGCCAAATAAACCAGTTGCATCATCTTCTTCTTCTTCACCTTCTTCTTCCTCCTGCAGCCGCGAAGAAGACGACCATGGAGATGGTCTAGGGAGCGAACGGTGCTTTCCCCTCCGTTCTTTCTTCTTGCCAACTGCTTGCTAGGTCATTCTGAAGCTATAGGAGTGATTCGGGTAAGAATCGTCCACCGAATCGACCCCAATCTCCTCTTCTATTTCTGCAATTTCCATTTCTGCACAGGTTGCACGGCGTGCAAAGTCAGATTGCACGGCGTGCAAAGTTACAGATAGCGGAACGAGTTTCAGCCCAGGTGCACGGCGTGCAAATCAGTTTGCACGGCGTGCAAGTAAGTTTGCACGGCGTGCAAGTCAGTTTGCACGGCGTGCAAAGGTGCAGAAAAGTAGAACAGAAGTGCACTGAAGGTGCACGGCGTGCAGCCCAGGTGCACGGCGTGCACGCTGCTGTAAAGGGCAGAATTAGGCGTGTTTGTGGACGTTTTTCGGTGTATACGAACACACCGAAGTGGGTGAGTGGCAGTTCATTTAGAAATCATTATTTAACTCATTTTAGATGTTTATTTGCTTCAGTATCAGTTGATATGACTCTTAAACAGTGTAGCATTTACATTAAAGTATGTTAAGTTCAATGGAACTTGAAATGCATGATATGAATGATGAAAAAGAGGAAATTTCATATTTTGCAGTCGTAATGTGATATTTCTGTTAAACTGTATATCTGTTAACTAATTAATAGACATAGGTGCCCTAACACCGTAGAACCCCTCGTGAGGTCTGCACCTTGGGGTGAAACGACCTACCTAGCGTGTGTCTAGATGGTCGGTGACTCGTGTTCAACAATAATCCGTGCGTGTGTCACGGTGGCACGAGGGCAGAAAAGCAGTGTTTAACAATAATCCGTGCGTGTGTCACGGTGGCACTGGGAAAAGAAAAGAAAACACGGTTATCTAACACCATTCGTGCTTGCGTCACGAAGGTAACCCTGTGAGACTCTCCGCCTGTGTGCTCAGGTTAGAGGAGGAGTCTAGAGTACACTCTTTTGAGAGTGCAGTGAGGCCGTGTGAGCCTGAGAGTCCTGTAGCAGACCAGGACAGCAGTCAGACTTAGCATTTCCCGGGTGTGTCGCTAAGTCTTGTACGGTGGGACCGTAGCATGGACTTGTTGCGGATCTTTATATGCAAAGTACACTGCATATATTTAGGGCATAATAATAAAATGAATAAATAATCAAGTAGGTTCACAGTAAATTTGTATAATCCGTTCATCTATTTGAATTACCGATTGAAGCTTAAAAATGTGATTATTATCTGTATATCTGCTATGTCAATAGAACTGCCCTGTTTGAACTATATATATGTTTAATTTCAGTTCATAAACCTGACGAGTTGTTTAGTGATAGCTAAGTGAAATGTTATTCACTGAGCGAGTAGGCTCATCCCTCTACTCAAACATTTTCAGGTCAGCATCAGCATCAGGAGTCGGAAGGATCATTTCATCCTAACGCCTAGTTGATAGAAGGTTTGTAGTTAGTCTAGTTAGAGGTCTCTTAGTCCATTCCCCTCGATCCTCGGGACAAGGTGTGAGTGAGAGAGAGAATGTGTACACAGATGTAAATTAATGTTATGCTTTCTTTATGTTAATCAATGTATTATGCTGTAGACCTTGCTTGTATCCTTAATCAGTTAAATAGAAAAGTTCCTGCAGTTTGCTTAGTTTTCTGATTACAGTTTAAACTTGGTTATCATTTAAATGTTTCTTTTTAATCATTTTAAAAAGGTGACGAGTAGTTGGTTATGTGTTAACCTCATCCTGTCGCGTCTTAATCTCGTGGTTTGTGGTTAATGTGAGATTTGGGCGTGACAGTTCATCTCTAAACTTGGTGTAGTTCCCAGTAGCTGTGATGCAATTGAGCTTTATTGTGACAATAATGGAGCTATTGCACAAGCAAAGGAACCCATATCACATCAGCGGTCCAAGCACATACTGCGGCGCTTCCATCTCATACGAGAGATCGTACAGTGAGGAGATGTGAAGATTTGCAAAGTACCAACTGAAGACAACATAGCTGATCCACGGACTAAGACCCTTTCTCAACAGAAGCATGATGGTCATGCTAGGTCACAAGGACTAAGGATCCTTGGTGACTGGCTCCAAGTGCAAGTGGGAGTCTGTTGGTATGTATGCCCATAGAGCAAGTCATATGATGATTGTAATGGGATACTTTGTAAATGATTTTAATATTAATAAAGGCAATTTCCGATCTATATGTTTAAACTGTTTCTGAGATGATGGTGTAACATGATTGATGTCTAAAGAATGATTTTACTCAATGACGTATGCTTTTAGTTTAAGGACCTAAACTATGAGATCATGCGGATGTTACGAGTATACATTCGTGTTTGGTCCCTAGTTGGTTGTTATTGTGGAAATAA
Source organism: Alisma plantago-aquatica (assembly GCA_963693085.1). NCBI lineage: Eukaryota > Viridiplantae > Streptophyta > Magnoliopsida > Alismatales > Alismataceae > Alisma > Alisma plantago-aquatica. The sequence goes on from OY856413.1 coordinate 202,306,416, forward strand.
CCATAGACATCAATAACACTAAAGACTAGATTGTGTGTTGGTTGATGATAGAATCTCATTAGTCATGATATAGTGATATCAAACCAAACACATAGGTACTTGTTAGAGAACAAGGTACCGGACAGACCCACCGTGAGAGTGACACATGGAACCATGACTTGGTAGTCACAGTCATCTCTCACAGTGATGGTGGTGAGTGTGATTCTTAGACCTGAAATCACTATACTCAGCACATGTCGTTGGGTACACTTTGACATCATCAAACACAGTCCTAAAACATGGGTTGTTATAAAGGTGATGATTGGGTGTCTTTGACACATGGGGCTTTTGAGGGGTGAGATATAGATATGGGATTTGTCCCTCCTAAGGGAGTTTAATGTCCTTGGCCACTTGATGAGTAGGATTGAGAAAGGCATGTGCATGCACGTGTGAATCAATATGTGATATTGATGTCATACACATCTCACCCAGTCTACTCTGAGATCAAGGAAATGAATGAACGTTGAGAGGATAACTATTCCATGCCTCGATTTCATTCAGGATATCAGTGACAAAGGAATTATACATTCACTGTAACACCATTCACAAATTGTAGGATTGAAAGTTATTCTCCAACTTTCTATTTCAGTTGGGTAGCACTAATGTGTGACTAGGCACCGCTCTTTGCTTGTGAAGTCATAAGTGTTATGGACTTTCACTGCCAACGTGAAATGGACCTGTAGGGTCACACACATAGGATTTAACCTGGAATAGGAGTTTGTCCACAAACATGTTTTGATTTATTGCTAAAGGAGTTTAGTAGTTCAATTAAACACTCAATCAATTGATAGCTCAGTATCATAGTGTTAAAGGTGTTGGACTGATTGATTAGAGTTTCAAATTGATAGAAACTATGATTGGCTGATTATGCACAATCTGCACTCCCAACTGATCGGCTCATGTGATGAATCGATCGAAGGAGCTTGGTGAACCGATCGGCTCAACTTGTGAGTCAATCAGCTCAAGGACAGGGTGAAGTGATTTGTTTAAGTGTTGAAACGATCAGTTCAAGTCCAACCGAGCAAGTTGGGAAAGTAAGATTGGTGAGAAATTTCCTTTCGTTTTGCTTGCCCAATTTGATTGGAACAAGGATTGGTATTTGATACCAATTCAAAACAAAAAGAAGAAAAGTCAATCGGGAACTGATCAGGACCGCGAACCGACCAGATCAGAAGTGAACTGACCATTTCATGGGTCCCAATCGATCAGTTGAGGTGTCAACCGACCGACTCAGATCCCCAACCGATCGTTTCAGTTGTGAAACGATCGGTTCAGGTTGCGCAGTTGGTTTTTTTGTGGAAAATCGCAAACCCTTCTACTCCTACTTTAGTCCCGCATTGCCTGGGATAGAGAACCCTGTCCCATGACCCTCCTATATATATAGGGGTATTGGGGGCTTCTCAAAGTACAACCCAATGCAACCTGTTGCTCTATGAAGTTGTCGTTCTCTCTAGTTTTGGTAACTGGGAGAGAACCCGAGCAAGTGCTACCCGATAAGGGAGGCACAACAAGGGAAAGACAACTGCAGAAAGTGACTGGTGGCAGGAGAGTGTATTGGCGACTAGTACGCCGACAGGAGGGTGTGACTCCTTCTGATTCCTTGTGCGACAAGGAGATCGGAGTTCCAGGCAGTCTGTGTGGACGACTGTAGAGGCGGGAGACCTCTGTCGCTCGGAGGACAACTGTCAATCCCGACAGTCCCGGTGAGACCAAGAGTCTTCAGTCCCGGTGCAACCAGGAACTGCACAGACACCGTCCAAGACCGGAGGTGAAGACCGCGCAAGGCACGAGGTACTGTCGCCGAGCAATCATTGGGACAAGGTATGCATCGACAAACCATCTTTCCTATTATATAGATGTTGACACGATTCCTTTTGTTCTGGGTTTTGGGAGAAAATTTTTGTTTTTGCTGCTTCTCTGCCTCCCCTAAAACCCAACACCAGCTGCCTACAGTGGACCTACAAGGTCGGCCGCCATGGAAGTAGCCTCCATCCTGACTCTAGCCACCTCGGCTATAGTTGGGGGCTTTTAAGGTGTGGCAGAGGGCGGCAAAACAAAAGGGAGGCGTCGTTGGATGCTTTTACCCCTTCGGGGTGTGAAGAACCAATAACTTAAGTGAGGGCAGTATGGTAATTCAGTTATAATTAGCCGCGACTGTGTAATGCATGAAAAGGATGATGTGGCAGCCTGCCATTGGTTCAAGTAAGCAATTTTTGTAAAAATCATATCTAAATATGGGTAGATCGGATTGGTACATAAAATATATGTATTTTGCTCAGAAAAATGCAAGGAATCCATTAAAAATATATTTATAAGATAATTATAATTGCAATTCGAAAGATAGTAAAATTTATCAACTTTAGTGCATTAATGATTAAGAAACCTAATTTAAGATGATTAATGTATTGAGAAGGGTTATATGGATGATTAAAGTTGATATTAACCTGTTGATTATAAAAAGATGCATTAGATATAAAAGGATGAACTTTATGATTAATTTGATTAATTTAGGGTTCCATGTACATAAATAGGCATTCATGGGCCGTGAAACCCTAATGTTAGTAATTATGATTCTTAATGGCTTTTATTGTTCAAATTCGTGTATAAAGCTGAGATATGATGGTTCTAAGATATTTTGAGTACAAAAGTTCCTAATTGTGGATAAATACACTTAATTCAGTAATTAGGGTTTTCTAGTCGATTAATGTGAAATTAGTGATAAATAGAGTTCATATATGAATTGAACTATAAGTAAATATGAGTTGTTAATTTTAAAGAAACCAAATATGATAATTGGGCTTATGATTTTGAAATTAGGGTTTGTGAACTAAGCAAAAACATTAACTGTGATAAAAGTATTATGGAGGTTAAAACCCTAAAGTGGGCCTAGAAAAGCGAAGGTGGCATAAAAGTCTATCTTGAGAATGTTTTGGATAAACTATAACACTTGGATGTATTGCATTAATTTTAGGATATTGTTGATTGCTTGTTTGATTGTTCTTTATCATTATTTCTTGGACATCAAGTTTCTCTGGATTAGGTATGTGGTTAATTATGGTTAACCACATTAGTCTCCTGAAGGTTTTCCAGATGATTGATCACATTGAATGCAACCTATAAGTTTGGATATTCATACTTGCAAATCATAAAGTCACTATGATTATCACAATTATGTTATAAGTGTGTATTCTTGCACCTATGTGCCACCCTAATGGATGAGGCAATGAGGTCAAGCCCAAGAGGGAAGACCCATGGGCACCAAGCTCAGGATAGAGAAGGTGGCCTTTATTACATGACTAATGGGCACCATAAGAGGTGACCCCAGGCACCAAGCTTAGGATGGAGAAGGTGGCCTTAAGTCAATGGCTAAAGAGAAACCCTAATAGGGGTATTCCAGGGTTAGGGCAAAATCAATGGAGATTGACAAATTGAAAACGTAAATTGAATTTTTAATTACCTTGATTGTGATAAATATGTTTTTAGCCTTATGTTTGATATTTTGGTTGTCCCCACATATTGGCATATTCATTTATTCTGACCGACATTTTATTTTTCGGAATTTTAGGTACAAGTTGGAAAAAGACAAACAATAAAGTGGCATATTGTGAAAATAAGAATTAAAGTGCAAGGAGGATTAGTTAGAATAGACTCCAGTTGTGGATAGAAGTAGATATCCAAGTTTTTGAAAAAGGTATAAAAATGTTTTATTTTTTTCCAACTTTCAGTATAGTCTTGGTATAATTTTATAATTATTATTGATTATTTGTCGAACCATTGATCCTGAAAATTGGGATAATGACTCTGACCTTTTGGTCTCCCTTAATTGGGGGTTACTGGCAGGCGGGGTCGTTATATTTGGTATCAGAGCACTGGTTCCTCATTTAATCTTTAGTAATTATTAAATTTTACAAACTCTATATAACTCAAGGGAGTTATTTTACACTATAAAGACAGAGGTGTCTAGAAAATGATCATGTCTGGGAGCTGGCATTATTTTCCTCTGTACCGCTAGTCAGAATTTGAGGACTCCCAGATCTGTGTGACTGCCTGACCAATGTCTTAGGATTTGACTTGAAATAAGATACCTTTAGGACTCTCTCATCTATTTTCATCGCTTCTCAACCCTAATTCTATTAATATCATAAGGTTTTAGGTTTTATCTCTCTTCCTCACCCTCTTTAGGATAGGGTATGCATGATAAGGTTAAGGAATCATCCACCAAAATTAATAAAAAACATGTAAATAAGATGTCAAGGACATAAGTTTAATAGTTTAAGCATAAACTAAAGAATATATGCATGCTTAGGTCGTATGACATGTGTTGGCATGAGAGACCAAAGGTTAGACCCTCTGGTTAGGAGGATGAGTAGAGAGCTGGTTTTGGAGTCAAAGATCTCCATTAAAGGTAGAGACCTGGTACATCCTCTGAGGATGATGCTAACCCTAACCCTAAGTGGTGGTTAGAGAGGGATGACACGTTGAGTTAGATGTCATGGTAGACCATGTGTGTGGGTGGACATGCTTTTGGTTTGGATACCCATGACGATATGAGCCATGTGAGGTTGGTTGACCTAGTACCTTTGGTGACCCAACCCTGGGAAGGGTCGTGCATGTTAGGGTGAAGGATAACTCCTTCATTGATGAGGTTAGTGATGACCATATAGAAACCCTATGAGCTTATATGAGCATGAAAAAGTTGCACCCAAAGTATGTCATTAGGGCTGAAAGTTGGCTAAAACCCAGGCTAGGAGAGTATGTTGGATAGCTTATGAGATAAGCATGAAGAGTTTTAGATAATCTTGGGCGAACATAGGTTTCTCTCATATAGGTGTATGATTGTGAGCTTGATCCACCTTAGAGAGAGGACCTCCAATAGCAAGGTTGTCGTAGGGTTAAGCTCTAGAGAGAGAGCAAGGTCGAGCTACAAGGTTGGAAGTTTAGACTCTGGGATTGGAGAAACCCTGAGAAGTTGAGGATGATGCGACCTAAAAGGATGGTTGTGGTTGCCTCATGCACAATCCCTGGAGGCTCATGGTATCTTGGCTTCCTTTATAGGAACCAAACCCTAGAGAGAGGATGAGACTATTGGTACCTATGTGCCTATGGTATAGGTGTTTACCTTTTAGGGATAGGAGGAAGAGTTCCTTAGACCATGAAGAGGTTTAGTAACAAGTTGTGAGGCCTTATACCTAGTTGGTTGTCCTTGAGGAGGAGGACACCCTAAGGTGTTTTTCAAGTGAAATGATAACAAAAAGTGCATGTCGTACCTTGTACATTCTTGGTACATGGTTACAAGGTTAAGCATGTAGTTGCACATCAGAAAGTTGAACCTAGGGTTCCTAGACCTAAGAGGGGAAGTAGTAGTGCGTGGTGTACCTGATGTTCATGACGAGATTTGAGTTTCGATAGATATGAGCATGTCACTCCTCATTCTTAGTGTGACATCCCACTATCACACAAACAACAAAATGCCACGCGAAAACATGCAGAACTTCCATAAACAAAATATTACCAAAAACACGAGTTAATTATAACCAATTGCGGAAAGCAGATAATAAAGAAAATATTACACCCAGATCCTTATTTGGCAAGGAAACATGTTATATAAACATACATAAACCTTGATACATGTCCACATCTTATAGGAACCAGTTGTTACATAGGCACAAGGAGTTCACCACCTATTTATATACACAACAAGCCATACCAGGCCAATAGTAGGATAAACAAGATACATCAGCTATACATTGTGAAATGTCATCAAAACACCTCCAAGGACCTGAGTGTACAGGAATGACTCTAGAACTCTACTACAAAACAACCAAAACAACAACATATCCATCTCTTTCCTCCTACTGTTCTTCTTGCTACTCGGCCACAACCTCACGACCACCACCACATCTAGCACGATCGCCTAAAAAGTTGTAAACCAGCGAGGTGAGACACACAGTCCCTGCGAGAAACATAACTCCCCATTAAACTATAAAACTTCAGGAAAGCTAGAACCGATAAAGAAGATAACTGTTATAAGCAACTCATATATGAAGCATACTGAGCAAAACATAACTTTATTGACAATCTTACCAAGATGTCCAGGAGACATATAACCAGATATTTCTTTATGGAACATGATTGACAAGATAAGCTTTATAAGAACTTATCACAAGATATGATGAATGTACAAATAACTATAAGATATAACTAGGGCAACTATACAAGCAAGGCCTCAACCAATATTTTGTGTTTTGCCTTAAGTAGTATACACTATTCGGCTGGATTATGATTTTATTATGACCTGAGGAAGTGAGCCGTCCCGCTCAAATCCAACCTTCGGCTGCGAAGCCCAAAACTGGTTCCATACAAGGTCAATGGGAGAGCTGGACTCCATGACCTCACCTCCTTATGGTCAATGCATGATATCCAAAGCAGGACCACAATCTCTTGCTTAAGTGGCCTCAGCCACAGGGTTAGCTCTACAAGCTACCCTTTCCTCTAGCTCCCAGGTCACGACGCTAGTATATCATGAGCCACATGCCTATTTAGCGTACTCCTGAGCCATGAATGCATTCATGTTCCATCACACTAATCCATGGGCCTGTTCACCATGCTCTTATACACATCTTGAGTCCACAACCGTAGTTGCACTCTTATCCTCCTATTTTCGGCTAGGAGAAACCCCACATATTTAATAATGTGCGCTCTAGGTAATCTCACAGGATGAACCTGTTTCACCATCACCAGCTACTAACGATGATGGATCTATGGCCAGGGAAAAAGTACATGAAAGGTTCATCTATGGCCAGGGCAAAACTACATTAATACATTTTAAGAGGATTGCAAGATTGAACCAAGTTATGTAACAGGTAAACTAAAACACAAGTAAGCAACATAGATCTCATTATCAAGTGTTACATTGTCACACCTATTCTCAAAGCTAACATCATCCTGATCCATCACAAGGATCCAACATTACATGTTACCACTTGGCCTCTTGCCAATCATCAAGATCCACCTCAAGGATCAACATCACTAGCACTCAATCCCATCATCAAGGCACACATTGCCATTCCATTGATAACAAGCATCATATATCACTGGGTTCATCATAACCCTTGATGTTCAACATCATATCACTATTATGCCATTACCATGGCCTCATCGTACAACTGTCTCCTGCATGGTTAGTGAAATCACAAAGCAGCAATGATACTTGTACAAGGAACATTTACAGCTCTTTACTTTATTATGAGAGTCAACCATGCAACATAAATGAGTGTATCAAAGCATAGCATTCTTATATATATATCAAAGCATAACAACCTCATGTATCAAAGCACAACAAGCATTAGGGTTACCAACCAAACCCATGGTACAACCCTCACTATAGGTGTATCGGGTAAGGGACAACCCTCACTAAAAGCATCTCGGGTAAGGAATAGCCTCATTAAAGGCACAACGTCTCTCACCAAAAAGTGTGACGCCCATCACTATATCGGTTAAGCATGCAACTCTTCACCACCTACTGTATCAACCAACACCCATCTAGGGCTACAACCATATTGGCCAACCACTGCCACCTTGGTATCGAGCAACACACAACCTGTGATACCCAAGGCAGCAAACCCTATCGTCCACTTCGTATCGCCCAAGCCACTAAGGCACTATGCCAGGTAGCACCACAGGCAAGCTGATAACGAGCAACACTTCCTCAAGTGCAATGCCCAAGACATCATATCGGGCAATAGCTGAGAACCAACATGTAACGCTCAAATACACAACGTCATATCATGCAGAACCATAATGTGTAACGTTGTGTCGTGCTACCTATATCGAGCAATGCCCCGAGACGGTAAATGTTGTGTTGGGAAACGTCTCACAACAACGCGTCACAACATGCAACACCCGTACTGCCCGACACAACAACACAACAACCACCTATTGTATCGTCTAAGGGATACAAGCCTCATAACGCCCAAACCTCACCTTGGTCATCAAACCATAGGCATATCGCCCCAATGATTCTAGGGTATCGGGCAGCACTCTCAAGGATCAAAATGGTCAACAGACCCCAAGGTACTATCTTCCATATTGGTAAACACTATATCGCTCAAATGTATATCATCTAATAGCACATATTGGGTAAGGACTCATATAGGTCATAGAGGTCAACACCCATCTAACATATCTTTCAAGCTCAACCCTAGGAGAGGGATATCAGGCAGAACACATCAAAGGGGTATCGTGCAAGGGTTCCAAGACCATGACGGGTTGGTCATCTTCAACCTCAAGACAACCACCAAACCCTTAAAGATCAAGAGAATTGGCTCACCTCTGAACAACTAAGAGAAATAGGTTTCACACAACTTCCATCACATATCGGGCAGCAAGGTGGGTCATCATCATAACGACCATCCTTCCAACCTCAACTAGGTCAAACACCAACCAAAGGCTCACCTCTCAAGTCAATGGTAAGAGAGGGGTATTGCCCAAGCAACTAGAGTGTAGACTTTTTTGCTCAAGCAACTAGAGTGTAGACTCACCTCTCAACAACTAAGTGAGATGAGTTTTACCCACACAACTAAAGCTTGAGCTCACTTCTCAAAACCAAGGAAAGAAAGGGTTTTTTCCCCAAGAACACACTACACATACCATGGAATTAGGAAACCCTAGGCTCACCTCTCAACAACCAAGAGAGAGGGGTTTTGCCCAAGGAATCCTAGTCTAATGGTTCGGCCAACAAGATCCAAGAACACCTCTACACAACATAACCATGACATCATATCCCACAACGTCAAGGGTACTTACTAGAACAAAGATATTTCCAACAAGATAAGCATGGCAGATCAAGATAGCACATAAACAAGCAACATAAAGAGAAGGTAATATAGCTAGGGTAGGAGTTATGTAACCCACCTCAAGCACACTCCTCAAGCTCCAAAGCTCCAAGCACCAAGCTTCAAGCTCCAAGGCACCACCTTCGGCCAACACTAGGAGAGAAGAGAACCCCATAACCACCATATCTGAATAGACAGCGAGAAGACGAAGAAGGTGACAAGGAAAGGGAGAGATACTTACCATAAGAGATGGAAAGGGGTAAGCTAGCAAGGTGTGTCGCCTAAGACACCAGCAGTATCAGCCACCACTTGCTCCACTCTTCTCCTAGATCGGCCACCAAAGGAAGGAAAGCAACTAAAGGGACCAAAGATCCTAGCAAGCAAATGAGGGGTTTGTTTATATACTAAGGGGTGAAGGGGAAGAGCAAGGTAAGGTGGCACCTGCCCCTAGCACACTTGTCTAAGGGTTATGCCACATGCTAGCACCCCAAACCACTTGTCCATGACTAGCCACCCACTTAGCAAAGCAATGGCCAATTGTCCAAAGATGGTGACACAAACAAGGCTAGGGTGGAGGGTGTGTGTCGCCCAACATGGAAAACTGACACACCATGGCCGAGACAGTCCCTTGCCCAACACAACCAGCACTCTTAGCCAATACACCATGGTCCAACCCGATACAAGCTCCAACAAGACTCGACACAAATCAAACAAGGTTCAACAAGGCAAAACAAAGCCCAACTTGGACCAAAGCTAGTCAAACAAAGAGCCCAACCCATACTCTCAACCCTGGAGGATGCAAGGAGAGAGAAAGATATCTCTCAAGGTGACAAACTTGTGCACAAACCCTAAAACATGAGTCAATTGCAAGTTGCACCTCAACCTCTCAACAAAGCACAAACAAAACCTAATCACAACTTCAGGTGATTAGCAAGCATCTCAACAAAAGGTTTAGGCAAAGCAAAAAGGGTAGGCCCAAAATGGAGGTCAGGGTCCTTACTAGCTATAAACCCCTACAAAAGGGTTTCTCCCCCGAAATCTGAAGACAAAGGTGAGGGATACTTCCTCCTTATCTCTTCCTCAAGCTCCCACGTGGCTTCCTCAATGCCACGATGATGCCAGAGAACCTTCAAAAGAACCATGTCCTTCCTCTTCAACCTCTTTACTCTTCTATCAAGGATCATCACTGGACCTTCTTCGTAGGTCACATCTTCATCCAGCTAAACCTCAATCGGCTGTATCACTATCTCTGTGTCTGGATGACTTTTCTTCAACATACTGACATGGAATATCTGATGTAACATGTGCAACTCTAGAGGAAGTTCTAACTTGTAAGATGCCTTGCCAACACGTGCTACTACCAGATATGGCCCCATATACCTGGGAGCCAACTTGCCTTTCCAGCCAAACCTCAACACACCTTTCCATGGTGAGACCTTGAGATACACCTTGTCTCCCACCTAGAACTCAAAAGGTCATCGACGATTATATGCATATGACTTTTGTCTGTCCTGTGCCACTTTCAACTGTTGTTGTATCACTTTGATCTTTTCTATTCTCAGGACCCAAAAGCTAATACTCACTAGAATCATACCAACATAGAGGAGATCTCCACTTCTTGCCATATAAAGCCTCATAAGGTGCCATGTCGATACTTCGTTGGTAACTATTTTTGTAGGCGAACTCTATCAAACTGAGATGGACATACCAAATGCCTAGGAACTACAAAATACAAGCTCGAAGAAGATCTTCCAAAGTCTGAGTAGTCCTTTTAGACTGTCCATCTATGTATGGGTGGAAAGAGGTATTGAACCTCAATTGTGTTCCCAATGTATTGTGCAGCTATTCCAAAAAATGACTCATGAACTGGGGACCTCGGTCGGAGACTATTGTTGTGGGCACACCATGCAATCGCAGAATCTCATCCACATACACCTGAGCAAGCTTTTCTACTGTATACGTTGTCTTTACAGGTATGAAATGAGCAGACTCTGTCAACTTGTCAACTATCACCTAAATGGAATCATGGTTCCTAGCTGTCTTTGGCAGACCAACTACAAAATACATGGTTATATGACCCCATTTCCACTGTGGTATCGACATGGGTTGCAACGTAAGTGCTAGTTTCTGATGCTCAACCTTAAACTGCTGACATACCGCACATCTAGCCACAAATTTGGCCACATCTCTCTTCAATCCAGACCACCAATACTGGTCCTTCAGATTATGATACATCTTGGTGACTCCTGGATGCATAGAATACATAGACGTGTGTGCTTCCTCGAGCACTAACTTTCTCAAATCATCAACATAGGGAACTATCATCCTGTTATGATAACAAACTAGTCCATACTCGAACTCATGGAAGCCATCCCACTTCTTGTTTCCGAACTCTGACCTGATCAACTGAATTGTAGCATATGCCTATTGCACTTCTTTGATCTGCTGCCTCAACGTAGGCTTCACTTGCATATGTTTCATCAGTCTTGCCAACAAAGATACTTCCAACTATACATTCATTTTCCATAAAGAAACAAACATATCCCGCCTATGGCATATCAAAGAACTCAACTATGCCTTCTTTGTAGGAAGAGAAGAAGACTTTCTGCTAAGCGCATTAGCCACAACGTTCGCCTTACCAGGACGATACTCAATGGTTCAATCATAATCACTTATTAGTTCCATCCAGTGATGTTGTCGCATGTTCAGCTCACTCTGTGAGAAGATTAACTTCAAGTTCTTATGGTCTATAAAGATCTGACACACTTCCCCATAAAGATAGTGTCTCCATATCTTTAATGCATGGACCACTGCTTCCAACTCAGAATCATGTGTCAGATAGCTCTCCTCCTGTTTCCTAAGCTGTCGTGAAACAAAAGAAACCACATGGTCTTCCTGCATCAGCACACATCCTAAGCCTTTCTTGGAAGCATCACAGAAAACAACATAGCCCTTCCCAGGCTCTGGCAACACCAACACTGGAGCACTAGTCAGCTTCTCCTTCAAGCTTTGAAAGGCTTGCTGATAAACGATCATCCCAAACAAAAGGTACATTCTTCCTGGTCAACTTCGTCAATGGCAACGCGATCATAATGAAGTCCTTTATAAACCTCTGGTAGTACCCTACTAAAGCCAGAAAACTGCGAACTTTAGTCAGTATTTTCGGTTGCTCCCACTCTTTAACTGACTCCACCTTCTTGGGGTCCACTCTGACTCCTTCTGCAGATATCACATGTCCCAATAAAGTTGCTTCCTTCAACCATAACTCACACTTACTGAACTTGGCATACAAATGATGTTGGTGAAGGAGAGTTAACACTTGTCTAAGATGTTGTTCATGATGTTGACTATCTCAACTATAGATCAAGATGGAATCTATGAAGACCAAAAAAAAATTATTTGGGAACAGACGGAACACCCTATTCATTAGATCCATGAAAGCAGAAGGTGCATTGGTTAGTTCAAACGGCATAACCACAAATTCATAGTGACCATACCTCATCCTAAAAGCTGACTTTAGTATGTCATCCACCTTGATCCTCAGTTGATGATATCCAGATCATAGATCGATCTTTAAGAACATTGTAGCTCCACACAACTGATCAAACAAATCATCTATCCTCGGCAAAGGATACATGTTCTTGATCGTAACATTGTTCAGCTACCGGTAATCTATGCACAGACGCATCGATCCATCCTTCTTCTTTACGAACAATACTGGAGAACCCCACGACGATGGGTGCGGTCTGATAAAACCTTTATCCATCAACTCATGTAACTGCTTCTTTAGCTCTACCATCTCAGCTGGAGCCATCATGCATGGTGTCAGAGTAACTAGCTGTGTCCCTGGCACTAAATTGATCTCAAAGTCAATCTCTTGAGGTGGGGGAACACTAGGAAACTCATCGAGAAACACATCTGCAAACTCTCTGATAATAGGCACATCCTCAAGGCTAGAACCTTTCACCTCGATATCTACAACATGAGCCAAAAACGCTCTACAACCTTGCCGCAATAACTTTTCTACCACCATAGCCGATACCAAACATGTCAGAGGAACCTTCCTATCTCCTTGGAAGATCCACATCTCACCACCATCAGCAAACACTGCTTGCTTGGAACCACAGTCCAACACAACCTTATACTTCTCTAAGGTATCCATCCCAAGGATCACATCGAATCCATACATATCAAGTGGTATAAGATCCACTTATACGTTGTGTCCTGAAAAGGATAGGACATAAGATGAACACACCTCTTGAAGAATCGAGGAACCATCAAGAGAGGTTTCTAAAAACAAGCTATCATTCTTACAACTAACAAGTAAAAGACAGCTATCCAGCACACTACGAGCAATAAAAAAGTGTGTAACACCCAGGACAACCAAAATAGATACAAAGCAAGAAGAAAACAAATCAGAATGAAATAACTCCATCTGACTTGCCACCACTCACAGGTTGACTATTGCCTCCAGCTGACTCATAGAAGAGAATTGAGTCATTGCTTGCTATCCACATCCTCTACTTCCTTGAGCAGACGATCTATCTTATGACGCATGACTGTGCCCTCGCCCTCTGGTGCCACTGGACTACTTTCTATTCGATCCTTGTTGATTCTGCCTCAGCTGCTGCGTCACTTCGACATCTTTTCTCAGGCAATTCGACTTCATATGCCATGTCTGCCCACAAAGATAGCATGAAATGTCCTCTAACTATGCCCTAGATGGCCCTGTCACTGCTGCTGAAGTTGTGTTGTAAGCTCTGGATGGCAAAAAAACCCTGCCTTCTTCCTTTACTTGGTGACCACTACAATGGTGTACTAGAACCATGCCTCAAATAAGGTGCAGAAAAAATTGGCTTCTTATGGCTATCAAACCTTTGTCTCTGAAACTGAGCATGCCTTTTCTTGGTCATAGCCTCTCTCTTCTCTCGAACTGACCGTTCAATCCTTTGGACTGACTCCATAAACATGGCAAACCGCTCATGATTTTCCAAAGAAGCAGTAGGTGTCGACAACTCAGCACTCAAACCCTTCTCAAAATGTCTGATCATCTCATCATCTGTTGTAGCAATGTGAGGACAAAACCTCAGCAGGTCCATAAACATAGCTTCATACTCGGTGATGCTCATCGATCCTTGGTGCAGATGGTCAAACTAGTTGATCTTCTCATCCAGATACGTCTTCGAGAAGTATCTACTCACGAACTCCCGCCGGAAGACGTCCCAACATATCACCTCACTGGGTCGCTTCTCCTCCTCGGTGGCCCACCAGTGGCCAACACTACCTTTCAAAAGGTAGACAACGTACTTGACTTTGTCTGCTTCAGGAATGTCAAGGATCCGGAAGGCCTTTTCAAGACCTTTCAGCCATAGATCTGCATCCACTGGATCAGCCATGTTGGCATAATCTGAAGCTCTGACTCGGCGAAGCCACTCAAAGGTCTTCCCAATACCTGAAGATTCACCATGGGGAGCTTGTGCTCTTGGCGGAGGCACTGGCAATCTATCCACCATGTGATTCATCGTAGCCATTACTTGTCCCATGAGGTGCTGGTAGACATGGTTCTCAAGAATGCCTGGGTCGATTTGAGGAACCTCAGGCACCCGATCTTCATGTTCCTACACTCATGCTCCATCAACAGATGTAGCAACACTGTTCTCGGCAGCATGTTCTTCGTGACTTCCAGACATCTTTAAGCTTTATATTCTACTGGGGGTAGAAGGTTATTGTAAGAAAATCTGGAAAATCACAAGAATAGACACAAAACCTAGTCCTAGATCCCTGTAGACTTATCAAACCTAGAGCTCTAATACCAAAACTTATTGTGACATCCCTCTATCACAAAGACAACAAAATGCCACATGAAAATGTGCAGAACTTCCGTAAACCACATTTTACCAAAAACATGGGTTAATTAAAATCGATTATGGAAAGCAGATAATAAAGAAACTATTACATCCATATCCTTATCCTGTAAGGAAACATTTTATATAAACATACATAAACCTTGATACGTGTCCACAACTTATAGGAACCAGTTGTTACATAGGAACAAGGAGTTTACCACCTGTTTATATATAGAACAAGCAATACCAAGCCAACAACAGGATAAACAAGCTACATCAGCTATACATCATGAAACATCATCAAAACACCTCCAAGGACCTGAGTGTACATGGATGACTCTAGAACTCTACTACAAAACAACCAAAACAACAACATATCCATCTCTTACCTCCTACTATTCTTCTTCCTGCTCGGCCGCAACCTCACGACCACCACCATGTCTAGCATGATCACAAAAACGGTTGTAAACCAGTGGGGTGAGACACACAGTCCCAGCGAGAAACATAACTCCCCCCCAAACTATAAAACTTTAGGAAAGCTAGAACCGATAAAGAAGATAATTGTTATAAGCAGCTCATATATGCAGCATACTGGGCGGAACTTAACTTTGTTGACAATCTTACCAAGATGTCTAGGAGACAGATAACCAAATATTTCTTTATGGAACATGATTGACAAGATAAGCTTTATAAGAACTTATCACAAGATATGAGGAATGTACAAATAACTGTAAGATATAACTAGGGAAACTATACAAGCAAGGCCTCAACCAATATTCAGTGTTTTTCCTTAAGCAGTATATACTATTCGGCTGGATTACGATTTTATTATGCCTTGAGGAAGTGAGTCATCCCGCTCAAATCCAACCTTCGGATGCGAAGCCCGAAACCAGTGTCATACAATGTCAATGGGAGAGCCGAACTCCATGACCTCACCTCCTCGTGGTTAGTGCACAATATCCAAAGTAGGACCACAATCTCTTGCTTAAGTGGCCTCATTCACAGGGTCAGCTCCGCAGGCTACCCTTTCCTCTAGGCCGCAGGTCACAACGCTAGTATATCATGAGCCACATGCCTATTCACCGTCCTCCTGAGCCATGAACACATTCATGCTCCATCACAATGAGCCATGGGCTTGTTCACCATGCTCTTATACACATCTTGAGTCCAGAGCCACAGTTGCACTCTAATCCTCCTATTTTTGACTAGGAGAAACCCCGCATATTCAATAATATGCACTCCAGGTAATCCCTCAAGATGAACCTATTTCACCATCACTAGCTACTGACGATGATGGATCAATGGCCAAGGCAAAACTACATGAAAGGTTCATCTGTAATTAATGTATACATTTTAAGCACATTGCAAGATTCAACCAAGTTATGTAACATGTAAGCTAAAACATAAGTAAACAACATAGATATCATTATAAAGTGTTACATTGTCATTCCTATTCTCAAAGCCAACATCTTCATGATCCATCACAAGGATCCAACATTACATGTTACCACTTGGCCACTTGACAATCATCAAGATCCACCTCAAGGATCAACATCACTAGCACTCAATCCCATCATCAAGGCACACATTGCCATTCCATGGATAACACCCATCATATATCACTGGGTTCATCATAACCCTTGATGTTCAACATCATATCACTATTATGCCATTACCATGGCCTCATCGTACAACTGTCTCCTGCATAGTTAGTGAAATCACAAAGGAGGAACGATACTTGTACAAGGAACATTTATAGCTCTTTACTTTATTATGAGAGTCAACCATGCAACATAAATGAGTGTATCAAAGGATAGCATTCTTATATATATATATATATCAAAGCATAACAACCTCATGTATCAAAGCACAACAAGCATTAGGGTTACCAACCAAACACATGGTACAACCCTCACTATAGGTGTATCGGGTAAGGGACAACCCTCACTAAAAGCATCTCGGGTAAGGAATAGCCTCATCAAAGGCACAACGTCTCTCACCAAAGAGTGTGACGCCCATCACTATATCGGTTAAGCATGCAACTCTTCACCACCTACTGTATCGGCCAACACCCATCTAGAGCTACAACCATATTGGCCAACCACTACCACCTTGGTATCGGGCAGCACACAACTTGTGACACCCAATGTAGAAAACCCTATCGTCCACTTTGTATCACCTAAGCCACGGATGCATTATGCCAAGCAGAACCAAAAGTAAGCTGATAATGAGAAACACTTCCTCAAGTGCAATGCCGAAGACAACATGTCGGACAACAACTGAGAACCAACATGTAACGCTCAAATGCACAACTTCATATCAGGTAGAACCATAATGTGTAACGTTGTATTGTGCTACCTATATCGAGCAACGCCCCAAGATGGGCAACATTTTTCCGGGAAATGTCTCACAGCAGTGCGTCACAACAGGCAACACCCATACTGCCCGACACAACAACGCAACAACCACCTACTGTATCGTCCAAGGGATACAAGCCTCATAACACCCAAACCTCACCTTCGTCATCACACCATAGGCATATCTCCCAAAGCTTCTAGGGTACCGGGAAGAACTCTCAAGGATCAAAGCGGTCAACAGACCCCAAGGTACTATCTTCCATATTGGTAAACACTATATCGCTCAAACGCATATCATCCAACATCACATCTTGGGTAAGTTCTCATATCAGTCAAAAAGGTGAACACCCATATAACATATCGTCCAAGCTCAACCCTAGGAGAGGGATATCAGATAGAACACATCAAAGGGGTATCATGCAAGGGTTCCAAGACCATTACGGGTTGGTCATCTTCAACCTCAAGACAACCACCAAACCCTAAAAGATCAAGAGAATTGGTTCACCTCTCAACAACTAAGAGAGAGCTATTTTGCACAAATTCAATCACATATCGGGCAACAAGGTGGGTCATCATCATAACGACCACCCTTCCAACCTCAACTAGGTCAAACACCACCCAAAGGCTCACCTCTCAAGTCCATGGTAAGAGAGGGGTATTTCTCAAGCAACTAGAGTGTAGACTCATCTCTCAACAACTAAGTGAGAGGGGTTTTCCCCACACAACTAAAGCTTGAGCTCACTTCTCAAGACCATGGAAAGAAAGGGGTTTTGCCAGAAGAACACAATACACACACCATGTAATTAGGAAACCCTAGTCTCACCTCTCAACAACCAAGAGAGAGGGGTTTTTCCCAAGGAACCCTAGTCCAATGGTTCAGCCAACAAGATCCAAGAACACCTCCATACAACATAACCTTGACATCATATCCCACAACGTCAAGGGTACATACTAGAGAAAATATAATTCCAACAAGATAAGCATGGCCGATCAAGATAGGACATAAACAAGCAAAATAAAGAGAAGGTAATATATCTAGGGTAGGAGTTATGTAACTTGCCTCAAGCACACTCCTCATGCTCCAAAGTTCCAAGCACCAAGTTTCAAGCTCCAAGGAACCACCTTCGGCCAACACTAGGAGAGAAGAGAACTCCATTACCACCATGAACGAAAAGAAAGAGAGAAGAAGAAGAAGTTTCCAAGGAAAGGGAGAGATACTTACCACAAGAGAAGGAAAGGGGTAAGCTATCAAGGTGTGTCACCCAAGACACCAGCAGTATCAGCTACCACTTGCTCCACTCTTCTCCTAGCTCGTCCACCAAAGGAAGGAAAGCAACTAAAGGGACCAAAGAGCCTAGCAAGAAAAGGAGGGGTTTGTTTATATACTAAGGGGTGAAGGGGAAGAGCAAGGCAAGGTGGCACCCACCCCTAGCACACTTGTGCAACGGTTATGCCACATGCTAGCACCCCAAACCACTTGTCCACGACTAGCCACCCACATAGCAAAGAAACGACCACTTGTCCAAAGATGGTGACACAAATGAGGCTAGGGTGGAGGGTGTGTGTCACCCAACATTAAAAACCGACACACCATGGCTGACACATCCCCTTTCCCGACACAACCGGCACTCTTGGCCGATACACCAACGTCCAGCCCAATACAAGCTCCAACAAGACTCAACACAACTCAAACAAGGCTCACCAAGGCAAAACAAAGCCCAACCAGGACCAAAGCTACTCAAACAAAGAGCCCAACCCATCCTCTCAACCCTGGAGGATGCAAGGAGAGAGAAATATATCTGTCAAGGTGACAAACTTGCACACAAACCCTAAAAATTGAGTCAATTGCAAGTTGCACCTCAACCTCTCAACAAAGAACAAATAAACCATAATCACAACTTTAGGTGATTAGCAAGCATCTCAACACAAGGTTTAGGCAAAGCAAACAGGGTAAACCCAAAATAGAGGTCAGGGTTCTTACATTTCGAGGAATGGGAACCCCTGAGATTAAGGTATATGTTTGATGAACCCCTCACATATAGGTTGGTGACATGGGCATGTATGATGTTGGTGCAATGTGAAGGAATAGAAAAAGTAGGACCTACCATGGAGACTTAGCATGGTTTAGGAGGTGGTCTACTTGTGAGCTACATGCCTTAGTAGCTTGATAAGACTAAGAATGCTCATGCAAACCCTAGATGTAAACCCTAGGACTTTTGTGACCTTTGTTGCTATCAAGAGATAGTTTCCTCCCATCTTGGGAGAGGACCCTTTTGTAGGGTATGAATCATCTTTTATTGGGTTTGAGGAAACCCTAAGAGGTCTCATAGAATCTTCAGAAGCTAAGTGGAGAGTACATAGTATAAGAGTGAACCTATAGACCCATAGATGATCATCTCTGAGTGCATGTGGATGTGTTACCATGGAGGTAACCGATATGGGGCCTGACCGAGGTAGATAGGTCGCCATGACCCCTATGAAAGGATGCAAGTCAGACCACGAATGCTTAGATAGATGATGGAGACTTGGGTAAGGTTTCAAGTTGGTGACGTACTATGTTAGAATCCAAAGTATATCCAAGGGTCAGATAGGGATAAGATCGATGGGAGTAGGAGTTTCCTAATTGCCTTGTTGCACGTGACCATGGGGTCAAGAGTTAATAGTTGTCATTATCTGAGAGCCATTGGTTAG
The DNA here is from genome assembly GCA_963693085.1 of Alisma plantago-aquatica. Lineage (NCBI taxonomy): Eukaryota > Viridiplantae > Streptophyta > Magnoliopsida > Alismatales > Alismataceae > Alisma > Alisma plantago-aquatica. The sequence goes on from OY856413.1 coordinate 202,326,183, forward strand.
GAGATTGATCACCTTCAGGAACTCATGGGACCCAAAGGGAAAATGAAGAGGGCACTCTCTGATGCATAAGGGAAGAGGGATGACCCCAAAAGTGTCGGCACCCTATAGACCTAAAGGAGATGACTAAGGATTGTATGATGAACCAAGTGGGTTTGAGACCAGTTTTTCATGGAAGTAATCTAGATATTGAGATGTTCATGACGTAGATGCATGTGAGGCATGTTTCAATTTAGATTTGTAGGTGTATTGGAAATGTGGATGTACCATCTCTACTATTGGAATGGGAAGAACTCTGTATTTGGACTGCAGCCAAATGCTTATTTCCTCTTGTTATGGGAGTGAGAGATAGAACAATGCACATGCCATACACCAAGGATAAAGATAATGTGAGTGGAAACGTTGCTATGTTGCATGAGGATGGAGATAATAACATACCCTTGTGGAGTGTAAGATGTGTGGATGTTGTACAAACACTAAGAGAACTAAGGTAGTCATCTTATGAGGATGTTTTTATCATGAGCTATGTGTAATTTGCGAGTTATACAAGGTTGAGTTTGAAAACTAAGAGGATGAGCTCAGAGGTTTCTTGATGAAGATAGACTTAGAGTTTGAGATAAGATAATAAGTGGAGTACATGGAGGTGTATGTCTTCAACATTACCTTACACATAAGGATGTGAGGTGGTAATGGATGCTCTGGTTGAGATGCAACTATCTAGTTTAGCTCTTGGAAAGGCTGGAAGAGGTGGTTAGGTGAACCCTAAGTTCATGAGTTGTGTTTGGGTAACACTCAGATATAATGAGAAATGTTGATCAAATTATTGGTTGCTTGGTTAGCCACCCTAGGCCTTGATGTGATAAAAGGATGGTTGTAGAACCTCAGATGCACTTCTTTGGAAAAGAATGTGATGAAACCCCGACTAGAGTGTTTTAGGGTTTTTGGGGAATTAACCTTAAGGAATCATGACATACAGGAGATCATGATTTTAAGTTCATCATACAATGTGGTACTACTAAGATAGTAAGTGGCATTATTACTTTGGGTACCTAAGATGAAGTTGCATGTGGCTTGTCGCCATGCATGTCAGGAGGTGATGGACAAACACCAATAACCTAGTAAGTTGATACAAAGGATAAAAAGTCCCTGAGAGGGAATGAGAGTTCATCACTCTGCATGTTGTGTTAAGTCTCCCCTAGACCAAGGAAGGTCAAGATGCAATATGGGTTATGGTAGATTGCCTTACCTAGATGACATAATCTAAGAGAAAGAGAGAATATTGTCGGGAGACAGATCCGGCTGAACTACAAGTAAGAGAGATGGTTCAACCTCAATTTTCCATATGTTTTCATAATTGAATTGTAAAAATTTTGTGAATATGGACTTAATTGAAAAGGTTGTATGTTTTGCTTCAAAAGATGGATTTCTTTGCAAATCTCCCTTTTGATAGGAATTTCATAATTTCTATTATTAGATTAATCCAATAATGGATATAAAAGAGAAGAAAAGAAGAAAAGTCCAAATAAAAGGAAAAGATACAAAATAATGGATATTAAGCAAAGTAATTATGAGAAATACATAAAAATCTCTAAAAAGTGGAATTAACGGCCACAATTAAATAAATTTCGTTTCTATGTGATTTCTAATAAAAGAAATATGAAAGATAAAGAGAAATCCTTGAAAAGAAATATCCTAATAAAGAAATAAGTAAGATAATGAAAAATGAAGAATGTAGATGCATATAGAAAGATGATAAGTATCCTTAAAAAGGAATTTCAAAATCTTAGGATTTCTTGGGATCCAAGGAGTCCCAATGAATAAGAAGAAAGAGAAAATGCAAAATAATACAAAATAAGAGGATAATGTGATACATAATTAATGAATTTGTGGTATTATTAAAAAGAGGTATTTTCTTCTATAAGAAAGTATAATTTCGTGCCAATGGATTAAATGGCAAGCATAAAGAGAATAAGAGATATGCTTTTCACATTCCTAAATATCTAAAGAATATAGATTATTAAGAAGATAATGAAGAGAGAGAAGATTTCTTCTTAATAAAGGAACTTGGTTTCCTATTGGAAAAGGGGGCTTGGATCTCATGGATGGGCGTCGTAGGGCTTTGCTACCCTCCCCTATATAAGGGTAAAACCCTTGGCTGAAGCCCAAGAGAGTTCCATGCATCCCTCTCTCTTCTCCTTCTTCATTTTTAGGCAAACCCTAGCCTATAGAAGGTAGAGCAATCTTGGGGGCATCAAGAGGTTGTACAATGGAGGTATGAGACTTCCCCAATGACCTTTGGGGGCTTTGCCACCATCCCCTTGCTCCTGGCTTCGCTCCAGCTGCCCACAACGGACTTGCAAGGTCGGCCACCGTGGAAGAAACCACTAGCTCAACTCCAGCCACCTCAGTTGTATCTGGGGTCTTCTACAGGTGCGGAGGAGGGTGGCAGGACAAAAGGGACATCGTAGGTGCCCTTGGGGTCCAGGAAAGGGAGGAGCAGCCGCACCAATCGCGGCTAGGGCGACAACAGTAGGGCTGCGCGAGGTTGAAGATGGGTGGAGGCACTGTTGGATGCTTTTACCCCTCCGGGGTGTGAATAACAAATAACTTAGGTGAGAGCAGTATGGTAATTTGGTTATAATTGGTCACGACTATGTAATGCATGAAAAGGATGATGTGGCAACCTGCCATTGGTTCAAGTAACCAATTTTTGTAAAAACATATCTAAATATGGGTAGATCGGATTGGTACATATAATATATGTATCTTGCTCATAAAAATGTGAGGAATACATTAAAAATTTATTGAGAAGCTAATTCCTATTACAATTCGAAAGGTAGTAGAAGTTATCAACTTTAGTGCATTAATGATTAAGAAACCCTAATTTAAGATGATTAATGTATTGAGAAGGGTTATATGGATGATTAAAGTTGATATTAACTTGTTGATTATAAAAAGACACATTAGATCTAAAAGGATGAACTTTATGCGTAATTTGATTAATTTAGGGTTCCATGTACCTAAATAAGCTTTAATGGGCCTTGAAACACTAATGTTAGTAATTATGATTCTTAATGGCTTTAATTGTTCAAATTCATGAATAAAGCTAAGATATGATGGTTCTAAGCTATTTTGAGTATAAAAGTTCCTAATTGTAGATAAACACCCTTAATTTAGTAATTAGGGTTTTCTAGTGAATTAATGTGAAATTAGTGATAAATAGAGTTCATATATGAATTGAACTATAAGGAAATATGATTTGTTAATTTGAAAGAAACTGAATATGATAAGTTAGCTTATGATGTTGAAATTAGGGTTTGTGAACTAAGAGAGAGCATTAAATCTGATAAAAGTATTATGGAGGTTAAAACCCTAATAAAACCCTATAGTGGGCCTAGTATGTCGAAGGTGGAATACAAGTCTATCTTGAGAATGTTTTGGTTAAACTATAACACTTGGATGTATTGCATTAATTTCAAGATATTATTGATTGCTTGTTTGATTGTTCTTTATCATTATTGCTTGGACATCAAGTTGCTCTGGAACAGGTATATGGTTAATTATGGTTAATCGCATTAGTTTCCCAAAGTTTTCCCAGATGATTGATTGCATTGAATTCAACCTATCAGTTTGGATGTTCATACTTGCAAATCATAAAGTCACTATGATTATCAAATTATGATATAAGTGTGTATTTTCGCACCTACATGCCACCCTGATGGATGAGGTAATGAGGTCAAGCCCAAGAGGGAAGACCCATGGGCACCATGAGTGGTGACCCCAGACACCAAGCTCAGGATAGAGAAGGTGGCCTTTATTACATGACTAATGGGCACCATGAGAGGTGACTCCATGCACCAAGCTTAGGATGGAGAAGGTGGCCTTAAGTCAATGGCAAAAGAGAAACCCTAATGGGGGTATTCCAGGGTTAGGGTAAAAGCAGTGGTGATTGACACATTGAAAACGTAAATTGAAATTTTAATTACCTTGATTGTGATAAATAGGTTGTTAGCCTTATATTTGATATTTTGGTTGTCCCCACATACCAACATATTCATTTATGCTGACTGACATTTTCTTTGTCGGCATTTTAGGTACAAGTTGGAAAAAGACAAAAAGTAAAGTGGCACATTGTGAAAATAAGAATTAAATTGCAAGGAGGATTAGTTAGAATAGACTCCAGTTGTGGATAGAAGTAGATATCCAAGTTTTTGAAAAAGTTATACAAAGTTTTATTTTTTTCCAGCTTTCAGTATAGTCTTGGTAGAATTTTATAATTATTATTGATTATTTGTCGAACCATTGATCCTAAAAATTGGGATAATGACTCTGACCTTTTGGTATCCCTTAATTGGGGGTTGCTGGGAGGCGGGGTCGTTACATAAGCCTTTTTTTCAATTCCCAAAATAGAGTCTGAATGTTGCCAAAAATTTGAATTCTTGGTAAACCCCTTTTGCATAATATAAGACAGTATCAAATTTCAACTAAACTTTGGACGCTTTTGTATCCTTTTTTCCAAAACCACAAGTTAGGTTAATCGTTTGTAAGGTTTTCATCTCAACAAAGCCTTTTCTATAACCCAATATTGGTTTGAATGACTATTGAGTTTTTGACTCCTTGTTTTTTTTTTGAAAACCTGAGATCATCAAGCCTATATAAGGCACTGATCTAGATAAAATTTAAAAAATCCACATATCCAAGACAAGGATAAACTTAAAATCCTACCATGGTTTTTATTCACTAGTAAACCACTTCTCAAAACCCAAGATAGTGTTGAGATGCTAAACAACTTTTGACCCTTTGGTAAAACCCTTGTTCAAAAACCAAGATGGCGTTGTAATGCTTGACACCTTGGTAAAACCTTTATAAAAAGATAATCTACATCCAGCTTCCTAAGTGTTGATGTCAATAAACGTTCCTTCTAGAAACCAAACATAGCGTAATAATGTTGTTGAAATATTGACTATTGCAGAGAACCATATTTTATAAATTGAAACATGTTGGAAGTTCTACTTTATGTATTTTGGTCTCTATTTAAAAACCTAAGGTATGCCAAACATTCTTAAGGTTTTGATCTTGGTAAAACTACATTCCCAAAATCTGACTAGGTTAGAAATTCATGTTTCCACCTTATGGATTTCACCTTATTAAAAAACCTACACTACATGATGTTCAAATAAAGGATTAGTCTTGGGAACAAATATGAAAAACCCAAAAATAGATGGCTAATCTTTCTAATGATTGATCCTTTGTTTTATATAATCCCACTAAAGGATTAGAAACCAAAAAATACTTCAATCCCCTGAGATTGAATCATGAAGTTCGTGTTAGCGATGAGGACCACAAACCTAGTTAGAAGTATAAAAGCATGTCAACATGAATAAGTTTAAAACATTAAATCACATTATATTACAAAGACTGAGAAAGTGATAATTCCCAAATTTCTATAAATAATAGGAGATAAATATTTCTTTACATGTTCAATAAAATAATAAAACTATTCATCCCTATGCACCCCTTGCGAATCTTGGTACATATTTCATCTTCCTTCTTTTCTTTGTTTTTTCCATCTACTAATAAAAATATGATAACAACACAAGAACGTTAATTTAGCCCCTTGCCATGCAAGGGGACGAATTTATTTCTACATTTTCTTAAGTTGGTCATTCCAATAATGTTTTCCCCTTATAACGCAAAGGGAAGTGACATTGTAAAATCATTTACTCTATTCCAAAGCCCTCTTTTAAGGGGAAATTAATTATATGAACCATCATTGTTAGCCTTGTAAATCTTACACTTATGTATGGTATGTTATATGGACTTTCACCATGGGGCCTATGACTAATAGTCTAGATCTCAAATAAAGTCCTTATCTACCTCGTCATGTCATCTAATAACATAATTTCTAAAGTTAATACACTTGGTTTGTCCCATGATTCTAATGAGCCAATCATCCAAAAATCAATTTTAGAGATGTCAAAATATGAGAAAAAAGGTCATCATGTCTGTGATGTGCTCCTTTGTGAATTCCTCATGAATAGTGGACATCATTCTATGTGACATGTACCTTTATACATGCACCAATTGACCATGAAACTAATCGATCATCTAGAGGATGACTAAAAAACATATACGGTGATGAAGCCAATGGCACATTTTACAACAAACCCTCCTCTAAATTGTGTCATCTTCAATAGGTGGTATTCAAGAATGCTAGATTATACCCAGAATTACCTATACAATATGCCCATGTTGTGCACACCTAGGTCTAGAAATACCGTTCCACCATTGAGAATTCAACCTCTATTCCCAAATCCCCATCCTCCAAAAACTTATCCATCTAGTAGACAATTCAAGATCCAATTATTTTCAAATAATCCATTACATGGCATTATAGGTAATTATGTACCATTTAAAAATTAGCTAAAATGTCACTAAAAGTCTACAAATGGAAATGAACTCATCACTTTAAAAAAAATATTAGCACATCATATGTTCCTTCTTAATAATACCATATTGAACATCTGCAAGATGGAGTACTAGTGATGAAACCACTCATATTTTATGTCACTAGCTCTAATGATGGTTCTAACACCATCTATGAATTGAATGATATCATGCTAGAATCACTAAGAAAGAAGAAAAAGGATATATATGGTCGAAAGGATAATCTCAAACAATTCAAGGTCTTATGCTACTTCATGATGGAATGCCCTCTCAAGAAATTTGATCACCTAGTTCTCAAAATAAAATAGGTGTGGGACCCAGATCCCATATCCATACATATTGCATAGACTTGTGAAAAGGATAAAATAATGAAAAGTTGTAGACCATGCACTTCAGATGGTAACTTGAAGGACAAAATCTGACATGGTACAACCAATAGAAATCAGCCATGATGAAGTCTAGGTTTGAGTTGGAACTTATTTATGGAGTAGTATGCATGAAACATCAACCAAATATGACATCAAAGAGCACATACTAAAGGTTGAGGTATCTTTTACTAAGCTTGTAAGAAGATGACTGGAGTTGGCAGCATATAACAAAAATAATATAACTGATAAGGAAGAAACTTCTATGGCCATCCAATCATCTTCCTAAACTCTACTATCCATATTGACATTTCAACCATATAAATCATTTGTTGATCTTATCCCAGTTAATGCCAATATAGAAACCATAATCAGAAAATGGCTTTATAAGAACATCGTGCTTTCCATCCTTACTGCCTCCAAAACATGAAGTAAGGTAGGTGTGAAATCCTCACTTAAAAGTTGTGAGTTCCATGTCTTGCAATTGATGTAATAATTTATCTACCAAAATTGGGGCATATATAGGCATGTTTTTAGGATGATTTCTCTCATATTCATGTGCTTTATGATCATTTTGCTGAAGTTTCCTAAAATGACCCTTGTGTATCAATATTATTCCTTTGACTTGTATACAGACTGGAATTACTTTATTTTATTATGTTCCAAACATATTTCTACTTTATTACAGAATCACTAAAAGCAGGAATGAAAGAAAGTCGACATCACTGACTTGTGTGAGTAGCATCAACATTAGAAGGAAAGGAACTGATAATATGAAAAGAAGAATTAAGAAGAAAGGAGGGGAAATGTCAAAAATATTCTCGGTACCATTGAACCAAGTTGCTGACACTCATATTTGAAGCCTGATGCACTGTATATTTGTCATTTTCCCATGTTATTTTTAAGTTTATTTTTTTGCACTTACTATTCATTTTCATATTAATTTGTGCATGATTTACTAATATTATCCTGTGTTACTCAATTGCATCAAATAAGCATAATTTTAATGTTTTTGAATGATTTATTATATTTCAAGCACTTATGTACATTTTTGTCCGATTTTAGGACCACAAGAGTCCCATAGACTCGGTACTACCGACTTTAATAGTCACTACTACCGACTTTGCTTCAGAGATAGAGAAAATTTGACTCCCAGACTCGGTACTACAGTTCAAAAGTCAGTACTATCAAGTCTGCCCGATCAGGCAGTCTGCAAAATCAAGTTTAATCCAACAGTTGAAGATTTATTTTGCCCTAAGTAACTTCTATGACTTAAGGGGAGTTCGTCCGGACCTAATAAATCATGTTCTATTCCATTGCGAGACGGCGGCGGCATGGGAGAGGAGAATGAGGAGGAGAATTGCATGTTCTAGAGGTTTTAGGCACGTTCCATGAGTAGAAATTGCGGATTGTGGATACGTTCATCGGCGTGGAGCATCCTAATCAAGTTTTTCCATGGCATTCATCAGTTTTCTATGTTATCCACATTTTTCCTTCTTCATAGTATGTTTTTTTCCATGGAAACCATGAGGGGCTAATCCCTGTGTTCTTTAGGACCCAGTAGTAGCCCGGTTGTGCACTGTGTGTCGATCTTTTGCATTAATATATTATTTTCTCCTTATTCTTGGGCATGTTGCTATGAAATCATATTAAATTGTCTTTGTTGCACACCATAGGTGAATAATTAGATCCTTAATAACTTTGGGAGGAGGATTAAGGATTGGAAACCCATAGTAACACACATTTTATATCACCCTTTGGGAAAGGTGGCTTATGAACATGTAGAGATAACCTAGAGATTATTCGTAAAGCTCCTAACTAATCAACCAATTCCTATGAAAATGGGATTGGCATTAGCAAAGGTAGTGAACTACACTGCAGGAGTGGGTAGTTCTTGCTATAGGCTCTTTGTCCATGAGTGGGAGGAAAATATATTAATTTTAGATTAAAATTGTAGTGTCAATCGTAGTGAAATCGTAGTGCTAGTGAATTTCTTCTCATTGTGATCACAACCCATTAAATTAGTTTTCTTTCTTGAAATTAGTTTAATAACTCTTAAATCAAAGTTTTCTTTGGCTTAGCTAATTGAAAGCAATTAGTAATAGTTTCTTGAATTATGCTTCCTCGTGTTCAATATCTAGGGCTCTTTGGCCTATATTACTTCGACACATACACTTGCATTTTACACGTATAGTTTAGTTGTGTCAAGTTTTTAGCACCATTGCTAGGGAAACATCATATTCAAGCACTACGAGTGAAGTAATAAACCGCTCTAGGCCACCTTCTTTATTTCTTTTTTTCTTTCCAAAGATGAATTGCAAATATTTTCTTAATTCAGTCACTAGTATCTCGTTACTTAATTGAATTTACAAATTTCAGGTACTATGTGTTACACAGAAGAAGAACAAACCATATGGGAGAGGATCAAGGCATCATACTTAACAACTCAGCTTGGGCCAATCAAGTGACAAGAAATAAATGTGGGAAGCTACAAGATTGATCCTAGGTTGGTGGCATTAGTGAAATAACAAGCTCTCCATGGCCACAATAATGAAGACCCAATGACTCACATAAGCAATTTTGTTGAAAGCTATGACATGGTAAAGATAGATAAGGTTCCCACCATTGTGATATACATGAAGTTGTTTCTATCGTCCTTGGTAGACCATGCTAAATCTTAGTTTTGTAACCTCAAGTTGGAATCCATAGAGACATGGGACCAGAAAATAGACACTTTCTTTGAGTGTTACTCCCCTCTACAGAAGATGAATGAATTGACATGAAAGATTTACAACTTCAAGGAATAAGCTAAAGATTCATACTCAAAGGCTTGGGAGTGATTTCATAATATGATGCAAAAGGTGTCTCACCATGGTTTAGATTTATATGGACAAGCAAAGACCTTCTATTATGGCCTACATTAGGGTGAGAGGACCACCGTAGATAGTGCAGGAGCTGGATTTTTCTTGAACAACAAACCTTATAGATGTTATGAGATCCTAAAGAGCATGGTTAAGAACCAGTCATGGGATGAAGAGAGAGAATGCCCGAAAACCTTTAAAAGCACTGAAGAATCGAAAGTCATCTCTGCATTGAATGAGAAGCTTGACCTTATCACCACGAAGTTGTGCCAGAAGGATGTAATATCATCTGGGGGTGAAGAAGAGAATTGTATGTATATGCACCAGTAGTACCATTAGGATAGGGGCCCTAGAATGATTGACAAAATTGATAACATGTTAGGAAAAATGGTGAACCAAAATGAAGCACTTATGGGTCAGACACAGTGGGAGCCGCAAAACCAAGGTTTCCAGATCTGCAACATTGGATATCAATTTTTTTAGTTGGCAGTAGAATTATCTTCCTTGAAGATGTCCATTCACCAAGGAGAACCTAGGGATGTAGTTGTGGCACATCAAAATCACAAAGCAAAATTCATCTCTATTGTCAAAGAGCGAGAACATCATACCAAGGAGGCACCCAAACAACACACTGAGGGGTCTGATTGGGTGTATGTGCCTAAAGTCTCATTTCCTTATAGTCTATTGGGATTATTAGGAGGATGCGTAATGCCAGTGGATAGTGCACTTCAATGTCCCATTCTTGTGAAATCACCAACTACAATTCCTGACAGGGTACCTATTCAACAAGAGAAGGTGAAGGTTTTACTATGTAGTGGAACAATCACATTCAATAAAGGGGCTCCCACAATTCAAAGGAACAACTATCAGTAACACCACCCATAGAGGATGTTCCTATTTCTACTCCAGGCAGTGGTGCTAAAGCAAGCTTAGGGGTGGAAGTTCATAAAGGGCCATATATTCCCCCACAAAAGTGAATGGAGAAGTCAGATGTGCCATACTCGAATAGTCAGAAACTGAGGAAAAAGGAAGAACAGTTCTAAAAGTTCTTGGAACATCTTTCAAAAGCTCCACATTAGTTTGCCATTGGTGGAGGCGATAGAGAAAATTCCTACTTATGGTAGATTTTTGAAAGATATCATCATCTGAAAGTGGCAGATTAAAGACACATATATTGTACAGGTTGATGAGGTGATGAGTGCACTGATCAATGGGAAGCTACCAAGGAAGAGGAAGGATCTAGGATGTTTCTACATTCCATGTACTATAGGTGGCAAACACTTCAACAAGGAACTATGGGATTTGAGAGTGAGTATTAATTTCATGCCTATTACCACCTTTTGGGAGTTAGGATTGAAGGAACCAACAAGAACATCCATGGAATTCGAGTTGGTAGATGGCTCTATTGTGAGGCCATATGGGATATGCAAGGATGTGTTAGTTAAGGTCGAAAAGTTCATCTATCCAGTTGACTTTGTGGTGATGGGCATGCACGAGATACAAGGGTCTGAGACGTTGCTAGTGAGGATGTTCCAAGCTACGGAAGATGTGATCACTTCCATTGGTAGATGCTATTTGACACTCATAATAGATGATGATAGATTGGATTTTAGACTTCCGCATGAATCTTCACCACCATCTCACAACAACCAGAGATGGGGAGGATCATTCATGTCGATCTTAGGACATTAAACAAGGGCACTTATTGGAGGCAACCCAATTTTATTTTTGTCATTTACTATTTGTTTAGATTTTTATCTTAGTTAAATTTCATCACATTTTTTTAGATTTTTATTGGATATAAATAAGGTACCTTGATGCTCTTATTTGATGTGCAGGCAGGTCCAAAGTTGGTACTACCAAGTCTAAACTCGGTACCACTGACTCCTTATCAGTTAAAATTTTGCACTCTCTCTAAAAAGTCGGTACAATCGACTTTCAAAGTCGGTACTACTGAAATTTTTCCAAAAAATCACATCAACCCTGAACCAAAGTCGGTACAACTAGTCCAAACTCGGTACTACCAAATTTTTTCAGCAAAAAGGTGACAAAAGCTACATGAATAACTTGTTAGCACCACCGATACACATGTCGGTGGGAATCAATTTTTAAAGCTCAAAGGAGAGTGAATGTCATATCTTGATGCCAAAAAGAAACAAATTAGTGGCATCTACAAGAGGGATATATGCTTGCACAACTTGTTCCAAAGATCCACCAATCATCCACCTCCACCACCGTTCAGAGCATCTGTTATACCCATTCCACCTCTGGGTTTGGATTTTTTACTATAAGGACATGGTCAAATTCAAGCTTAGGGGAGGTAGGTGTTGGAACGGCTTTATCTTCCCATTTTACTTGCTTTTAGTTTTTATTTTTGAAATTTGTAGCATCCACAATCTATCTAGTGTAAAGTGGAGCTTAAATTTTGTTTGTTCCTCCCAATTATCATGCGTGCTTTCAAGTTTATATTGGAAATTGAAAGTATTTTTGTGGGCTTAGTTGTGAGTACTTGAGTAATCTCACATAGAGGAAGTGTATGAGTTATTCATCTTATGGAAATTTGATATGAATGGACATCTTAATTATTCATGAAATTTGGATGAAGATGGGGTTTGAGCTTGAAATGATCAAACAGTTAACATGACCTAAAATTGAAGTTTAAGAAAGATACCCTAAGGTTACCCTATACACATGTCATTAGAGAGGGACATATCATAAATTCATGATAGGCTTTGTCTCTTAGTTATGTGATTCCACCCATCCTCCACTCATTGTTGACTCACCACCTTAAGATGAACAAGTACTCCAAATTATTTCTTCTTGTTGCATTACATGGTATATGTAACATCCCTGAACCGGGTTATGAACTAACCCTAGGTGTTTTGTTTAATTATGTAATTAGAAACTTGTGATTATCTTTTTGGTAGGTAATTAAAGCTTTTGAGGAACATATATTTCTATTTCTGCCCTTTTTAAACAATGTTATAATATTGTTTTGCTAATAGGGACTTATGTGCAAATTACCCAATTAGAGGAGTTAACCTGCAAATTTCACATGTTTAGATTTTCCTCGGATGATGAGACATCATAAGAATGAATGTTATGAAGTGTTATGGGTTCTCCAAGTTTGGGCACCAAGATGCAACTTGTGGAGCAATCCTTGTACTTTAAAACCCTAATTTTGGTGAAAAGTGCAATTTACCCAAAACCTGGGGTGCAACATGTAAAATATACCTTTTAGAGTATCTTTTATGACTCTTGGCATCAATTAGAGTAAAAGTGATGAAGAGAGCGCTTCATTTGACTAATCAAATAAGAAGGAAAACCCTTGTAATTAAATAACTAAGTTGTAAGCAAAATGGCCCTTTTTTGTGTGCAACATCGAAGGATGTTTGGCTTCTTTTCCTCTAAACCTTAGTTAAAGAAGGATTTTTGATTAAGTATAGAAAGGAGGGGCGTGTCCAAGAAGGAGAGAAGGACCCATATGAGAAATAGAAGAAAAGATTATCCTTATCTTGAAAACATGCCCAAAGTATATATACACCTTTCTTTTACAACCAAGGGATCATTTCCCTTTCTCTCTTCACTTATCTCTTGCTGTGGCCGACTAAGGAAGGAGCTCAGGATCAGAGGAGAATGGCCAAGTAGAGTTGGGTAAGCTTTAACCACTATCTAGCTCATATTCATGGAGGAAATCATGATACAAGGTTGGTTTGCTAGTTTTTCTTACTTAGTTCTTCTTTCTAGCCATCCTTTCCAACCAATTCTTGAAGAAGAAACCTTGGACGACCTGTGGAGCTCAAGCCACCATTAAAGCTTCGAAGCTTGGAGCTCTAGATCTGGTTCTAGGGCGGGTTTTATAACTCTAAACCCTTAAACTTTGTTATGCATCTTTCTTTCTTGCAAACATTGCTTGTTCTTCTTCCCTCCATCCTTCTTTGCACTCTTGCAAGAAAAACTGTGGAGAACAGGCCTTGATCTGGAGGTATAAGAAGGGGGCGTGAATGCCAATTCAACATTAGCAAACGGTCTTGTCCCCCCCTTGGCCAAACGGTTTGCAAAACCGTTTGGGACAAACGGTTTGCAAAACTGTTTGATGGGCAAACGGTTTCACAAGGTCGGTTGCAGAAAACGGTCTCCAAGACCATTTGGTTGAGTTGACCAAGGATTTTCCGTTTGATATTCCTGTGCATAATTATGTTGGTTAATAGCTCACCAAATTTGATAGGTTAACTCCCAAGGAATCATGAGTTGAAGGCTAATCAATTAGGTAAACCTAAATGGATTAAGTGTTGTTTTCCAACCTGATTAACTTGACCATTTTGGGAAAACGGTTTCAAAACCATTTTAGGGAGTTGACCAAAGGTTGACCGTTTGATATTCCTGTTCATAAGTATGTTGGTTAATAACTCACCAAATTTGATAGTTTAACTCCCAAGGAATCATGAGTTGAAGGCTAATCAATTAGGTAAACCTAAATGGATTAAGTGCTGTTTTCCAACCTGATTAACTTGACCTTTCTGGGGAAACGGTTTCAAAACCATTTGAGAGAGTTGACCAAGGGTTGACCTTTTGATATTACTGTTCATAATTATGTTGGTTAATAACTCACCAAATTTTATAGGTTAATTCCAAAGGAATCATGAGTTGAAGGCTAATCAATTAGGCAAACCCTAATTGGATTAAGTGCTGATTTTCAACTTGATTGATTTGACTTTTTGTGTTATTTAGCCCAAACAGTCTCAAGACCGTTTGGGGATCACCCAAACGGTCTCAAGACCATTTGGGGGTCACCCAAGATCGTTTGGAGGTCTATGGTTGGATATGGTTAAGAGTTTGAAGGACAAAATATATGGTGTTAACCCTAATCGGCTAAGTGCTGATTTTGCATTGAAATGAGTTGATGTTTTGGGTTGATTGACCCAAACGGTCGACCATTTGGGGATCACCCAAGAACATTTGGAGGTCTAGGGTTAAGCATGGTTGACCAATTGAAGGTCGAAAGGTACCAAATCACATTGTAATTAAGTGTTGATTTGATGATCAACTCAATAGCTCAAACCCTAATGATTTTTCACTAGAATCCAAGAGTTGGATGAGCAAAATGGTCTCAAGACCGTTTGGAGCTCATCCAAATGGTCTGAAGACCGTTTGGAGGTCACCCAAGACCATTTGGAGGTCTAGGGGTGAGTATGGTTAAGCAATTGATGATCCAATGATACTATGTTGGAGGGTAATCAATTGTTGATTTGGTGATCAATCCAATGATCCAAACCATAATTGGTTGACTTGGATTTTGATGATATGATCGGAAAATGGTCTCGAGACAGTTTGGAGGTCATCCAAATGATCCCAAGACCATTTGGGGTCAGGTAATGTCCAAATTGAATGATGGTTCAATGGGTTCAAATCAATTAGACCCACATTGAAAAATGTTGAAGGGTTATTGATTCCAAACCCTAATTCAATTGATTTAAACCCTAATTTATGATCAATTGAGGGTCAATTGAGGGTCAAATCAGTTCAAGATTGACCTATTAAACTAATTTGAAGTATGAGTATAGGTCCAATTGATGATTGGTTCCATGAATTCAATGATTGAAGGAATCAACATTGGAAACCCTAATTTCATTGGATACCTTATGTAATGGAGGTCCAATGTGATTGAATCGTTGAGAATTAAGATGATGAATGTTCTATTGATCCAATGATGATTAGTAATGATAATCAATGAAGGCACAAAGGTTGAAACCTTAATAGTACCTAAGTGATTAGTACCAATTAAGGGGTGAATTCCTAATTTCTCATAGGATCTATAACTTGATACACTATGTTAATCATAGTTGTATGTACTTGATTGAAGAGTTGATGTGACCTAATCAAGTTGAAAGGATGAAAGATTAGAATTCATATATAAATATGAATCATGTAGTGATCTTCGGTAGCACGACCGTGGTAGCCTTACTTTGCACGACCGTGCAAGGTGGCACGACCGTGGTGTTCTATGAATAAATTGAAAAGAATTGGTATTGTGATGATATTGTTATATATGCATGTCTTCAATTATGCTAATCATGCAGGTTGTTAGCAAGAGGTAATCATATCCATGTAAGGGTTATGATGTTTTATTCATTGAAAGCATGTTATAAACTTTATGAATAATGACATACTATGTTGCCTGGATTAAGAGGCAATATATAAGATTGATGGGTTGTAAGAGCCTTGAGTAATATTCACATTGTTACAATAAAGGTCATGTTGTTAGATGACTTATGGTGATCTAAGTGTTTGAACACCCCTACTTTTGAATCATATTGATGAAATGATTAAGAAATGAGATTCATATGATAACTTATGTGAGTTAAACTTGATACATTTAGTATTCTTCTTTTATAGCAGTGTTTTAATAGTTAAATGCTTGGAAACATGCTTGATGCTAAAAAAATGCTGAAATGTACTTAACTAATCAAGTATAATCATACCATATAGAGCCCTGATCATAGATCCATCATTGTCCGAAGCCAAATGATGGTGAAATAGGTTTTCCTAAGGGGACTCAAGGATCACATACTTTTGAGTATGTGGGGGATTATGGACGCGAATATCCTTACGTCCTAGTGCAGGAATTGATGTAGATGTATCTTAAATCTATCAAACCTTCACTATATGTTTATGCCGGGATGATGTATCACTAATCTCCCAAGGGAATCTTTAATGTCGCATCAATGAGAGATAAACAAGAGATCTTTCGATGACGAAGAGAGTACAGAACGACACTGTGACTCTAATAGCGAAGTGCCAAAATACCCTGGTAAGCTATTGTAGCAGAGACACGAGATGTCCTGCATGTTGATCCTCACACTGACTGAGGAAGATGAGGTCATAAGAATCCGACTCTTTTGATGACCTATGTATGATACCGATGCGACTTAGTAGTGATCGGTTGGAGTATGAGCGGCATACCTCATCTCCGCAGGGCATAATAATGTTTGTAAGACATAATCAACCGCGTAGCATAACTGCTTAGGTTGAACTATGAGAAACAATGATTGATGCTACTTTATTTATAAATGTTCTTGTCAAGTAACTAGTATACATATTCTTTATAATCCTTATTGAAATGATTGCTTAAGTAATTGTTGCTTTACTTAATCCTAAGCCTGTTGTTGAATGATTTAAGTTATTTTGCTTATATTATCCCTTTCTTTCTATAACAAAGCTTCTGGCAGAGAGTTATAACTCTCGCTGGGACAATTATTTAAAATTGTCTCACCCTGTAGGTTTCGACTTTTTAGGTGGACGCTGAGGACGAAGGAACCAATCTGAGAGTGAGCAATATCAACAACAACAACACCAGGAGCAACAATGACTCTCAGGTGGATACATTGACTGTCAAGTCCTGTAGATAGTATGTCTTATGTCATCTCTGTACTCTCAGGTCCTAGGAGTCAATAGGTCTGAGGTTTTTGGCTTTAAGCCTCGAGATTTCTTTTTATATCTTGCCTTGCACATGTGACATGGCAATGGATGTATAAAATTACTCGAGTGGTAAATGGAGAACCATGTTATAAACAAGTTATCATGTTTGCTTATAAAAGAGTTTTATGGTTTAATGATCTTCTTCTGAAAATTTTTAAATTTTTAGTGATTTTCATAATTCTGCTGCTAGTTAATCACTTCCGCTGAGTTTACATTGTGATTTATCGATTCGGTCGCCACAATTTAGTGGTATCAGAGCTCTAGGTTCGCTGAGTCTACAGAGACATAGGACTTAGGATGATGAGTCTATTCTTAGTGTCTTCCAGTATATCTAATAGTGTCTTCTACTCCTCAGGAGAAGAAGATAAATAAGGTTGTCTGGACCATACGAGGAGTATGTGGTAGAGAGTAGCATTGCTGCACCCCGAGAAGGTGCAAAAAACCCAGAGATAGAGAAACATGTACCTGAACCACCCCAGTTCAATCCAGTTGACATGGAGAACCCAACCGTTTAGACCATGTTTGGGAAGTTTATGACTTCCATGACACACATAACAGATAGGATGCCTATGCCTGCACCTAGGGTACCTAGCCAACCAGAAGGATAAGGAATCGACAAGACGTTTGCACGACTTCGCCGAGTTGGAGCAACTGAGTACTTTGGAATGGCTGATCCCACAGATGCCGACCTGTGGTTAACCGAACTAGAGAAGACCTTTAGAATCCTAAACATCCCAGAAGCTGAGAAGGTTAGACATGTTGTCTATCTTCTCAAAGGCAGTGTTGGGCATTGGTGGACCATGGAAGAGCAGAAGAGGCCTGGTGTGGAGGTTGCATGGGAAGCCTTCCGACGGGAATTTATTAATAGATATTTCCCTTAGACGTTCCAGGACGAGAAAATCTCTCAGTTCGAGAGGTTAAGGCAAGGTACGATGAACATTAGCGAGTATGAGGCTAAGTTCATGGAGTTGTTGCAGTTATGTCTGCATATGGCTGCTAGAGATGAAGAAAGGATCAAGCATTTTGAGAAGGGGTTAAACGCTGAGTTGACTACCCATGTATCTGCCCTAGAGAACAGAGAAAGGTTTCCTACCTTCATAGAGTCTGTTAGAAGGATAAAGAGGTCCATAGAAGATAAGAGGCAAACCCATAACAAGAGGATGTATCCTCAGTTCCAAGGATATTCATCCAGAGACTTTAAGAAGCCTAGATTTTCTATTCCTTCACCACCACCTAGACCCAGTGCTCAGACAGAGTGGACACCGAGTAGAGGTAGAGGACGAAGCCTACCACTACAAGGGGCTTGCAGTTCAACATCTATGTCAGTTACAGGACCACCCAGACCACAACAACAAGACAGAAGTTGTTATATATGTGGGATGATGGGGCATCAGATGAAAGACTACAGAGCTAGACCAGCGAGTGTAACCCAACCATAGAGGTAGGGTCAGCAAGGATCGCAGAGAAGATAGTTTCTAGGAGGAGCTAGAGGACGTGGACAAGCATCCCAAGCTGGATCGTCAACACCAAATCAACCACAAGCAACAACAAGATTCTATGCAATGAATCCACCTGATGCAGTGATCAACCCTCAGGTTGTGGCAGGTCAGATGGAATTGTTATATTCTGATATGTCTACATCCTGCATTGTATCTGTTTTGATTGATCCGGGTGCTACACACTCCTTTATCACTCGAAGGATGATTCGTAACTGCAATATGATAGTCAGTAATAGAGCAGATAGTCTGTTGCTAGAGACTCCATTGAGAGGGTCTGTTGTGTTACAGGAGGTATGCTCTTCCTGCATCCTTTTCTTTTCTGAACACCACATTCAAGTGGATCTTATACCACTTGTGATACATGGATTTAACATAATCCTTGGGATGGATACCTTGGAAAGGTATAAGGTTGTTTTGGATTGTGAATCCAAGCAAGCTGTGTTTGCTGATGAAAGCGACACATGGATCTTTCAAGGAGAGATAAATATTCTACCCACCTATCTTATGTCAGCTATGGTTGTTGAGAAGCTGATGAGGCAAGGATGTTATGCATTCTTGGCCGATGTGGTAGATACTACCATGGAAAGTCCTGACCCTACTGAAGTTCCTGTAGTCAAGGAATTTGAAGATGTATTTCCTGAAGAACTTCCAGGTGTACCACTGCCTCGGGAGATTGATTTTGAAATCAATTTGATCCCAGACACACAACCTATAACACAAACACCATATAGGATGGCGCTTGCTGAGATGGCAGAACTCAAGAAATAGCGGCAGGAGTTGGTTGAGAAGGGTTTCATCCAACTGAGTACTTTGCCTTGGGGTGCTCCGGTTCTCTTTGTTAAGAAGAAAGACAGATCTATGCGGTTGTGCATTGATTATAGACAACTAATCAAAGTATCAATAAAGAACAAGTATCCTCTGCCGAGGATTGATGATCTTTTTGACCAGTTGCGTGGTGCAACCATCTTCTCAAAGATAGATTTGAGATCAGGATATCACCAACTCCGTATTAACGATAGTGACATACCCAAGTCTACCTTTAGAATGAGGTATGGTCACTATGAGTTCACAGTTATGTCGTTTGGACTAATAGAATCTTCCGTCTTTTCCTCGATCAATGTGTTGTTGTATTTATAGATGACATTCTGATCTATAGTAGAGATGCTCAGCAGCATGAACAACATCTTCATCAGGCTCTAACTTTTCTAAGAGAATACAAGCTATATGCTAAGTTTAGCAAGTGTGAGTTCTGGTTACCAGAAGTATCTTTCCTTGGACACGTGATATCTGCCTCGGGTATTCGTGTTGACCCTAAAAAGGTAGAATCTGTCCTACAATGGGAAAAACCAAAGACACCGATGGAAATCTATAGTTTCTTAGGGTTGGCTGGTTATTACCGAAGGTTCATTAAGAACTTCAGTTCCATAGCCCTACCTTTGACTAAGTTGACCCAAAAGGATGTTCCTTTTGTTTGGAGTGATAAGTGTCAGCAATCCTTCCAGTTGCTGAAGGAGAGGTTGACAAGTGCACCTGTACTTGTGTTACCTGAGCAAGGAAAAGGTTACATAGTTTTCTGTGATGCCTCCAAGAATGGACTCGAATGTGTGTTAATGTAGGATAAACAAGTGATTTATTTTGCTTCTCGATAGCTTAAGAAACACGAGGAGAATTATCCAAAAAATGATCTGGAACTAGCTGATGTGGTTCATGCCTTGAAGATCTGGAGACACTATCTCTATGGAGAGACATTCCAGATTTTCACTAACCATAAGAACCTTAAGTATATCTTCTCTCAGCATGAACTTAACATGAGGCAACGTTGTTGGATGGAGTTAATCAAAAACTAAAATTGTACAATTGATTACCATCCAGGGAAGACCAATGTAGTTGCAGATGCTTTGAGTAGGAAATCAGCAACACCAGCCTTAGATAGGGCACAACTAAACTCTTTAGTATGCCCTAGGAGAGATATGCTTATCTCCTTAAGGCAAGACAATGTACAGTTGAAGGTGTCATTGTTAGCCGGGTTGTTAGCTGAGATGCATATAAAACCTACTCTGAGAGAGCAGATTAAAGAGGCACAGCAAATTGATGCTACAGTTCAACATATTAGATCAGAGTATGGTGATGAGAAACGAGATTGTTTCCATGACTATGATGACCAAGTAGCCTGTTATCATGGGAGGATGATAGTGCCAGATGTGGATAATTTGAGGAAGTTAAACTGGAAGAAGCTCATTATTCGATGTATGCTATGCATCCAGGAAGCACCAAAATGTATCGAAACTTAAAAGATATGTATTGGTGGCCTGGGATGAAGAAGGACGTTGCTGAGTTTGTTATATGGTGTCCTGTGTGTCAGCAAGTTAAAGCTGAACACCAAAAGCCTGCAAGAACAATGCAACCATGTCCCATACCACAGTGGAAGTGGGATCACGTAACCATGGACTTTGTTGTTGGCTTACCTAGGACAAGAAAAGGGTATGATTACATTTGGGTAATAGTTGATAGGTTGACAAAGACAACACATTTCTTACCTGACAAAACAACCTATTCTACTGAGAGGCTAGCAAAGTTGTATATTCAGGAGATAGTGCAACTGCACAGAGTTCCAGTCACTATAGTTTCAGACAGGGGTCCCCAATTTATGAATCGTTTTTGGGAACAACTTCATAAAGCTTTAGGCACCCCGTTAAGGTTTAGTATAGCCTTTCATCCTCAGACTGATGGATAGTCTGAAAGGACTATACAGACCTTAGAAGACTTGTTGAGAGCATGTGTTCTTCAGTTTACAGGGAGTTGGGATCTGCACCTAATCTTGATAGATTTTGCCTACAACAATAGCTATAAACATAGCATTGACATGGCACCTTATGAAGCTTTATATGGTAGATGTTGTAGATCACCCCTATGTTGGTATGAAACCGGTGAATATCAACTGTTAGGTCCTGATTTTGTGCAGCAGACCACAGAAAAGATCAAAGTAATACAACAATAGATCAAGACTACACAGGATAGGTAGAAATCTTATGCTGACAAGTGTCATAGACCTTTGGAGTTCTAGGTTCGAGATAGAGTGTATCTCAAGGTCTCACCTTGGAAGGGAGTTCTAAGGTTTGGAAGGAAAGGGAAGTTAGCTCCTCGGTTTATGGGGCCTTATCCAATCATTGAACGGATTGGAAAAGTAGCCTATAAACTAGAGTTTCCACCAGAGTTACAGAAGTTACACCCTGTGTTTCACGTTTCTATGCTGAGGAAATGTCACCATGATACAGAGTCAGTTCTACAACCTATGGAATTAAAATTGAATGATGATATGTCATACGAGGAAGGACCATTGTCAATCCTTGATAACAGAATTAAAAAGTTGAAAAAGAAAGATATAAGTCTTGTTAAAGTCCTCTGGAATCACCGTGGTGTTGAAGAAGCCACATGGGAACTAGAAGAAGAGATGAGAAGGAAATACCCTGCTCTTTTCTCTTAATATGTTTTGTTGATTTCGGGGACAAAATCCTTGTAAGGGGTGGATAATTTGTAACATCCCTGACCTGGGTTATGAACTAACCCTAGGGTTTTTTTTAAATTATGTAATTAGAAACTTGTGATTATCTTTTTGGTATGTAATTAAAGCTTCTGAGGAACTTATATTTCTATTTCTGCCCTTTTTAAACAATGTTATAATATTGTTTTGCTAATAGGGACTTATGTGTAAATTACCCAATTAGAGGAGTTAACTTGCAAATTTCACATGTTTAGATGTTCCTATGATGATGAGACATCATAAGAAAGAATATGACGAAGTGTTATGGGTTCTCCAAGTTTGGGCACCAAGATGCAACTTGTGGAGCAATCCTTGTACTTTAAAACCCTAGTTTTGGTGAAAAGTGCAATTTACCCAATAAAATATACCTTTTATAGTATCTTTTATGACTCTTGGAATCAATTAGAGTAAAAGTGATGAAGAGAGCGCTTCATTTGACTAATCAAATAAGAAGGAAAACCCTTGTAATTAAATACCTAAGTTGTAAGCAAAATGACCCTTTTTTGTGTGCAAATTAGAAGGATGTTTGGCTTCTTTTCCTCTAAACCTTAGTTAAAGAAGGAGTTTTGCTTAAGTATATAAAGGAGGGGCGTGGCCAAGAACGATAGAAGGACCCATATGAGAATTAGAAGAAAAGATTGTCCTTATCTTGAAAACATGCCCAAAGTATATATACACCTTTCTTTTACAACCAAGGGATCGTTTCCCTTTCTCTCTTCACTTATCTCTTTCTGTGGCCAACTAAGGAAGGAGCTCAGGAGCAGAGGAGCACGTCCAAGTAGAGTTGGGTAAGCTTTAACCACTATCTAGCTTAGATTCATGGAGGAAATCATGATACAAGGATGGTTTGCTATTTTTTCTTACTTAGTTCTTCTTTCTAGCCATCCTTTCGAACCAATTCTTGAAGAAGAAACCTTGGACAACATGTGGAGATCAAGCCACCATTAAAGCTTCTAATCTTGGAGCTCTAGAGCTGGTTCTAAGGCGGGTTTTATAACTCTAAACCCTTAAACTTTGTTATGCATCTTTCTTTCTTGCAAACGTTGCTTGTTCTTCTTCCCTCCATCCTTCTTTGCACTCTTGCAAGCAAAACCATGGAGAACAGGCCTTGATCTGGAGGTATAAGAAGGGGGCGTGAATACCAATGCTACTTTAGCAAATGGTCTTGTCCCCCCCTTGGCCAAACGGTTTGCAAAACCGTTTGGGGCAAACGGTTTGCAAAACCGTTTGAAGGGAAAACGGTTTCACAAGGTCGGTTGGAGAAAATGGTCTCCAAGACCGTTTTTTTGAGTTGACCAAGGGTTTACCGTTTGAGATTCCTGTTCATAATTATGTTGGTTAATAACGCACCAAATTTGATAGGTTAACTCCCAAGGAATCATGAGTTTAAGGCTAATCAATTAGGTAAACCTAAATGGATTAAGTGCTGTTTTCCAACCTGATTAACTTGACCTTTTTGGGAAAACGGTTTCAAAACCGTTTTAGGGACTTAACCAAGGGTTGACCGTTTGTGATTACTGTTCATAATTATGTTGGTTAATAACTCAACAAATTTGATAGGTTAACTCCCAAGCAATCATGATTTGAAGGCTAATCAATTAGGTAAACCTAAATGGATTAAGTGCTGTTTTCCAACCTGATTAACTTGACTTTTTGGCCCGGTTTCAATACCATTTTAGGGAGTTGACCAAGGGTTGACCGTTTGATATTCCTGTTCATACTTATGTTGGTTAATAACTCACCAAATTTGATAGGTTAATTCCAAAGGAATCATGAGTTGAAGGCTAATCAATTAGGCAAACCCTAATTGGATTAAGTGCTGATTTTCAACTTGATTGATTTGACTTTTTGGGTTATTTAGCCCAAACGGTCTCAAGACCGTTTGGGGATCAGCCAAATGGTCTCAAGACCGTTTGGGGGTCACCCAAGACTGTTTGGAGGTCTATGGTTGGATATGGTTAAGTGTTTGAAGGACAAAAGATATGGTATTAACCCTAATCGGCTAAGTGCTGATTTTGCATTGAAATGAGTTGATGTTTTGGGTTGATTGACCCAAACGGTCTCAAGACCGTTTGGGGATCACCCAAGACCATTTTGAGGTCTAGGGTTAAGCATGGTTGACCAATTGAAGGTCTAAAGGTATCAAATCACTTTGTAATTAAGTTTTGATTTGATGATCAACTCAATAGCTCAAACTCTAATGATTGTTCACTAGAATCCAAGGGTTGGATGATCCAAACGGTCTCAAGACCGTTTGGAGGTCACCCAAGACCGTTTGGAGGTCTAGGGGTGAGTATGGTTAAGCAATTGATGATCCAATGATACTAAGTTGGAGGGTAATCAATTGTTGATTTGGTGATCAATCCAATGATCCAAACCTTAATTGGTTGACTTGGATTTTGATGATATGATGGGAAAACGGTCTCAAGACCGTTTGGAGGTCATCCAAATGATCCCAAGACCATTTGGGGTCAGGTCATGTCCAAATTGAATGATGGTTCAATGGGTTCAAATCAATTAGACCCACATTGAAAAATGTTGAAGGGTTATTGATTCCAAATCCTAATTCAATTGATTTAAACCCTAATTCATGATCAATTGAGGGTCAATTGAGGGTCAAATCAGTTGAAGGTTGACCTATTAAACTCATTTGAAGTATGAGTATAGGTCCAATTGATGATTGGTTCCATGAATTCAATGATTGAAGGAATCAACATTGGAAACCCTAATTTCATTGGATACCTTATGTAATGGAGGTCCAATGTGATTGAATCGTTGATAATTAAGATGATGAATGTTCTATTGATCCAATGATGATTAGTAATGATAATCAATGAAGGCAAAAAGGTTGAAACCTTAATAGTACCTAAGTGATTAGTACCAATTAAGGGGTGAATTTCTAATTTCTTATAGGATCAATAACTTGATACACTATGTTAATTATAGTTGTATGTACTTGATTGAAGAGTTGATGTGACCTTATCAAGTTGAAAGGATGAAAGATTAGAATTCAGATATAAATATGAATCATGTAGTGATCTTCGATAGCACGACCGTGCAAGGTAGCACGGCCGTGGTAGCCTTACTTTGTACGACCGTGCAAGGTGGCACGACCGTGGTGTTCTATGAATAAATTGTAAAGAATTGGTATTGTGCTAATATTATTATATATGCATGTCTTCAATTATGCTAATCATGCAGGTTGTTAGAAAGAGGTAATCATAGCCAGCTAAGGGTTATGATGTTTTATTCATTGAAATCATGTTATAAACTTTATGAATAATGACATACTATGTTGCCTGGTTTAAGAGGCAATATATAAGATTGATGGGTTGTAAGAGCCTTGAGTAATATTCACATTGTTACAATCAAGGTCATGTTGTTAGATGACTTATGGTGATCTAAGTGTTTGAACACCCCTACTCTTGAATCATATTGATGAAATGATTAAGAAATGAGATTCATATGATAACTGATGTGAGTTAAACTTGATACATTTAGTATTCTTCTTTTATAGCAGTGTTTTAATAGTTAAATGCTTGGAAACATGCTTGATGCTAAAAGAATGCTGAAATGTACCTAAATAATCAAGTATAATCATACCATATAGAGCCCTGATCATAGATCCATCATTGTCAGAAGCCAAATGATGGTGAGACAAGTTTTCCTAAGGGGACTCCTGGATCACATACTTTTGAGTATGTGGGGGATTATGGACGTGAATATCCTTACGTCCTAGTGTAGGAATTGATGTAGATGTATCTTAAATCTATCAACCCTTCACTATATGTTTATGCCGGGATGATGTATCACTAATCTCCCGAGGAAATCTTTAATTCCGCATCGATGAGAGATAAACAAGAGATCTTTCGATGACGAAGAGAGTACAAAATGCCACTATGACTCTGATAGCGAAGTGACAGAATACCGTGGTAAGCTATTGTAGCAGAGACAAGAGATGTCCTGTATGTTGATCCTCACACTGACTGAGGAAGATGAGGTCATAAGAATCCGACTCTTTTGATGACCTATGTATGATACCAATGCGAATTAGTAGTGATCGGTTGGAGTATGAGCGACATACCTCATCTCCGCAGGGCATAATAATGTTTGTAAGACATAATCAACCGCGTAGCATAACTGCTTAGGTTGAACTATGAGAAACAATGATCGATGTTACTTTGTTTATAAATGTTCTTGTCAAGTAACTAGTATACATATTCTTTATAATCCTTATTGAAATGATTGCTTAAGTAATTGTTTCTTTACTTAATCCTAAGCCTACTGTTGAATGATTTAAGTTATTTTGCTTATATTATCCCTTTCTTTATATAACAAAGCTTTTGGCGGAGAGTTATAACTCTCGGTGGGACAATTATTTAAAATTGTCTCACCCCGTAGGTTTCAACTTTTTAGGTGGATGCCGAGGATGAAGGAACCAATCTGAGAGTGAGCAGTATCAGCAGCAACAACTCCAGGAGTAGTAGTGAATCTCAGGTGGAGATACTGACTGTCATGTCCTATAGATAGTATGTCTTATGTCGTCTTTGTACTCTCAGGTCCTAGGAGTCAGTAGGTCTGAGGTTTTTGGCTTTTAGCCTCGAGATTTCTTTTTGTATCTTGCCTTGCACAGGTGACATGGCAATGGATGTATAAAATTACTCGAGATGTAAATGGAGAACCATGTTATAAAAAAGTTATCGTGTTTTCTTATAAAAGAGTTTTATGGTTTAAAGATCTTCTTATGAAAAGTTTTAAATTTTTAGTGATTTTCATAATTCTGCTGCTAGTTAATCACTTCCACTGAGTTTACATCGTGATTTATCGATTTGGTCGCCACAGTATAATAGGTGGCATGATAAGTTAGTTTGCTTTTATTGCATTCATTACAAAAATGAGAAAAATATATATACCCAGTTGTGTACTTCAACAATTTATGTACACATCATTCTAGTTGCGTAAACAATTACTTGTAGATCACATGCATTTTTCATCATTCATTGCTATATCATGTGGGCATCATTTTCCTTCAAAATTTGAGTGCCGGGATACACACCCATTCCCTCAGAATAAAAGAAAAAAATGAATGATATGTAGTACAGCCCAAGCATAACGTTCTATCATGCTAAAATAATTGGCCAAAAAAAAAAAAGGAGTTTGTTTATGATTTAAAGTTTAGAGCGGTAAAGGATGCCCTCAACTCTTCACAAAAATGAGGGAAACATACACATGATGCATTCTTTTCTTCAAATTTTTGTTCGTCCAATTGACAACATCTTTTGATTCATGCATCATTCAACCAAGAAAGTAGACACTAGGACTCATGCATTTCTCATTCTTTTCGCCATATAGGTTCATTATGCTTTATTTTGCATAAATGATTTGGATGTGCTTGTGATTCTTCAATTACCCCCCATTTCATACCATTCATTGGTCTTATTGGTAGGCCACTCAAATGATCTATTCTCCTCATTCATTTTTATATGGAGAACTGCTACCAAGTAGATTTATAGTTAGGAAAGAGAAATGTAGAATAGGGAATCACATAATGCACCAAGTGAATGCCTGATTGATTATGATGTTAACTACTCTCTTGATAGTGTTCATTGATCAAAGGGTGGACAACTTTTATGGAAATTTTTGGTCGCTACAGAGCAGTTGATTGTTCAGTGATCAACGAAGGCCAGTTTGGGACCGCCAAGTGGGAGTAGTTGAGAAATGAAGTTCATATTCCTTGTCCTTTTTCTGTCTTGTCTCAAACACATTTGAGAGTGTGTTTCCCGAGGATGAGCAACATTAAAGCTTAGGGGAGTTTGATGCAATGTACATTTGTCATTTTAATAGGCTATATTTATGTTGATTATTGTGCACTTACTATTCATTTTCATATTAATTTGTGCATGATTTATTAATATTAGCATGTGTTACTAAATTGCATCAAATATGCATAATTTTAATGTTTTTGAATGATTTATTTTATTTCAAGTACTTATGTACATTTTGTGTGATTTCAAGACCACAAGAGTCTTGCAGACTTGGTACTACCGACTTTAAAAGTCATTCTACCAACTTTGCATTAGAGACAGAGTGGATTAGATTCCTAGAATCGGTACTACCAGGTTCAAAAGTTGGTATACTACTGAGTCTGACCAATCAAGAAGTCCAGAAAATCAAGTTTAAACCAACAGTTGATGATTTATTTCACCCTCAGTCACTTGTATGACTTAAGGGGAGTTTGTCCAGATCTAAGTAATCACATTCTTTTCCATTGCAAGATGGCAGTGGCACGGGAGAGAAGAAACGAGGAGGAGAACTACACGTTCGGGAAGTTCTGGGCATGTTTGGTGGGCATAAATTGTAGATTGTGGATTCGTTCATCGACGTGGAGTGTCCTAATCATGTTTCTCCCAGGGGTTCATCAGTTTTCTATGTTCTCCATATTTTACCTTCTTCCTAGCATGTTTTTCCCATGGAAACCATGAGGGGCTAATCCCCGTGTTCTTTAGGACCCAGGAGTATCCCGGTTGTACATTGTATATGGATCGTTTTCATTAATATATTGTTTTCTCCTTATTCCTGGGTATGTTTCTATGAAATCATATTGAATTGTCGATGTTGTGCACCATTGGTGATTAATTTCATCCTTAATAACTTCAGGAGAAGGATTAAGGATTGGAAATCCATTGTAACACACATTTTATATCGCCCTTTGGGGAAGGTGGCTTACGGACGTGAAGACATTACCCCAAGATTATTCATAAAGTACTTAACTAATCAACTAATTCCTATACATATGGGATTGGCATTAGCATAGGTAGTGAACTACACTACGGGAGTGGGTAGTTCATGCAATAGGCTCGTTGTCCAGGAGAGGGAGGAAAATATATTAATCTTATATTAAAATTGAAGTGTCAATCATTATGAAACCATAGTCCTAGAGAATGTCTTCTCATTGTGATCACCACCCATTAAATTAGTTTTCTTTCTTGCAATTAGTTTAATAACTCTTAAATCAAAGTTTTCTTCAACTTAGCTGATTGAAAGCTGTTAGTGGTAGTTTCTTGATTCACGTTTCCCCGTGTTCGATGTCTGGGCTTGTTTGGCATGTATTACTTCAACACATACGCTTGCATTTTACACGTACTGTTTAGTTGTGTTAAATCCCTTATTTAAAATTAAAGTAAAATAATTAGTGGCATCATCTCAAGTCAGTGTCAATGAAATTTGTCTCATGGCTAAGATTAAAAGAAGGCATATATGACAGTTGTTGGTCAAATGATGTTCTAATTATCTCTGTATAAACCAAAGTGGGGAGGCCACCTAGAGGCATATCATTTAGGAGAGATCACAATGGAGGCATCTCATATGGAGGATATCCCATTGGATGTCCTAGGCAGAACTAGAGCCAAGAAGGAGGAGACAAAGTGGCCAAAACTACCTTTTAGGGGTTTTATATGGCTTTCTTCTCCTCCCTCCCTTCTTTTTATATTTGTTGGGTGTGTGGGGCGAGATTCATTCATTGGGATCAATCATACTTGTACGAACTAGAGCCCAATAAGGAGGAGACAAAGTAACCAAAACTACCTTTTAAGGGTTTTATATGGCTTTCTTCTCCTTCCTCCCTTCTTCTGATCATTGTTGGGCATGGGGGCTAAACCCATTATTTAGGATCAAAGAGTATGTATGCACATTTATATTTTTATTCAATACAATAGATTTTTTTTCTTCAAATTTTTATATGAGAAAAGCTTAAATGCATAATTTATGGTTAATCACAACAAGTTTGTAATGGATTGTTAATTATTGTGAAAGAG
This sequence comes from Alisma plantago-aquatica, assembly GCA_963693085.1. NCBI lineage: Eukaryota > Viridiplantae > Streptophyta > Magnoliopsida > Alismatales > Alismataceae > Alisma > Alisma plantago-aquatica. The sequence goes on from OY856413.1 coordinate 202,356,186, forward strand.
GGGTTAATAGTTAGAAAATTTGTTACCATCACATTCAATAATATGTTGCAGTAGTAGGCAAACCATTGTGAAGTAAGTTTGTAGTTATTTTTCTTATTATTTAGTCTCTTATACTCATTTTACAAAAGTAGATTAGTAAATAGTCTATATAGTGAGATATTTACAAAAGTATGTAGTACAAGATACAAAGCTTAATCCAAGATGGTAAAATAACTCAGACTGTTTTTATAGAATACATACATAGGTTCATAATATGCTTAAACTGCTATCCTAAATAATGCATCCCTTAAATCTTCCATACACGACTTTCGTTAGTTTCAATACACATTCTTACTTTTTAATCAACCAATCGACTCATTTTTAAGGTTTAGTGGATTTCTTTTAGTTAGTAGCAGTTTCTAGTAGTCCCATTTCCTTAAGTTTGACATTCAGTCCTCATTGAGTCTCTTTACTACCTTGAAACGTACACTCACGTTTAATGCACACACTCAGATCGTGTCAAGTTTTTAACATTGTTTCTGGGGAATAGGTAATGCTCACACTATGAGTTATAAAAACAACTAAGCTAGGGTATTTTTATTTTCCTTTTTAAATTCATATGCTAAATCTTGCTATTAAAATACATTGTCATATCAGTTTAAAAAATAATTTCTATATTTTTGTAAAAATTCATTTTCTTTTTTGTGGTTAAAATGGTTGAATGTATTTGATTTACAAAACAATTTTGTATTGTGTAGGTATTTGAGCACATTGGGGGCATAACGAACGAGTGAATTGATGATTGAAATGAAGAACCAAATGAAGATGTTGACAATGCAGTTGGGGACCTTGAATCTAAATAGAGATCTAGTTTATGAAGATTACATCTAATTGGTGAAGGAGAATAATTATAACATCAAGATAAACTATGGTTGCAAGATTACTATTTGTGTTGGATGGGTCAAGTTTTGTTTCAAAAACACCCATCAAAGGTGCACCAATAACACAACTGTCAAAACAAAGATGACAGTCTGAGTGACATTCTTGGAAAATTCATAACCAAGATAGATTCATATTTTAATCAATCTAAGAGGGAACAAAAAGGCTTGGGATCTCAAATTTGAACTATAGGGATTCAAAATTCATAGATGTGCACATTAGGCTTGTATAAGACAAGAAAACGTGTTTTATATGGAAACATGGAATCAAAACACCAACAATAGTAAGCCAAAAGTATTTCTACCTATAGTGATAATGTATGTGACATTGAAGAGATACAAGATCCATCAATTACCCTTATGGTTCCAAGACAAAAGAAGTGTGTTTCCATTTGCAATAAGAAGACTTGTTCTACCAAAGAGACTACAAATCTGTATAGCATGCTATGGATGCAACTCTTTATGCGACAAACCCCTATTCCCAATAGATATTAGGGAGACCTATGGGAATATGGAAACCTAAGAATTGTGATCACATAAGCGCTTCAACCATTGTAACAAGTTTGTGTGGAAGCAAATAAATTCTAGCTGCATCGGTTTTGCAAGGGGATTCCCCTAAAGAATCCAATGATGCCATGTCTATTTCCCTAGTTTAAGAGGAGGTGTCCATGCAATAATAGAAGATGAATGTATTCCATAGTGGAACAATCATACTTAAGAAGAACACACATATATATAGAAGGCGAAGCCACAAAAAAAATCCAGTCATGACATATAATATAGAGGGTGGTGTTGATTAAATTTCAAGAAGTAAAGGCCCTAAGGAGATATATGTTCGTCCATACCAGAGAACCACCTCTTCAATTCCATCAATAGATGCAACATAAGTGAGTTTTCCTAATCATTCGAATCCAAGAAAGAAGAAAAGTAAATTCCAAAAATTCATGGACATCTTCATTTTGCTCCTGATTAATATAGTACTGAGGGATGTCATTGAGAGAACCCCACAATGTGGGAAGTTTCTAAAGGATATCCACTAGTACATAACCAGCCTTTAGTGTCGGTTATTTAAGGCCTTTAGTGTCAGTTTTAATGTGACACCTATGTCGGTGCCGCTAAAAGGCCAACTGTTAGGCGTCGGTTCTCAAACCGACGCCACAACCCTTCGCGCGTCGCCGAAAATGTGCCAACAGGGGGGTATAGGCATCGGTTATTAGCTTTGAAACTGACGCCATAAACCTTCACACCATAGAAAGGGCACCATTTGGGGCACTATCGACGTCGGTTTATTAGTGAAAACTGACTCCAGCTCACCTACTGCCACGGTCGTGCTGGCCAGCACGACTGTGTTGTCTGGCCCGCTGCCACGGCAGTGCTGGCCAGCACGGTCGTGGTGTCTAGCCTCATTAGGGAAATCAACGTCGGTTATTGAGAAACGACACCACATCACATGCATTAGACGTCGTTTATAATTATTTATCCGATGATGTAACCATTTGTTGTCAGTTATAAACAAATAACCGACGCCTATTGCAATTTTTTTTATCAGTCTGCAGACCTGCTGTGACTAGTCGCAGGATGAGAAACCTACAGTTCAGTTATGAACTGCAGGTTTTACGACATCCATTGATATCATCCAATAACAGGCCACAAACCTGTAAAATTAACAACATTAATTTTCACACATTTAGCAACCTGCAGTTCCATTCTATTTTCACACATGTAGAAACATTCATGTAGCAATCTGCAGTTCCATTCATTTTCATATTCACACATGTAGAAACAATCATATAGCAACTAATTCACACATGTATAAACATTTATACACATGTAGAAACATTTATACATGTAGAAACATTCAAACATATTATAATTCAAAAATTCATTTACAAAATATCATTCTTTAGTCATTATTCGCTATCAATATCCCAATTATATGTTAAAACCCCCACTACTTGTATGGTTGTTGCCCATTCTTCTCTTACATCATTTAATTCTTCCGTCATATAGGGAGCATTTACATATGGTAAGGCCTTTCCTGTAGTGGGTCGGTTTTAAACACCTGCAAAGAGAATGATGTATATATATAATTAATAATATATAAATAAGATTGATATATTTCATATTATCTAATGAGACTATATATAATACCTTAGGAATGGTATCGATGTCCATTGCGACATATTTGATAATCATGTGCATAAATCACATCACATAATATGCACATGCCCATCTGTTGTCTTGTGTAACACACTATAAATTGAAACATACAAAATATTAAAAAATACAACTAATTAAGCACTGTTCACATAAATAATATATGCATTGCAATTGGGAACTTACTTCCACATTCTTCCAAATTATTTGTTGGTTCTTTTTCCTAGGGACCTTTTCTCGAGCCTTTTTGAACTCATCTAAACCCCTACATGTTAATGTAACACAGTACATTGCATAATTAAATAGTAATGTAATAACATATGTTAACGGATATGAAAATGAAATATTTCTCACTGGAATAATGCCATTTTCATTTTGTGTCCATATTTTGAATTCAATTTAGTCCCCTTAGGATCTAGATAATAGACAGTGAACATCTCGGGGACAATAACTAGTAACTCCCAACGCATACGACTAGAGGTAAAAAAAATAAAAAATTAATAACTCAAAATCCAAAATAAAAATGTAATTTTCTTAAGTCCAAATTATAATAAGCAAAGTAAACTTACTCCACATTGAATGGAGCTATTATCACCGTATTCTTATTTTGACCAAAATTTGTAAAAGCATCACAACAGTATTGTTGAACTGATGGAGGGTCTTTAGCTACTAGACTAATCAAAGATGGAATAAAAAATCCTACATGTTCGAATGAAAAATATGCACATATCTAGTCTAAGTAGCTACAAAACATGTATTATGTATGCATTAATAAATAAGAAACCATATCACCACATCCTACACAAGATATATGGATGTATAAAGAAGATCTCACCTTATCCATAGCTCTATCACAGATGTATTCAGCCAATCATATCGAAACAACTCAAAAATATCTTGTATAAATAGATTGCTTTCGTATGATTGACCTGCAACATCCGCATCTATAGTAATAGTTATAAGGCAATTTATATCATGTTCGCCTAACCATATTGCCATACCCCTACAATTAGGACCTAACAGGATAGGTAGGTCCTGTGGAACCCAACTTGGTAATGTAGCAGGTGGAGGTGGAGGCCTAGATGCTCTGGGTGTCTTCTTTCTAACCTGTATATATATATAATTTCAGATCTATTGACATCATATACACACACTAACAATTTAACGTATGTAAATTTATCATACAATTTTAGTATAGAGGACATCCACTTTTAGCCACAATATCACACCGCCTTCTGCCTTACCAAGCGTTTCACAATATGGGTGGGCATATGCCAATGGAAGATCCATCCAATTGGGGAATATACGTACCAGGCTCACACGAACGCAACCAGCTGGTAATGGAGAGCCATGAAACATTTCCCCTGGTAGGGATGGGTAAGCCGACGCCTATGGAATGACACATTCTTTACTTTTTAGACAACATGGCTTCAACCCCTACAAATTTTTGTGTAAAGAATGTTATATACATATATACATATCATCTTGAAAACATATCATCTTGAAAAGACTAGTTACTATGTCATAAAAATACTTACATTGGATGTGCTAGGTGGTGGGTCTACAGGATTACTCCCAACCTTTGCAGTAGGAGTAGAGCAGGATGCCATATGTACTGTCTGCTGAGTGGCAGTCAAAGATGCCTGCCACTTGCTCATTGCTTCTTCGAGTTTCCTATCAACTAACTTATCTACCTATACATGGGTAAAATAAATGTTAACTTCTAATTATTGAATTCTCTTTTACAGTAACATTATAAAGAAAGAATAGGTTACCTTTTCTTATGAAAGTCATGCTTTTGGGACATGTTTACATTGGGATGGCCCAAAGAACACTTTGCTGCCCACACACTAGCGCCTGCAGCCCTAACACGTCGAGGATGCTCTGGGTTACTCAGAGAAACTGTCAATTCATCCCTTGTGCCCTCAAGGATGAACTTTCCTTGTTTCCTCAGCTTGTGCAGCTCCCGCTAATCGCCAACAGAAAAATTTGTAATTAAGTAAACACCAAAAATAATTAATATTCGAACGATTACTCTAAGAGTTGTATTTTACCATTTTTGCAGCTGCCTCAGCAGTTGCGGGCTTCCTTATTTCTCCCTTCTTATTTTGCCTCCCAGCTATCCAGACATCATGGCGAGGCAGTGGTGTGGAACCTATAGTAGAGGACTCTTGAGTAGAAGCAGACTAAGCATTAGACTTAGCCTGTAGTCTTTGGCGAATGCCTGCATACCCCTTTGGACCCATTGTGTGGTCATGCACATTCAGTGCACACCTTGCCTTTTGTGCCTCACTGAGGGCCTAGTTAGGTAACACTAAATGTTAATCATGAAGAGGTGAATACAATGTATATTAATTAAATTGTGAGTGATGCCTAATACCTTGAATTCATCACTTTGTCTTGAAGCAACAAACACATCCCATTCTTCTTGGTCCAGGAAGTTCCACTATTCAGTGGTGGTCTTCTTCTTCTTGTCACCTTCTTTTATGATTTCTCAGGTGAGATTTGTCCTATAGTTCCTTAGGACTCTCCCACAGTGTTGCATCACGCATTTACGATGCAACTTTTCATCCAATTCAAATATATTCTGTAAAATAGAATTGATATTAACTAGTATCCAAAAAATTAGTAATCTACAAAATTGAATTGCTAGTTAATAATAACTCACGCATAAATCCATCCATATTACATCTTTCTTCCCCTTATGAACTTTATGCCAAGAATCTATCTTACAACCGCAATGGCTACGAGTAACATACCCAAGATATGAAACAAACGAATTGCGATTCACTCCAATTGCATTTCCTACATTATCAAAATCCACAACAAGTTTGGGTCCATTGCCCCTTTGTGCTATTAACTTCTTCATCATAGTGATGCCCCTTCTCTTGTCAACTTTTTGGTGCTACTGATCAAGTGCCTCAAGTGCTTCAGAGGGTACATGTGCATCATCAACCTAAAATTTGACAAAATAAACACACTTACAGGATATACCTATAAATGGACATGTACATATAAATATATGATATATTTTTAAAACTTACATTGTGAGACAGCACATTGATGTCCTCACCCTCATAGTAATCATCATCATGCTCATCAAGAGAATGCTCAGCGATCTGAAAGTCCACATTCATATTGTAAAGTTCACATTGTAAAGTAATTCACATTGTAAAGTTCACATACACATTGTAAACTAATTCACATTGTAAAGTTATTCACATTGTAAAGTTCACATTCACATTGTAAAGTAATTCACATTGTAAAGTTCACATTCAAAAAAATAAAACATATAAAAAAATATAAACATGCCTCTAATATTGCGAGCTTTTATCAATTAACAACCCTTCGTTGTGATCTCCGTGCACATACAAGTCATCATTATATTCAATATTTGCTGGTGTTGGCAACCCAACTGAGAATGGACTGGAGTCATCATACTTATCATAGTACTCTTCTTCATCTATAGGATATTCAATGAACTGACTTTTACCATGAAGAACAACCGACCATTTATCAATTGTAGGATCATCAATATAAAATACTTGTTTCTCCTATGATGCCAATATGAATGGTTCACCCTTCTCGCCAATCTTCACATATAGGACACACTTTAGCTCCTTTGACACTATATCCAGACAAATTCCCATATGCTGGAAAGTCATTAATAGTGCAAAAAAACATAGCATGCAAACGAAATGTCTCTCTTTGTGAAGCATCATAGGTCATCACACCTTCACACCAGAGTTTCTTTAAGTCATCAATCAGAGGTTCAAGATAAACATCGATATCATTTCCATGTTGTTTAGGGCCCGATATCAACAAAGACAGCATTATGTACTTATTTTTTATTACACAGCCAGGGAGGAAGATTGTATGAAACAAGCATGATTGGCCAAGTGCTATGTTGGCTGCTCAATGTCCCGTACGCATTCATCCCATCTATACAAAGCCCAAGTCTTAGATTCCTGACTTCGTCACCAAATTCAGGGTACAATAGATCAATCTTCTTCCACTGTGGGGAATCAAACGCATGTCATAGGATCTCATCATTATTTTTCTTAACATTTGCATGCCACCTCAAATTCTTCGCATCTATCGGATTGGAAAAGAAGCATTGAAACTGTGATATTATAGGTAGATACCACATCACCTTGGCAGGAGAACCAATTTTGGACTCCCCCGAAGTCGTCAATTAATATTGTGATGCACCACATTTTGGACAATCTATCAAATCCACAGTCCTTTTGAAATAATAAACAATCATTCGGGCATGCGTGTATCTTCTTGGCATCCATTCCCATTGGGCACAACAATTTCTCTACCTGGTATGTTGAGATTGGCAGCTCATTTCCTTCAGGAAGCATTTCTTTCAACAAAGACAACAATGACGTGAAGCTTTTTCGCTCCATCTATTGTTAGCTTTCATCTTATACAATCTCAACACAGCGTTAAGCTTCGCAAACTTAGTACAACCTGTGTATAACGATATCTCATCATCATGCACAATGTTTCTAAAAATGGGAGGTGGATCGTTGTGCTCTACCCCACAACTATCCAACATTGCATCAACAATGTCTACTGGAACTGGTTCATTCACATCTACATCATCGAAGGCAATTTATTCTTCCTTACAAGCACTACTATCAGCATCCATTGGTTTCGAGTTTGAAATCTCTCCATGCCAGTTCCATTATGTATAGCCTTGTATAATCCCGTTGCACATGACATGACTTTTGATTTCTTCACCAGTGCTGACTTTCAAGTTGTTACCGCAATGCCTACATGGACAGTAGAACCTATCTCCAGGTTGTTTCCTATGTCCTTGGTAAATCTAATAAATAGGTCAAGACCATAAATAAACTCTGGGGTGCAACGATTGTGAATGGACATCCATGATCTATCCATTCTATGATCAAAGAGAAAACAAGTATATATTACAACAAGATTAGGGTCAAGGGTTAACAGATTAGAGTTTTTGCATGGTTAAAACTTTAGGCCAATAAATACATGTGTTGTCATTCTTATATATAATAAATGTGTACCACCTATCCCATTCTTGAACACCTAATCTCACTAGTAAGTGTATAACGTGTAATGGGTTTTCAAGAAAATTTCGGCAGCATTTCCCCGCTGTTCTCCAAGTACATATGTACTTAGAGAACAAATGGGGAAATGCTGCCGAAATTTTCTTGAAAACCCAATACACATTATACACTTACATCCTAAGTGAGATTAGGTGTTCAAGAACAGTCCCAAACCGGGGACTATCCAAGATTTACTCCTAATGAGTAAATCTTGGACGGGTTTCTAGGCCAACAAATACATGTTCTATCATTCTTATATACAATAAATGTGTACCACCTATCCTATTCTTGAACACCTAATCTCACTAGTAAGTGTATAATGTGTATTGGGTTTTCAAGAAAATTTCGGCAACATTTCCCTGCTGTTCTCCAAGTACATATGTACTTTGAGAACAAACGGGGAAATGCAACTGAAATTTTCTTGAAAACCCAATATACATTATACACTTACATCCTAAGGGAGATTAGGTGTTCAAGAATAGTCCCAAACCGGGGACTATCCAAGATTTACTCCTAATGAGTAAATCTTGGACGAGTTTCTAGGTCAACAAATACATGTGTTGTCATTCTATAACATTGATTTCAACATTTTGAGTGTCCATGCATGTTCATCATCAAGATAAAGATTACACATAAATTAGTATGACCTAGGGATGGAGAGATTCATAATTGATTTCAAAATTTCAAACTAGCACATGCATTATCATCAATCTACATCATACAATAGGGATTCATGTAGATGTTAGGGTGACACATCGACACATCACTACAAAATCAGAGATTTAATATTAGGGTTTTAATATCTTACATCGATTGATCACAAGATTTCAGCAATATAGTTAATTCAAGATTATGGTGAAATGTGTATTAGGGTTTTAATATCTTAATTTAACATGCATCAAAATTTACAGAATTAGGTCAAGCATTAGTATTCAATTGCAAATGTATCTTCTTCTTCCTGATCCCTCCTTACCAAATGGATAAAAGCAAGGCACGACCTATGGGCTGGACACGGAGGATGTGGCTGTGCTGGCCAGCACGGTCGTGCTAGCCAACACGACCGTTCTGGCCAGTGCACAACCATGGCCATCGTGTCCAGCCCACATGCAGCTCGTGCCTTGCTTTTATCAATGCATTTTGGTAAAAGGGGAGTACAAAGAAGAAGAGGTGGAGGAAGAAGAAGAGGTTAGGTTGGAGGTATGTGATTGTACCTATAAAAAGCTTAAATGTTGTAGGGAGTTTCCTTGTTGGCGAGAGTAGGAGCAACAAGTAGTGGAGTAGGAGGCAACCAGGTTGGGTTCGGTGACGGTCGTTGGAGCAGTGACGGCCGAAAGGAGTAGGGGAGCGACGACCAGGGGACCAGAGCGGGGGCCGAAGCAGCCGCGTCTGGAAGGAGCAGGGGAGCGGCGACGAGGGGACAGAGAGGGTGCCGGAGCAGCGGCGGCCGGAAGGAGCAGGGGGAGTGGCACACAAGGAGCAGGGGAGAGGAGACGGCGTACAAGAAATAGAGGAGGGGAACCGGCAGTGGAATCGTGAGACCCTAGAGTGGTGGAGTCGACAATGAAACAGAGAAAGGGGAAGAGTCGGGCTCACACGAGTGCTATTAACTGCACCATAGGCGTCGGTTGTATAAAAAACCGACAGCCAAGAATGAATGGTGTCGGTTATCTAAAAACACTGACACCTATGCTCAATGATCATCATTAGTTTTTACTAGAAAAAATCGACGTCTATCTACATAAGCCGATTAAAAAAATTGTTCTCGATTAATTACCATAGTCATCAGTTTATTTATCAAACTGACGCCCAAGGGGTGTGAAAATTCTCCTGGGAACAGCGCGGGAAAACCCAAAGGCGTCGGTTATTGTAGTAAAACCGACGACCAAAATGTGCCCAATTTCTATTTCATGAAAAATCTTTCGTCGTCGGTTTAAGGGTTAATAACCGATGCCATATGTTAAATTTTGGAGGTAATTTTGTTCACTAGAAATTTTGGATTTGGCAGTTAATTTTAGGCGTCGGTTTCATAATAAGGAACCAACACTGAATAAAAGTGATTCCCGTGTCTGGTCACCCTTGACAGATAGATGTCGGTTTTTTTTTTTGAACCGACGCTTTATGTGTTAGGTGTCAGTGTATTTATACAACTGACGCCTTTAAAAGTGATGTTATAAGTCATTTCTGTAGTAGTGATCTCACCAAGAAGAACAATATCAAATATTATAATGTTGTGGAAGTGGATCAAGTGATGAGTGTAAAGATTCAAGAGAGGTCTTCACCAAAGAGTAAAGACCCAAGATGCTTCAATATCCCAATTTCTATTGGGAATAACAAGTTCAAAGTAGCACAATGTGAATTAGTGGCAAGACTCAACTTGATACCTCTTCCACATTCCAAATACATGGATTAAAGACCCTACCAAGACTAGCATGATGTTACAATTAGCAGATGATTCAATTCTTAGTCCTTTTAGGATATGTGAAGATCTACTGGCCAAACTAGATAAATTTGTATATCCCGTTGATTTTGTCAATAATGGACATATAAGAGTCATGAGGATCTAAACTATTGTTAGGGATACAATATTAAGCTACTACATATGTGACTGTTTCTATGGGTCATAGATATATAACACATGGGATTTATATCGACATGATGGAATTTCAATTTCCAAATCATTCCTCATGAATGAATCATGACAACTTGAGATAGAGGTAAGAATCATGTCGAGCCATATGCATAACACAAGGGTGCTTGATGGGAGGAAGTCCACATGTTTTCCTTATATTTATAACTTAGTTTTTCATTTAATCATTAGAGTTGTTAAGTAGTTTTTATGCAATTGTATGATATTGTAATGAGTTTACTAAATATGTAGCACAATAAAGTGTCCATGAACCATAGATTGATTATCCATATTTTGATAGTAAAATGTACTACTGAGAACAAATCATTGGCACTAGCCTTGACTTAGGTGTGCACACATTTCACTGGTGAAGCTATAGGAAAACTCCAATTCACCAACATATTCTACTGGCTTGACCCAAAAATGTTGCTAAGAACTTATACCCATTCCATCTCTGAGTTTCTTTTCAATAATGAGGACATTGTGAAATTCAGTATTAGGGGTGAAAGGAACATGATATATCCTATATTAATTTTTATCTTGCATCTATCTAGCTTACTTTTATAATTATTTTTGGTTTTGTTTTCATATTAGTTCGCTTTTGAATATTAAATAGTTCATGGTTGTTTTATTGAAATTTCATTTTATTGCATGTCTCCATATCTATATACTATAAAAGTGGATCTTAGAAAAATGTTCACATGAATCAATTGAACTATGGGTCTTTGTGTATCCATAATTTTTAAAGTAGAGTTTTTCTTGTTTAAGAGTACACTACATGGGTGATTGAGGGGATTGATCAATTTAGATATGTTTATGGAGAACTTAACACCTAATTCTAACCTTGCATTTTTGAATAAACATGATGTCATAGTTTGACCTAACTAAGAATTAGCACTACCATTTATGTTAATTCAAAAATGAGAATTTTGATCATCGTGACACATTAGTTAATAGAAGAGAGACATATCATGGTTAGGAAGAGTGTATCTCTTAGTATCTTGATCTCATCCACCCCATCTCCCTTTATTTCATCACCACCACAAACTTCATACCTGATTAAAGTCAACTTGTCTTAATTACATCTCATAATGATTGGTAGCATGTAGTTTACCTTTGCATCATAAAATTTAAATATATTGATGCATTCATAATTTGTTCATACATGTTACTCTCTATAAGTTTGGTGTAGTTTCTTTCTCCATTTCATTGTTTTGTTCATATGGGAGAAATATATGTCTTACACATTCTCTTAGTATATTTAGAGAGCAAGTTGGTTGTATACTTACTCCTTCTCCAAGATGTGAAATACCTTAGCATACACATCAATCTTGTATAGATAATTAAGGAAAAAAAGAAAAAAAAGTGTTTCATAATGAACTATAAAAAGAAGAATAAAATAAAGGAGCCTGGAAGAGAGGATGAATATGAAGAAATTATCTCTCTTGTAAGATATTGTGAAATTCTATGTTATATCACCTTCCACCTTCACTTATCAATATGATGAAGGATCCACATCATCCATCAGTCCATCAACATTGTAGTTGTAGGACACATTAAATTTTCATTACATCCTTCATATAGTTCTCTTATTATGTATGCTTGTAAAAAAGATTTGGATTTAGTACGATTTCTATCTTCTTGCCACCCATTTCATCCACTATTGCTCTACATGGTAGGCCGCCAAAAAGTTTTTTTCCCTTCTTTCAACCAGATTTGGGGAATTTCTTTCATAATAAAAACTTTTGAATAAAGAAGTGTAGATAGGGAGATCTTGTGATGAAATAAAACTTAGACCTTCCATGATATCTCTTCTTTAACTTTGTTATGTATTAAATGGTCTGACTTTGACATTTTATCTTTTGTAATTGGTCGCTTGTATAGTAGTTGTTTGCTTCGTGGTTGACGAGGACTAGATTGGGAGTGATACATCTAGGTGGATTAGGATGATTTAGTTCGCAAACATGTCTTTCTTTTGACTTTTTGAACCAAATCCAAAGTAGTGTTTTTGAGGGAGAGAAACATTCAAGCTTAGTAGAATTTGATGCACATGCTTTCTCTACCAAATTTGGGGCATATTTAAGCATTTTTAAGGATGGTTTCTCTCATATTCATGTCTATTATGAAAATTTTGCTAAATTTTCTAAAACAAACCTTATTCATAAATATTATCCACTTTACATGTATTTAGTCTGAAATTGCCTTATTTTATTATTTGTGTAAGATATTGATGCTTTATTGTAGACTTGTCCAAGAAAAAATAGAAGAAAGTTGGCACCAATGATAGGTGTCAATGGAACCAAAATGAGAAGGAAAGAAGCAACAATAGGAAAAGAAAAATGAATAAGAAAGGAGGGGAAATGTCAAAATGATTCACAGTACCATCGATCCAATTCGGTGGCACTAAGATTTGAAGTCCTAATTTGTAATAAAAGTGAAGAAGTCAGTGGCACTGGTTCAAGTTGGCGGCATCCACATTTGTCTAACAACTATATAGAAATAAGGCACATCTGATGGACTTTGGCCAAGTGGTGTCTGAATTTTCTCTCTATATATATCGGAGGGGGGAAGCCACCTGGAGGCATCTCATTTTGGAGAGATCACACTAGATGCATCTCATCTGAAGTCTATCCCATTGGCCATTCTTGGATGAACCAGAGCCCAAGAATGAGGAGACCAAGAGAATAGAGAAACCTTTCAAGAGTTTACTATGGTTTTGTTCTCCTTCCTCCCTTCTTCGTATTCTTTCTTTATCTTTAAGTGATAACTGCCCATTCTTTGGACTTGGGAGTAGCCCAATATTAACTCTATGTGTGTTCGTAATTTAATTCAATACAATAGAATCTTTTGCTTCAGATTTTGATTACAAAAAAACTAAAATTTTGATATTTATGCTTGTTCATTGTAAGTTTGTAATGGATTATCAATTGTTTTGAAACAGAAATTAACAGTTAGAAAAGTTATTATCATCACAAATAATAAGCTACTATGAAATCAGGCTAACCATTGTGAAAAAATTGTCTTGTACAATTCTTATTAGTTAGTCTCGTAAACTGATGATACAAAAACACATTAGTAACTAGGCTAAGTAGTGTTCTAGGATGTGAAATCAAGTATTACAATCTACACACTTAATCTAATGAAGCAAAATAAGTGACATTGACATCATAGAATACATGCATAGGTTGACACCATGGTGAAACTCATATCCTAAATCCATACATATAATCTTCCATTCACTTTGCATTTTGCAATTTTAATTTGTGTTCTTAGTATTTAATCAACCAATCAAATCCTTTATTCGGAGCAGTTGTTTTCAATTCACAATGCAGTCTCAATTCCCAAAGTTTGACATTTAGAAATACTTGAGTCCCTTTACTACTCTAACATGTACATTTTCATTTAACACATGAACATAAGTTCTATTAGTTGTCCTTCTATAAAAAATAAAAACACACAACCAACCACAACTACATCAATTACATCACCTTCATTGAAAATCCCAACTCAAAAATTAAATTAATTATTGTAGGAGAATACCCTATTGCATACTAATCAGATGGGCTGTAGTATCCTCTCCATTCCAATGAACAATGCAACACCCAACATCCCCAACAATAACGATCCCAAATTCAACACCAATCAAATAAAAAAATGCTAAAACACTAAAGTTGACATTTTAGGAATGTTAACTCAACTCTTGTCCATGTATGCCTCAATATTTCTTGAGATCTATTTTGTTCTCAGATTTTTGATACAATTGTCCCTTCCAAACCTACTCCTAAAAAATCATCATAAAATGGTGTTATGTAAGTATCGCCATGCCCATCACACCTTATAGATGGGTGTCAACCCTTAATGCATGTCATTAAATATTTCATTGCATAACAATATCAAGCTAACTCATGACCCTGATATGATACAAATTGTCTAAATGATTGTGAATAATCTCCTCAATGCCTTACCAATCATTTTCTCTCTAAAACCCATGAAGTATAGGAGCATCTATGTTCCACATATATGCTAGGGAAATGATGTGTGTCCCTTGTCTGATGAAGAGACAAGGGATACTTATGATAGTCATGTTGGACATATCTCATAGTAGTGAAGCTTTGAAATTTGTGATGCAATTTCTTAGATGAAGGGAAAAAAGTTCCTTAGTATACAATACAGCCTGCATACAACAAACTTGGAGAAGAAGTATGTAAAGAAACAATAATACTGACCACATGATGAACCCCACCTCGAACTTAGTGATCGATGTCATGACCAAGGGCCCAATGTTGTATGAATCTCACTCATAAATGTATTGTAACAAAACAAGATAAGGAATTAAAAATCTTGCATTTAAATCTCCACATTTAGATTTGGGAAAGCCTACAATATCCAAAATTGAAGGGTCCTATACCCCAACTGAAAAGAACCACAACCTATACATTTTTTCTTGCTTCCACCGATTTGAGGGTCAATGTATAGATGAATGCATGGCATTACATAGGAGGTCATGTGATACATAAGAAAATTGATGAACATTTAAGTGGACAAAGAACTTTATCATTTCACAACACCCTACATTTATTAGGGTCATTGAAGTTCCCATTAAGAGGAGTATATCATAAATGAGTTAGACATTAAATGTTTTTTTTAACTCCTTCAATAAGTTGGATGCCTTCAACATGTAGTAGGATTTACAACTCCCTATATTTTATTGAATTTTTAGTTATTTTTCATTCTTATTCCTTATTTTACTTTTAAAACTATCTTACATTTAATATTCCCTAAATTTATGATAATTTATTAGGCTTTTGGTTGAATTTCTTGATTTTAATGGCAAGTTCGAGCTTCATTTCCTACACTGTAGTATAGGAGTAGTAGTAACACAAGTTCATTGACCTAAGCCAATAATCCCACCCCATGTGGATCTACACATCCAATAGTTTGTGTTCTCGATTGTATATACTCTAATCGACTAATGATACAATCAACCGAAGCCATAGATTAATGCAATTCCCATATAAGAATGATCAATGAAGATGTTATCAACTCATCATTGAGGGTCAATAACCAACAAAAATCCATCAAGCAATGGTAAATAATCAACAACACTCCACTGACTAGAAACTAATGATCATTGTGACTAATGGACACCAATGATAATTTCATAGAACAATGGCCAACTACCTATGAAGCATTTGATTCATTAACTAAAGAAGATTTTTCATCAAATAATTGATGAGGCCACAAATGTTTATCCTTGTGCACTCATAAATCAATGATGCTTCTAGGCACTCGTCAACCACGAAATTAGTGCACCAACATGAATTTTATTTTATATGGGCCTTGTATTCCTCTTGGAGATACCCCTTTACATCCTTGAAGGACAATAACTTAACTATAGATGAATGGGAAAATTACATACCCTCATAGTCACCCATATATACAAGCCTTGGACACTAGTGAAATGGATAACATCTTCATACAACCATGATGTCAATTTTTTTTCCTATTATGCAGTTTCATGTTCCATTGATTGTTTCATTAATTAACCCCCCATATCAACTCTAACATATCCATATCCACCAAGGGTCCAAGGGCCTAACCTTGTAATAGCACATTTTATTATTCCCCTACTTCTATTAGTTGATAGTTTCCATCCTATGCCTTTGATCTTGTTGCTCGACCATCACTATGATAGGATCCAAGTCACAATGAAGAAGATCTATGACCTCTATTTCACCTCTACCACACATCAATGGGTATTCTAACAATTTTTTGACACCCTTGTATCCATGGTTGAAAGAAGACTTCCCCAAACCATGGTTGCATCTCCATCATAGATATGGACATGTCTATCTCTCTTTTTCCTTGTTGAACTTCTTAATTTTTCCATGAGTGATTCCTCCCGGTAGGGTGCAGGGGAGTAGCCTAACAACCCTTTTTTTCTCTTTTCTACTATTGTTATTCATGTACAAACATTCCTTGTTAGGATCAAACATTTTATAATTGCAAATGTAGTTTGGACAACTCCTTTTCATGTATATCAGATCTTGAATGTAGAAAATTTTGAATTGAAGACCACGATACCATTTATTTCGTGCCAAACCCTTGGTGAGAATTTCAAATATGTGTTTTTTGAAGAAATTGATAAATGATCTCTTTAAATAAGAAAATGGGCTTAGAGCATTATATGTTTGGTTTCAGTCCTAAGAAAGAAGGGCGATTTACCCAAACTCAACATATGCATGTTCATGCTGATTTTTCTGCATTGATAGAGTGAAAGATAGTGGTAGTGAAATATGTTCACCCGAGTGTTTCCAAGCATTTAGAAGTCCAAAGCCTAAATTCATCCTTTTATTTGTTACAATCTTGTAGTAAAATTTAATAATCAAACTTTTGTGAAAAATATTAGTTCTTGTCTCGTTACTTTGTCTGGACTACATTAAAACATTATCCTTTGGGTTGAATCCTAACTATTGTATGATAAGACTTTAATTCTTGCCAGTAACATTTTCATACAATTGGTACAATTAAAACCTAGGAATTATTGATAAGTTCGGGGTTTATAAATCCATGGATGAAATGCGACATTTCTTTATCCTTCTTACCTTCTCATTCATAGTAAAACCATTTATGTAGAACTCACGCTGAATTTTTTGGCTTCATGTATGAAGGTGAAATCAAAGAACAATGATTATATATGAATGTTTCACATGTTTTATGAGGAACATGTGTTGAATGATATTGAACATATCACCATCCTCGTGGACAATGATTCTGAATGGTTGGAGAAATGTGATCATGATGACCATTGTCACTCAACAAGTAGGTTTATCCAAAATTATCAAAAAAAAATCCCATTTCCCTTCTTTATGAACAATTCCAAGGCCTCCTTCTTATAACCCAATGACAAGGTACATCCACTACATACTCTATTTCACAATCTACATCACAGGTGCCACACAGGGCATCATCACCACCAACAACTTATATTGCCTTCAATGCAATCTAAATGAATAACCACTTACTGAGCATGTTCACCTAGATATCACATGGCCTAAAATCTCACCATTCACACAAGGAAGAGTAGACATTGCCATAAACTCTTATTTGGGACATACTCACATTCTATACTAGGTGGTGATAGTAGGATGGTTTCATATTGAAATGATATATTTGTGGGGGGGGTCCTTCAGAAGATAATTTGTAGAATATGGCCATTAATTTTGTATGTTAATGGATATGAGTATACTAGGCATGATACTAAGTATAAGGTTCAACTATAGAGTACAAAACTACTCCACTATGATGGAATTCTTGACAAGGTGATTATAAACAACAATTGGAATACCACTTAACTAAATAATTGTAGCAACCACCATCCTAGTATCGATAGGAGATGCCTCCAAATGGTGATCATGGTTAATTATGGTCATCTTATCTTGTTTATTACCTTCCATCTAGTGTTTAGAATTTTGTCATACATGATCAAATTTTTAAGCTTGGAGTGGATGGTGGGTTGTATATATTGCATTCAAGCCACTCCTATTTCATTTTTTCAACTCCAAAAATGTTTGTTCTAAAACTATCATGTTAGGATTATCACTCAGGAATGTACTGCAATGTTCACATAATTCATATGTTTAGGATAACTTTTTATTATTATTTTTTGCATTGATATGATTAATTAAACCACTACCTAGTGGGTTAAAACTCATTTTATTAATTAGAATTCATGTTTTTTCATTCATATTTCTCATATAATATGCTTGAATGATGCAAATCCTTTTTGTAACATGTAAAGAATATTTGAAGGTTTAGAACTTATCATAAGTACGCAATAAACTTAATGGACATGCCACCAAAATATTATGGCATGTCGTTTGGGACAAAGAAAAATAAAATGTGATATTTTATACAACAAACTAGTGTAGCATGTCTATGCCAATTATCCTTTATCCCCTAATCTTTTCATTATTTGGATGAATTGGAAATGAATAATAACCCAATGCATTGAAAGTCAAATGTACAAGATTCACTTTTTCATCTCCTCTTTGACATTTGGTACTCTATCTTGTTACTCAACATCAACTAGGAAAAACAAAAGGGAAAAATGATGTTCAAAACCCTACGTTCAAGGTGGCATACTGCCCCTCGATCAATTATTTTGTTCCACACCCCTCTCTATGAAATAGGAGTATACCTTTAATAATCAAGAAAAGATAACAATGTTTAAGGAATGATAAAATGAAAAAATATATTTAAAATAAAATGCAACATCAAATCAAATATATAAGTTATGTGCATCTTTCCCTCCATGTCTATATTCATTATATTTTCCACCTTTTGTCACATTTAATACCAGATTGGGTCATTTATATAACCAACTATTTGATATTCTTCGTTCACATGGATTTTTTGTACCACATAATTTTCATTATATTCAATGTGTTTTCTTGATTAGGAGGATTATGATGAGGAAATAGGTATTGGAAAGAAATCTTAGGAATGAGCTGGTGAAATTCAAATTCAGTGACATTAGGAGGTTCGCAATGCTAGGAAAATTTTTGTATTAGGGATAAAGTATGACAAGATAATGAGTCATATCACATGGGTTATTAGTATCAACTAACAACTATTTATACTTTTGTGTTACTCATTGATGAGAAACCTTCAAAAGTGGGGTTGTTGGATGAATGTATATTCATCTTATCTTAGTGTCATGTTTATATTAATTGAGAACTCATTTCATGCATTTTGTTCCTTGGTTCATCTTAATCAATAATTTTTTGCTTTGGTTTTCTTTTAATGTATTTTATGAGTATTATTTGTTTTATTGTAGGATATTCTTGATCCAAACAAGAAGAACCAAAAAATCAAGATACATGAAAGCTAAAGTTTATTTTAATCAACTCCAACCTCATATGCAAGAAGTTAAGGAAGTAAACCCCTCATCATCTAAGATTCTAGTTGATTGAGTGGATCTAATGATGGAGTAGATGGATTACTTGAAAGAGTAGAAATGTCCATTCCCAAACTGATTGATTAACTAGACCAATTGATTGGATTTCCATGTATTAGGGATTTTTGGTAACCCCCATCAACTACCTAATTGATTATCCATTTACTCAACCATCTTTTTGAGGACTAAAAATTAACATTGAATCCCAACATTTCCTAGTTCTCTGGTTCACTTAGACATCAACTAACTAATTCTGTTCTTTAGTCAAAGTTAATGACTGGGAAATTCTTCAGGGACCATGTTCAATAGTGAACCAACAGATCTAGTCAACCAATTGACTAGGTCACAACTATCCACACACCAAAAATCATCCCTTCATCCAATCCACCAGGTAGCTCATTGAGTGAGATTCTTGGATACATGGAGTAATTCAAGATCCATATCCTAGTCAATTGCTAGGACACCCATTTGACTAGATGGTTTTCTACATCAAAATAATAAACACAACCCATGACACATAATTGACTTATTAATGTACCTGATGGCTTAATTATAAATATATTTTCAACCTAATTTAGGAGCATTCAAATTTCCCATTTAGAGAAATAGATATGTAGTCATCTAGGAGTGAGAGAAGGAGTAAGAAGAGATATTACCCTTGTGGTAGTTGTGGACCATCTTCTTCGTTAGAGTGAAAAGTAGATCATAGGAAATGAAAGGTTTCATCCACTTTATCACTGTAAAGATAATCCTCATCACATTCCCTTTCACTTGTAATAGTTTTCCTACCATTAGTTAGTAATTATCTCACTAGTGTGAAGTTACCCCTACTACCCATATGTTGTCATCTCATATCATTATTTGCTTCGTGTATGGAACAATAGGTTTTTAGTTAATTTTTTATGGCATGTTATACATATTGATAAAATTAATTTCATTACTTTTCAATTATAGGACTAGATAACCTCCAAACCTAACATTAGAATATTGATTAGTTGTTTTTTAACTATAAAAATAACTTGTCGGGTGTTTCTAGGGAGATGGGTTAATCATCGTAGATAACACAAATATAAGCATACAAGGATATTCATATCCGCACTCTCCTTGAGTCTTGAGTATAGGAAATTGCATGCCCTTAATCTGATATCCATATGAGTGATAAATGCAATGTGAGTGAAAAAATGTGGGATGTGGCAGTGAAACCCAAATTTAGCTCAATGTCTTTCATCATTTTAGTATATTTCTTTTAATTTGATTCTGATTCCATTGCATTTAGAATAATCAATCAATAAACGTTTGTTTTAAATATTACTATGAATTTCAAATTTATTAATATTATCACGTTTCTTAGGAAAATTATCCCTTGGGATGTCACCCTAAACTATACTACAAGGAGACCCATATGGTTGAGGGTGCGTTTTTCTGATATCTAGTTTAGCTACAAATAGGGAACTCATCCCTTGTAATTTTCATAGAGTGATACACTCCACTCAAATATTAATTCATTACAAATGACAACAAAAATGTCTTTATCATTACACCTCATGAATCTAACTAGGCTAGTAGAACCACTATACCTTGTTGTCAAGATTTTATCTGTAGGACACCGCCTAAGAACATAGGAAATGGAGACCTAAATGTTCACCATCATTGGTTCACCGCATATATATTTTATGAATATCATTTCACACTTATATAGTTAGCTTTATTGGTTTTAAGGTCCAGGTTTTACCTTGAGATTTTTATGATTTTTAGTGAAGAAGTTAAGTGAAAATAACTTGGAAGGTACAATGTACAAAGTGCATGGGATACATTGGTTTTACAATTAAGAAAATAAGAATATATGGAACAAAGGAAAATTAGAGTTTATCTGTGAAATTATTGATGTGCTATCACTATTCTAAAATTAAAGCCTAATTTGTTATTTTGCTATTGTACAATAAATAATTTGGCTTCTAACCTAATTTGATTCATTACATAAAAAAATTATATGTAATTTACTTTTTTGAATGAAGGATTTAACTCATCAACTAAGTAGACCAGTCACTATTGACTACATTTATTATTTACCAAAAGGTAAATAATAAGAAATTTGAAGAAGTCAGAAGTTAAGATTAAACTTTTAATGAAGGTGGTAGCAGTAGTAATAGTTAGCACATTTGATAGTTGGTCTCATAGTTACTCTAGTTCTAGGGATTCAGAGGGATTGTATCATTGTGATTCAATACTTGTGTTTCTTCTTTGTTAAATAATTGATGTCTGATTCTCTTGGTCTCAATCATGTATATATGTTATCATTAATACAATCTTTGTTTTACTTTTATCCTAAGTATGTTATCATATGAAAAAGAAGAAAAAATTGATTGATAATAGTAATTTATTGATTAACATGTTTGAATAATTGTTTTAGTTTGTCGTATAATATTGAGTATAAGTATAGCTATAAAATTAGGTGTTAGTCATAAGGTATTGAACCCAATATATATGTTAGATATTTTATAGACCTCCTTTATATGCAAACTCTTTAAGAATAATACACTTATTATTTTAATGCACGTGAGACGAACAAGTATGTAATATGTAACCAAGGACATATATATAAAAACATAAAATATTAAATGAAATAGTGTGTTAGTTTGTTCTATGTCATTTCTATTGAGTGTCTTTTTGTTTGAATTAAGTTTGAAGATAAATTGAAATGGAATCATAATGAAAATGTTAAAGAACAAGGTACTTGTTCTATGTCATTTCTACATAGGTACTTGTTAGAGAACAAGGTACCGGACAGACCCACCGTGAGAGTGACACATGGAACCATGACTTGGTAGTCACAGTCATCTCTCACAGTGATGGTGGTGAGTGTGATTCTTAGACCTAAAATCACTGCACTCAACACATGTCGTTGGGTACACTTTGACATCATCAAACGCAGTCCTGAAACATGGGTTGTTATAAAGGTGATGATTGGGTGGCTTTGACACATGGGGCTTTTGAGGGGTGAGTGATAGATATGGGATTTGTCCCTCCTATGGGAGTTTGATATCCTTGGCCACTTGATGGGTAGGATTGAGAAAGGCATGCGCATGCACGTGTGAATCAATATGTGATATTGATGTCATACACATCTCACTCGGTCTACTCTGAGATCAAGGAAATGAATGAACATTGACAGGATGACTGTTCCATGCCTCGAGTTCATTCTGGATATCAGTGACAAAGGAATTATACATTCACTGTAACACCATTCACGGATTGTAGGATGAAAGTTGTTCTCCAACTTTCTACTTTCACTTGGGTAGCACTGATGTGTGACTGGGAACCGCTCTTTGCTTGTGAAGTCATAAGTGTTATGGACTTTCAATGCCAATGTGAAATGGACCTACAGGGTCACACACATAGGATTTAACCTAGAAGAGGAGTTTTGTCCACAAAGCAATGTTTAGATTGATTACTAAAGGAGTTTAGTAGTTCAATTAAACACTCAATCAGTCGATGGCTCAATATCGTATGGTTCAAGGTGTTGGACGCATTGATTGGAGTATCGGATTGATTGAAATCGCAATTGACTGATTTTGCCCAACCTGTGCTCCCAACCGATCGGTTCATGTGATGAACCGGTCGGCTGAGGTTGCTGAACCGGTCGGCTGGAGTGTCCAGGCCGATCGGCTCATGCCCAGGTTGAAACGACCGGTTCAAGGGTTGAACCGATCGGCTCAACTGGTGCAACTGACCAGTTGGGAAAAGTCATGTCGGCAAGAATTTTTCCTTTGGTTTCAAATTGCCCAATTCGATTGGGAATAACATTGGTATTCGATACCAATTGGGAACGAAATAAGGAAAGTCTTTTTGAGCCAGATTAGGACTATGAACCGATCGATTCAGGGAACCAACCGATCGGTTGGAGTGCCCCAAACGATCGGCTCAGGTCCAACCGATCGGCTCAATGGCCGAACCGATCGGTTCAGTTGTGAACCGATCATTTCAAGTTGTGAATCGGTTCCTTTTTGTGGAAAATTCTCGAACCCTTCTTCTCCTGCTTTAGTCCCGTATTGCCGGGCACAGAGAACCCTATCCCATGACCCGCCTATATATATAGGGGTATTGGGGGCTTCTCAGTGTACAACTCAGTGCAAGTTGATTGCTCTGCAAAGTTGTCGTTCTCTCTGGTTTTGGTAACCGAGAGAGAGCCCGAGCAAGTGCTTCCCGCAAAGGGAGGTGCAGCAAGGGAAGGACAAATGCTGTTGCAATTGATAGCAGGAGAGTGTGTTGGCGACTAGTACGTCAACAGGAGGGTGCGACTCCTTCCACTTCCTTGTGGGACAAGGAGAGTGGAGTTCCGGGTGGTCCGTGTGGACTACTTCAGAGGCGGGAGGTCACTACCGCTTAGGAGGACAACTGTCATCCGACAGTCCGGTAGGAGGAGGAGGAGTCTTCAGTCCCGGTGCGACCAGGAGCTGCACAAACACCGTCCAAGACCGGAGGTGAAGACCGTGCAAGGCATGTGGCACTGTCGCCGAGCAAGCCTCGGGACAAAGTATGATTCACAAACCATCTTTCCTATTATATAGATGTTGACGCGATTCCTTTTGTTCCGAGTTTGGGGAGAAAATTTTTTTGTTTCCGCTGCTTCTCTGCCTCCTCCAATAACCAATAGTGGTATCAGAGCCACGTCAACCTCTCTATATTTTAGGATTATCGATGTGATCGATTTTGGTTTGTCGCCTTTATTTATTGCATGCGATGCGAATAATATCGGCTTCATACATGTCCAATCCACAAATCCCTAATATACATATATGATATGTAATATGCACTTGATATGCGTCGCCCTTAAACGAGTTTTGTGGTGGATGTGTAGCATGATTATGGCCTATAAACCCCTATATCTGTGTGTGGTTTTTTGTGTGGTTGCTTGCATCTCGGTCTGCGCACCGATTCCCTTTCTCATATTCCTGATGTAACTCGAAATAATTCGAGGATTCTTTTCCTACCTTTGCTCCCCACGAATGTAACTTGGGGTTTCACAATTCAATTGTAAAATAGGATAGATTTTATTTCCTTTTATGTCAAAGAACGGCAGACAACCTGAAGACGATCGGTTGGTGATCCAGACGGCCGGTTCGAGGAACGAGATGAGCGGGTGGTGACCTGAGAAGATGCACGATGACTAGTGAACTGATCGGCTGGAGGCGCCAGTCAATCGGCTGGTGGCACCCGGACAACCTACCTGATGGCGAGCCGATCAATCATGGAGATGAGTTGATCAAACCCAGAAAGGCAGACACAGATTTCATCTTGTACAGGTCACATGTGATGTAGACCTAGATGACCGTGATTCCTCTTGGCTCGAGGAATCACAAATAGGATGGCCATAATCATTGCTTTAATCATTTATGCATGTTTTCTGTGGGATATAGCATGTATATGATATGTACTATATATTGTGGTGATTGGATATGTATATGTATATAAAACCAAATCCCTCATTAAAATATAAAGTCTTATATGCCTTCCATTAGCGACACACATGGCAAACTTGATCAACCAAGCGTAGGTTACGCCAAAGCGTGGTGCGCCGTCTATCTTGTGGAAGTGTGAAGGGTCGACATGTAGGTTCTGCCAAAGCAGGGTGCATGTTTACCGTGTCGTCTTATGGGTTTGACTTAACTGGTGATTCTTAGAGCGTCTAAGCCCAGAGGCACGGAATGTTCATGGCAAGGTGTTGTGCATGTTCATTCATCAAGAGTTGCATATGATACAATTGGCAAGAGTTGCCTACCTGGAAGATCTGAGTTGTGGGTGACAGCCAAAGTTGGTCCATGGCTTAGAGGATTCTAGGATCTTGACCCACTAGAAGATTGTACGCTGCAATCTTCCGAATTGATGGTGAGGGCTATCAATTTGAGTCAAAATAGTGGGAGCGGTAATTAATTAAAGGCCTAAATTAACTATCGTCAAATTTTATTTAAATCAAATCAAAAAGGTTTTGACAAATGCAATTTTTCTCTTGTAGAATGGCAAAAGAATCATCTTTTAAAATGGGCAAATTAATTGAGAATAAATTCCATGACTGGTTGAGGACTGTGAGAAATGTTCTGCACAATCCAGATATACCATGAGCCTTAGAATCCACTCTATGTACGCTAAATGCGTTGGTGAAGAAGAAAGTAGGTAAGGGAGAGAAGTGTTCTCTCGCCAAACCAATTTCTTCTACATGGAGAGGATGGAAGGAACAATCGAAGAAGAAGTCGGAGATAGAGATCTCTACTTCTGGTGTATACATGATAGAGATTAACTTTACTACTTCTTCGTCATGGGTACTTGATACCAGATGCGGATCTCACATTTGTTCAAATGTGAAGGATCTTAAGAGAAGTAGGCCTTTGGGGAAAGGCGAGGTTGAACTACGTGTTGCTAATGGGGCAAGAGTTGCCACCAGTGCCGTAGGAACCTATGAGTTAACTCTACCTAGTGGGCTAATAATAGAGTTGAAGAACTGCTATTATGTACCTGCCATAAATAGGAATATCATTTCCGTCTCTTGTTTTGACAAAGATGGATTTGAATTTCTTATTAAGAATGGAAAGTGTTCCATTTCTAAAGATGGGATCTTTTATGGCAGTGCCCCTATGTCTTATGGTCTATACTTGATAGACTTGGAGACAAGTGTATACAACGTAAACACCAAAAGGCAAAAACTCAACGACTCAAACAAAACATATCTCTGGCATTGTCGTCTAGGGCACATAAATGAGAAGCGCATTTCTAGACTCCATAAAGATGGTTATCTAGACTCTTTTGATTATGAATCAATAGAGACATGTGAATCTTGTTTGTTGGGCAAGATGACCAAGACTCCCTTTTCAGGTAATGGTGAGAGAGCTAGTGATCTATTAGGACTCATACATACTGATGTATGTGGGCCTTTTAGAACTAATGCCAGAAATGGGTGTCAGTACTTCATTACCTTCACTGATGATTTCAGTAGGTATGGCTATGTGTACCTGATGAAACATAAGTTAGAAACCCTTGAAAGGTTCAAGGATTTCATGAATGAAGTACAGAACCAGCTTGGTAAAAGTATTAAGGAACTTCGTTCCGATCGAGGTGGAGAATACTTGAGCCAGGAGTTTGAGGACCTTCTGCGAGCCCGTGGTATTGTATCACAATGGACTCCGCCTGGAACACCACAGCATAATGGTGTGTCTGAAAGAAGGAATCGCACATTGTTGGATATGGTGCGATCTATGATGAGTTTTGCTGATCTTCCAATTTCTTTCTGGGGTCATGCTCTTGAAACCGCCGCGTTTACACTCAACCGTGTACCATCTAAATCGGTTCAAAAGGCACCATATGAGATATGGACTGGGAAGCGTCCCAATTTGTCTTTTATGAAGATTTGGGGTTGTGAGGCTTACGTCAAGAAAACGTTTCCTGATAAGCTTGGACCCAAATCTGATAAATGTTATTTTGTTGGATATCCCAAGGAGACTAAGGGATATTATTTATACCACCCAACTGACAACAAAGTGTTTGTTGCCAGGGATGCTGTGTTCCTAGAGAAGGAATTTATTTCCAAAGGAAACAGTGGGAGGAATATAGAGCTTGAAGAGGTTCAAGCCCAACAAGAAAACAATGAACCGGTAGATGTACCAGAGGAAAATGGAGATTCACAAGGTGTTGTGTAATCTCAGTCTCCTCAGGTAACACAAGGACCTCATAGATCTAGTAGGACCGACCTTGAACCTGAGAGGTTTGGATACCTTGTAACTCAGGAAGGTGGAGAGTTGATCATAGATGATGATCCAACTACCTACGTAGAGGCTATGGAGGGACCAGATTCTGAGAAATGGCTAGAAGCCATGAGATCCGAGATGGAATCCATGTACTCCAACAAAGTATGGACTTTGGTGGTACCACCCGAAGGGGTAAAACCCATAGGGTGCAAGTGGGTCTTCAAGAAAAAGACCGACATGAATGGCAATGTGCAAACTTATAAAGGTAGATTGGTTGCAAAGGGTTTTCGACAAATTCAAGGTGTTGACTACGACGAAACCTTTTCTCCAGTTGCCATGATTAAGTCCATCAGGATCATGCTTTCTATTGCAGCTTATTATGACTATGAGATTTGGCAGATGGATGTTAAAACCGCATTCCTTAACGGGAATATTCATGAGGATGTGTACATGACACAGCCTGAAGGTTTTGTAGATCCAAAGAATGCCAATAAAGTCTGTAAACTGCAAAGGTCAATCTATGGATTGAAGCAAGCATCTCGGAGTTGGAATCTTCGATTTGATGAAGAAGTCAAAGTGTTTGGCTTTATTCAAAATGAAGATGAACCTTGTGTGTACAAGAAGGTTAGTGGGAGCTCGACCACATTTCTCATATTGTATGTGGATGACATACTTTTGATGGGGAATGATGTCTTAGCCTTAGAGAAGGTAAAGACATGGCTTGGGAAAACTTTCTCAATGAAGGACTTAGGAGAAGCATCCTATATTCTAGGAATTAAGATCTATAGAGATAGATCTAGAAGGCTTCTCGGACTATGTCAGAGCACGTACATTGACAAGGTGCTGAAGCGGTTCAGCATGGAGAACTCAAAGAGAGGCAACATCCCTATGCTACATGGAGTTACCATCTCTAGAGCTCAATGTCCCCAATCTTGTGAAGAGAGGGAGCGTATGAATGGGATCCCATATGCATCAGCCATCAGATCCATCATGTACGCTATGTTGTGCACACACCCAGATGTCTCGTATGCTCTCAGCATGACGAGCAGGTACCAGTCAGATCCCGGGGATGCTCACTAGACAGCCGTGAAGAACATCCTCAAGTACTTGCGAAGGACTAAGGATCAGTTTCTTGTGTACGGCGGCGAGGAAGAGCTGGTTGTAAAGGGTTACACCGATGCAAGCTTCCAAACCGATAAAGATGATTACAGATCTCAGTCAGGATTTGTGTTTTGCCTTAATAATGGAGTTGTGAGCTGGAAGAGTTCCAAGCAAGAAACAATTGCCGATTCTACTACAGAGGCCGAGTATATTGCTGCTTCACATGCAACAAAGGAGGCTGTGTGGATCAGGAAGTTCATTTCTGAACTTGGTGTAGTTCCCAGTAGCTGTGATGCAATTGCGTTTTATTGTGACAATAATGGAGCTATTGCACAAGCTAAGGAGCCCAGATCACATCAGCGGTCCAAGCACATACTGTGGTGCTTCCATCTCATACGAGAGATCGTACAGTGAGGAGATGTGAAGATTTGCAAAGTACCAACTGAAGACAACATAGTTGATCCACTGACTAAGGCCCTTTCTTAGCAGAAGCATGATGGTCATGCTAGGTCACAAGGACTGCGTTTCCTTGGTGACTGGCTCTAAGTGCAAGTGGGAGTCTGTTGGTATGTATGCCCATAGAGTAAGTCATATGATGATTGTAATGGGATACTTTGTAAATGATTTGAATAATAATAAAGGCAATTTCCAATCTATATGTTTAAACTGTTTCTGAGATGACGGTGTAACATGATAGATGTCTAAAGATTGTTTTACTCAATGACATATGCTTTTAGGTTCATGACCTAAACGATGAGATCATATGGATGTTAAGAGTATACATTCTTGTATAGTCCCTAGTTGGTTGTTATTGTGGAAATAACCATAGACATCAATAACACTAAAGACTAGATTGTGTGTTGGTTGATGACAGAATCTCATTAGTCATGATATAGTGATATCAAACCAAGCACATAGGTACTTGTTAGAGAACAAGGTACCGGACAGACCCACCGTGAGAGTGACACATGGAACCATGACTTGGTAGTCACAGTCAGCTCTCACAGTGATGGTGGTGAGTGTGATTCTTAGACCTGAAATCACTGCACTCAACACATGTCGTTGGGTACACTTTGACATCATCAAACGCAGTCCTGAAACATGGGTTGTTATAAAGGTGATGATTGGGTGGCTTTGACACATGGGGCTTTTGAGGGGTGAGTGATAGATATGGGATTTGTCCCTCCTAAGGGAGTTTGATATCCTTGGCCACTTGATGAGTAGGATTGAGAAAGGCATGCGCATGCACGTGTGAATCAATATGTGATATTGATGTCATACACATCTCACTCGGTCTACTCTGAGATCAAGGAAATGAATGAACATTGACAGGATGACTGTTCCATGCCTCGAGTTCATTCTGGATATCAGTGACAAAGGAATTATACATTCACTGTAACACCATTCACGGATTGTAGGATGAAAGTTGTTCTCCAACTTTCTACTTTCACTTGGGTAGCACTGATGTGTGACTGGGCACCGCTCTTTGCTTGTGAAGTCATAAGTGTTATGGACTTTCACTGCCAACGTGAAATGGACCTGCAGGGTCACACACATAGGATTTAACCTGGAAGAGGAGTTTTGTCCACAAAGCAATGTTTAGATTGATTACTAAAGGAGTTTAGTAGTTCAATTAAACACTCAATCAGTCGATGGCTCAATATCGTATGGTTCAAGGTGTTGGACGCATTGATTGGAGTATCGGATTGATTGAAATCGCAATTGACTGATTTTGCCCAACCTGTGCTCCCAATCGATCGGTTCATGTGATGAACCGGTCGGCTAAGGTTGCTGAACCGGTCGGCTGGAGTGTCCAGGCCGATCGGCTCATGCCCAGGTTGAAACGACCGGTTCAAGGGTTGAACCGATCGGCTCAACTGGTGCAACCGACCAGTTGGGAAAAGTCATGTCGGCAAGAATTTTTCCTTTGGTTTCAAATTGCCCAATTCGATTGGGAATAACATTGGTATTCGATACCAACTGGGAACGAAACAAGGAAAGTCTTTTTGAGCCAGATTAGGACTATGAACCGATCGGTTCAGGGAACCAACCGATCGGTTGGAGTGCCCCAAACGATCGGCTCAGGTCCAACCGATCGGCTCAATGGCCGAACCGATCGGTTCAGTTGTGAACCGATCATTTCAAGTTGCGAACCGGTTGCTTTTTGTGGAAAATTCTCGAACCCTTCTACTCCTGCTTTAGTCTCGTATTTCCGGGCACAGAGAACCCTGTCCCATGACCCGCCTATATATATAGGGGTATTGGGGGCTTCTCAGTGTACAACTCAGTGCAAGTTGATTGCTCTGCAAAGTTGTCATTCTCTCTGGTTTTGGTAACCGAGAGAGAGCCCGAGCAAGTGCTTCCCGCAAAGGGAGGTGCAGCAAGGGAAGGACAACTGCAGTTGTAATTGACAGCAGGAGAGTGTGTTGGCGACTAGTACGTCAACAAGAGGGTGTGACTCCTTCCACTTCCTTGTGGGACAAGGAGAGTGGAGTTCCGGGTGGTCCGTGTGGACTACTTCAGAGGCGGGAGGTCACTGCCGCTTAGGAGAACACCTGTCATCCGACAGTCCGGTAGGAGGAGGAGTCTTCAGTCCCGGTGTGACCAGGAGCTGCACAGACACCGTCCAAGACCGGAGGTGAAGACCGCGCAAGGCGCGTGGCACTGTCGCCGAGCAAGCCTCAGGACAAGGTATGATTCACAAACCATCTTTCCTATTATATAGATGTTGACGCGATTCCTTTTGTTCCGGGTTTGGGGAGAAATTTTTTTTGTTTCCGCTGCTTCTCTGCCTCCTCCAAACCCAACATAAACATCATACAATCTCTCATAAACATGATAAGAAAAACTAGGTATAGCGGCAACCCACTAGTTTTTTCTTCTAAAGATCCTTGTGCTACTCCTTGCACGTCATATGGCTTTATCCTCTAAGATTGCTCCTTACTTGTGAGCATCACACCCCAACCCATGCATCAAAAAAATTGGTAAGTGTAACTGAACATATTATATCTTTAAGAAACATGTAGTTTGAAAATAAATTTTTAAATATTAAACATTGAAAACGAGACAATTGTTTTTAGATTATGTCTTTTATCTTGACATATATAAGAATCCTTGGGTTGTTACACCAAAGTGCCTCTTCTCTTATGGCCCGAAGTTCCCTTGGGTTGCACCAAAGTTCATCTAATCTTATGCACCGAAGTGCCTCTTAATTTTTTCTCCGAGGAGCCTCTTGGTCAAGATCTTATATAAGTTATCTTTTAACATTTTCTTTCATTTAAAATTACTAAATTTTCTCTTAAAGATTAATCTTGACTTTACTCTTAATGTGCATGAAAATGATACACTAATATTGACAATAAACATGATATTCAATTCCTTATAAATTCATTGATTGGTAACAATTAAAACAATAAATAATACATTCATAGAATTCATTGTACATACATACATACAATCAATCAAATACTTATGTTCAAAGTGCATAAAGGGACTCGGGTTTGAATCCCAGATGTCGCCTTGATTTACCACCCTCGCGGATGTTCGGCCTCCATCACGGGCATGGGATAAGGGGAGAGAATGCCTCTCTTTATCCCAAATACTTATGTTCAAAGTGCATGGACCACTTACCTATATCTTAGAGAGGATCTTAGTTGTTCTTCTTATATATATGTAACCCTAATCATGTTCTTGGTGTTAAGAAACCCTAATCACCATGTTACATCAATAATCATTCATTAATAATTTATATTCAAGTTGATTTTTAGGGTTTCATGGTTCTTGGATGACTCAGGGAAATAAAACAAGCTTTAAAAGTGTCCCTGTAATATACCTTAGGTATGATATTTCAAATTTTGGGTAGATTAGAATTTGAGGAACATATGAATAAATCAAAAAGAAAATTTCAACAAGAGGGACCATGGACCAACTGGACCAATCGCTCGTTGCCAAATAGAACATAGGTCTACAGAATTCATGTGTGCAAAAAAGTGATAAAGAAGGTGTTAAAAACTAAAAATAACCACGAACACATGATATATAAAATTAACCCTCGAAGGGAAAAATTGGAAGAAAACAATTGAGCTTGTTGTTCTTTCAAATTAGCAATGAACAAGAGGAACAACACGATTCAACAAATCAAAAACCTGGATGTAATTCATGTCATTGAGATCTGAGGTGTTGTGCACCTTCGTTATGGCCTACCTAACCTCATGATCCCAAACTTGGGTCTCACAGTGGTCAGTCAAGGGGGAAATCACAAGTTGCCTCTGTGGAGAAGAGAAGAAACATGGGAGGGGAAAATACTCTCATACTCCACACTAGAGGTATAAAGAGAGAAACACAAGAACCCAAACCAAGAGAGAACCATGGTGGAGGTAACAAAGAGAAATAATACAATGGGGGAAATCAGTATTTGATCAGAGATCTCCAACACAACAACAAAGGGGGAAAAGGGGGAATTCATGAGTTTACCTTGCCACATGAAAAAATGGAGGATGGAAACGTCTCTTGGTTATACATAGAGATGAAAGTGATTGGTTTCAAATCATTGATGTTGTCTTGAATCTGAGACAAGCACCATGTAGGTGCTAGGTGAAGGCAATTCTTTATAGATGATTAAAAAATTAATATGGGGCAAGGTGGCGATGGATTTACATTTTGGGGTGTCCCAAGATGCATTCAGGGGCTTGTTTTTATAGGCACACACTTACAATGAATCTGGGGTCAAGGGCACAATTTGAATTCTGATGCAATCGAGAGATCCATAACCTCTGGACTCATGGGGAAACCAAACACTAACACACATGGATTTTCGGGTTAATGAGATCACGTTGAACCGTCTACAGTCTTCATTTTATGCAGCAAACTCAGGAGGAGGGGGAGCGAGGGAAGAACAACATAGACTCCTATTGGGGGTTAAGAGTCTATGTGGGTGAAGGAGATGATTCTAGGTGTCTCAATAAACTCTACATCCAAGTATGACCTGGACTCTAATATCAACAGGGTCGCGTGATAGTTCATTCAAAGGATACAATGAAATCGACTGAATAATATCAAATATTGCTAAACTAGGATTAATACCACATGAATTCTTTTCCTAAATAAATTAGGACAGTTAGGGTTCTTCAAATCAAATTAAAATTTGTGTTTAACCAATTTTACCATAAGGAATCCAACAATATAATTAGTTTATGATTAGCCCAACCTAGCTTACTATATTTATCTTTTTAGGATAAACATAAATAATTATATAAAACTATTTAATAATATATTTGCGGCTAATATTTTGCTAAAGTATGTACATTGCCAAGTTCATTTCATATAGAATTATAAGGCCACGTTTTTCTCATTAAATGGGCTAATTTCACTTTAAACACATATGTATCAGGAATTGACTAATTATGGTAATACATTTGGACATATAATATGATATCATCTCTATATTTAATGGAAATAAGATTTAGATATTTTAATTTGATCTCGTCATTATATTAGGGTTTAGTTAAACACTAGATTCGAAATTTTAAAATGTTTGTTTTATTTGCATTGAAGTACAACATTTGAGTTGAATTACTAAAGAAATTTCATAAAAAAACCCTAACCTATTTTAATCAAAATTTGGCATGTTACACTACCAGTGCCTCATGTGACCTCTCGTTTGAGAAGTATCTTATAAGACACATTGTTAGTCATGCCTCGTGCTAGAAAAAATGGAATTCTCCCCCCAAGGGTGTAAAATAAGAAGTATTTTCTAGGACAACGACAGTAGATATGGCCCAATCAACAATGAGAAGATATACGAACCACATCACACATTGCTAGGAGACCTTAGAGAACAAGCAATGGGAAGGCATGATCCTCTATATTAGATGAAAAAAACCAAACAATTGGCTATGGAAAATAGTGGTGGTATTCAATGTTTGAGAAATATCAATATGGAAAGTTGTATGGTTCATATTTCATTGCTCGAGATTTCGTCAAGATTTGTTGGGTCCATTCATAGGGTTAGAACTAAAGCTCTAGGGTGTCCAACACTTATCTGACCTCAAACTTAGCTATGTTAGGTACTTGATTGTGTTATGGGGAGTCTTCATCTTTTGAGAAGAGATTAGCTATACTCAATAATGAGTCTTTGGATAGAACCAAGTAGAAAATTGTGACTTTGAATGCTTAGCTATATTCTTCTGAGTGTCCATGATGGGATATTCACTTCTATTTCACTTCACAAAGGAAATGGGGGTTCTAGACACCGTCACAAAGACTAGATGCTTATTAAAAAGCTCTAATACTGGGAAAAAGAAGATGAGGGGAGCTAAAGGACATCAAGTAAAACTAATGGGTAAACCACTCTAGTGGTAAAGATCCAACTTCAAATGATGATTCAGGCTTATTATGCAAATTTACTCTAAAATTAACATCTTGGTTTTATAGAGGCAACACCTATAGAAGATGAAAACTGAGATAGTTGGAGGATGGGGACATCTAATGAAATTCTAGTCCATTATTCCTACAAATTGTAAGTCAACCTTCTTCTCCCTTGGATTTTGTTGTGTGCTCTTATAAAATAGCAAAGATAAGGAAATAGGAAGTTCTAGTGTGATTTGATTAAGGAGACATCTTGTTGATATTTGTATCCATAAAAAAACTTAAGTAGTGTAATGTTTTACACCGCGAGAAAAGGAGTAAGGTTGTATTCTCTGGTGTGACTTACACATCAATATATCTAGTAATCTTGACTTTGTTTTTCCTTTTCATTTTGGATTAGTTTTCGTTCCTCTATACTAAAAATTTTAGAGTAATAGGTGTGCCAGGCTATCAAAGGTAAATATATAATTTAGATGTTTGCAATGAAAATTTTATATTTTTATTTACTCACGTATTTTATAATGAGTGTCCAAATGAAAATAAACTTGTCAAAATTTTTGATGTTATACAATTGTTCTAGATTTTTCTAGCCTAGATTATAGTAAAGTGAACTTCGTGTGAGACATCACTCCAATTCACTAATAACAAATAATAAATATATTTATAACATGCATGGCCTTCATGTTCTAGAATAAATTGTCAAGAGTGTTGAGAAAAAAATCAAATAAAATAACCATACTAATCAAGTTTAGGTAAGGTAAACAATTTGGTTAAATATAACCTTGACACAAACCCAATTCCAAGATACTAGTGAGGATTACTAATTACAATAGCATATGTAGTAACAAAACCATTTTGAACTAATTTATTAGACAAGATAACTACCAATCTTAAAATAGATACTAGTTCCAAATGATGTTTTCTCATGACTTATTTAGCTTGTGTTTTAGTTTTCATACTATTTTGACAATGCTTTCCAACCCAAAAAATTAGGAAAGAAAAATAAGGATGAAAATTCTATAAACTGATAATTGTTTGATATTAAGTTCATTGTTTAAACTTTGGTGTCATTTCTTTATGACACACTCTTTTGATTTTCATTATGATTTTAGACCAAAAAAAGGATGACCATGATCCTTTACACTAGTTTTCCTTTTGGTACCAAGAAATATGATTCTCACATATTTTCTTCCTCACTCGATTTATTATCATGTAGAATAATTAGTACCAAAGATCTTGTCACTGTGCTAACATTCTAACCAATTGTCATTGTTTTCCTTTCATAGCTAAATACTCTGTGAATCTTTTATAAACGTTATTGTCTTAAATTTCATGAAAATTAATGTCTTATAATTATAAAAAATCTTTGGTTCCACTTAACCCTTGTTCTCCATTCACCATTGATATCCTTTCAAATTTCAATTTATGAACATAACGTTCCTAATTAGTCTGTATAACACAAGACACACAGAACACTCTGTTATACCCCTATATTAATCCCCATAAATATTTATTCTCTTCGTCTTCTTGTGGTTCATCGTGATATCTTTGGCCTTTGAGTACCATCAAGAAGCACTATGATATCTAAGAAAGAAATGCAAAACTATTTCCTTGATCAATTTTTTCTTCCATCATGCTAATAAAAAACTAATGTGGTTTCTCAACATCTTAGATTTAGGATAGTTCACTAGCTTTCTTTATTTTTCATTTGGATTTCTTTTACTAGAGGTTTTCTTTGTAGTGATGATTTGATGGTGATTATTTTCCCTTGCTTCATTTTAACTACACTATGGTTCCCACATTTTAGCTATAGGTTTGTCCACAGAGGTAGGGATCTACATGGTTATAGTTGAACCTAGAGATTGGGCCACATTGTAATTGGTAGAACCTTAACATGGAAATTTTTTGAGGTTGCTTGATCCTATCTTTCCCTAGAAATCAATCTTCAGTTTGAGGTTTCCATTGTTGTTCACTGTGTATTTAGTCACATTTTAATGAGAATCAAGGCAATAAAATACATAATCTACCGTACAATCATTGAATTTTTTACTCCTTTCTTGGATATATTTATCATTTTGTGTGATTCATTTCTAATTCATTGTGTGTCTTTTAGTTAATCTATTGTTTTGGTTTCCATCTTAACACATATATTAACAATATGTATATGGTAGCATCAATTCCATTATTCATAACATTCTTTTTAAATCAACTAGAAGATATGAACATGAATATGCAATAGCTAAAAATATGTTCATCAAAATAATAGGTAAAGTTATGTCTTGGAATAATTGAATTACATGATAAATATCAAGATATTTGTAAGGATATAAATGTATATAATTTTTAAGTTACTTTTACAAGTAAGCATTTGATGGAATATGAACACCAATTTAATGTAAAGTTCTCAATAGTTTTAATACCCATACATGGTCTTAGGTTTTGACTTTCTATGCGCATTGAAAAATAAAATGTATGTGCATCTTCCCCATTTCATCTAGGCCTTTACTAAAGAAACCCCTGATTTTGACATAAGGTGGCATGTATGGTGTTTAGAATCTCTCTTTGATTATTTTAAAATATTTTCTAAATAACACTTGTTAACATATGAATTTCTCTAGTAGCACTAAAGAAGTTATTGAATTCAACATTTACGAGGTTCTTTGACCTTATTTTCCATATCAGAATATTTTGATTTCTTGTATGCTTGAACATGATAAATTACTGAAACTTACATATGTCATGCTCTATTGTATGCATGATTACGATTTTATCTACGGTTGTGGTAAATTCTTGCACAACCATACATCTTTAAAACATCTTTCCACCCAAGGTGCATGTTTCGAACCTACAATATATGTAAATGGGTGTTCCATTCCATCTAGGATGTTCCTTTCAATTAAATCTTAGCACAAAATCTGATTATTCTTCAAATCTTGTTTTCATTTTTTACTCAACCTAATATGAAGTTTTCCTAATTGATTTGTAAATTGCGGAAAAGTTTTATATATAAGAAATTCCATTTTGTTAAATACACTCTTTATAATATGTCTCATTAATAACAAATTTCATTCTTGACCGATTAAATTCCTCTAGCCAACATTTTCATCTTGTTGCGTATTATCATGTTACCTTTTATCATTGAATTAGTACAAAATTCTTTTTCTCTATCCCATTGATAACCAGTAGTTCTAACATATAATAGTTTCACACATGGAAACCTTTATCTTGTTGCTCTTCCCCTTTTTTGATTGTTGTTCATAATCCACAACCAACTTAAGTGTAGGTTACTTTAAGAAATATGCTTTGAACGGTTCTAGGACTTTGGAATTTCAAGATTGCTTGTGATGGCTAGGTTTCCCTCTACAATTGGTCCTTCATATATGTTTTGGTACCTTTTCAATGCTATCATTTAACCCTTGTGGTTAGGTTAAGAAGTTGTTTGGCTAGGTTCATATTGATCTCAAAACCATAGATTGATCTATACATAGAAGTCTAAATTCTTATCATACTAGTTTTGAAAAAATTTAGGGTCCATGACAATCATAATTTGACTAAAAATGAATGGTTAAGTTTGGTTAAGGTTGGTAAAAATCATTACTATTTAATAATTATTACAAATGCTCTTAATTCAGGTGAAGTGTCAGAAACTAAAAGATGAAAATATTTCCATAGGGTTCAATAAAGATGGGGAAGAAGTGGGGACATGTCTCACTAAATTGAACTATGTTTCAATGCATATGTAGTGCTTTCAATCTGCTACTTGGAATGACTGGGTGATATTCAAGTTAGTTCATTAATAAAATACTCATGTTCTTATTTATAATTTGTTTCCTTAAATATTTAAAATGTACATACAAATATATATGTGTTAGTATATTAATAAAACTATAAAAGATTGTGTATATCATAATCAATTTATGAAACAATTTCATTTATTTGTGGTATATTTTTGCTCAAGGTCAGCCAAACTGGTTAAGTAGTCACACACACTATGACCAAACCACATAACATTACTCTAAATATTTTTAGACAATATATGACATACTATTGGTGTACACTAGACCATATAAGGTCATCCTGTCAAGGTCTCTCTAGTCTCATGGTCAAGTCAAATTTTATGTTTACTACTACTTGGGGTGAGGAACAATGTAATTACTGTATTGTAAGAGATTCCTCACTGCTAAAATATAATTGTCATTTACCTCTTACACTTATGATAAAAGAAAACTACTTACCTTCCTATATAGTTATAGGTTTCTTTTGATATTTATGGGTTCCATTAATTCAAAAACTAATGATTGGATTTTGTCTCACAACCCACTTCTTGGAACTGTGGTGAAAATTCCTCAATAATTAGTTAACATGTCAATTTTAACTTATCCTCATTTCTTCCTATACATGTGTCTTTTGTTGGTTATGTATTACAATTTTAGCTAGGTATACCCTATTTTCTACATTAACTTCTCTAGTACGTTTTCTTTAAGTATTCTCTAATCCAGATTCTCATTCAAACTAAGAATTCTCTCAGAATATTCTAATCCTAGTTTATGACATAGATATCTATATTTTTTCCAAGTAATGATGAAAACTATCTCCCATATGGTTGGGCCTTGCGTTCCACTTTTCATTCTATTATTATATGTTTTATTAGACCCTTATTCCATGGATAATAGATACTCTTATTTAATTTTTTTAGATGACCCACTAACAAGGATTATTTAAAAAATGTTACAAGGTATCAAAGGAAGTCCATTGGGAGTTCATCACTCCCATATCAACAACGTATGTTTGATTCCTAGGTAATCCCCAATGTTGTATGGACATATTATTACCTAAAGAATGTCAAATATAAGGGTCTAGTAAAATTTTACAATGCACAATAGAAAATCATATCCCTCTCTTATATGTTGGAGGTTTTAGATTCTTATTATATACCTCTTTTGATTATTTAATATTACATTCTATAGTGTAATGTGTTGAAGTTATAAATGGTAAGTATTCATGTTATTTGATAAACATTATTGTCTCGGTGTGATAATTATTTTGGCACCAATTCATATTTACATTAGAATTGTTCCTTCTTACACTTATTTTCCATTTTAATACAATATGTAAAAAGGTTTTCCAAGATCTAATTGATGTCATTATAACATGTCAACACTTGGGGAAGTGGGTAGTGGTAGAGAAGCCCCTTTGACCAAAATCACTTGGCTATATAAAACTTTTATATGCACTCCTAAATCCCAAAACATGGGAGGTTCAGATACATAAGACATTAACGACCTACCCTTACACCTCTTTGGGAGGTTAGTCAGGTTGTACAATAATCCTTTTATGGATGCATTTTTCTACCCTTTGGTCTTTAGGAGTATTAGTAATATTTAGGGTTGTCTAAATATGATAATGTATGCATCAAGTAACGCTAAGAAGTTTTTCCAAATTATTGTCAAACAAATTAAATGACATTCTGACTAGATTTTGATCAACATGTATAAACATTT
This sequence comes from Alisma plantago-aquatica, assembly GCA_963693085.1. Taxonomy (NCBI): domain Eukaryota; kingdom Viridiplantae; phylum Streptophyta; class Magnoliopsida; order Alismatales; family Alismataceae; genus Alisma; species Alisma plantago-aquatica. Next base: position 202,396,636 of record OY856413.1, read on the forward strand.
TTAACATAAATTAGAAATGTTGCTCAATCAGTTGAAAAATCGGGTGATAAAAACATAGAGTTTAGATAAGAAGGAAAATGATCACGTGGCATAACATATTCAAATATTTTGTTTATAACCCTATAGGCTAACATGTTATGAAGGCAATGATATAGTTAACTCTAGTATAATAAAATAATTTTAATACCTTAGAAATTATAAGATAATGAATATACATTACAATCAAATAAATTTAGAAAAAGAACTACGAGCAACTAAGTATAAACTAATAATAGCATATTCCATAATATATGTGTAGTAAAAATCACTTCAAAAATTAAATATATACGTTACACATGAAATGTCATAATGCTCAAGAGTGGATGAGATGATGTGTTTCCTAACTAAACCAAGATGACCCCTTAACCCTAATTTTCCCAACAAATTACTTGTATGGCTCATTCATGAGGCGTTAGTTAGTTAAAATTTTGTTTGTATATCCTATTATCACAATCACTATGAGAGTATCAAATAAACCCTAGTAGAATAAAATGTAATATTCCAAAATACCACTAGATATGCTAAATAAGAATACAAGTTGTTGGAATACGAAAAGGAAATTGTACTCATAGTTTTTGGTAACCCTTACAAGATTAAAAATGTTAAGGTAATCTTAGGACTTGATGTAACGTACTAAGATTAACAACTTCAATGAGAAGAGTAATGATACATGATGTTTAGAGTGCAGTTTCACATTCAGAATGGAAAATAATATGGGGTGGTATGTAATGATCACAAATATGTTAACTAAACTAGACAATTGGTACAACATGTGTAACATAGCACAAAATGTTAAAGGTGGTTATACTTTGATGAAAAAACCACCTCAATGCGTGGAGTGATTTAACATATAAATACATTGGTATATCTACTGATCCTGGCTTTCTATTTTGATTTTCTTTAGAATCAATTTTCATTTCACTTTTAGACAAAGTAGATGATTATAGTTATACTAACAGATTCAAGATATATCACCTAAGTTAAAATGTTTACATTTAGGAGGTCTTATTGTAGTGAACCCGTATAGGATTTAGCGGAGGGTTGTACTATAAATTAACTTATCAATAGATTATTTTAATAATCTATAGACATTTTATTGCACTAGGTAGTTATTAAATTGAATGTAATTCGTAAGAGAAATCCAAGAAACTTAGATAAATAACAAGTATATGAATAATATGCATGCCATTTGAGTTATTAAATAAACTATCAATATTCTTTAAGAATTAAAAATCAAACGGAGTAAAGATTCAAGTTTTGGTATAAATTAAAATATTTATGAAAACATAATCGTAACACACACCTAATACCAATTTATCTTTGATGGATATTAATTAGGACAAAAGTTATAGTCATAAAATATTCTAAAGTAAAATATCATAAAATGTAATGAAAATAATAAAACTAAGAACTACCTCTAAATTTAGTTACCTCATGCCTTATTTAGAAACCATATATATCTTGATATTAAATAAACAATATTTTCCTCCTGAATTAACTAGGTAATGAAAAGAGGACTATGTTACCCTCAACAATTCAATATTTTAACTTATTGACTCAATGTTTTGGAGCTCATGGTTATTTATTTGTAACAAGCACATTTAATTTTTTCTTTTTGGATTTGGATGACCGGAAGGGTTTCCCCAATCATTTCCACAACTCTTTTTTAGTCACATGCACATCCAACGTTTCCTAATTTTCTTCCTATCTTGATTCTCTTTGTTTTAGGATAATTAGTATTGGAAACCATTTAACATTTCTCTTCTTCTATCCAATCATGCTCATTTAATATTTCCAACCTTCTAGGATTATTGACTTTGGTATGAACCCAATGGTCCTGGACTTCATTTCACTTGGTAGCCAACAAAACCCTAACCATAATTTGGTCCTCTCCACCTTGTTCTATGTTAACCATCGTTATCCTCTCAAGTCTTTGTGTAGGAACCTAACACCCTTGAATCAATCATTTCTCCCCCAAAAACAATAAAACACTTGCACATACCCCTTAGTTGGTCCCTATATATAATTTTGAATAACATATTATTTTGGAAGTAAGCCAATGTTCTATGCGCATCTTCAACCCTTGATAGGAATGAAGGATCAATAAGAAAACTAAATAACCACCCAAAAAGGCTACCTTACAGTTTTTAGAAGTCCTAGATATTTCTTTTGAAATTTCTAAACTCAAGAGTAATTAATGAGTTTCATCTTATGTTTGGCTTGGTTTTTAAAAAAAATTATTGGTGGGATGGCTTTACAATGTTGATTATCTACTGTTCTTCATTTTTGTTCACATTGTGTTTCTTGAGTTTCACCCTTTCAAGTTTATCATGGTGGAAGGTCAAAACCATGCTTGTGGTAAACTCAGATCTAGTGTGACATGTGAGTTTGATTAAAATCACAAGGATCACTATTCTTAGGTTGGTGGATCATGTCTTCCCTTAGAGAACAATCTTTGGTTCAAGGTCTTCACTTTTATGTTCTCTATTTGCTAACGCTTTGATGATCTAGAAGGGTGGTAAGTACCAAATTTATGATACAATAAATTTTTTTGTAACTGTCTTTTTGACTAAAAATTTTCACTTTGAGTATTTTATTTCTAGCCAAATAGATGGGTGTTAGATTTCCATTTTACTCATTTTTTTGTTAGACATCTAACTTTGATGTGTGATGTTGGGGAATCAATGTATTTCTACATGGATCTTAAATTTATAAATGAATACTAATAATACTAAATTTAATAAGTTATAACTAATTATATATTCATCACAAAGTGGCTAAAATGTCATTTGAAAACTAGAAACTACAAGCTATTTATCTAGAAAGGTTTCGATACCTAAATAAATATGATTTGGAATTATGGTTTTAGGGTTTAGTATTTGTTGGAGTATTAACGCTCTTTTAATGTAAAAATATTAGCATGTTTTATACCATTCTTTGAATATTGGGTTTGGCTTTTGATATGTGTTGACGCAATATGATGCATGTACATCTTCTGCCATTTCATTTGAGAAGTTATTGACTACATCGAAAACTTTTTAGAAGGACAAAGGAATATAAATTTAAATCTCTCCTTGATACATTTGAAACTATTTCATGAAATAAAGCTTGTTATCATGTTATTTTCCTATCTAAACTGTTGAAATTACTTAACTCATCATTTATGTACCCTTTGACCCCACTTGACATATTTGAACATTACTTCTTTTCACTTTATACTTGAACAAGCTGAGGTATTTAACTTTTTTCATTCCCTCCAAATTTAAAATATAATTTAGACTATTATTATCTAGAGTAGTGCTCCATTCTTACACAATCATATATATTGGGTGTGTTTTTTCACCTAGGGTTTGCCTTTCCATCATACCTTGGTTCAAAATGTAATGTCTATAATAAGATTTACATTATTTGTATTTTGAGATATCGATGAACTAATTTATTTACTAATATTAAATATTTAAAGTAAATGATTTACATTTTTATAGATTTTCTTTTATTTAGTGCTAATTACTCCAAAATAGGATTGTTCATTGATTCTTGTACACTTGTCATACTTTATTTATGTTACCTATTTTTTGTGATTTCCTCTTTGAATGCAAATGGCCTTCTTGTTCTCTACCCCTTTAATGCTCAATTATTATTTGTATGAACATATATAAATTTTGGTGATATGACAATCTGCGTGCACCAATTAGATGGATGTCTCGGGGGTCTCAGGGAAAGGCGGCGCTGGTGACAACAACAAAACCCTAAAAGGCGATGGTAGATCTATCGGAAGAGGAAAAGATGGAAGGAAAAGTCCTACAAGGAAGGCGGTAGGAACACAACGGTTGGCAATAGAGACTAGTATGAACATTACCTACAGAAACATGTGGGGTGCGCCCATGGAAAGTGGTGCGGAAACTACACCGGGGGCCAACATAAATGACATGGATATTGATGCGTCCTATAAAGATGATGGAAATCCTATCCTGTTGGAAGACTTCTCTCCGAACAAAACTCTAAGCTTCAAACAAGCGTGCATAGGAGGAGGGAAAGGGAGCACAACCAACCTAGTTTTCATCAAAGATGAACTGAAGGAAATCCTGAATCTAGAAGATATAGAACTCATCAACGTTTAAAGATATAGAACTCATCAACGCCCATGGATACCCTGAGATTTATGTTGCACCCGAGGCTGAAGAAATCCTTAGCAGGCCATTCAAATACTTTGTGATTAACAAACAAATAGATAGATCATTTGGTTTCCTCACCACGGTAGAAAGATTAAAGCTCCTTTGGAAACCTGCGGGCATATTCAAACTCTACGTGGTCCAATTCTACAACTAGAATGATCATGTGAATGTGCTCACGGGTGGTCCATGGTCATTATTCGGCAGTTGTCTGATGGTATGACCCTAGGATGGATACTTTGAACCATTAAAGGGCATATCTGACCACATTGTTACCTGGATTCGGATGATTGGATTACCCATCCACTATCAAACATTGAGATCTTCAAGAAGATAGGGAAAGCCGTAGGCAGGTTGATCTGGGTCAATGGTCACTCTATAAACTGAATGAGAAGCATGTTTTCTAGGATGGAAATAGAACTAGACACCAACCTTCCAATTAACCCAACGATCCTAATTAATGGGAGAGAATACAAACTGGAGTATGAATCACTACCTAATTTATATACTAAGTGTGAAAGGTTGGGAAACGATGAACAACACTGTAATGACCCCTCGGAAGCACCTAAAATAGCAGAACCTAGCCCCACAGAGGAGGACGCTAGTGTGAGATGGGTCGACGAAGAAGATAAATGATAGGCGCACTACGACAAGAAAATTCTAGCAAGCAGACCACTAAGGAAAAAAGAAAAGGAAGCAGGTCGCAATGGCAAGACGCAAGGGAAAGAACAAGGCAATAGATATCTAATAATAGACGATGAGGAGGAGGAATACATAGCACCAGGGGGTGTAGATCATGAAGCTACTGAGAAGCAACAACATCATGAAACTAGCCCGAAGGTATGGCGCAAGAAACAATGGAGGGAAAATGATGTTGATGTTTCGACCAAAGGGTCCCCTGAGATGACAAATCAAGTCATAGAAACAAGCAACAATAAGGCCGATAAGGGAACCGCAGTACCTAGTGACGAACCAAGACATATTGTGGTCTCACCTGTCATGGACAGGGTATCATAGGCAGGCCATCAGGAGAAATAGAGGCCAACAAAAATTCAAGCAATGAGGAGCCAGCGAATCCTAAATCCGCAAACAACAACTCGACCTCCATGGTGAAGATAGTTAACAAGAAAACCTCGATGGGTGGCTAGAAAGATAAGGAGAAGGGAGACGTCATGATGATAGATAGCCCTCAAAAACAACATTCTTACAACACCCGTGGAAGGACAAAGAGAGGAGATGAGAAAAGGACGTCCCTGAGGCCAGTACATGTCAATAGACACTCTCCCCCCCAAAGCTTTCTGTATGATTAATACACTTGCCTAGAACATTAGGGGTTCTGGCAAGAAGAAATCTTGAAAAACCCTTAAAAACATGATCAGGAAGTATGATATCAAAATTTACTCTGTCTCAGAACCTTGTATCTCTGGGGAATCGACAAACAAAGTTTTCAAGGACATTAGTTTGTCTAGCTTGCATAGAGTCAAAGCCACGAGTTTCTCTGGCCAAATATGGTTCCTTTAGAATGAAGATGAATGCAATATCCAAATCATCTTGAGCAACAGATATTTTATCCATTGCTACATTAATAACAACTTCTATGTCACGTTCATATATGCATATCCATCGCTTGTACACCGCCCAATTCTATGGGACCATTTGATCCGTCTCAGTAGCTCTGTCAAAAAACCTTGGGTCACCCTAGGTGACTTTAATTGTATGCTCAATCTAGATGAGAAAATCGGCAGTAATTTCTGCAACCTCAGTGAGGCAGCTAACTTCAGCAACACCCTCATCTAGGAAGGACTCACAGACATTGGCAGCACAAGCTACAAGTTCACTTACAAAAAAGGCATCCTCCATGAACAGATTGATAGGGCAGTAGCCAACACTTCCTAGATTCAAAGCTTCCCCAACTATGTGTGTGAGAATCTCCCACACATTGGCTCAGATCATAACCCCATTTTTGTTCTCAATAAACACACCTCTTCACATAAAGCATGGTTCAAGGCAAAAGCTTGATGGCATGATCAATCAAACTTCCACACCATTGTTAGAAGTGCTTGGGACCCAAAGAAAGACTTCCACAAAGCCATCCACGATGTCAAGGAGCAAGTCATGTGTTGGGATATAAAACTCACCATAAATCAACATAATGAGAAGGAAAAGCTCATTTGTAAAATAATCGAAGCACAAAAGAATGTGGAATCCTATTATAATGTAGAGGGAGACAAATGTTGTATTGAGCTAGAGAATAAATTTGAAAATATCATGCTAAAAGAATAGGAAAGTTGGAAACAATGAAGCTATATTAACTAGCTCTGCCATGGTGACAACAATAGCAAGTATTACCACACCTTTGCCAATAATAGGCATCGATCAAACTGCATAACTGTGTTACATGATAGCAATGGTGAATGGATCTCAAAGCAACCCAATCTCAACCTCTTGGTCCAGTAGTATTTCAAAGACATGTTTACGACACCCACAAGACAATCTATGCACAACATGAACACCATGCCAGCTTAATTTAAAAGATTATATACCAACTAGTAGAGGCAGCTTGTCGCGGCTCCTATAGAGCATGAGATCTGCAAAACCATCAAAGATGTCAGCCCATATAAGGCGGAGGGGCTTGACAGAACTGACAATCTATTCTTCAAAAAGCAATGGAAAATTATAAGACTTTCTATGATCAAGTCTATCCGTAGCATGTTGAATGCCAACCCATCGATGACTCCTTGGCAAATTCAAGCATTGTGCTCATACCCAAATGTAGAAATCCTACAAGATGCAACCAGCTACGCCCTATATCTCTGAACAACACCATTATGAAACTTGCATCCAAAGTGGTTGTTGAACGCATTAAACATTACATCCCCAACTGGATTTCTAAAGTCTAAACCAGCTTTGTTCCCAGCAGAAGCATATCGGATAATATCATAGTGGTCCAGGAAATTATTCACAACATGAAAAGGAATTCTAGCACACCTTACATGGAGATTAAAGTTGATCTATCCTAATCTTATCACATACTTTCCTGGGTATTTATAGAGGACACCTTGGAACACTTGGCCTGGCCACGCAACATTCATCAGTATATTAAGAACTCTCTATATGCAGGTCAGACTAGCATCATCCTAAATGGTGAATCACTTCCTCCCTTCAAAGACTCTAGGGGTCTAAGACAGGGAGACCCACACTCCCCTTACCTCTTCATTCTCTATATGGAACGACTTACTCAACTCATCAAAAATTTTGTGATCAATTGAAAATGGAAACCGGCGAAGATGTCCTAGTAAGGTCTGGCTATATCCCATATTATCTTGGTTGATGATATTGTCATTTCTGCACATGCCTCCATGGAACAGATAGCTACCATCAACAAACGTTTCCAAATATTTGAGTCGGCCTTCGGGCGGAAGATTTCCATTGGTAATTCGAAGATCTTCTTCACAAGGTATGTTACCCACGTGAAGCATGCTCAAATCTACTTAGCCAGTTGCATTGCTGAGACATCTGACTTGGGGAAGTATCTCGGTGTACCTCTACTACAAAAAAACGTGAACAAGGAGACATATGCTTCTCTTACTAACAACCTCACCTCAAAGGTGAATGGTTGGGTGACAAAGACCTTATCCCTTACAGGAGGGATCTATTTGGATAAAATAGTCCTCACATCTATACCTACCTACACTATGCAGATAGCTAATCTTCCTACTTTAGTATGTAATAAGATGGACAAAATCATATGCAACTTTGTTTGGGGAGGCAGACACAAAGAACGACCCACTTCCCTAGTAGCATGGTGGAAGGTGACCACCAGAATGGACAAGGGAGGACTGGGTATCAAATCCATGTATGACTGGAATAAAGCACTTCTATGGAAGAACGCCTGGAATTTTCTAAATGCTAAACCATCCCTTTGGAGAGAAGGGTTGCAAAACAAGTATAAAAACTATCGGGACCGAAGAGGTTGCTGAGTGACTCCTTTCTAGAAATCCCTCTATATAGGTAAATATTTCATTACCTCAAATAGTGTCAAAGCAGTAGGAGATGGCGTGGACACCTCCGTCTAGTATGACAACTGGGTACCAAACTATGGAAAGCTTGAGGACATTTGCACAAGACCCATATCATAGGACACCAAAGACATGAAAGTTTTGAGCCTGGTGAACCTTGATAATGCTTGGGACACTGGATTCCTGAATGACTACCTGGTGCCAGCATGCGTGGAGAGTATAATCAACTTACTTGCCCCTCACAGTGACAATGGCAAAGATATATGGAGTTGGAAACATGACACCAGAGGCAAGTTCTTATCAAGCACGACTTATGATTTAATCCACTCTAAAGGTGTAGAACAACCAGATGATATGTGGTTAAAGATCTGGAAAATCCAAGCTCCCTCCAGAATCTGAACCTTCTTGTGGCTCACTGCACATATTGCCATTATGACTAATGTTTGCAAGAAGCAACGTAAGTTCACTGATTCAGTTGTATGTCCAAGATGTGATAGTAGTGAGGAGTCAACGTTGCACACGTTGAGAGATTGCTAGCATGCATCCGAGGTATGGCACCAAGCTAAGGTCTATAGCATATCCTTGACTGTCACAGAGATGGAATTCAGAAACTAGATCTTGATGATACTAAAGGAAGACACAAATGTCCAATCCATGTTTGCAGTGACATGTTGGACAATTTGGAAAGCAAGAAATTTAGGGGTGTTCGATGATACTGCTACCCCAATGAGCTGACAACTCATTCAGATCACCTATCTGCACAACTCCATTACACAAGCCTGGAGATACACAGAATGGATACACAAAGAGACTATTCCCCAGGATTCTGCACTACTGGTGAATGAAGAAGGGAGGATGTTATGGATAATCGATGCATCTGTGCACGAAAATCTCACAACTATAGAGGTAGTGGCCATCGACCACAATGGATAGTGGCTAGGGGGATGTGCAAAAAGATTATGGTAAAGTCAGTAGTGGAGGCTAAAATCTGAGCTCTACACCTTGCTGATGAAGCTTGTAAAGACAACCACAACTCATTGGTTATACTAGCTTCAGATAGTGCAATAGCAGTTGAATCTCTAAAGGACAGAGCTGGCAATGCACCCGCCATCTGATGTTAGGTATCCAGAACCCACTCCTTACTTGCTAATGTTGAAGAAGCTACTATTACGAAGGTAAATAGAGAAATCCTACACATGGTGGATGGCCTTGCGAAACACCACTTCAAAAATTACCTAGACGATCGATTTTAGATTGATCCTCCACTCGACCATGTGGGTTAACCCATCCCTTTCTTTCCCTGTAATGGTAGGAGTCCTACCAAATTTATATTTCCAGTAAGCACACCTTGTAATTTTTGGCATTTCCCTACAAGAGGAGAGTGGGATGAATAAGAATTTCTCCTAACTTACCCAAAAAAAAGCAATTTTGGTGATGCATACATTTACTTTGTACCTATCCTTTTTAACGGGAATTTCTCGCTTGCCACATGAAAGTACACTCCTCAAAGAAGGATTCCTCTATATGAACGTGTCTCATGACATTCTACATTGAATATAACATTGTATGGCCATGTTTTCCTCAGCACCTAGACCTTTGGATAGTTATTTGTACAATTTACATGTTGAATTTCACCTATGTACTAACAAACAATGTAAATTGATTATGAATTCAATAATTGTTTGCCATTGCTAAAATGTAACATTCTTTTATCTATCATTCTTTTGAGAAATGAGGAATACATGTCAACTTTCATAATTTTTGGTATGTTATGATTTTGGCAGGTTTCATTCCTTAATAAGTAATGAGTGGATCCCTTCCATGGTCCCGCTCATTGCATCCTACATGAAGGAATAAAGGGGAAGGAAATATCTCCCTGGGTCGCAATTATACAATGTTGATATTCTAGTACCTATCCCACATGTAAGGATGGTATCTAGTGAACTTCCACTACTAGTGCAAAGTAAATGTATCACTTCATTGTTTAAGGTCCATTGTGTATTACATTACTTGTCTATGCATATTCAATTTGATATTTTCCCAAGCTCAGTGGTTGCCAATACATTTAGGGGTAGATGTTGATATTCCATCCTAAACCACCTCAACCTCATGTTGTGAGCTTGTTTTCGTTACTCTCCTTGCTTCACTCTCTTAGTTTATTATTGTTGATTATAAGTTCCAACTAACTAGTCTTCAGTTTGTCATATTCAAAATAAATGTGAATATATTAACCTCCTATTATGGAATCCCTTTTTAGTGTGAGGCATGAATAAATTTTTTGTCACAACTTAGAATTTCATACTTGTAACCAATATATAGTTATGATTCAAATTATATAGTTATGGATTCCTATTTTGAGGGGAAGAATGATGGGAGTGAATAACAAGTTCATTCCCTACTTCCACAGAGTTTATGAAATCATATGAGTTATGGAAGAAAAAGATGGGTTGAAATGATGTACCACTTATTAAATTGATGTAAATTGTGTCAATTTGATAAAAAAAATTAATTGAAGTTATCAATCCAAAAAAGGATAACATTTTCTATACTTTTGGGAAGTATGTAGAGCGGTAGTGCACATAATGGATGATATATGTAAATGCCAAGTGTTGACGTGGATGATTCATTGAGGAGTTGTATAGTAAATTTTTTCTACATTCTTTTTTAATGAGATTAGACACTCAAAATGTTGTAGGAAAGGGAATGTATCAACCAAAGTGTATAAGTCTTCATTCATTTTATCAATGGGATTTAGTTACAACTAGTACATAATCAGATAGAAGACTCAGGGAAGTATATTATTTTGAATCAATGCAAATTTGAGGGTGATCTAAAATCACTATTTCTCAAGCCATTTTATCTTTTACATGTAATATGATAGTTTCTCTCAAAAATTTTATTTTCTCCTTTATGATATTTCAGAGTATATAAGGCATTATACCCTAGAAAATTGTAAATGGTGTAGAATAAATTGTGACTACATTGACAACATGTTCATTAGATTTTATACATGATGGTTAAAAAGAAATAATGTATTATACATATTTTCCTAAGGTTTACTATTCTCCTCACAAAACACAACATTCGTGATATCAAAAAAGTACACATAGACATTTGTAGGCTTCAAGGACGTTCAATCATGAATCCTGAGACTTACCCAAAAAAAATTGTTAACTATTTCGACAAAATTTGGGTGTGTTGTCCGCTGTCTACGACCAAAGAGTAGAGCGGGATAGGAGGCGGCTGTGGGAGGCCCTTGCCTTGGTAAACTAGGATGCCCTTCCCCAACTGGTCATTGGCGACTTCAACCATATACAGAGAGCCAGGGAGAAATGAGGGTGCAATCCTGTTCCAGACTCTGTCCTGGCCAGATTCAATGAGGTCGTCGATGCGGCGAACCTTCTCGAGCTACGTATGTCGGGCGGCGATGTAACGTGGAACAATCGACAGGCTCTCCGCATTGCTAGCAATATGGACAGGGGCCTGGTTAACGAGGTTTGGCTCAACGTGTTCCTGGAGGAAAATATTGATCTGGGCAATCATCCTAACAACGAACATTCTTTGTTAAGGATTGCACTTACTGAGAACAATAGGAAGGCTCGACCTTTCCGCTTTCTCAATCATTGGCTGCAGTGGTCGGCCTGTTAACAGATTATCAAGGAGGCGTGGAGCTTCTCTATAGACCGCAACCGTCTGTATGTGGTGGCACAGAAGATGAAGAGCATAAAGGTGGCGTTGAAGGCTTGGGCCAAGGAGCATGTCAACCTCAATAACCTACTGAGAAAGGAAAAGGAAGAGTACCAGAAAGCCGCATACAATCTCAGATTCAACCCACTGAATGAGGAGGCTATGGATATAGAAGAAGAAGCCAAGGAGCGCTTGGTCAAGCTAGAGAAGGCTGAGGATAGTTTGTTTTGGCAGAGAAGTTGCTTAACTTGGATCAAGGACGGCGATCGCAACACCAAAATGTACCACACGGCAGTTCGCAAAAATGACATGAGAGATGCAGTACATTCACTAATTAAGGAGGATGGGACCATTTCCAGGGGACCGGAGGATGTTGCTAATGAGGCGATGAGCTTCTTTTCCAATCTCTAAAATCATGGGCGCAGATGTAGAGAGGACTTGCGCCTACCTGGGTTGAGAGTGACCACCTCTATGAATGAAGGGTTGTGTAAGCAGGCGACTGATGAGGAAATCAAAAGTGCTTCCTTTAGCATTGGGGCATCTAAAGCACCCGGGACATATGAGTTGAATGCTAAGTTCTTCCAATCTATGTGGCACATTGTCGGAAAGGATGTCTGTAGAGTCGTTCATTGGTTCCTACAGGGGGGTGCCATGCTGAGAAGTCTCAACCATGCCTTCATCAAGTTGATACCCAAGAAGAATGTCATCAACAACCTCAATGACCTGAGACCAATAGCTTGCTGCTATGTGATGTACAAGATCATCTCTAAGTTGCTCGCTAGTAGGTTGAGACTTGTTCTTCCAGATGTTATTTCACCTAACCAAACTGCCTTTGTGAAAGGAAGGCATATTTCTGACGGCGCCCTCCTCGCTGCAGAGTTCCTGATTGGGTTCAATGTTAAGAATCAATCCAATAAGGTCTGCATAAAACTGGACCTCTCAAAGGCCTACGATAATGTGATCTGGGAAGCTCTTTGGAGGATCGTGGAGGCTATGGGGTTTGCACCCCTATGGATCGACACTCTTCGTAGATGCGTTGAGACAACCTCCTTCTCTGTCTTGGTCAATGGTCTGCCTTACGGAATGTTCCATGCCTCTAATGGGATCAGACAGGGGGACCCCCTTTCCCCCCTTGTTGTTCACCATTGTCATGGAAGGCCTTTCCGAGATGGCTAAGAAGGAGGAAGCGGAAGGTGGTCTGCAAACTTTTAAGGTGGTAGGTACGAAGGTGCTCAGTCATCTTATCTTTGCTGATGATGTGTTGTTCTTCCTCTCTGGCAAGGAAAAGGTGCTGAGATCGTTCAAGAAGATGATGATGAGGTTCGGGAAGTTAACATGTCTCTTTATGAGTGACATCAAATCCCATGTCTAGTTCTCGAGATTGTGTGACAACATGAAAGGGAGGTTATAGAGAATAATCTGGCTGCAGGAGGGAAGCTTCCCGACCAGATACCTGGGCATCCCGCTCACTAGATGAAGAGGAAAGGGTACCAACTATGCTGCCTACATCGACAATGCTAGGGAGGCAGTCTCAAGATGGACAAGGATCAACCTCTCCATGGCTGGGAGAGTTGTGTTAATCCGATCAGTGCTCTCTGCCAAAGTTCGGTTCTAGTGTGGGCAAGCGGAGCTGCCTACCTTCATCATTCTGAAGACCAGGACGGTGATGGGTGGGTTCCTGTGGGCTGGCAAGCACCATGCTGTGGCATGGAGCACCCTTACGAGACCTTACATGGAAGGGGGTTTGAACATCACCGATCCCAACATTTCAGCTACTGCTACAACTAGGAAGAGGATTGATCGGTTCCTCCATGAGCCCCACTCTCCCTGGGTGGACTGGATGAGAAGGAGGTATGGGGACCAGCTGCGCTTCCTCTTTTCTAAAGAGAAATGCTCACGTACCTGGAGACACATGGTGGAGGTGTGGCAGGAGGTTTGTGGGTACTATGTTGAGGTTGGTTCCAACTGGAACCTGGTTAATGAGAAGAAACCTCCATTGAGCATCTCGTTCTATGCACCGTAGGTGCCCTGACACTCCACTCTCTGGGGCAAAGCTCATACGCTCAAATGGAGTTTCTGTGTGTACAAAGCTTTGATGAGGAGACTTCTGACTCTTGATAGGATGTGGAAGTGGGTCTTGAATGTCAACCCAAGATGTCTGTTGTGTTCCGAGGAAGACGATTTGAATGAACACATCTTCTTTAAATGCAAGTATAGCTATTACATTTGGTGTAGAATCAGCCTTAAGCTGGGATGGGGGGAAACTCCTCCTAATGATCCACATAATTCCTTTATGTGGATGAAAAAGAACTGCATAAAAAATAGGACTTCTCTACTTGGAAGTTCGTGTTTCACCTCGATGTGTTTCCTAGTTTGGAATAAAAGGAACAACAGGCTACATGGCAAGGGACGGTGTGACTACATGGCCCTTTTTGACAGGCTTATGGAAACGATACGGAGGGAAGCTAAGGCCAATCCAAAATTGATAGACAAAGTTGACCTGTCTATTCTAAGTAGATGGGAGATAGATAGATAGATTGTGGATTTTGTATCTAACCACTTGTACAGGTTGGGTTCTGTTTGCCCATACTAACGCTTGGTTCTGGGACTGTATGTCCTTTGTGGGTGGTTGATCCTTGTATTTTGGTAGGCCTTCCTACGTTTGGGTAGGTTTCACTACCCCCTTTTTTGTAATACATTTACCTTCTCCAAAAAAAAATTTGGGTGTTCAGGCGCACTTAGATCATTAAAACTACCCCCGACATGGTTTGTTGATAGTCTCACTAATATTGGGAGGACTAGGTAAATTGACTCCGGGCATGTACCTTATCCTTTATATCTAAAAGGAATGAGGTATTTAAACCACAAATAAAAAATATCCTAGGAGGAAAGCATAAGTTTTAATTTGTTCTTCCTGGAATTATGATTTCTCAATGTTGTGTTAGTATGAAAAAGAATTATCTCCCCAATCAAACATTTAAAACAACTATCACCACACAATTTTATCCCATTTGATCATGTATCGAGAACAAATCAGGGACTACAACTTCCATTGCATGGCATGGGAAAGTTTGTGTTGATGCCCTATAGTGATGTAGGGCATGCATAATAAATTTGTTCTTTCCTTCACATCTTCTACACATATCATCATCAATATTGTTTCTCTATTTTCTCCAAGTGTTAGTCATTATTTCCTCATGGACATATATCCACAATTGTTTTATATTTTAGAGGTACCCTAGATGTACATATATTCATTGAAATACTAGTGTATTCTCTATTCTTCCCTTTGCACATAATATTTTTATGAAAACTGCCCACTGAACTTAACACTTTTAGTTAGATTCAACATACATACATCCTCCTTGTAAAAGATTATCAATCTTGTGCTAGAGTGGATACTTGGTGAGAAGAATGCCATAATTTCATGTAAAGTAATCATTTTCCAATAAACCCTTCCAAAATGGTTGAAATATTCCATAATAGCCTCAAAATGCTCGGTGTTTTCTCTAGAAAAGATAATAAAGTCATCATTGAAAGCCACATCTCAATTTACAAGTGCATTCTTAGACAACATCCCTAGTGTAACTTAATTTTAATTAACACTAGCCTCTATATTTTCATGCATCGAGAAAAGTTTTTGGGGAGAGGGAGTCCCCTTTCAAGGGCCTCATGTTGGATTTAAGGTTTTCATTTTCTTATGATTCCATTTCCAATTGGTTCTAGCACTATTTAGTGAATTCATGTTGTATGTGATGTTATTTATGAGAAATATTTGCCTAAGATATGTTATCATTCACAAATCCCCATGATATTCTATCATAGATATAAAATGGTTCCACCTTCATATTCATGTAGGTAATCAATCCTTTAAATTAACCACACACTATGAATGATTTCATGAACAATAAAATTTTTGTCAGAAAAATGATAGTAGGGGAAGTAGATTCTTTGAGCTATCCACTTTGTTATATGTGATTTTATACAATCAATAATGACTTGGCAATTGGTTTTAAGAAAGTATTATTCAGTTTGATGGGTTTTAACTATCCACAATCAATATGGTTTGACACTGTAGGTAATGGGACAAATAGTTAGTTACATGTATCCCATAAGAGGTAGTACCCTTGTGGAGAATTGTAATGCTCCTAAGCATTGACTCTATGGTAATGCTCCAATTATCTTGAATTTACTCATCATCAACTATGTTGAGTCCTCATTCTTTATATCTTCTCATTTTCTTATGAGTTCTTCAAACATTAGATTTAGTTGTTTATTTGTAAATTCCATTGTGGCTTAGAGACAATATTTTAAAATAGCATGTCCTTGCATTCTAGTCCAATAGGGTAGGATGTGATGTTTGATAAAGCATATAGCAATTAAATTTAAAACAATTATCTTTATTAGTTCTTATTTTATAATCATACTATTGTAGCCCTGCAAGTGTTGTAGTGATGTTACACTTTGTCTATTTTTTGCATATACATAGAGCATGAAGGAATTTAATCATATCTAGTTTCTATGTATTCTTTTCTACATTGTTACTGTTCATTTATGATGACACACTCACATACATATTAGTAGGACAAACTACATTGTATTTTGTATGTCATAAAATCTTTTCAATTACCATTTGAGAATTTTTGATCTCTTATAATAGATATTTCTTTCTTTTATTCATCTCTACATTATATTTCTCACCATTCACATATTCTTATCTTTTCACTCTTTACTGCATCACCCAAGGATGTCAGCTTATAGAACTTTTCTCAGCATAATTGCTTATACTCCATATTCTCCTTCCTACAAAACATGTCAATTAATAATCACTACATTACTCTTCTTGCATGTGTTTATCATAATGTTATTGTCTAAGGTAAAGTGGAGTAGGTTTAGTAAAAAACATGAATCATTACCTTGAATCAATGTTGCATTAGTGGTGATCCTAGCTAGCCTTTTAGGTAACATGCCTCTAATGTGAAGACTGCTTCTGATAAGCCTATATTTCAGTCTCCAAATTGATCATAGTTTTGTGTACTTGTATTACTGATGATTCAATCTATGAAATTTGCTATTGATTCTATATTTCTTAATATTTCAATTATGACCACATCCATTTTGTGTCCTCTCACCATATATTTTAGGGTTTCTAAGGTTCATTATTCTTGATTCCCCTTCCATTACATTAAAGCTTGATCCCCCTTCAATTCTGATAAAGTGTAACAATATAAAAAAAATCTTCAGACAATTAAATCGTTGTTTATAATCTCAAGTTAAAAATGAAGATTTTCTCCCCCCTTAACCATACCCACGGTGGAGGTGTGACAGTAGGGTGGTAAATCCAAGCCGGTATCTGTGAATCCAACCTCCAAATATTAGGCTTCTTAAATGGTTACTCTTAGTTTCTAGTCACATATGGTGGTGATTTCATCTTACCATTAATTTCTCTAGTATTCCTACACATGTTTCCTTTACTGCCTAGGCTTCAATCAATACTTTTTCTTTCACCCATTATGATTTCCTTCTTGCCAATCTCAATTGTTGGTGGGTTCTTATTATCTTTCCTTAAATCCAATGTAATAATATCCATGTCTGCTAACGTTCTCTAAAAGAACTATTAGAACAAGAAAATAATTAGGGATATAAGAATGTATTAGGTTGTAAAAAAATTACCATGTCAACCTTAGAAAAAATGAATGCTCATCTCTTGAAACAACACTTAAGAGATTCAATATTGAGTTCAAGCATTCTTATCCACATATTTTGTGACACAAATAGGTCTTTAGATTTTATAGAAATTGGAAAAATGAAGAAGTGCATATATAATGAGAAATCTTAGAGAAAAACTCATGAATCTTTAAAAATCATGATTAGGAGTGATTATTCCCAAATTCATTCATGCACCATTTTGTTGAGAGAGAGATGCCCAAGCATCCAACATTTATCTCCAAAGTAGATTTGATTCAAAATGAATCTTAATGTTAACACATAACATTAGTGTGATGATTTGGAATTTCCTCCCTTTTATGGTGAAGTTGTAATAAAAAAATATTATTTCATAAAATCTTATAAATAAAGAAATTTTTGTGGCATCTTTTGTTTTAGTCCACTTTGTGACAACAATCCAAGAAGTCAATATTCAACAGGATAAATGTCTTCCTTGTGAATCAAGAAAATCTTTGAGATGGATCATTTTCAATAAAATCAATATTAGTTTATTTTTAGTCTAATAAACACATGAAAGAAATTTGAACAAAATTCTAGCTAAATTAATATTTGAATATTATTTATATGTTTTAATTAAACAAAAACTGAGGAGAATGTTTTGGCATGAGGTTTGTGTGATTAAATCCCATATATTTCAAAAGTGGGAATTAATATAAATTGGCTCCTGTAATTAAATGAAAAATTCTATTGGTCTATTAAAATGACAAAGATATACCCTTCTAATGTAAATGATAATTAAATATTTGGAAGGTTTCCAAGTAATCAACAAATTAAATGGCAAGTTGGACTTTAGGGAGACTAAAGTTTGGTTCCCTCTAATGTGTCACACTCCTAGCATTCTCTCCTCATCATTATGGTCATAATTGAGTGGTGGATTGGTCATCTTCCATCTCTTGATATATTAGTGAAGGTTAGTACAATTTTTTATAAATATCCTCTCACCCATAGTTGGAAAAATCTACCTAAGATATGATATCACTCACAACTTCCAATGATATTCTATCTTAGAATATATATGGTTGCACCTTCATATCCATATAGGTAGTCAATCCTTTGAGCCACATAATATTGGTGATTTCATGCACAATGAAAATTTATTCAGAAATCTAGGGTACATAGCTTCTCTGAGCTATCCACTATAGAATATGTGCTTTTATACTATCAATGATGATTCTTAAGTGTTTTTCAAACATTAGATTAGTCAGTGATTAGGAAATTCCATGGTGTCTTGAAGAAAATATTTTAAAATAGAATGGTTTTGCATTCAGGTTTGCTTGGATAAGATGGGATGTATTTGAGGATTTACTTGAATGAAATTTAAAATAGTTAGCTTTATCAGTTTTAATTTAAAATTCAAACTATTTTTATCCCCTAAAGTGTTATTGTGATGTTTCTTGTTCCTCTACATTTTGCATACACATGGAGTAAGAAGTATTTCAATCATAACTAGTTTATATGTATTGATGTCTCCATTGTTATGGTCCCCTTAAGAGGACAAACTCATATTCATAGTGGTAGGTCAAAAACATATTGCATTTTTTAGGTCTAATGATTTTCCATGTATAACTAAAGCTTTTCAACATCCAGCAATGGATCTTTTTTTATTTTATTATTCTTTGCATCATATTTCCTTGCCATTCACATATTCTTCCCTTTACACTCTTTACTTTCTTCTCCCAAGGATGTCTTCTTATTGTAAATTTTTTAGAGTAAGTTTTTATACTCAATATTGTATTTCCTAGAAAGAATGTCATTTAAGAATAACAACATTCTTCTTTCAAGATCATATCGTCATTTCACTATGGTCTCAGATTAAGTGGAGTAATTTTATCAAAAACATGAATTGTTACCTTGAATCCATGTTGCATTAGTGGTGATCTTGTCTAGCCTTTTAGATAACACGTCTCTATCAAATGTGAAGACATCACCTAAGTAATCCAGATTTCAGTCTGCAAATTGATCACAATTTTGTGAATTTGTACGACCCATGATTCAATTTGTGAATTTCTTCTAAATTTATTAGTATTTCAATTACATCAACTTCCAATTTGTGGCTTCTCACCATATCTTTTTGGGTGCCTTATATTTCATTATTCCTTATCCCCCTTTCATTCCAATAAAGCATGGTCAACCTTACATTCTGATAAAGTGTATCAATCATAAAAACATTAGTTTTACTTAAGATAATTAGACCATTGTTCACAATCCTCTGACACATTGGGATTATTAAATAGTTACTCTTAGTTTCCAGTCATATATGGTGGTGATTTCATCTTGCCATTGACTTCTCTAGTCTCCCTACACATGTTTCCTTTAATATTTGTACTTGAGCCAAAACCATTTCTTTCACCCATTATGATTTCCTTAATGTCAATTTCAATTTTCAATGGGTTACTTTTAACTTTCCTTGAATCCTTTATAGCAACCTCTCAACCTACTAATATTATCATGTAAATAGAGAAAGAATAATATATTATGTTGTAAAAAATGACCATGTCACATTTTGTATTAACAAAAACATGAAACTCATCTACATTAAAAGAATATTATTTTCTTCTCTTTCATACCTTCCTCCTAATGATACACCTTCTCTTCAATTGTTATTATTTATCATAAAGAATCATCAATTCTTCATTATTTCTTAAAGGTTTTTTCTTTCTTTTCTGTAAGTTTTTTCACATTTACTACTAATTCATTTGGTGTTAGCACATGCTTTTCCTTCTTTAGTCTCCTCAATCTCCATTTCCTTATACTCCTTATCAACAAACACAAATTTATTGTAGGTTTCATTATTCTTATCTATCATGCTTGGGTGCTCTTCATGGTACTTGTTTGGCCTTCTTGACTATTATTTCGGCCATTATATGTTTTTCAAGGCTCATTCGCCTTGACCCATTTTTCTCCTAAAAAATCTCCCAATGGTTTATTGTTTTCTTCCCTTGATATTATTGTTATCAGTTGGTATTTTTTTGGGCATTTCCTATCTTCAAAAAAACAAAGCATATCTCAATTTTGGACCTATATCAAGCTTTGTATTTCTGATAACCAAGGTTTTTCTCTCTCTTCATGTATGTTATACAAACATCATCCTTGCACTATTTCCTCACTCTAACTGTCAATTCATGATTGAATTATTTTGATGCTCAATAGGAGATCTCTTATACTTGTATCATTTGGTGGCACTCAATTTAACATAAAACCTAGTTATGAGATACATTGCACATCAACATCTTCATTCCTATTTTTAATCTCGTCTAAATGCAACATCCACCTTATTCTCGATCTTATTGCGTATAGGGCACTCTCACATCTCCAATAAACCAATTTTTTTTTAATTTCGAGTTAGTATGAGAGAGTTCCACCCATTTGAAACTTCCCTCAATTTAACAATAGTTTAGCTCTTTTTGTCATATTTTGATACATTTTTAGGCCCATTTGAGCACCAGCCCAATTATCCCTCCTTCACCTAGGTGAACTTGTACCATATGGGTCAACCAATTAGAAGCCTCATTTTCTTGGGCCCCACATCTTGGTCGTTGGATCCCTTAGCGTTGAATTAAGCCACCCATCTAATGGCTATGCCTATGTCTCCCAGCTCCACGCCATGGCCAACGACCATGGTTTTAAGCTTCAATAACCCCCTTTTCCACCCACTTTGGCACCCAATAACCACCCCTCCATCTATAAAACTCCTCGTCCATATTTTCCCCTCTCCTTTCTTGGTTGTTCAGGTACCCTAGCTTCTTATTATTTTGCACACCTTCTTCTCCCTTTCTAGCATCACTTCCACCTCGGTGTTGGCACACGGCTATCCCTCTGCCATTTTTTGCCCCATTGAGGGGACCGTAGGGTCCAATTCTATTTTTTTACACATCACATGGAGTTGCCCTAACCCTATATCTCATGCCTATATGCTCCAGTGAGGAGCCCTTCCACCGTAGGCTGCCTGAATGGTGTTGTGATGTGTGTCACTTAACATACCAATCACTAAGATTTTTAATCCTAGAGTTTAAACCTTTTAACTTTCCGGTTAAGGCTAGTATAGAAAGGGTCGAATCCCAAAGGTCAACTTTTAAAGATTGTTTCTTAAAAACCCAATTGTTGAATAACTTATTTATTTGTTTTTGATATTTTCAGATTTGGAACAGAAAATAAAATCGGTTTGGGTGATGAACGGTTACACTAAGGAAGGAAATTTCTGTACTTAAACAAAATATTATTTTCACTACAAAAGGTAAACAAGATTGTTGTTAGAACAAAAAGAAATTATGAAAAAAAAAGACTAAAGACTAAGACAAATGAGACAGTCAGTGATTGAAATCACAGGAAGAGAATTGAGACTTTAGGGATTTTCACCACCTTAGCCATGACAATAAAACAAATTAACAATTAATCGACAAATAGGTGACGACATGTGAATCACAAAAACCCACAAAAGATGAACTCCACATGAGCTCATTGGTCATGGTGCTCATGTTTCCTAGTTCATCATCTAAAAAGAGATAAATCCGCGATCACATCATAATATCTATGTGAATTGGTTTAATCGTTCTAAACCCTGATTTCCATAGTCATTTCCATCTGAGTTAACATATATATCTAAGCGAGTAATTACTTTGCTAGATCATCGATTAAATAAACCAATCACTGTCTAAAGAAGTCGATTAAAGCCGATTCGATCAAACCATGGCTAAGGGGCTATTCCCCTTGCCTCGATATGGAACTACTCGATCATGATTGAGGAGAAGGGGGAGATGGACGAAGAAAGTACTTTGGCCATAGTCTAGCCTAAAATAGGAAATTAATCCTTATGCTAGAAATAATGAAATGGCCAGGTTCTTAATTCCTTGCTCCAAAACTAAAGAAAGGGGAAAAGGAGATCCAAATCTAAAAGCAGAATAAAAGAGTCAAGGAACAATCTAAGAATGAACCATGCCTCAAGAAAAATTAGTTTATTGCAGAACTAGAAGAAGAATACAAGAATAAGATGCTTCGAGAATGCTAGTACAAAAGTGAAATCCAAGATGATCCAATGAGGAGGAAGTGCCCCTACTTTTATAGGAGAAGGGGGGCTATACATTAGGTTTAGGGTAAAAGAAATGGCCGGCGGCTGCTGCTAACATTCTGGATCTAGTCAATAGAGGAAACAATTGATTACGTTGCATTCTTTCTGTAGTAATTTCCCGCAACAGCGATTTCAAGCCTATTTTTGGGCCAGTCATAAATTCAGAAGTGGTTGGAACATATGTTATTCCTGTAGATAATTGAATTCTCTTTGCACCACATTATTGCACATTAAATTCCTCCTTGGGATGTGGGAGTTATACAAATTTTGGTGAAACGTATATACTGAAGTCAGACACTGCGGGAATTTGTACAAAAATATCTTCTAGGGGAATTTACTCATGAGCTAGTTTCCTACAAAAAAACAAACAAATGTATTTTAAACTCTAAATAAATAGAAAATTCCAAACAAATGCAATTAATAACAAAATGAAGAAGATAAATAAAAAAACAATCCTAGAAAGATATCTAAAAGATGTAAATAAAGGGATAAATATACATTTATCAAAATACCCCGGACTTGAATCTTTGCTTGTCCTCAAGCAAATAAAATCACAAATAAAGTCCAATTTATACTCCCAATATTCCATCCTCAACTTAATAACATCACTACAGTCATCACCTCTAAATTTTGGCCAAGTGACCCAATCTCCTAGAACCACATATCATAAAATTATATATTCCCTATCAAAATAATTGTCAAATCTAGCTTATAAAATAAGAATTTGTTGAAAAATAGGCATCGTCCTACTTTCACTTTGACACTCTCAATTTTTATTACTCTTTTTTTTTAGTTATTGCATAAGAATAGGATGAATTTGGGGGTATAAAAACAAAGAAAGAAGTGACGAAAATATATTGATCCCTCCTCTATTCGACTCGGGATATGAATTTATGGAGTAGTGGCTACATTGGTCACAATTTTTTCATGTGCACTTTTGGCATCTTTTGATGGTACACCCCTTTGTCGGGTATGGGGTTTTCATTTTGGGAAGCATGCCACGCCATACTTGATTTTTATCTGGTGGTGATTCTTTGCTTCTCCTTTTTTAGAAAAAAATAGAGGGAAGGAAGAGATGTTCTTGTGCTTATAACTTTCAATTTTTTTTTTCATATATTTTTATTAGAGACTGTCATTTCTCTAGTTAGAGTATTCCTTTGACTTGCCAACTATTTTGAGGAGTGATGTTATTAGGGGTCCTAGGTGACATGGTGGTTTCAGAAATGGCAATTTGTAATAGTCTTTGCAAAATGTTTGCTAAATTAAAAGGAGTACCATAATAACCATCTATTCATATTGGCCGACTAGATAAAGGCCATTTTACAATAAAAGAAATAAAAATATGGCCGACTAGATAATGGCCATGAATAAAGAAACAATATGCAAATCCAAAAAAAAGGTAGAAATAATACAAGAATAAAAAGATAAGGGGGTGGAATAGAAACATACCACCCACCTCCACCCCGGACTAAGATTTTTGCTCGTCCCGAGCAAAATCGAAACCTGAGATGGAGGGAAGAGAAGAGCAAGGATTTCCAGGTGGCCTTGGTAGCTCAAAAAATGTCTAGCTGAAGGGGATGTGTATGAGGGTTTTGACCTTTATCCAAGGAACTTCATAGTGTACCCTATGATAGGGTAATTGTAGAAGCTCAGTGGGATGCTCATATTTGCTTTCACCTCACATTCCCTCCAATAGGATCCACAGATCTTCCATCAATAGCGAAGGAAGTGTTGAAGATGGATGTGGATTGGGGGAGGTTGGTGGATACTCGACCAGTAATGCCAGTAGAGCATGCTGAACTGAGTCGGGTGGAGGATCTGATTCAAGTTTTCCACCATCATGATGACCTACATATGGGAGAATTGATGCTAATACAAAAGATTTAAAATCATTTACAAAAGTGTTTTATTTCTCCTTAGAATTAATGCAATCAACATTGGTTTTGGTAAGTTTCATTGTTGATATAGCATATGTCTCTAATGCTTTTGTACAAGGGCTCCCCAAGTATTTAGGAGGGATTATGATGTCTTCCTTGCAAACAACATAAGGGGGTGTGTGGGCTTCTTCCAATGGTGGTATCTCCCCATCTAGTTCAGCCATGTGTGGGATAGAAATTGGTTGTGACGGCTTGGTTAGAATCATAAAGGGGATTAGATGCTCATTGTCCAAAATAGACTCAAAAGAAGGGTATTGGTCTATGATATCATTCAGATTTATGTCGAGAATGGGAGGATTTGTTGGATATTCAGAGTGAATCTCCTTCTTTGACATTTCATATTCAAGTAACATAGTCTCTAAAGGAAAATAGGGATACCAACGTCCTCATCACACACAAAATATGGCTCCATGGTTTGTGTTATTTCTTCAATATCCGACATATATAACACAAAATAAGGATCATCATCGTCATCGTCAGGAAGAACCATCTTGGGTTGATCAAGCTCTATAGGGGGGGTTGTGATTGATCCTCTAGTAAGGTAGCTAACATGGTTTGATTGGATTCAAGTTTTGCTTGTCCTTCTGCTGCCATCTTTTCTAGGGCCTTAAGTCTCTCTTCGACTTTAAGATTAAATTGTGTTTCACCATAGGATTTATACACCACAAAATTTTGGCCATCCTTGCCACACTCCCCATAGTGTCCTTTGCCATAGTACCCCTCATAATGTTTTGGGTGCCATTGCTCCTCATAATAATCTCCAGAAGATGGTGGGTTGTAATTTCCATTGCATCCATATTGGTAGTAAGATTCAATATTATAAGGTGTCACCAATTCATGAGGAAACATATTTGAACAATCTATATTTTGGGTTTGGGCTTTTAGCTGGGCGGTTAAGAACGCTTGGCTGATTTTTAGTTTTGTTTCTCCTTCTACTAATATCTTCTCTAGGGCCCGAAGTCTCTCTTCTTGTTGAGGATTACATTGGGTTTCATAAACATATTCATAACCCCCAAGGTTTTGTTGGTTACACCCCACAAAATTTTGTTGATCATGTCCCCCATTATAATATGGATAGCAAGCTTCCCCATAATGGTTCTCAAAAAAATCTGGATTCACATTGTACCCACCAGGATGAAAGGGCTCACAATTAAAAGGGGTGCTATCATAAACATGGGGTAGAGTCGGGCATGCAAGAGATGCATGGTTGTAAAGACCACAATAATAACATTGTGGAGGATATTGGGATGCCCACTCCATTTGAAAAGGGTTTTTTTTACAATTCAAAAAAGAACTAAATATTTGTATAAGACCATAAATTGAAAAAGAAAAGCTAAGGAATTATGACAAGGTTAAAAATTACAAAACTAACAATTTTTTACAAACTAGCATATTTGTAGAAAAAAATAGACTGTCGGAATGGAAACTCGGTAGAAGGAGGAGTAGCACTTCCAGAATGTTACACGGAAGGCATAAAAAAAAGTTTTTCAAAAGATTTTTGGGGGTCCGAGAAAACAATATGTTGTCCTCGGCAATGGCGCCAAATTGATGCACGTCGCTTAACACACCAATCACTAAGATTGTTAATCCTAGAGTGTAAACCTTTTAACTTTTCGATTAAGGCTAGTATAGAAATGGTTGAATCCCAAAGGACAACTTTTAAAGATTGTTTCTTAAAAACCTAATTGTTGTATAACTTATTTATTTGTTTTTGCTATTTTGGATTTGGAATAGAAAATAAAATCGGTTTGGGTGATGAATGGTTACACTAAGGAAGGAAATTTTTGTACTTAAACAAAATATTATTTTCCATTCAAAAGGTAAACAAAATTGTTGTTAGCACAAAAAGTAATTATGAAAAAAAGATAAAGACTAAGACAAATGAGACAGTCGTTGATTGAAATAAAAAGAAGAGAATCGAGGATTTAGGGGTTTTCACCACCTTAGCCATGACAAGAAAACAAATTATCAATTACTCGACAAATAGGGAACGACATGTGAATCATAAAAACCCACAAAAGATGAACTCCACATGAGTCCATTAGTCCTGGTGCTAATGTTTCCTAGTTCGTCATCCGAAAAGAGATAAATCTGTGATCACATTAGAATCTCTATGCGAATTGGTTTAATCGTTCTAAACTCGGATTTCCATGGTCATTTCCATCCAAGTTAACATATATATCTAAGCGAGTAATTACTTCGCTAGATCATCGATTAAATAAACCAATCGCCATCTAAAGAAGTCGATTAAAGTTGATTCGATCAAGCCATGGCTAAGGGGATATTCCCTTTTCCTCGATATGGAACTACTCGATCATGATTGAGGAGAAGGGGGAGATGGAGGAAGAAATTACTTTGGCCATAGTCTAGCCCAAAATATGAAATTAATCCTTATGCTAGAGACAATGAAATGGCTAGGTTCTTAATTCCTTTCTCCAGAACTAAAGAAAGGGGAAAAGGAGATCTAGATCTAAAAGCAGTATGAAAGAGTAAAGGAACAATCTAAGAATGAACAATGTTTCAAGAAAAATTACTTTATTGCAGAACTAGAAGAAGAATACAAGAATAAGATGCTTCAAGAATGCTAGTACAAAAGTGAAATCCAAGATGATCCAATGAGGAAGAAGTGCCCCTCGTTTTATAGGAGAAGGGGGGGTATACATTCGGTTTAGGGAAAAAAATATGGTCGGCGGCGGCTGCTAACATTCTAGATCTAGTCAATAGAGGAAACAATTGATTGTGTTGCATTCTGTCTGCAGTAATTTCCCACAATAGAGATTTCAAGCATATTTTTGGGTCAGTCATAAATTCGAAAGTGGTCCGAAAATATGTTTTTCCTGTATATAATTGAATTCTCTTTCCAACGCATACTTGCACATTAAATTCCTCCTTGGGATGAGGGAGTTATACCAATTGTGGTGAAAGGTATATACTGAAGTCAGACACTGCGGGAATTTGTACAAAAATATCTTCTAGGGGAATTTACTCATGATCTAGTTTCCTACAAAAAAACAAGAAAATATATTTTAAACTCTAAATAAATATAAAATCCCAAACTAATGTAATTAATAACAAAATTAAGAATATAAATAACATCCTAGAAATATACCTAAAAGATGTAAATAAAGGGATAAATATACATTTATCATGTTGATCCAAGTCAGGACAATGTTGGTCCAGGGATCCATTATCCCTCCATTGTCTTAGATCATGGCCCTCCCTCTTTTCTAGTTCCCTCATATGCAAGTGGAGCCAAGGTTCACTGACCATCAAATTGGAGTGGGTCCATAATGCCCCACCCATCTACGACCTCCACAAGTCAATAAATGTGACATTCGTTCCACATCTCCCTATGTTGTGCATAAATTTTTGAAATTGTGTTTAAATGCTTCCTTTGGCCATAAATGGTAAATAACATATGAATTTTGATCCTATCAACAAGATCTATCAATTGGAACTAGTTTTGAAACCTATATCTACTTCTAGTTCTACTATTTCCTAAAATATTCTTACTTTAAAGGTTTTGAAGATGACTAAAACTACTATACAGGGAGGGAAGACCAAGGAGAAAGTTACAATTCCACACAAGACCCAAGCAAGAATGAATGAGCAATTCATAGAATTCCTCTAGATATATGTGGGGAGGATGCTCATGAGATCGAAAGGAAAAAGTGGCCGCCAATGACAGAAGAAAAAGAGAAAAGGAATAAGCAGAAGGTAACAACAAAAACAATCACCATGATGAATACAAGCATCTATTGTGGAGATCAGAAGACGAGGAAAGGGTACCAGATGGAGATTTTGTAGAAAAAAACTCTTATCAAGAAAGGATAGAACAATGGAGGGAAGGCAACACTTTGGTTGAGGAGAAGGTCGAGCCACTAGAGTAGCAATCAAATACATTACAAACTCCAAACAAAACCCAATGAGGGCAGAGCTTAGACCTGAGTAGAAAAGAAATACTAGAGATAAAAAATAGAACAAAAAATGAATTAAAATAGAAAAGTCTTCCACAAGAAACAAAGACCTACAAGCTCCCAACCTTAAAGGAAAAAGAGTCAGAAATTATTGGAGGTATGGGATCGTTCCAGATGAGGAACTCACTGGAAATGGTCCAAACAAGAGCACAGAAGAAGACTTGTTAAAACCATGAACTCAATGGAAGGTCCAACATAAATGAACTAAAATAAAAAATGAAAAGGGCGCCAGTGATTTATAGTGAAATGAGTCAAGCAACAAGGTTGGGGATCAAAGAAGATGAGGTGTGTGGGAATGGATAGATAACTTTAGTAGATCCATATTTCATTACAAATACATATATGTCTTTAGGTCTCAAGAAGAATATCATTAGTATCTAAGATACAATCCATATCATTACTAAAATTTTTAGATGTTGTAATCAAATATGCCAACATGTACATAGCTTAAACTATTGTGGTTGGTTACATCATTTGGTAAATGAGTGTAACATTGTTTTGCATATGAAGTGTTTTGATTGTTATCAAACCTCTATTATAATACCTCTTAATTTAATAATTTCATGTAATTAGAAATAGTAGACGTCTTAATTATATCTCAATAGACTAATAGATAGGGTCTAGGCAAAAAAATGGTACAGGTGATTAGTATATAAGGTCTTATGTCTAGGTAGTTTGATATGCTCCATGATTTAACGATTTATTTTTCTAAAATCAGAATATGAAGAATCATGTCGAGACTTATATATTGATGATTACACTCTGTACTATTGTTTTATATTCAAATTTGACCATATTGACCTCTAGTTATGGGTACTCTTTGCAGTCATATGATTTGATGCTCAATGTAGTCAGAATTGTCTCTTTCATTGGTTTGGTAGAGGAGTTCAAATTGTTATTTTCTAAGGATGTAGTGATAGGGTTCATAGATCTAATACATATCTCAGTAGTTTCAATATGGTTGGATTTGAGGATGACATTGACATTAGTGATTTCATTTTCATCTATAGGAGTAGGTAGCAGTATGTTGGAAAAAAACAACATGATCATAGATTCTACTACAACCAATGAGGAGGCAAGCAAAAGATCTCCAGTACGTAGTCCCAACCAAGGGGGATGTTTTAGATTTGTGTATTAATAAAATATAGGAAGATGGTAGGAGGGTCAAGAGTAGACGGGGCAGCATTCGTGCACCACGATAGATCTGAACTCGATGACAGTGGGGCACATGGTAGGTTTGTGTTCAGTGTGCACTAAGTTGCAAGTTTGTTGGTCAGTGGACTTGCATGTTTTCTTGTGAGGGGTCTGGGATTCAGGGAGTCCAGGTAGATCTGGGGTTGTGGAGAACAAACATGGTTGGGGAAGCTAAAATTAGGTATATGACCTACAATGTGTTTCCAAGTTTCCATGTGTAATCATTAGGCAAAATTTGGTATATGACCTACAATGTGTTTCCAAGTCTGCATGTGTAATCATTTGTTGTTCAGATCAGGATTGGTGTTGAATATTGGTAGTGGTGATGGTGGATATGAATGGGCTTGTTGCATCATTGCAGGTGGTGAGACAATGATACTGGTTGACGACATAGTAAATTCATGATGGTGGTGGAGATCAGACATTGCACCATAGGAAGTCATGAGCTTGAGACAAGATGGTGGTGTTGTAGGTATGGGTTTCTTTCTGGTTGTGGTATTTGTGTATTTTTGGTTTTCTTGTTTCCAAGGGGATCTGTAATAGAATTATATAGGGTGAAAGAGATGATAGAGTGAAAACAATGCATTGGTAAGTGAATAGGAGTGTATGATAGGAGGTGTCATTCAAGGTTCACTGTTGATCATTAAAACTTGATCTATAGTTATATTCAAGATCCTCAGGCATTTAATAGTAAATCACAATTTTAAATTAAGGATATTGTTATCATTTAGGTGAATGGCCAAGACATGAGTCCAATGCGATACGTATTAGGGAACATGGTGGAGGAAGGAGGAGGTTTCTCATAATCATCATTGAGCAGTAGGGTGACTGCCGCCAAGTCTTATAGAGAAGAATACTCACACATGTTACCTTGGTGACATACTTTTTATGTTGTTGAATATCCTTTATTGAATCCATTATATCATTGCTTCATCAGTATCAATAGGCTGCATAAAATCCTAATCAATTAAAAACTTTTAGTAGACGTTTATATTAATGTATTTTAAATTATGAAATTATTATACTTCTATTTTATCAACTCTAGAAAACATATTTATTTTTCTTCAAAATAAGTTCACATATTAGTATTAATTACTATAATATATATTATTTTTTATTTCTCTGCCAAATCATAATTGGTTTCAACTATGAAATTGTGGATCCCAAATGAAGTGGCATGATCACAATGAGGTAATATTTCATTTTGGTTTTGAATTTCAAGATAATGTAATCAAGTGCAAATGTGAATGGAAATTTAGCAAAATAGAATTTTTATATGATAGGATCATGTGTAATAGCTCAATATTAAATTTAGTATCAAAATGTGGTATGTTACAACTATCAATCGCTTAAAGTTAATTTAATATTTGGAATCTTCACATCTGTGGTCTAGTTTGGTACTACTCTTTACCCCTCAAAAGGATTCAACTAGAAATCTAATCTGACATGTAAACTACAATGTAATATCCTTAACTTAATCATATTTCACCAAATTCAAGTATTTTCAAGTTCCTAGTATCCATCTAGGTTTTGTCTCATACCTTCTTGATTGTGTCTTAGCTCGAGAAATCTTCAATAAAGTTCAATAAAATCATATTTTGTGCATCTAATATTATAAATAAAATATTTTTTCAATGATAAAACCATTTGATGCAAAAAGTAAAAGTGGATAAAATGAATATGAAAACTAAGTCATAGTCACATCTTACTATAATTTACCATACTAATTGTTTGACTCAATTGGGAAAATAAGGTTTCCAACTGTGAAAATAATGGTAACCAATGTATCTACTTATAGCATGGCTTCGTACTAATTGTGGATTCATGAATTCATGATTGGAACTTCTAGTATCAGTGTTTCCTTCCTTTAGTCCATCATAGTCAGCCACTAGATTGTTCAAAAATTGTAATTACATGTTCGAGACATACTAATTTTTTTGGTATCCTTTTTTCTTTTTAGGATTTATGATTTCTCCAAGTAGTAGGAATTGCTTTGCCTAGGTCGGTATGTAAAGTGAGAAATGCCACCACCACCTAAGTGGTTTGGGAGTAATTATACTAAAAACTTCACTAAACATCCTTACTTATATACCGCATCTCATCTCTACTAAAATGGTGATGGTTCATCCTGTTACTAATTGTTGTATTAGAAAATTTGAAGTAAGATTTATTTTACCTCCATTTTTTAATTCTATCTTAGATAGTTAGGGTTAGTAAAACTAGAGTTGGTTGTATCTTTTTGCCTAAGATCTATGTGTACTGGTTATTTAACCCTAATTTCCATGAAACATGAATGATTACCAACTATTATAGATAAGATATTATGTTGTAAAAACCCGATCATTACGATTAGATTCTAAAGATCTTTTTAAATATAAAAAAAATATTTTTACAATCATGATTTACATCAGAGTCATTTAAGCTTATATTTAGGATTACAAAATAAAAGAATAGGCATGATTCATATCTACTCTTCAACCGGGGACAACTCTTTCACGTCACATCTAGGTCTTCCTTCTACCACCTATCCAAGAATTCCTAGACAGAATAAAACCAAACATGGACCCCAAGAAGGGAAATATAAGTCAGCAACAATGGTAATAAATCCAATTATGAGTAATAAAAATAGGGACTTATGAAAAAATATATAGGTAAGTTTTCTTTGTGGACCGTTGTGATAACAGGAAGGTGGTGTGGTTACTATGCTAGTTCCAAAAGGGTACCACAAATTTGAAGTGATAATTAGAAACAATAAAGATATTCTCAAAGTAAATAACAAGATATCAAATTATTAAGAACACAATTATTTATGAATTGATGCAAGACATCTAATATTTTGTCTTCTCCATGGATAGGTGCATAGTGTTTTTCCTTCTAAGAGAGAATGACACTATCCCCTATAGGGGTAACCACTACTTGGGGACCATTAATTGTCCAATATCCACTAAGCAGGTTTGGTTGACCTCTGAAGACAAGGAAAATTGGAAAGGTCGAGGCATGAGATGTCAGAGCTATGACCTACAATGATGTTTGCAAGTATCTATTTTTGATCATATGGGGTTTGGATATGGATTTGAGTTGCAAGTAAGTAGTGGTGATGGAGGAGATAAATGGCTCCCTACTTTAGAAACCCAGGCTCGTTGCATGGTTGTAGGTGTTGAAGCCAGGCTAGTGGTTGATGACATGATGGACTTAAGATGGTGATGAAGATGGGACTAGAGTAGATAGTCATGATCTTGAGGAAAGATGGTGGTGTTGCAGGTCTGGGTTACTTCTATGTTGTGATGTTTTCAAATTTATAATTTTCTTATTATCGAGGGGATCTAACATGGAGTTATATAGGGTAAAAGAGGATTCTAGAGTTTGGACTATGCCTTGATAAATTAAGAGGAGTGGATGAGAGGAGGCATTGTTCAAGGTCCATGACTGATCATTAATACTTGGTTTGCGATTACAATCAAGCTTCCAAAAGATTTAACAATCGATTAGGGTTCTGAATTAAGGATCTTGTTCCATTCAGGTGAAGGGCCAATACATGAGCCAATTTGATAGGGATTAAGGAAAATGATGGAGGAAGGATGATGTTTCTAGGCATCATCATCGAGTAGTAGGGTGACTACTACTAGGTCTTTTGGTGATGAAGACCCACACGCATTATATGGGCCTCATATTTTTTCCATTGAATATCTATTTATCAAATACATTAATGTCATTACTTTGTAAATATCTATAGGTTGCATCAAACTCCAAATTAACACAAAGCTATTAGCATATGTTTATATAAATGTGTTTTAAATTATGAAATTTTTAAAATTTTGTTTTATCAACTTCAGACCAGATTTTTTTATTCTCACAATAAGTTCACATATTACTAATAATTAATCTAAAATATATTTTCATGTGATTTCTCTACCAGTAATCAATAGTTGAGTTCAACTATGAAATCGTGTATCCCATATGAAGTGTCTTGGCCAAAATGAGGCAATATTTCATTTTTTTGGCACTCAGATTCCAATATAACATAATGAACTACAAATATGAATGGAAATTTAGCACACAAAAAAAATAAATCCAAGAAGAGCATGTATAATAACTCAAAATTAAATTTAGGATGAAAACATTGTATTAAAGAAACACCGCAACCCTTATGATCAAAACCGTAGAATATCGTGAGGATCTGAGGATGACATGGTGAGACCCAATTCAAAATTATCTAGGTTGATCTAAATGACAAACATTTAACCAAAAACATAAATAAATTTCCAAATATATAAGTTTGAACATCCTTTTTAGGGTCAAACATGTGTAATTCTTTATGGATTAATAAACTTTTGATACATGTATATGCACCATACAACCATTAATTTGTAAAGAAAAACTTCTTAGTATCATATAGCCACAAAGAAACTGATTTAGAGCATATAGAAACTAACTATAGATATACTATGTTCCACACAAGGAACAAAATCAACTCTTTTGGATAGGAATGTATAGAACAAATACCGAATGACTCAAGATAGGACCCTATATAAAATGAGAACATGTTATACAAACTTACTCCAAATAAAAGGAACAATAGTTGTTAAATCTGTGAGAATAGATAATTTAGAAATAAACAAGTGTCCTCGAGAAAGAAGAAAAAACTCCCATATAAGAAGAATATAGAGCTCTTCATCCATAATAAATTGCATCTATGATCTTATCAAAATCTATTGTGGATATTTCTGCTAGATTTATTTTCTTTTTCTTTGATCTTGAAATATCATCATTGATATTGAATATAACCCTTAGATTAGGTTCCAAGTAAAGCATATAAAGATATGTGCCTTCCCCTTCCAGGACATAGTATTCCTCCTTTCCATTTTCATAATTGAATGAGAGTCCACAAATGTTCATGATATGATTGACACAATCCAATCCTCCCTCATGACTTGTATCAAGACACACATCTACTTCCCATTCAAGGTTCAAACCACATACATTCACTAGATGATTTGCATAAAACATGTTTAGTTCAATCAACAGTGAGGTATTAGCTGAAATAGGTTGGTGAATATGCAAAGTTCCATTAACCTTTTCAAGGACTAGATAAATGCCTTGAACATGATCTACATTAGAAACATACGTTCCATTACCTACATTGTTTTCAATTTTAAAAGTGGTTGACATTGAAGGTTTTTGTCACCTTGATGTGTGAGATACACCTCTTTTTGTAGATTCATTTCCAACAGATGAGTCTTTACCATCTCAAACCTCATTGGAATTACCTAAACACTCACTATTCATTTTACAAAACAAAGCTAAAGGTTGGTATTGGGTGAATCCTTTCTCTTCATCACATGGAAGAAGTTGAGTCTTTTCAAGAACATTAGATCTCCTTCAACCTCAGTCATTATATCTTTAAGGAGAGCCAAATTAGCTCTGAATTCAACACATACCTTCACAACTCAAAGGCATTCGAATGAGGTTGAATTGTCATTTAGGCCCAATGGCCTCCCCAATGTGCTAGCAATGTTGGCCATTCAATCCATGGTCTATGGAAGACCAGTGTTCTTGATCTACACTACATTAGGAGCCTATACGAAAGATTAAGGAGGAAGATCCACTCCATGTTTCCACATGTGAACAATTACCATATTACCCTCTGTCATCCATGACACTTGATATAGAATGCACTCTCTCTCTCCTTTGTAGTATGCATTTTAAAAATAAAACCTTATTTCTCCTTGACAGAAATGCCAAAATTTTGACTTGGTCTCCAGTTTCTTTGAAACCATCCTGACAGTTCACCTTCAAATGGTTTCTTTCTAGTAAACTTGATCAACAAGAACACAACTAAATGAGGAATCGAGCCTCCAAGTCTCAAGATCTTGCCAAATTTCACCCCATTGGGTAGAACATGCTCCACAAACTTGACAATAGATACGTCTTCTTCCTCTATCCCTTGTTAACTAGCCATTGGCCAATCACCTTGTGTCGATCAAGAGGAACCATCTTTGCTCAAATTACCTTTAGGAGGATGTGAATAAGGGAACAAGTAAGATGATGCTACAAAAATCTCTCATGAAATTGTTTCCTTCCTTAGGTGTGGAGGGGTCGAGGAGGACACTAATGCTTGGAAAATCTGGATAGAATCCTACAAGTTTCCCTCTCCAACTTATACCCTAGAACCTAACAGATGAGCTACTTGAGTCGACTCAGTTCCTTCATCTCCTCCAAGATCTCCTAACCCCTTTTGTTCTATCCTCAAACTATACCCCTTCATCTTCTCTTTGCTCCTGTCATTCTTCCAAGTTCATCAAGAATTTAAAACATCATTGCTAATAAAAAAACACATGTTAATGGCCCAACATGTACATTATATGCATGTGTATTATATCCAAGGTCACCATATGGTTATACAAAGCTACATATGTAAATATTTACAACATGTTTATAATATACACATAGATCCAAAAAATGAGTTTTGTGTATGACACACATAAAAATATATTATTTACATATAGAAATATTCTACTTTATCCATAATAGATATTCAATGCACATAAAACAATCTTTGTAATAGTAAGCCCAAACACAGATCTTTGAGTCCCCTAATCAAGTTGTAGTTCCACAAAATTACATATGGTAGAGACACATAAATTGAAACACGTCAACCCTAAGATCAACATATTAGCATGTTGTAAGGACAAAAGGAAGGACACAAAATTACAAATGGTAGACACACTATGAAACCCAAGTCCAAAACACCAATATGATCTTGACGATTAACATTTAAAAAAGAATGCAAGGCATTTTACAAATATAGAGTTTTCAACAACATTGGTAATCACAAAACATTTTAATGTCCCATCATATTCAATATATGCATGTTATTGTAAATATCATCATGAGTTTTCAAGGTGACCATATATTTATACAAAAGTATACATGTTCATATTTACAACATATAGATCATGTAATCCACATATATAAAGAAAATGAGTTTTAGATGCATCATTATGTACAACGGGGTGTCTGGAATTCGAGTGTACATGTATGAATCTAAGACAACAAAATGTCTATCTCCCACCTGTAGCTTGTCGTTCATAAGGTGAAGCATACACCCTAATGGAAAATTCTAAGGTAATATGTTGACAACTTGAAAATGGTGCAAACTCTCAAGAGTGAGACAAAAATCCTAGTTAATACATGGAATAATAAAATGCATTCAAATACTACTATAAGGAGTGATTTAGGTAGGTATATATTACAAAATAGTTTCTACTAAATATAGTGGTGTAAATTGAAGTATTATGTAAAGGTGTTTATGTACTACACAAATAATGATGCATGGCTAGATTTTCAAATTTTATTATTAATCCCTTAGTACACTGGATGTTCCAATCAAACTACTAAATAATAACTACAAAGTCCCCTAGATCACCATAGAGGATCTCATAATTAATGGTTTCACTAGGATCTGCTCCACCTCAATTGTTGGGAGTAGAAAAAGTGGGTGGTAATCAACCTACAACCCACATATAACATTAGGACCATTTTTGGTAACCATGATATGATCGCTAGTTCTACCTTTTAATTGTCATATCGAACAATGTTTAAGAACATTGGTATGACAACCATATATAAGAACAGATACAACCTCGATGATCCACATATTGATGAGTGTAATCATTGTACCAAGGGGACACTACCTTATTTGGGTTCTTTGTAAGCCAAATATATTTAATAGAATATGACTTAGAGTACCTTCTCACAATCTGTATATTTCTACTAACATACCCATTGAATAGTAGAAAATTTATACAATCATAAAGAAACTAAATGATTAGTATTGAACAAAATATTAATCAGTACATTTTCTTGTCTTTCATGGAAAAGGGAAATAGAAATCCATATTTTGTATTAAGATATGAGAAAAGAAATCAACTAAATAAATAAGACCCAAACTCATGCTCAACATGCATGTATAGAGTCAAATCTCCATTTTTGTTGTAAAAAATACATGTCATTATTGTAGATCAAATTCCACCTTTAACATGTGTGATGCAATTTTATGAGGATAATGAAAATTCTGGAAAGATTCACCAAATATTCGACTAAATGTGCTCAATATGGAAAAAGTAGTAAAAAGTATAAAAATTGAAAATTTTATGAAATCAATTGTAAAGTTCATACTTTTCAACTATCAGCAAGTAAACATTTCTTCTTTTTAGTTATATAATAGAAAGCAACAATAATATATGTCAGAATCCCAAGTTCTCCAATGATTTAGAAAAATTTCCAATTGAAACTCCGTTTTAGCTTTTTTTCATAAATTATGTAAACATTGGTGGTTATACATTAAATAGTCTATACATTACTCTCAACGGAGAGTAACATGTCTCTATAAAGCAAAAGCACAAAACCCTAGCCAAAGATTTCCACTTTTCAATATTGAAACTTCCAATTTAGCATTAGCTTGCTTCAACTAGTCTATAAGTGAACAAAAAAATATTTTAGGTAGAGAAGTGGGATTTCTACCCTACAACATGGATAAATTCACCCACTAGGGTATATTTGAGAAAAGCTTTTAAAAAACATTTGAGGGAGGAAATAAACTTACATGGTTTCAATCTATAAAAGGTTAGGAAGATGATTTTGATCCTTCCTCTATGTGAATCTTGCCAAATCACCTGCATTAAAAAAAATTCTCTTTCAAATTTACCCTTCCCCAACTTTGGAAGTGTCTCTCTATCTCCAAAACAAACCAACAAGGTCCTATTATCTAAGTTAAGTCATATATTATAAACATTAATGTGATAAAATTTCTTTGTATCCATTTACAATTTAGTTCCACCTCCATGTTTACAACATACACCCCCTTTAACCTCAACACCCTGACTGACAAGCATAAACCTATAATATTGATCAATGAAGAATCAAACCACTCGAATCCCCCTGGGTGCACTGTATTTACCAACTCCTTGGGTCATCTAGGCTTTGGCACCTATTTGACGAGGAGGGGGAGCGAGGTCTCCCTAAGACTCAAAGAATCAAACCACTCACTAAATATCCTCTAGACCTACATCTACTATGACTTGAAGTGCTTTGACCACACAAGGAAACTAAACCAGAGTGTCCCAATCACAAGAATGAATCTATTACATGAGGAATTTAAAGAAGTCAGCCTAACCCATTCCAACCCTCCCAAAGGGTCAAAGTGGCTTGATACAATTTAGAATCAAGCCAACAAGTTTATCCATATATCAAATCATCAAAGAATTTCCAAAGTTTTATTGAACAAAAATTTTATCATAGATTCTCCTCATCATTGAGAACATATATGTTCATTAGGACACATCATGATTGATAATATCATAATCGGTTTGAGATGTCCTAAATAAACCACATAAAGCAAGTAGTTTAGGAAAATGAAAAGGTGATTCCCAAGTATTTAGAGATAAATGATATAGATTCTTTATGAAAAGTTCCCATTGGTTGTGGTTTAGGGTTCCAAATATAACACACAAGGCAAGATAATGACATAAATTGAGGAGGTAAGAAACAAATTCAACTAGGCATCTCAGGGAATTTAGTTAATGTATGAAGAATGAAACACATGCATTAGGTATGTCTACTCCCCAACATATCAAAAACATCATCATATATTGGATGTACATAATGAATAAAATATGATTTTTTTTTGCTTCATGGAACAGATGCAATTTGATTAGACCTAGGACAACTAGTGTGAAATAGAGTTGTCATGGAATACAACTCTAATGAACATTGATTAACACAATATAATCCCTATCGACACAAATCATCGTACCCTTATTTGGAACCAGAAGACCTTGTCAGTCATACATTTTTGGTTGACATGATTCCATGAAGTCTCTATTAAAGTAAAAAAAATCATCATGGTTATGAAAATACTAGTAAAGAATGTGGGGTTCTTGACACTCTAAGACAATATCAATGAGACTCAAAGATGCTCAGTAGTTTTTAGCTTGTTCTACCTTGAAAATGACTACTTTCTAGTTCAATTGATAGTCCTCAATAAGGACCCTTGGATTTTTGTCTCTTATTATAATGTTCACTAATGGGAAGCCTTATCCCACCACCAAAAATGTTGTGGAAAAATTTGTAGAATGGTTCATGATTCTAAAAATTCTTCTCATTCTATATCAACAACAAGTCCTTGACAAATTTAGACACTATATTGGAAAGAGAATGAAAAATAATGTGAATTCTCTTTTAATAAACAAGGGAGATTTAGTAGATTTGTCACTAAAACCATAATACTCCTAATATAACTAATCTTTATACAAGGGAAGAAGTAACACCTACAAAATTAATATTATTTTTGATCCATCTTCATTCCATCCTAGTGGGCCGCTTGAAATGAAGTAATGCTTGGTCATCACAAAAGGATTCTAACCCTACCCATTAATGATCCAACTCACAGCCTAAACGAGAATGTTGTTGGAAGATTTCTAATAGGCAGTTCTTACATTACCTTTTCTATAAAAGGTCATAAAATTGGAGAACAATGATATCTAAGGAAGTTCCATCACAAAAATAGGTACATAAACTAGAGAGACATGGAATAAATGATTTTTGTATGTATTCCCAGAGAGACAATCATATGATGATTGTAAGGGCATATCTTGTAAATAATTTTATTAATAATAAAGGAAATATTCCAATTTATGTTGTTTTATTCATAGATGAAATATTGATGTAACATAATAAATGTCTAATGACATTAGTAAATGGCATATGTCTTCCAATTGAGGACCTAAACAATGATATCATACATATATTAATATCATTCTTGTTATATCCCTAGTTGGTTGTTATTGTAGAAGACTTATAGACATCAATAAAACATAAGACTAGAGTGTGTGATGATTGATGACAAAATCTCACTAGGCATGATATGTTATATAAAACCAAACACATTGATACTTGTTAGAAAATAGTGTATCAGATAAGCCCACCTTGAGAGTGATGTATGGAAACCATGATTGGTAGTCAGAATCATCTCTTATAGTGATGGTAGTGATTTTGGTTCTTAGACCTAAAATCACTACACTCATCACATGTCTTTTGATGTACTTTGACATTGTCTATTATTACCTTGAATAAGGGTTGCCATGAAGGTGGTTCTTGGGTGCATATGACACATAGGGATGAGTGCGAGTGATGTAGATGGGATTTGTCCCTCCTACAAGTGTATGAATCTTGGCCATTTGATAAGAGAGACAGAGAACTGCATGTCCATACTCATGTGAGTCAATTTGTGGTATTGAGGTTACATATATCTCAAATAATTTGCTCTAGTTCAAGGAACATGGATTGAACATTGAAGAGGATGACAATTTCATTCCTCAAGTTCAATCTAGATATCAAAGACAAAGGAACTATACGATCATTGTAACACCAATCACAAATTGTAGGTTGACATTGTTCGTGAACTTTCTAGTTACTTGGGTAGCAATGATGTCGTGCTAGATACCACTCATTTCTTGTGATCTCATAAGTTAGTTATGGACATTCACTTCCAATGTAACTTGGAACTTATAGGTTCACACACATAGGATGGACTTGGAATAGGACTTTGTTCATGAGTGACTTTTAACTTGGTTAATAAGGTGTTTAGATATTCAATTTAACAAAGATGGTTGAAATTTGACTAAATGGATAGTAAGACAACCAGTTCAAGTGTTGAACCAATTGATTCAAGTGTCGGGTCAATTTAAAACAAGGTTTGAAATTAGAACTCTGGAACGACTGATTTAACAACTCAACCGATCGACTTAGATGTCTTAGCCAACTGGTTCAGGTTGTGAACAGACCGTTTGGTTGATCAATATGATTGGATCAAGAATTGATGTTGACATCATGTTGCTCATTAACTGGATATTAATTTCCAATGCAATTGCAAATAGGAAACATAGTGAAATAACTAGTTTAAGGGTTGAACTAGTTGTCTCATGTGTGAACTGGCCCGTTCAAGGTTTGTAGGTTCCATAAAATTCATGAAGTTTCATCTTTTCAATTCCCCGCTCAGACTAAAAACCCCGACCCTGCCCCTCCTATAAATAGAGGGGTACTGGGGGCCTTCCTATTAGGAAATACAGGCACTATAAGTCAACAAATTTTTTTTTATCTATATGTATTCTCATAACAGTAAGATCACGTCAATTACTATGAAATAGGAAGAATGGTTAAACTATTTTATACCTAGTCCTAGAGCAAGTCCACCAACTACAACTTGTTGTAGCTAAAATAGTCTTCTAGTTGCTCGTGGATGGTGGTTGTGTAACTCTTAGTCTTCACCACAAATGATAGACTTCAACTTCTGCAGTAGTTCATGTGGTCTCTCCACGGACTACAGGCTGACATTGTTCTCCTACCAGAAACCAAAAGTCTCCTGCCTCTAGAGTAGTCCACACCGAATAACTATAACTTTTTTCTTCCTTCTAGAATGGATAGGAAGAAGTTACCCCTCCTGTTGGTGTTCTAGTGACCAACTTGCTCTCTCACAACAATGATCCTTAGTTGTTCTCTACCATAGAAATTCCTCCCTAGTTGGGCAGGACTTACTTGGGCTCTCTTGGTTACCACAACCAGAGAGGACTACAATTGTGAGAGAAACTAATTTTTAATTTTCTGTGCTATTGTTGTAAGCCCCCATTACCCCTCTATTTATAGGCGGGGTTAGAGATAGGGTTCCAAGTTTGCTCAGGATTTGTGTAGGAGTGGAACAACCATAAGATCTTAAATTTTGACAACATGCGAGACATGAAATGGTCATCTAGAAGTCCAGACGGTTGTGGGGTACTACAAGACATCCATCTGGTTCAACAAGATCGTCATTTGGAAGTTACTTGATTTGATAAAATCATTTCAAATACTACAAACATTAATCCCTTATTCCAATCAAATTAAACAATTGAAACGAGTAATGTTTCTCGTGAATTCAGGAAAGTTGCTAGAACCTTCCACCGACCCAAATGAGCTGATCAGTTCATTACGTGAACTGTTCATCTCGCTCAGCCGAGCCGATCAGTTCACTCAGTGAGCCAATTGATTGGTTTCTAATTCATGCAAAA
Source organism: Alisma plantago-aquatica (assembly GCA_963693085.1). NCBI lineage: Eukaryota > Viridiplantae > Streptophyta > Magnoliopsida > Alismatales > Alismataceae > Alisma > Alisma plantago-aquatica. The sequence continues at coordinate 202,439,556 of OY856413.1, forward strand.
TTACATCTAATTCAATTCCAATCAGCTCGACTCTCCAAACGGTCTTCTCACCTAGTGAGATGATCAGATGGCAGTGCAATCAGCTGATATGATGCATGAATTGAGTACCTAAACACTTTTGTAATCAATCCAATCATCATTCAAGATTAAACTCCTATTCTAGATGAGTTCCTACATGTGTGATCATATAGGTCTCATATCACATTGGCAATGAATGCCCATAACTAACTAATGACATTACAAGTAGAGAGTGGTGCCTAGTTGTGCATCAATGCCACTCAAATTAATAGAAAGTTGCAAAACAACTCAACCGACAATATTTGTAAGGTGTTGCGGTGATTGTATAATTCCTTTGTCTCTAATATCCAGAGTGAACTTGAGGCATGGATTCGTCATCCTCTCAACGTTCAACCCATGTTTCTTGAACTAAGAGCTTACTGTCTGAGATAATTTGACCTCAAAAACATATATGGATTGGCATGTGCATGCACATTCATTTCTTACTCTCGCTTATAAAGTGGCCATTTCAATATCCAGTAAGAGGGATGAATCCCATTTTATCATTCAAAGTCAGTACTTATGCGTCAAAGTCACCCAATCATCACCTTTATGATAACCCATGTTTTAGGACTGTGTTTGATGATGTCAAAGGGTAACCAATGACATGTGATGAGTGTAGTGATTTCAGGTCTAAGAATCACAGTCACCACCGTCACTAGTAGAGATGACTATGACCACCAATGATGGTTTCCATGTGTCACTCTAAAGGTGGGTTTGTTTGATACACGGTTCCCTAATATGTATCTGTGTGCTTGGTTTGATATTGCCATATGATGACTAATGAGATTCAATCAACAACCAATCCCACACTTCAGTCTTATGTGTCAATGGTGTATGTATACCTTCCACAGTAACAACCTACTAGGTGCATAACAAGAATGTATATACTCTTATAAGTGATATGATCTCATTCTCCAAGTCATGTACTTGAACACATACATCATTGAGTACTATTATATTTAGACAATCATAATGTTACCCCATTATATCATAACCAAATGAAACATGATGAATTAGAAGCTTGACTTTATGACTACTATTCAAATCCTTTATGGTATATGCCATGTCAATCATCACATGATTGTCTCTATGGGCATACCTTACCAACAGACTCCCACTTGCACTTAGATCCAATCACCCATGAATCTCATTCTCAGTGATTTAAACATGTTGAACATTTTCTGTTGTGCCACTACTAGTTCTATGGGTTAGCAACACCTTGCTTATACTCGGTACATTTCTTATTTCCTTATCCCTTTGTTGTACAATTTCTCATATGAGATAGAACTATCGTAATATTGTATTTGATATTCTTTGCCTAAGAATTAGCTCCATTGTTTTCATATCATTACTACTAAGTCATCAATGGTCAGAACATATATAAGTTCATCATATGAATTTTTAGATCCATATAGTATCACTTTGTGTCCATAACACAAGTAGGCTCGACATATATTGTAGAATAGAATTAATGGCTATTTGTTTAGAACCCTTCCTATAAACAATAATTCTCCTTTTAAATCAAAAATATTTTAATTTGCTATGACTTTTGTCATTGTGGAAGCTCGTGCATCAATGTAACCATTTACATCCAACTCTTCCTTTATTGCTATCTTTATTTACTAGCAATTTATTCTAAATATTTCTCAAGCATTAATGGATATCTTTAGTGACATTCCAATAACCCTTATTGGAATTCAATAGTATCTTGTCATGTATTATACATACAAGATTATATGGGATAAGTAGATTTACAACATTCATGATAGATCCATTGCTACAACCTATGGCATCTTAACCATGTCATGAATTGGAACATTTGGTTCATGAGAGACTAATCTGGATTCTCTTTCATTGAATCCCTTGGTGTTGAACTCCTTCAAGACATCACTATTGTATGTGTTCAAACTTATATTTGTGAAACTTTCAAGATCTCTCTATAGGTCTTGATCCCTATCTCATAGTATGTTTCACCTAATCCTTCATTGTTGAAGGGGTATTCATGCCAGATCTCAATATTCATAATATCAAGATGGTATTCCTCATCACTTGGAATATTCATATATGCTCCCATTAAATCTTTTGTAACCACAAATTTCATCTTTTATATTGATTAAATACAAACTCTTTGACTATCTTGTCAAGTCAATAGATCTCTCCTCTGAGATGGTTGTTTCAATTTCATATTGAACTTTGCAGTTTATAGACATTCATTGCATTCTTGAAGTTGTAAAACCTTTTAGGTTGTGTCATGTACACATCCTCTAATGTATTTCATTTAGGGAATCAAGTTTTATCTTCATATGCTAAATCTCTTAGTGTATTTTAACTAAAACAACAAGCTTGACAATTGGTAAAGGAATTTCTATCATGTTCAACAACTTGAAGTTATTTTAAAAAATTATTCAACCAATTTGTCTTTTGTGTTATTCATGTAGGCCTTTTCCACAAGACCCTATTTGTTACAACCCCAATTTTTGGGTTCATTTGGTGCGAAATGTAATTTCTCATATTAAAGATATTTGAACAAATAATGATATAATTTGGTTCTAATAAATGGATTTTGTTTACAATAGCCTTGATGATTGTGTTGTGGGCTTTATTGGCTATTGGGCCCAAATAACAAGAAAAATCAATTAGTAAATGAATAATTGAATGTTTGAGAAAAGAAAGAGGTAGAAACCTCTAGAAGGCAAAGAGATGTAATACAAGGATGGATTTCATGCCACTTGGGTTCCTTGGGTTCCAAGGAGTCCAAAGTTGCAAAAAGAAAGCAATAAGAAAAGAAAAGATTAATTAAGTATTTCTTTAGTAAGAAAGAAATTGAAATTAATGTTAAAATGTTGGAAATAAGTGGAAAGAGGTACAATTGAGTTATCCTTAGTGGAATTTCGTATCCCAAGGATTTCTAATGATAAAAGGAATACCAATGAGGAAAATAAAAGAGAAATAAAGAGAAATACTCAAAAAGAGCTATTTTTAATAAGAAATAAACAAGATAATGAGAAATAATAAAGAATAATGCATTTAGATGCATCTAGAAGGATAATGAGTATCCAATAAGAAGGATTTCGAAATATTAGAGTTTCTTGGGGTCCAAGGAGACCCAATGAAGGAAAGGAAAGAGAAAATACCAATAGAGAAAAATAAGAGAATAATGTAATACATTATTAATGGTTTATGTGGTATTGTAAAGAAGGGAGATATTTTATACTAAAAGAGAATATAATTTCGTGCCAATAAATCAAAGGGCAAGTACAAAGAAAATAAAAGACGAATTTTGAATTTCCTAATATCCATATAATAGAAAATAACCAAGGATAAAGAAGAGAGAGAATATTACTTCTCTTTGAAGGAATTGACTTCCTACTTGGAAAGGGACTCTTGGATTCATGAATAGCCGACCTAGGGCTTCTTTAGTCACCCCTATATAAAGGGGAGACCCTCTGGTTCGAGTCCAAAGGAATCCCACGTTTCTGTTTCTTCTTCTTCTTTCTCTTTTCATTCTTCAACCCTAACCAGGGGTAGCAGCATGAGCATGGAGTTAGATAGAGCCAAGGAAAGGTCACGTTTGTGGCTTGATGTGCCACGTTGCCAAAGAGCAACTAGGTCGTCAAGGCCGTGCTCTAGAGCACGCGTAATAGAAGCCGCCAGGCTACAGGGACGGCCACAGAAGGCATGGTCAACAGGCGAGCAACCGGCCACCTTGGCCAAGGTATGGGGGCTCCCTATCTGTTAATCCTGAGAAGGGAGGAGCTAGGGCAGCAACTCCCGACGAGGATCACGGCCCCAGGAGAGGGAGAGAGCATGCGCTTGGCTGTAGAACAGCGCCTAGGGTGGCTGCGTCGCACCCTCTGAAGGTGGAAGACGACCAGGGTTAGTTGGATGAATGTATCCCTCTAGGGGATGAAGCATCACTGACTTAAGCGGGGGCAGAGTTGTCATTTGGTTATGTTTCCAAAAGCCAACGTTGCATGAGCTTGACGACGTGGCGCAATCCGATTGGCCTGGGTAAGTGAAATCTTGTTAAAATCGTAATTAAATATTGGTAACTCCGATTAGGATAAGTAATATATGATTTTTTATCAGGAGAATGAGGGGAATCCAATAAAAATGTTTTTAAAGATTGATTCCGTCCCTAATTGCAAAAGTAGTATAAGTTGATGGAAAGTTCCTTAAAGTTAAGTTAAAAACCCTATTTGTGATTAAAGGTTGAATCCAGAATGCTTAATGGGTTAATTGAAGTATTAATAACCTGTTGAATGATAATGTTAGATTCGAACCTGATCTAGATGTAAAATTGCATGATTTAGGGTTTTTGTCCCATATGGGAATGATTAAGTATTTAGAAACCCTAATTTAGGGTAAAAGAAGATAAGATCATATTTAGTTTGAAAAATGTGAAAATATGATTGTTAAATGATGGTTCTAAGTTTTTTGTATATGAAATTCCTTAATTCTGGATAAATATCCTAAATGTAGTAATTAGGGTCTTTTCATGAATAAATGGTGGAATTGATGGCAAAATGAGTTCATATGTTAATTAGACCCTAATGAACTTTGAAATAATGACAGATGTGCATAATGATCTTGTCATGGATTAAAAGGATGAAAATAGTAGCTTTAATGTAAAAGAATCTTAATGAAATTAATTGATGATTAATGTGCCTTTAATATGGAAATAGGGTTATATGTTGTTAAGATAACCTTAATATTGAAGAATAGATGAGATAACTAGGGTTTATGAGTAATGGAATAAAATCAGGGTTTAATATTGTAAAAGATGAGGGAAAACTTTTATTGAAAAACAGAACTCTAAAATGGATACAAAAACCCTAGAAAGTGAATCCAAGTCAATAAAGTAGATTCTTGATAAAGTGTGTAATAAATAGAGTACATATTCTTTGCAGGAATTATGTGGTTGTTGAATTGTTTGCTTGGGTTGCTTTCTTGGATTGAATTACTAAATACTTGTGAAATCATCAAATCAGGTATGTGGTTATGCTTATGAATATCTCTTGTTAGTTTTCCGAGGTTTTCCAAAGTTTTCATCGATGACATGAATTAACTGTTGCATGAATTTAATTCATGCAAATTATAATGTGGGTATGACTATCACATATGATATGTGCCTACTAGCTCAGATCCTGGTCCCCTTTGTGGCTTAATAGTTGACCTAGTACATGGCTACTTATGGGGTAGGTCCATCAGGTCATTGGATGACTTAATACATGGCTACCAATGGGGTAGGTCCATTAAGTCACATTGAGTTAGATATTGGGCTACCTTTGGGTAGTTCCATGCGACTCTATTACCCTAGGTATTGGCTAACTGTAAGGTAGGACCATGGGGGTAAGAATGAACCTAAAAGACAGGTAACATACAAGTCAACTGTAGGGATAACACAGAGTTAGGGGATAGGTAAGGATTGAGTAGTATGGCTTAAAACATAATCTTGGTTGTTAAATGATTAGTTGAATGATTACGTTGTTAACATATTTGCATGATTATTGTTTTCCCCCACATACCAGCTTCTTGATGACCGACGTTTTATTTGTCGGCATTTTAGGTACAATGAAAAGAACAAATAGTAAAGTGACATATGTGGTACTAAATGAGAATTAAAGTGCAAAGGAGGATTAGATAGATTAGTATATGTGTGGATAGAAGTTTTGAAATCCCAATTTTAAAAGTTATGCAAAGTTTTTATTTTTACCATATTTTAGTATAGTTGGTAGAATTTAATAATTATTAATGATTATTTGTCGAACCTTTGATCTGGGTTATTGGTTAACAGCTCTGACCTTTCGGTCTCCCTTAATTGAGGGTTACCGTGAGGCGGTGTTGTAACATTTGATATCAGATAATTGGTTCCTCACTTAATCCTTAATAATTATTAAATTTTACAAATTTTGTAGAACCCAAGGGAGTTATTAAAGGATTATCTAAAAGATAGAGGTGTCTAGAAAAGGATCACAACCGAGGGCTGGCAATATTTTCCTCCGCACCGCTAGTCGGAATATGAGGACTCCCGAATCTGTGTGACTGCCTGGCCAAAGTCTTAGGGTGTGAGTCGAAATAAGATACCTTTAGGACTCTCTCATCTTGTTCATCCTTTCTCAACTCAAATTATGTTAAGGACCTTAAGGATTAGGGTTTTCTCTCTTCTCCTCACCCTCTTGAGGTATGGGTAAGATTAATAAGGTCTAAGGAATCGTCCACCCAATTAATGAAAAGCATGTAAATAAGATGTCATGGACATAAGCTTAATAGAGTAAGCGTAAAGGAATAGATACATGCTTAGGAATAGACACGAGTTGTCATTGCCATCAGGAGAGACCTAAGGATAGACCTCCTTGGTAGGAGGATGAGTAGAGAGAGTTAGTCTTGGAGGTAGAGACCTAGCACATCCTCCGAGGATGATGTTAACCCTAACACTAAGTGAAGGTTTGAGAGATATATGACATGATGAGTTAGATGTCATGGTTGACCGACTGTTTGGTTGGACATGAATTTGGGATGCCATAAGAGGTTAGATGACCTAGTACCTTTGGCGACCCAACCCTGGAGAGGGTCGTGCATGTTAAAGCGAAGGATAGCTCCTTCATGGATGAGGTTAGAGAAGAACCTATAGAAACCTTATGAGATGTTGCAAGTAGGATATAGCTTGCACCCAGAGTACATCAGTAGTATGAGCAGCAAGTTAAAACCGAGACCAGAAGGGTAGGGTGGATAGCTTATGTGATAAGCCTAAGGGGCTATGGATAATCATGAGCAAACATTAGTTTGAGCATAGGCTTCACCCACATAGAGGTATGCCTGTAAGCTTGATCCTTCATGGAGAGAGGACCTATAATAGTATGACTGGATGTGGAGTTAGCTTTAGAGAGAGAAAGAAGGAACCGAGCAAGAAGGTTAGAAGATTAGATTCTGAGATATGAGGAATAGTGGGGAGTCGAGGATGATGCGACCTAAGTGGATGATAGTGGTTTCCCTATGCTTGACCCTTGGAGGCTGGTGATATCTTGGTTATCTTTAGAGGAAGCAAACCCTAGAGAGAGGATGATGCTTCTGGTACCTATGGTATAAGTGACTATCTGCTGGATGAGATAAAGAGTGCCTTAGACCCTAAGCAAGTGTAAGTAACCAGTTGAGAGACATTATACCTAGTTGGTTGTCCTTGCGGAGGACTCAACTCTAAAATGTTGCTCGAATAAAAGTATCATGGAAAGCGCATGACATACCTTGGACATGCTTGATTTGTGGTTAAAAGATTGAGCATGCAGTTGGATACGCGTATCATGCACTCGATATGCGTTACCCTTAAATGAGTTTTTTGGTGGATGTATAGTGTGGTTATGGCCAATAAACACTATGTATGTGTGCTTGGTTGAATGTAGTTGTTTGCATCTCAGTTTACGCATTGATTCTCTATCTCTTATTCCTGATGTGATTCAAGATAACTTGAGATTTCTTTCCTACCTTTGCTCCCCCCGAATGTAACTTAGGGTTTCCCAATTCAAATGTAAATATGATAGAACTTTTATTTCCTATTATGTCAAAAATGGTGGACAACTTGACGACAACTGCGACGATCAGTTCAACACATGAACCGATCGGTTGCCATTCTAGAAGACCAGTTCGAGGAGTGAGACCAACGTGTGGTGACCTGAGGAGATGCACGACGACCAGTGAACCGATCGGCTGGAGACACCAGTCGATCGGCTAGTGGCATCCAACCGACCAGCCTGATGGCAAGCCGATCAATCATGGAGATGAGTTGATCAAACCCAGAAAGGCAAAGAACATAGTTCATCTTGTACAGGTTGCATGTGATGTAGACCTAGATGACCGTGATTCCTCTTGGCTTGAGGAATCACATTAGGTTGGCCACAATCATCGCTTTTATCATTTCACATGTTTTTTGTGGGATATAGCATGTATATGATACGTACTATATATTGTGGTTATTGGATATCTATATGTACCTATAAAACCAAATCCTTCATCTAAATATTAAGTCTTATACACCTTCCAATAGAGGCACCCATGAAAAACTCAATCGACCAAGTGTAGGTTATGCCAAAGCGTGGTGCGCCGTCCATCTTGCGGAAGTGTGAAGGGTATACATGTAGTATCTGCCAAAGCAGGATGCATGTTTACCATGTCGGCTTTTGGGTTAGACTTAACTGGTGATTCTTAGAGCGTCTAAGCCCAGATGCATAGGATGAATGGCAAGGAGTTATGCATGCCATTTGTCCAAGAGTTGCATATGATGCACTTGGCATGATGGCCTACCTAAATAGTCAAGTTGTGGGTGATCAGCCAAAGCTGACTCATGACACGATGAAATACAGATCTTGCTCACTAGAAGGTTGTACGCTGCAATCTTCTGAATTGATGGTGAAGGATATCAATTTGAACAAAAATAGTGGGAGTGATAATTAATTAAAGTTCTGATTATATCGTTAACTTTTCAAATCAATCAAATAAGTCAAAACTGAATTTTGCACTAAATTGCATATATTTCCTTTTGTAGTACAAATGGCAACAAACAACCATCACGTTTCATTGTGATTGGTCCTTGAAAAGGACAAGCTGAATGGGACTAATTTCCATGACTAGTTTAGGACATTGAGAATTGTTCTCACTCAAGACCAAAAGCTCTATGTCCTGGATACTCCAGCTCTAGAGGAACCCACTCTTACCACAGCAAAGGCAGAAAGGGATGCTTATAAAAAAACATTCTAAAGATGCCATTGATGCAAAGTTCTTGATGTTGTGCTCCATGAACCACGAGTTGCAGAGACAACATGAGAACATGGGTGTTATTAAGATGATTCAACATCTCAAGAACATGTATGAAGATCAAGCACGACAAGAGAGATATGATGTCTCTAGGGCACCGTTCAAGTGTGTCATGACAAAAGGAGATCCAATTGGTCCTCACACGCTCAAAATGATTGGATATATAGAGAACCTGAGAAGATTGGGATTTCCCCTGAGCCAAGAGTTGGCTACTGACGTGATACTACAATCATTGCCAGAATCCTATAGTCAGTTTGTGATGAACTACAACATGAACAACTTTGACAAGACATTGACAGAGTTGTTGGGCATGTTGAGGACAGCCGAGGCACAAATGAAGAAGGACAAGCCTAAATCTGTGATGATGATCAGCAACAAGAAAGGCAAGTCCAAGTGCAAGGGAAAGGGAAATGCTAAGAAAGGTTCTGATGCTAGCCAACAGCCAAAGTCATCTTCAACTCTCAAATCCAAGGGAGGCATGACCAAGAGAGGCAATTGTGTAACATACTAAATCTCAGGGTCTTTCCAGCAATTTATCCACTTTTGAGCTTTTCTTTGCCTTCTAGTCTATTTGGACCTTTTTCATAAATTTCCCTTGTTTTATATTCTTTTTGGACCCCTTGTGCAATTTTAGCACAATTTTAGATTTAAATTACCTTTTTTCCTCATTTGTATAAATGAAGGGGTGTTTGCACAAATAACCCACTTATGGTAATAATTAAGGACTAATAATGCCAAATGGAATTTTATGTGAGAATATAAGTAGATAATATTAATTTGGAGCTTTTTGGATAAATATATTAGCAATAATGTGTATTTAAGTTAATGTATGAGATTTATCAAAAAAAATGTTAATGTATGAGAATATTAACCTTAATTGTTTATCTCTCCTCAAGATATGATTTTAATTCATGAAAATATGTTAATTAATTGAGAAATGATTATTGAAATCTTAATGTGCTTAATATCTCGAAATTTACTCACATGTTTCATAAAAAGAAGTCTTTTCATATAATTCATTCATTTTAATATATTAATATACACTTTAATGAGAAATATATTTATTAAGGGCCATATTATGAGTAAAACGAGAAAGTAATTCCATAGCATTGTTCTAGAATTTAATATGAGCATGTGGTTGAAATTTGGTGGCTTTTGGAGGTTGTTTGACCCCTCAAAACTATTTTATACAATTTTAATATAGTGTCAATTAAAATGGTGAATAATAACCCACCTTCATACCTCACTCTTAATATGGGATAATTAAAGTTGAAAATGCATGTAATAATTGAGTGGAGACTCTTGGACTCCAAATCTCAGATTTGGGAGAAATTTTTATAATGTACTCTTTATACGTTTTGAATAAAGTCAAGATTTATTTCTTCTGCTGCCACACATTTGGTGTATTTGTTTATCATGTTTAATAGTAGAGACTTGGTCTTTACAAATTGTCACCATTGTCAAAAGTCAGGACATTGGAAAAGGAATTGTCCTCACTATCTGGAAGAACTAAAGAAGAAGGAGACGATGGATGTCTCCACCTGAAGGTGTCATGAAATAAACTTGTAACATTTTTGAGGTATATGATACCAAGATATAAAGTGTAAGGCACCCAATAAATGGGGCAAGTGTTGTTGCCATAGATATAAGTACTTTAGTTTATTTTCAGCCTTGAAGGCATGTAATAGAGTTATGAACTACTATTTCATATTTGCCAATGGATAGAAACACCTTAATTTTTTTTGCATATTGTATGACAATGATGGCAATTAATAAAGTTGATGTTTCAATCTTTGTGGAAATGCCTTGTTTATCTTGTGGTACTTGGTATGCATAAGATAAAATGATACCTAAAAGTTATTGATAACTCAAATAATCAAATTAGCATGAGAAATTCATTTCTAGTTTTCATATGATGGATAAGTCTAGACTCTTTTTGGTTAGAGAACCAGTATGAGACATGAATCTCTTGGACATGATCAATTTTTACTAATCATAGTGGGAGATTGATTATCCTATTAGGTATAATACATGTGATGTATTTACATACCTATTGGATTTAATGCTAGTACTTCAAATGGTGTTTAGAGAAATACCAATATGAATATCTTGAAGTGTTCAAGAATATCATAGATGAAGTGCGAATTTGGTAAAGTGTTAATTCTTGATGAGATCAATGAATAAAATACTTGAACCAAATGTTTGAGATCCTTATGGGTGATTATAACAGTGTATCATAGGGAGCTCATGATTAAGGCATGGTGATGTCTAAATCAAAAGGAGTCATACTCTAAGGAGTTAAAGGATGATTATCAAATAACTAATTTCTTCTTAAATAAAGAATACCCCATGCTAATACAGGACATTAAGAATCACAAGGGGTTGTCAGTTCTTATATCCTTTACAGATACACCTCAATTATATTTGTGATTAGTTGGTCATGTGATGAATCAACTATCTAGATGAATATGAGGAACCAAATTTTGAGTTATGGTTTATGACCATTACATCCTAAATGACTTCCGTGTGAACCATAAGGTATGACCTTGATGGTAGCACCCACTGGGATGAAATACATAAGTGCTAATGAGTCTTAAGCATTAAGATACATGGATAACATTTTGAGAAGGATGATGCTTGTTGATTGCAACTTAATGACTAAGAGATTTGGCATACAGAAACTAAAACTACATTCCTATGAGGAATAAAACAAGGATTTGTATGTGACACAACATATAAGGTTTATGAATCCATTAGTGCAAATGAAGTATATAAGTTACAATGGACTAATCAATGTGATTGATTAAGTACAAGCAACTCAGAGCTGGATCTTTACTTTGATGATATAGTCAAAGGGTTTGACTGATATGTCAAAGATAAAGAAGGGATTTGTGATTTAGTGGGAGCATATTCACATTCCACATGTTGATGTAAAATGGAAATGTTCTAGAATGGAAATCCAAAGTGGAAATTATATTTAAGGAAGATAGAGAAATTTCCTATGTGATAGGAATAGAGAACTATAGAGATAGTTTTTGAAAACCTCTTGACTTGAAAAGAGAAAGTATACATTGGCAATCTATATTGAGGGGTTCAGTGTGCACAAATTCAGTGGAAGAAAACTTATCCATGTTACATGGAGTTAGTGTCCCAAGGCCAAGTGTCCTATTCTTATGAAGAATGGGAACACTATGAATAGATATGGATCTCACATGTATGTAATCATCCCATTATCCTGCATGTATGGACATAGCAAGAATAATATGCATTCATCATCTTGTATGTAGGACATGACAATATGATGTGCTCATCCTGATAACTCGTATGTGGGACATGACAAGTGGATGTTTGTCTAGTTCCAGTAAGGGTTACTGGAATACCATAAGAATTTGATAAGTACTTGAGAAGTATTAGTTCTATGGAAATAAGGAAGGGTTCATTTTAAAGAGTTACACTGATGCAAACTTCTAAAAAGGACAGAAAATAAATCACAATATATATACATGATATATAAAAGTGAATGTTTGTTGATAAATGGAAACGTTCCAATAAAGTCGTTTAAAAGGAAAAGTCGAGTATCCGTGTGTTAGAGAACATTAGTGGATACTATATGGATCTGGAAGTTCATGATATGAACTTATAGATATTCTGATCTTTGATGACAAGTAAGGAGTACTTGGTCATGCAATGTGGCTAAAGGTTAGCAAAGGAATACTAGATCGCATATTATGACAACTCCATCTCATTTGTGTGACGTACAGTGAAGAGATGAGAGACATGCAGTTAATACCGACTTTGGCAAGGTGTTGCCATAACTCACTGTGTAAGCACTAGAGCATAGTAACATGTGGGACATGTTTGATGATCACTATGAATATGATTCAAGGGTGATTGGCTAGAAGTGCAAGTGGGAGTTTGTTGGTATGTATGACCTGAGAGCCAATCATGGGATGATTGGTGGGATACATTAAGATTGATTTGATAAGAATCAAAGGAAAGCTTCCAATTCTTTCTGGTTCAGTCATATGAGATAATGATAGAACATATTGAATGTCTAGAGAATGACAATACTCAATGACATATGCTTTTAGGTTCAGGACCTGAACAATGAGATCATACAGATGCTAAGAGTTTGTACATTCTTATTATCTCCCTAGTCGGATGTCATTGTGGAAGGTAGATAGACAACAATGACACACAAGACTAGATTGTGGTGTTGGTTTATAACAAAATCACGTTAGTCATGATATGGAGATATCAAACCAAACACATAGGTACTTGTTAGATAGCAAGTGTACCGAATAGACCCACCGTGAGTTTGACACATGGAACCATGACATGATAGTCACAGTCAGCTATCACAGTGATGGTGGTGAGTGTGATTCTTTGACCTGAAATCACTACACTCAACACATGTTGTTGGGTACACTTTGACATCATCAAACGCAGTCCTGAAACATGGGTTGTTATAAAGGTGATGATTGGGTGGCTTTGACACATGGGACTTTTGAGGGTTGAGTGATAGATAAGGGATTTTTCCCTCCTGAGGGAGTTTGATATCCATGACCACTTGATGAGTAGGATTGAGATAGGCGTGCACATGCATGTGTGAATCAATATGTGATATTGATGTCATACATATCTCTTCCAATCTACTCTGAGATCAAGAAAGTGAATGAACGTCGATAGGATGACTGTTCCATGCCTCAAGTTCATTCGTAATATCAGTAACAAAGGAATTATACATTCACTATAACATTGTTCCCAAATTGTAGGATTGAAAGTTATTCTCCAACTTTGCTTTTCACTTGGGTAGAACTGATGTGCGACTAGGCACCTCTCTTTGCTTGTGAAGTCATAAGTGTTATGGACTTTCATTGCCAATGTGAAATGGGCTTGTAGGGTCACACACACAGGATTTAACCTGCAAGAGGAATTTATCCACAAATGATATTTAGATTGATTACTAAAGGAGTTTAGTAGTTCAATTATACACTCAATTAATTGATAGCTCAAAATCATAGTGTTCAAGGTGTTGGACCAGATGATTAAGAATATCAGATTGATTGGAACTGCAATTGAATCATTTGCACAGTCTGTTGCTCAACCGATCGGCTCATAGGGATGAACCGATCGGCTCAGGTTGGTGAACAAATCGGCTCAAAGTGGTAATCGATCGACTCATGTGCCAATGAAACGATCGACTCAATTGTTGAACTGGTCGATTCGTGTGACCAACCGAGATCGTTTGGAAAGTCAGAAGACTCTTTTTGCAAATACATATTTGTTTCACTTGTACAAATTTGATTTGTACAAGGACTAATATTTTATTAGTTGGAAACAAACATGGAAAGTCAATTTGAGTTGAACTAGGACCACAAAATGATCGGCTCAAGGGCCGAGATGATCGGTTCAACTGGCCCAGTTTGTCAGATTTTGTGGAAAATCTCGAACCCTTCTACTCCTTCTTTAATCCCGCATTGCCTGGGGTAGAGAACCATGTCCCATGAACCTCCTATATATAGGGGTATTGGTGTTGGTATGTATGCCTTGAGAGCCACTCATGGGATGATTGGTGGGATACATTAAGATTGACTTGATAAACATCAAAGGAAAGCTTCCAATTCTTTCTGGTTCAGTCATAAGAGATAATGATAGAACAGATTGAATGTCTAGAGAATGGCAATACTCAATGACGTATGCTTTCAGGTTAAGGACATGAACGATGAGATCATACAGATGCTAAGAGTTTGTACATTCTTATTATGTCCCTAGTCGGATGCCATTGTGGAAGGTATATAGATATCAATGCCACACAAGACTAGATTGTGGTGTTGGTTGATGACAAAAATCTCATTAGTCATGTTATGGAGATATCAAACCAAACACATAGGTACTTGTTAGAGAACAAGTTTACCAGACAGACCCACTGTGAGGTTGACACATGGAACCATGACATGGTAGTCACAGTCAGTTCTCACAGTGATGGTGGTGAGTCTGATTCTTTGACTTGAAATCACTACACTCAACACATGTCATTGGGTACACTTTGACATCATCAAACGCAGTCCTGAAACATGGGTTGTTGTAAAGGTGATGATTGGGTGGCTTTGACACATGGGGCTTTTGAGGGGTGAGTGATAGATATGGGATTTTTTCCTCCTGAGGGAGTTTGATATCCATGGCCACTTGATGAGTAGGATTGAGATAGGTGTGCACACGCATGTGTGAATTAGTATGTGATATTGATGTCATACATATCTCCTCCAATCTACTTTGAGATCAAGAAAGTGAATGAACGTTGACAGGATGATTGTTCTATGCCTTGAGTTCATTCGAGATATCAGTGACAAAAGAATTATACATTCACTGTAACACCATTCACAAATTGTAGGATTGAAAGTTGTTCTCCAACTTTCTATTTCACTTGGGTAGCACTGATGTGCGACTAGGCACCACTCTTTGCTTTTGAAGTCATAAGTGTCATGGACTTTCACTGCCAATGTGAAATGGACCTGTAGGGTCACACACATAGGATTTAACTTGGAAAAGGAGTTTATCCACAACAGATGTTTAGATTGATTACTAAAGGATTTTAGTAGTTCAATTAAACACTCAATTGATTGATAGTTTGATTTCATAGTGCTCAAGGTGTTGGACCGATTGATTAGAGTATCAGATTGATTGAAACTACAATTGACTGATTTTGCATAGTCTGCACTTCCAACCGATCAGCTCATGTGATGAACCGATTGGCTCAGGTTGGTGAACTGATCGGCTCATGGGATGAACCGATCGGCTCAAGACAGGCTGAATTGACCGGTTCAAGAGTTGAACCGATCAACTCAACTGGTCCAACCGAGATCATTTGGAATGCCAGAACACTATTTTGCAAATACAATTTGTTTCTCTTGTACAAATTCGATTTGGACAAGGATTAATATTTGATTAATCGGAGAAAACCTAGAGCTCTGGGAATCCTACGCAGTGGCTGCGGTGGTAGGGTGTCTCAGGATGTTTTTTTCTCCTCCCCTCAGGTTCTCTGAGTGGTGAGGTTTTCTCTACTCTCTTGGAGAGTGTGGCTGAGAAAGCAATGGCGGAAGAGCTTATTGAAAAAAGCGAAGCCCTAAAAATCAACAAGGAAGACGAAGACACAGTGGATTTCATAGACAGGAGTGTTGAGATCCGAGGTGGTCCTATCGAAGTGACGATAATCGCAAAGCTCCTCACAGAAAGGCCTTTCAATTTCTTTGCGCTGTGTAGGACAATGGAGCAGACGTGGAGGTTCTCCATGAAAGTGATGTTTAAGTAGATAGAGCACAACTTGATAGTGATCCAGTTCTCACTCAGGAAAGTCAAGGAAAGAGTTCTCAAAGGAGGGCCATGGAACTTCGAAAACAATGTTCTGCTAACAAAAGAGGTGAAGCTAACATATGCCCCCTTTGGGTCAGACATTACAACATTTTGATCAGATATAGACATGATGAGGTTGTTAGGAAGATAGTTGGTTCCATAGGAGAAGTTCTGGAGGTGGAGCGGGACAAGGAGGGTTGGGCGAAAGCCAGAAGAGCACGTATTAACCTGAACAAAGAGAAGCCACTCAAGAAAATGCAGAGGATGAGGGACGTCAACGGGGAGATAGCAGAGGTGGAGATAAAATATGAACGACTACCACATTTATGCTTCCAGTGTGGGCGTATCGGCCACACAGGCAGAGAGTGCCCATGGGAGGATGACAACGCGGGGGGAAAACCTGAGTTGTGGGGAGCGTGGCTGAGAGCCTCACCAAGGAGGTTAAATAGTAATGAATACAAGTCAGCCAGCTATGGGGAAGCTGTTGAACATAAAGGCGCCAGCTACCGGGGAGTAAAGAAGAATCTTTTTGCTACCAGAGAGGATGACAGTAGGAAGGACAACTATGCAAGCAACCAAAAAAATGACACTGTCGATATAGGGGGATCACGAGGAGGAAGAGGGAAAGGTGGTCGGGAAGAGGATGAGTGGGAGGGGTAGGCTAGCAGGGGCAGAAATGAGACCGTGGAGGTTGTTTTCTTCGAAGACACGGGAGGGGGTGCAGGATAATACAACCAGTAATATAGTTACCAAAATTATCGGGGTAAGAGGAGAGGAGGAAGTGGTAGGGAAGAGTGCTCAGAAGGTTTTTGCAAATATAACAGAAGGGTAGAATGAAATGATTAGAAATAAGAGTGTTAAGACTTTACCAAAATAGAGCCTAGTAAATAAGACTAAGAAGGCAGATAAAGGAAACACAGCAGTAAACACCAACCTTTTACTGCCTACTGAAAAAGGAAGCTTAGGCATTAAAGAAGGAGGAAAGGGGGGGCTGGAAATGGCTGGAGAAGGCACAAGGAAACGACTTAGTGGCACAAGAAGGAAGGGTAGCAGAGCTAGTGATAGGTTTACAAACAGATGCACAATAATAGAGCCACCAACAACAATAGAAAAAGGCAATAACAAAAGGAAAAAAAGAACAGAAGAAGACAGAGAGGAAAAGCTGGACCAGCATCAGGAAGAAAGACAAGACAAGAAAGGAAAAGAGAAGGACACAAAAATGATTTGGGAGTCTTACCAAAAAGTAACGACGTCTGGGACAGCCCAGCGTCGTGAACACCAATGAAAACGTTGAGCTGGAATTGCCGAGGAATGGCCAACCTTGGCATTATCAGAACTCTCCAAAGGTAATGTTGGAGAGAACGACCTGAAATCATCTTTTTAATGGAAACTATGATTGGAAATAACGACCTTGAGATCACTAAAAGAAAATGCGGCTTCACTAATGGCATCTGCCTTACAAGAATGGGAAGATCAGGGGGTATGGGTTTGTGGTGGAGAGATGTTAATGTATCCATCACCAATTATTCTAGACACCTTATTATGGCTAACATTATGGACGACGATGGCAAGAGTTGGACGTTTTTGGGGGTGTATGGCTGGGCGGATAATCCAAATAAGTATAGGATGTGGGATCTGATGAAATCTTTGAGGGAGGGTAATGAAGGTCCCATTTTTTATGTGGGTGAATTCAATGAAATCCTTAGCCCAGATGAAAAAGAAGGGGGGTCCACCAATGGTGTGAGACATGTGGAAGAGTTTAGAGAAGTAGTGGAGTGATGCTCCCTTACTGATATGGGTTATGTGATGAATAAATTTATGTGGAGAAAGGGTTTGGAGGAATCTACGGCCATCAGAGAACGTCTTGACATGGCCCTTGTTTTTACTGATTGGTTGATGCTTTATCCTAATGTTTGGGTCAAACATCTTCCTTTCAACGTCTCGGACCATACCCCTATCCTGATTAATACCCAAACCAAAAAGAGGAAGTGTAGGATCACAAAAACTTTCAAGTTTGAAAACTTTTGGTTGGAAAATGCTGAATGTGGGGAGGTAGTGAAGAGAGGATGGAGGGAGAGCAGTAGAAGATCGCTGGTGGAGAAATTTACTAATGTTAGTGAAGAGCTGAGTGAATGGGCAAGGACAAGGTTTGGGAATATCCAAAGAAGGTTAAAAAAAGTGGAAGAGGAGCTCATTAAAATTTAGAGAGAGATGATGTCTAACCAAAATCTATTGTTAGGAGATAAGATCAGCAAGGAGGTGGAATAGATGACTAAACTCAACGAAACCTATTGGTTTATGCATGCTAAAGCCAATGAGATGAAAAATGGAGATAGGAACACCTCCTATTTTCACAAAAAATCTACTCAACGTAGAAAGCAGAATGAGATTAGCAAGCTAAAAAATGACGAAGGGGAGGAAAAAATGGAGGAGAGTGAGGTGGAGGAAATCATCACTAATTTCTATACTTATGTTTTCAAATCACAGTTCTCATCTAGACTCGAGGAGGCTAGCAAGAATATAAAGAGGAGCATTAACGATGTTATGAACTACCATCTACAAAAGGAACCCAACATCGATGAAGTCCTTGAAGCACTGAAGCAAATGCATCCTATAAAAGCGCCAGGACCCGATGGCTTCCATGCGAGTTTTTTCCAAAACTTCTGGAGTATAGTAGGCGATGATGTGATGAAATTCATTAAAGATTGGTGGATAGGCGATCAAAAGCTAGACGAGATCAAAAAAACTAATATAGTGTTGATTCCCAAGTGCAAAGAGCCTACTAGTACAAATGATTTAGACCGATTAGCCTGTGCAACACGGTCTATAAGCTGATATCCAAGATGATGGCAAATAGACTCAAGGGGACTCTAAATGAGATCATCACAGAGAACTAAAGCGCTTTCAAACCCGTCCGCCTTATCACTAACAATTCCTTGATTGCTTTTGAGTTGTTCCATAAGATGAAATGGAAAACCAAAGGTAGAAAGGGGTGGATGGGGATCAAACTCAACATGAGTAAAGTGTATGACAGGATGGAGTGGGGTTTCCTTTACATGGTTATGAAAAATATGGGTTTTGGAACTAAATGGTGTGAAAATGTCGGGGAGTGCTTTAAAATAGTCTCCTTCACTATTATCATCAATGGGAACATGAAAAGTTTACCGCTACCACAGAGGGGCTTGAGACAGGGTGACCCTCTTTCCCCTTTTCTTTTCATTTTAGGTGCAAATGTCTTCTCTAGCTTAATCAACAACGCTGTGAAGGAGGGCAACATTCACGGTTTAAAGGCTGGAAGGAACTGCCCATGCATATCACATCGATTTTTTGCTGACGATAGTGTGATTTTTGTGAGAGCCACTCCGCAGGAGGCTACCACGATAGCTAATGTGATTAGCTGCTATGAGAGTACCTCTGGACAGAAAATAAACTTCTTAAAGTCAGATGTGGTGTTTAGCAGAAACACGTCTCCTGAGAAGATAACCCCTATCATTAATATTCTTAAGATGAGGAAAGTTGAGAAGCATAACAAGTACCTTGGTCTCCCTACCATTGTTGGTCGTTCAAAAAAGGATATTTTCAAAGAAATCAAAGATAGAATATGGGCTAAACTGAACGGGTGGAAGGAAAAGTACCTTAGTCAAGCGGGAAAAGAGGTGCTTCTAAAGTTTGTGATCCAATCAATATCTCTTTATATGATGAGCATATTTCACATGCCTAATAATATAATTGTTGATATCTATAGGATGTTGGTAAATTTTTGGTGGCGAAGCACTTTCGAGAAGAAAAAAATACACTAGGTTGAATGGAAGAAGATCTAATTACCCAAAGGCGAGGGGGGTATGGGTTTCAGGGATCTGTGAATCTTCAATGATGCGTTGCTGGAAAAACAATCGTTGCACCTTTGGATAAATCATTTATCTTTGGTTAACAAAGTGCTGGGATCTAAATACTACAGGAACTCATATGTTCTGGAGGCTTATAGAGGGCATGACCCGATCTATTCTTGGCAGAGTATTTGGAACGTGAAATACCTTCTCAAGGAGGCCCTTAGATGGAGGGTGGGAAGTGCAGAGGGGGTTAATGCGTGGCTTGACCCTGGGCTTCCTAACCCCAAAGGCTACTGCTCTAACCTGGGGTTCTTCGATTCTACTAGCGATAGAAACCTCTATAAAGTCTATGAGCTAATCGAGGACGATGAGCAGAATTGGAAGAAAGATAGAGTAGTTGAACTGTTCCCTGTGGAGGATATGGCTACCATTTTAAACATCCCTCTATGTAAGGGGGATCCTGACAAGTGGTATTGGTATTCCTCAAGGGATGGGGCGTTCTCGGTCAAAACTGCTTATCTTCTTGGCAACAACTGCTATATTAGGAACTGGATGTTGGAGGATCAGAGGCCCACATCTATTTGGGACAGAATTTGGAAGATCAAGGGTCCCCCGAAGATGAAAACGTTCCTGTGGTGAATGGGTAAGGATTATATTATGACTTCCAAAAACCTCATGAAAAAGCACATTACTCCCAATGATGTCTGCTCCTTGTGTCAGTTGGCTACTGAGGATTCTTTCCATTATCTATTCGATTGCACACAGGCTGTGGATTTTTGGTCCCACAACAGATTGAGGTGGGTGATCTTAATGATGCCTAGATCATCCCTTTTACACGTGATCAACTGGTGGTTATCTAAGCTCTCTGCTGAGGATTTCAAACATCTCGTAGCTTCTTGTATGGCCATATGGGCTGCTAGAAATGAAAGGATGTTCACTACAAATCTAATGAACATTCATATGATAAACCAGGGTTTTCAGAACTGGGTTGAGGCCCACAAGCCTCATCTTAGGGACAATCACGATCGGGCTACAAGACCTCTTGACAGATCAGTGGTCAACTTGGAGCCTCCGGAGGAGCTCACTATCAAAGTTAATACATACGTTGCTATGCTCGGCTCTTCTCATTTATGTTGTGGCACTGTGTTTAGGAATCATTCGGGGAGGTTAATTCTCACAGCCACCAGGATGAGGGAAGGGGGTTGGGATGTTTTGATTGCTGAAGCCTACACGATCCTTTTTAGCCTGCAGATTGCTGTTAAGAGGGGCAGCCAGAGGATCTGGGTTGAATCGAACACGTTCGGAGTTGTTCAAAGACTAAATAAGAAAGCGGACGGGCTAGGGCCTGTGTCGTAGATCTACATGATGATTACGGAGGTTAATGAGTCGTTTATGTATTGTAATAATTCTTTTGCTAATAGGGAGGGTAACTGATGTGCTCATAATCTAGCAAAAATGGGTTTGGGTGGGATGGAGACATCATCTGTTCTGAGGATTTCCCTACTTTATGTAAGGAATCCAGCTGTTTCTTAAGTAATATTTAAGGCTTTAGTTTTAAAAAAAAATGATTAATTGGAGACAAATTTGAAAGTCAATTTGAGTTGGACCAGGACCACGAACCGATCAGCTCATGTGATGAACCGATCGGCTCAGGTGTCCCAAATGATCGGTTCAGCTTGAAACGATCGGTTGAGGTCACCAAACGATCGTTTCAGGGTTGAAACGATCAGTTCAGCTGGCGCAAGTTGCTTGTTTTGTGGAAAATCTTGAACCCTTCTACTCCCGTTTAATCTCGCATTGCCCGGGATAGAGAACCCTATCCCATGACCCTCCTATATATATAGCGGTAGTGGGGGCTTCTCTAAAGAACAACTTAGAGATCAGTTGCTCTACAAAGTTGTCATTCTCTCTGGTTTTCGTAACAGAGAGAGAGCCCGAGCAAGTGCTACCCGATAAGGGAGGCACAACGAGGGAAAAACAACTACAGAAAAGCCACTAGTTGCAGGAGAGTGTGTCGGTGACTAGTACGCCGACATGAGGGTGCAACTCCTTCCGATTCCTTATGGGACAAGGTGATCAGAGTTCTAGGTGGTCCATGTGGACTACTTCAGAGGTAGGAGACTTCTTCCACTCGGAGGACAGTTGTCAATCTTGACAGTCCTGGTGAGACCATGAGCTGCACAGACACCGTCCGAGACTGGAGGTGAAGACCGCGTAAGCCGCGAGGTAATGTCGCTGAGTAAGCCTCGGGACAAGGTATGTCTCTACAAACCATCCTTCCTATTGTATAGACATTGACGTGTTTCCTTTGTTCTGGGTTTGGGAGGAGAAATTTTTTTTTCTGCTGCCTTCTCTGTCTCCTCTAAAACCCAATAGTGGTATCAAAGCCACGTCAACTTCTCTATACTTTAGGATTATTGATATGATCGATTTTGGTTTATCATCTTTATTTATTGCATACGATGTGAATAAAATTGGCTTTATGCATGTCCAATCCTAAATCCACAAATCCCAATATACATATATGATCTGTAATATGAATGCACTCGATACGCATCACCCTTAAATGAGTTTTGTGGTGGATGTATAGCGTGGTTATAGCCAATAAACCCTATATGTGTGCTTGGTTGTATGTGGTTGCTTGCATCTCGGTCTACGCACTGATTCCCTATCTCCTATTCCTGATGTAACTCAAGATAACTCGAGAATTTATTTCCTACCTTTGCTTCCCCTGAATGTCACTCAGGGTTTCCCAATTCAAATGTAAATAGGATAGATCATTTATTTCTTGTTATGTCATAGAATGAGGGACTGTCTGACGACAACTGAGATGATCAATTCAAGGCGTGAACCGATCAGTTGGCGATCCCGATGATCGGCTCAAGGAATGAGACGAGCGGGTGGTGACCTAAGGAGATGCACGATGACCAGGCATACCGATCGGTTGGAGGATCCAACCGATCGGTTGGTAGCATCCAGATGATTGGGCAGGACGAGTAGGTCATTCATGTGATGAGTTGATCAACTTGGACGACTATAGCACTTCATCATGGATAGGTTGCATGTGGTGTAGACCTAGATGACCGTGATTCCTCTAGGCTTGAGGAATCACATTACGATGGCCATAATCATTGCTTTTATCATTTCACATGTTTTCTATGGGATATAGCATGTATATGATACGTACTATATATTGTGGTGATTGGATATGTATATGTACCTATAAAACCAAATCCCTCATCTAAATATGAAGTCTTTTATGCCTTCCATTAGCGACACACATGAAAAACTTGATCGACAAGCATAGGTTACGCCAAAGCGTGGTGTGTCATCTATCTCGTGGAAGTGTGAAGGGTAAACATGTAGGTTCTGCCAAAGCAGGGTGCATGTTTACCGTGTCGACTTTTGGGTTAGACTTAATTGGTGATTCTTAGAGCGTCTAGGCCCAGAGGCACATAATGTTCATGGCAAGGTGTTGTGCATGTTCATTCATCAAGAGTTGCATATGATGCAATTGGCATGATGGCCTACCTAAATAGTCAAGATTGTGGGCGATCAGCCAAAGCTGACTCATGACATGATGAAATATGGATCTTGACCCACTAGAAGATTGTACACTGCAATCTTCTAAATTGATGGTGAGGGCTATCAATTTGAACAAAATAGTGGGAGAAATAATTAATTAAAGTCTTAATTATATCGTCAACCTTTTCAAATCAATCAAATAAGTCAAAATTGAGTTTTGGACTAAAATTGCATATATTTCCTTTTGTAGTTCAAATGACAATAAACAACAATCACTTTTCGTTGTGATCAGTACTTGAAAAGGACAAGCTGAATGGGACTAACTTCCATGACTGGTTTAGGACATTGAGAATTGTTCTCACTCAAGAGCAAAAGCTCTATGTCCAGGATACTCCAATTCCAGAGGAACCTGCTCCTACCGCACCACAGGTAGAAAGGGATGCTTATAAGAAGCATTTTGATGATGCCATTGATGCAAAGTGCTTGATGGTTTTCTCCATGAACTATGAGTTGCAGAGACACCATGAGAACATGGGTGTCATTGAGATGATTCAACATCTCAAGAACATGTTTGAAGACCAAGCATGGCAAGAGAGATATGATGTCTCTAGGGCACTATTCAAGTGCGTCATGACAGAAGGAGATCCAGTTGGTCCTCACACACACAAGATGATTGGGTATGTGGAGAACCTGACGAGACTGGGATTTTCCCTGAGCCAAGAGTTGGCTATTAATGTGATACTACAATCGTTGCCAGAATCCTACAGTCAATTTATGATGAACTACAACATGAACAACTTTGACAAGTCGTTGACAGAGTTGTTGGCCATGTTGAGGACAGTCGAGACACAGATGAAGAAGAACAATCCTAAGTCTGTGATGATGATCAGTAGCAAGAAAGGCAAGTCCAAGTGTACGGGCAAGGGCAAAGATAAGATGGGTTATGATGCTATCCAGGAGCCCAAGGTGTCTTCAGCTCTCAACAAAAAGGGAGGCGTGACCAAGACAGGAAATTGCCACCATTGTCAAAAACCATGACATTGGAAAAGGAATTGTCCACTCTATCTAGAAGAACTAAAGAAGAAGGAGGCGACAGATGTATCCACTTGAAGGCATCATGAAATAAACTTGTAACATTTTTGAGGTATATGATACCAAGATATAAAATGTAAAGCACTCAATAAATGGGGCAAGTGTTGCCGCAATAGATAGGAGTACTTTAGTTTATTTTCAGCCTTAAAGGCATGTAATAGAGTTATGGACTGCTATTTCATATTTGCTAATGGATAGAAACACATTATTTTTTGCATATTATATGACAATAATAGCAATTAATAAAGTTGATGTTTCAATCTCAAAAGATATGATCTTTATGGAAATGCCATGTTTATCTTTTGGTACTTGTTATGCATAAGATAAAATGATACCTAAAAGTTATTGATAACTCAAACAATCAAATTAGCATAAATCATGAGAAGTTCATTTATAGTTTCCATATGATGGATAAGATAGACTCTTTTGGTTAGAGAACTAGTAAGAGACATGAATCTCTTAGACGTGATCAATCAATCTTCACTAATAGTAGTGGGAGAATGATTATCCTATTAGGTATAATACATGTGATGTATTTACATACCTATTGGACCTAATGCTATTACTTCAAATGGTGTTTAGAGAAATACCAATATAAATATCTTGAAGTGTTCAAGAATATCATAGATGAAGTACAAATTTGGTAAAGTGTTAATTCTTGATGTGATCAATGAATGAAATACTTGAACTAAATGTTTGAGATCCTTATGAGTGATTATGATAGTGTATCATAGAGAACTCATGATTAAGGCATGGTGATGTATAAATCAAAAAGGGAGTCATACTCTAAGGAGTTAGAGGATGATTATCAAATAACTAAATTCTTCTTAAATAAAGAATACCCCACACTAATAAATGACATTAAGAATCACAACGAGTTGTGAGTTGTTATATCCTTGATAGATACACCTCAATTATATATGTGATTAGTTGATCATATGATGAGTCAACTATCTAGATGAATATGAGGAACCAAATTTTGAGTTATGGTTTATGACCATTACATCCTAAATGACTTCCATGTAAACCATAAGGTATGACCTTGATGGTAGCACCCATTGGGATAAAATCCATAAGTGCAAATGAGTCTTAAGTGTTAAGACACATGGATAACATTTTATAAAGGATAATGCTTGTTGATTGCAACTTAATGACTAAAAGATTTGTCATAAGGATGCTAAAAACTCATTCCTATGAGGAATAGAACAAGGATGTGTACGTGACACAACCTATAAGGTTTATAAATCAATTAATGTAAATGAAGTCTATAAGTTACAATGGACTAATCAATGTGATTGATTAAGTACAAGCAACTCAGAGCTATATCTTTACTTTGATAACTTAGTCAAAAGGTTTGACTAATATGTCAAAGATAAAGAACGTGTTTGGGATTTAGTGGGAGCGTGTTCACATTCCACATGTTGATGTGAAATGGAAATGTTCTAGAATGGAAATCCAAAGTGGAAATTATCTTGCAGGAAGATAGAGACGTTTCCTATGAGATAGGAATAGAGATCTATAGAGATAGTTCTCGGAAAACCTTTTGAACTGAAAAGAGAGAGCATACATTGGCAATCTATACTGAAGGGTTCAGTATGCATAGATTCAGTGGGAGAAAACATGGAGTCAGTATCCCAAGGCCAAGT
The DNA here is from genome assembly GCA_963693085.1 of Alisma plantago-aquatica. Taxonomy (NCBI): domain Eukaryota; kingdom Viridiplantae; phylum Streptophyta; class Magnoliopsida; order Alismatales; family Alismataceae; genus Alisma; species Alisma plantago-aquatica. The sequence continues at coordinate 202,465,870 of OY856413.1, forward strand.
GTCCAATTCTTATGAAGAATGGGAACACTAAGAATAGATATGGATCTATCATGTATGTAATCATCCTATTATCTTGCATGTATGGACATGGCAAGAACAAAATGCATTTATCATCTTGTATGTAGGTCATGACAATATGATATGCTCATCCTGATAACTCGTATGTGGGACATGACGAGTGGATGTCTGACTAGTTCCCGTAAGGGTTACTGGAATACCATAAGTACTTGAGAAGTACTAGTTCTATGGAAATATGGAAGAGTTCACTCTAAAGAGTTACATTGATGCGAACTTCTGAAAAGGATAGAAAATGAATCGCAAAATATATATGCGATATATAAAAGTGAATGTTTGTTGATGGAAATGTTCCAATAAAGCTATTTTAAAAGGAAATATCGAGTATCTGTGTGTTAGAGAACAACACTGGATACTATATGGATCTGGAAGTTCATGAGATGAACTTATAGATATTCCTATCATTGATGACAAGTAAGGAGTACTTGGTCATACAATGTGGCTAAAGGATTAGAAAAGGAATAATAGATCGCATATTATGGCAACTCCATCTCATACATGTGACGTACAACGAAGAGATGTGAGACATAAAGTTAATACCGACTTTGGCAAGGTGTTGCCATAACTCACTATGTTAGCACTAGAGCACACAAACATGTGGGACATGTTTGAAGATCACTATGAATATGATTCAGGAGTGATTGGCTCGCAGTGCAAGTGGGTGTTTGTTGGTATGTATGCCCTGAGAGCCAATCATGGGATGATTGGTAGGATACATTAAGATTGACTTGATAAACATTAAATGCAAGCTTCCAATTCTTTCTGGTTCAGTCATAAGAGATAATAATAGAACATATTGATTGTCTAGAGAATGACAATACTCAATGACGTATGCTTTCAGGTTAAGGACCTGAACGATGAGATCATACAGATGCTAAGAGTTTGTACATTCTTATTATGTCCATAGTCGGATGTCATTGTGGAAGGTAGATAGACAACAATGACACACAAGACTAGATTGTGGTTTTGGTTGATGATAGAATCTCATTAGTCATGATATGGAGATATCAAACCAAACATATAGGTATTTGTTAGAGAAAAATTTTACCGGACAAACCCACTGTGAGTTTGACATATGGAACCATGACATGGTAGTCACAGTCAGTTCTCACAGTGATGGTGGTGAGTGTGATTCTTTGACCTGAAATCACTATACTCAACACATGTCGTTGGGTACACTTTGGCATCATCAAACGCAGTCCTGTAACATGGGTTGTTATAAAGGTGACGATTGGGTGGCCTTGACACATGGGGCTTTTGGGGGGTGAGTGATGGATATGGGATTTGTCCCTCCTAAGGGAGTTTGATATCCATGGCCACTTGATGAGTAGGATTGAGATAGGCATGCACACACATGTGTGAATTAGTATGTGATATTGATGTCTTACATATCTCCTCCAATCTACTCTGAGATCAAGAAAGTGAATGAACGTTGACAGGATTATTGTTGCATGCCTTGAGTTCATTCGGGATATTAGTGACAAAAGAATTATACATTCGCTGTAACACCATTCACAGATTTTAGGATTGAAAGTTGTTCTCCAACTTTCTTTTTCACTAGGGTATCACTGATGTGCGACTAGGCCCCGCTCTTTGCTTGTGAAGTCATAAGTGTCACGGACTTTCACATCCAATGTGAAATGTACCTATAGGGTCACACACATAGGATTTAACCTAGAAAAGGAGTTTATCCACAAACGATGTTTAGATTGATTACTAAAGGAGTTTAGTAGTTCAATTAAACACTCAATCGATTGATAGTTCGATTACATAGTGTTCAACGTGTTGGACTGATTGATTAGAGTATCAGATTGATTGAAACTACAATTGACTGATTTTGCACAGTCTGCACTTCCAACCGATCGGCTCATGTAATGAACTGATCGACTCAGGTTGGTGAACCGATCAGATCATGGGATGAGTCGATCGGCTCAAGATAGGTTGAACCGATCAGTTCAAGAGTTGAACCGATCGACTCAACTGGTCCAACCGAGATCATTTGGAAAGTCAGAAAACTATTTTGCAAATACAATTTGTTTCACTCTTACAAATTTGATTTGGACAAGGATTAATATTTGATTAATCAGAGACAAATTTGAAAGTCAATTTGAGTTGGACCAGGACCATGAACCGATCGGCTCATGTGATGAACCGATAGGCTGAGGTGTCCCAAATGATCGGTTCAGCTTGAAACGGTCGGTTGAGGTCACCAAACGATCGTTTCAGGGTTGAAACGATCGGTTCAGCTGGCGCAAGTTGCTTGTTTTGTGGAAAATCTCGAACCCTTCTACTCCTATTTAATCCTGCATTGCCAGGGATAGAGAACCCTATCCCATGACCCTCCTATATATAGGGGTAGTGGGGGCTTCTCTGGAGAACAACTCAGAGATCAATTGCTCTGCAAAGTTGTCGTTCTCTCTAGTTTTGGTAATCGAGAGAGAGCTCGACCAAGTGCTACCCGATAAGGGAGGCACAACGAGTGAAAGACAACTATAGAAAAGCAACTGGTTGCAGGAGAGTGTGTCGGTGACTAGTACACCGATAGGAGGGTGCGAATCCTTCCAATTACTTGTGGGACAAGGAGATCGGAGTTCTAGGTGGTCCGCGTAGACTATTTCAGAGGCGGGAGAGTTCTACCGCTTGAAGGAAAATTGTCAATCCTGACAGTCCTGGTGAGACCAGGAGCTGCACAGACACCATCTGAGACTGGAGGTGAAGACCATGCAATTTGTGAGGTAACATCGCCGAGCAAGCCTCGGGACAAGGTATGCCTTTACAAACCATCCTTCCTATTGTATAGACGTTGACATGTTTCCTTTGTTCTGGGTTTGGGAGGATAATATTTTTGTTTCTACTGCCTTCTTTGTCTCCTCTAAAACCCAACAATTGGGGGCTTCTCAAGTACAACTCAGAACACCAGTTGCTCTAAAATGTTTTTGTTCTCTCTGGTTGTGGTAACCAGGAGAGCCCGAGCAAGTGCTACCTGACAAGGGAGGCACATCAAGAGAAAGATAAATACAAAAATGTGAATGGTGGCAGGAGAGTGTGTCGGTGACTAGTATGCTGACAGGAGGGTACGACTCCTTTCGGTGCCTTGTGGGACAAGGTGATCGTAGTTCTAGGTAGTCCGTGTGGATGAATGTAGAGACATGAGACTTCTGCCACTCCGAGGATAGTTTTCAATCCCGACAGTCCAGGTGACCAGGAGTTGCACAGACACCGTCCATGACCGGAGGTGAAGACCGCAAAAGCCGTGAGGTAATGTCGCTGAGAAAGCCTTGGGACAAGGTATATCTCTACAAACCATCCTTCCTACTGTATAGACATTGACACAATTCCTTTATTCTGGGTTTGGGGAGAAGAAATTTTTTGTTTCCGCTGCCTTCTCTATCTCCCCTAAAACCCTACAATTTCTATGATGATATTCATAGGAATAAAATAAAAATTGCTGACCTATGAGTTATACATTGTCCATATTTTGATAATGACTAAACCATTCCATCCATATATATTTTAATATGTCTATTTGAGATTGATTTCATACTTTAGGTGCATGAACATTATCACTTCTATCAATCCCTAGTTTGATCTAGTTCAATTCAAAAGCAATGCAAATGCAATTTTGTGGAAAACATTCTAAAACCCTTAGGATGATTTTTGTAATCATTTGTACTGTTGTAATGACTTGTAACTAAGATGATAAAAAATTAGGATCCCTTATTCAAACATTTAATCACATTAATGACATTTTTGAAAATTCATTATAGGGAGTTATTTGGTCGAGTTTTGTCTGTGACAAACTCGATCGATCCCCTTAATGCATATTGAGAAAATTCAGGTTACATCGAGTTTACCATACTCATAAATCAATCAATCCCTGCATTGATCAAAATAGATTTAAACAGTTCTGTCAAGTTTCATCTAGGATAATCTCGACTGATGCTTCAAATTAGCTATGTTGTATAGTGCAACCGGTCGAGTTACTTTTATTGAAACTTGACCGACTACATTATATAGAGAATGTAGAAAAAATGATTTTAGTAGTTGGAGTGTTGAAAAACTCAAATCTATAGTTATTTCAACACCCAAAATGGATAGAAAACTTTCCTTAATGCCCCTAACCTCTAGTGGACACCCCCAACTATAAACAAGACCTCTTGTAGTTCATTCTAAGGTTTTTCCTTAATGCTATTCAAGCTCCTAGCTATAGTTGAGTGCATCCAATCCACTTGAGCCCCTTCTCTCTCTTATTTGCAAATAAAAACATCCAAATTAGTGAAATAGGATCTGTGTGAGAGAGATACTTCATTTTTTTCTTGTAAACTTCTCAAAGCTTCAATTTCCCCAACCCCTTTCTTTAAGACCAAGTTGGTGAAAGCTTCTCCAAGTGAAGGATAAGGTGTAAATCTTCTTCAAGGTTGAAGATGAAGGTGTGAAAACTTCTCTGAGTGGAAGTATAAGGTAAATGTAGAAGATCCATGAGGAGACAGGGTAAATCCTCAAGGTCAAAGACTTGTTGTTGTAGTAGATCACCTTGACAAAGGTCTCTAACTAGCTACAAATTTGGGTAAGCCTTGGAGTTATAATACTTTTTCTCAAGGATAAGTAAACCCTTTGTGTAAGGTTTATTGTTTCCTTTTGGTCCTTAGAAAGGAGGTTGATAATCCTTGTCCCAGGAAAAGGAAAGTCATCTTGTATTTATTATAATGGAATACAAGTATACATGTGTTGAAAAATCTTAGAGCTCTACCCCTCTAGGTAGTGGACTAAATATCGCCTAGTTTGGATATTAGAACCACTTTACATAGCTTGTTCATTTTGATTGTTCAATCTCTCTCATCCTTGCTATGTAGGCTTAGTTGCACTACAAATTCAATATTTCCATGTCCCATAACTTGTAGTAACTTGAAGTTCTAAAGAATTTTGAGCAAGTATTTTTAACTCTATTCACCCCACCTCTAGAACCCTTTGATCCAACAAGTGGTATAAGAGCCACAATCTTCTCCAAAAAAATCAACTATGAGACGAGAAGATAGATGACAACCTACTTGGGTCCCTCAACCTAGAGGGGGGATTCTCCATGAGACCCTCGGTCTTTGACAACACCAATATCCTTTATTGAAAATTATGGATACAATTTTACCTTCAAGGAATGAACTAATACATGTGGAAGGTGGTGATTCTTCCATACAAGGAGGTGCATGGGGAGATATACACCTGGGATGAAGTTACGATCAAGAAGGCACATCTGAATGCAAGGGAAATAAGCATCATCTATTTGTTCCTCACCCCCTCCTAGTTCAACTACATCTCCTCTTGAGACACAACCCATGAGATTTGGAACAAGTTGTGCATCACATATGAAGGGACATTGAAAGTCAAGGAGTCAAAGATTTACATGCTCAAGGGACTCCTTGAAAATTTCAAGATGGGAATGAAGCAGAGAGTGGATGAAATGTATACAAGGCTGAACATCATCATCAATAGACATGATCAATCAGGCCACACCATCGACAAGGGGACCATAAACTCCAAGATCTTAAGGTCTCTCCCAAAGAGATGGAAATCCAGGACGACTTCCATTAAATAAGTTAGAAGCCTAGTGGAATTGCCACCGAAGAGCTGATTGGAGATCTCCAAGCTCATGAGCTAAGGCTTGACAAGAAAGAGGAAGATGAAAAGTATGAAGAGAAGTAATCAAAGAAGATTAAAGATAGTGCATTAAAATCTCAATTGGAAGCACTTCTTCTCCCACAACAACATGCATTTCGATCTACTTCTCCTTCTTTAAGTGAAGATGAACCCCCAAGTGAGCATGTAGTTGACTACTCCAAGGGAAAGCACTTCAAAGAAAACCTTCCTCCTCCTATAATCCAAGGTGCTATGAATATGGACAAAAGGGACACTAGAAGATTGAGTGCCCCAAGGCCAAGAAGTCCTACCATAAGAGAAGCTCCAAGAAAATGGAGAACTACATGAAGGAAGGCAAGTACAAGAGGAAGGATAAGAAGGACAGGAAGATAAGAAATGCATCCATGCCGCATGACAATCTTCAAGTGATTCCATATCCAATGAGCGAGAATGCCATCTTGCACTCATGGTCTCTACTCGTAAAGACATTGGTGAGGTAAGTGAAGTAAGTGAGCTCAGCTTACATGAGTTATCCAAGGAAGCTCTCATTGATATATATAATCCTACCTTCTCTTCTTATTCCTAATGAAAATATAAGAAGATGATATTAGATAAAATCATAGATAATTTGTTGCTAAAATTGGTATTCATGATCATAATAAAAAAATTGCTTCTTGATAGCATTGATTCCTTGCAAGGGTAGTTTCTTGACCTTGAGCTACAATGCAATGGAGTTGAAGTAGGGAAGGTATCTACCTTAAGAGCATCAATAGTCTTAAAGAGGAAAACTAAGCTCAACTTGATGAGCTTGTTTTACTTAGAACTAAAAATTATGATATTAATCATGCTTGCGATGCTATTAAAGATCATAATAGGATATATCTTGATGAGCTTATCTTGCTTAGAGCTGAAAATGCTAGATTGCTTGCTCAAATTAATGATATGTGTACTACACCTCTTTTCCCTAGTAATGAGGCAGGTAGAATTACTCTTGAGAGAGATTCCTAACATACTAAATCCCTCTATTTGGAGGTTGACTTCCTTCATGCACAAGATGATCTTTCTAGTTTATCTTCTATTATCATTACTCTTAGTGATGATAATCACAAACTTAGATATTCCATGTAGAAATTCCTTAAAGGGAAAAATTCCCTCTATGAAGTTCTAGATCTCTCTACCAAACAATTTGGTACTAGTGGTTTAGGTTATGTTAGGGGAGCTCCAAAGAGAAAGAGCAAGGGCAAGGGTAAGAAAAAGAATAAGGAACCTCCTATTTTCCATGGAGTGTCATCTAGCTCTAAAAACCCTATGGTTTTTGTGCATTGCAAGAGTGATGACCATTACTTTACTTATTGTCCTTATTGAGAGAAAGGGGCCATCCCAAAGATGAAATGGGTCCTCAAGCTAACACATGATCTCAAGGTTTGAAAGTGGCAATGACATCTTCCTTTCTTGTAGGTAAAAGGAAAATGGATTGTTTATAGTGGTTGCTCAAAAAATATGACAAGTGAAATCAACCACTTCAACCAATTCATAAAGAAAAAAGTAATATCACTGACATTTGGTGATAACAACAATGGTAAAGTGATAAGTGAGGGTGATGTATATGATTCAGTATGCATCAAGATTGTTCTTCTTGTGGATGTCCTACATAACAATTTAATTAGGTTAGTCGATTAAGTGATAATGGCTATATTATTATATTTACCTCGTTTGAATGCCGTCTTATAGATTCCCTCTCCTACAATGTTATATATAAGGGAACTAGAAATGGTAATCACTATGTTATTGTTCTTGACTCTATTAAGCCTATTGTTGGTAGATGTCTTGTTTCCAATTCAAATGATATATCCTTGTGTCACAGTAGGCTTGGTCATGTAAATATGTGTCAATTGAAGAAATTGAGCAAAACAAAATTTATTAAGGGACTTCCTAAATTATATTTTGGGAAAGATGAGTAATGCCAACCTTATACCCAAGGAAAGAAAACCATATCCTACTTTAAATCCAATGGAGTCCTTAGTACCAAAAGATCTCTTTAACTTCTTCATATTGATCTATTTGGACCAATGAGAACTCAATCAATTTGTGGTAGAAAGTATTGCCTTGTGATTGTCGATCACTTTTCTCGCTATACTTAGACTTTATTTGTTATTTCAAACAGTGATACTCCTGATGTTTTCTTGACTTTTATAAATGAGTTGAAAATGAAGCTTCTTGATAGATCACCTCTATCTGTAGTGAGTGACACGGTTTAGTCATGTGTTAAATGCAAGTGTACATATTGAAGTAATATAGGCCTCGTGAGGCGCGAGTCAAACTTAGGGAAATGTAAATTTCAGTAGACTACTACTAACTGGTCGCAATCAGCTAGATCGATTGGAAAAGTTGATTGGTTTTTGTAAATGAAAAAAAAAGAGAAAAAAAAAGTGTAATGATTAAATGTTTGGTTTAATGAATGGAATGGGAATCCTTAGGATTACGGTTTCACTGTGAGGTCTCACTGCATGCAATTCTACTCAACTAACATAACTCGTCTCTTATCCTGGATAGAGGCATGTAGTCAGCATTGCTCACTTTCCGTAATGCAATCCACTATCTAGTTCGAGGTCAGTTCCACGCCAGTAGTAACTTATACCCTAGATCTAAGCGCATCAATTAATACTCTGGGTATCCACCATTAACCGTATATTACCTTGTCCAAGGAATTTATAGGTTAAAGTGTTAATCATGCCTTTTCAACAACTAATTCTCTGTCAAGAGCAATTAACGATATTAGAAATCAACTATGGTGATCAAGCATAGAAAATTGCGATAGAAACACAATAACATATCTAGGAAAAATTAAGAAAAATTATGATAATCAACGAAAAAATCTCATATAGTGATTCCCTGGGCTATAACCGGTTCTCAGGACAATGGGGATTAGCCCCGCATGTTCATTTCAATGATACACATGGAGAATAAAGAGGAAAACATGGGGAACCAAATGAGAATATGATGTAACCCATGAAACAGAGAAGATCCAGATGATCCTCGGTGCGAGATGCACGTTCTGTAGCCTTCCCGCAATAGAATCATCCATCTACAACTCTAGAATCCTCTCGGGCGTAGCTCTCGGCACCATTCTTCGATCTCCTCTCCTTCGAGACTTGTCCGGCGAAAAGTGACATGATACCCTAGTCTGGGCCATCTTTCTTTAGGTATAGGTATGACTTGTGGCTGCCGAAAGATTGAAGTCGTTTGATCATAATGATTATACAGAAAATTCTGATCTGACATCGTCGATACCATCGACGGGCCGTCGATAGTATCGACACCTCAGGGCACGCGTTCTTGCTTCTAAAATGGAATCCGTCCTATTGAAATCTCGATACTATCGACCATGTGTCAATAGTATCGAAAAAATGCTAATTCATTTTCTGGACTGATCTCGAGACCATCAACATTTTGGGTCGATGGTATCGACTTGGATGCTCTTCTCCATCTTGGTTGATGTTTCCATGTCGATAGTATCGACGGACCTATCGATGGTATAGACAGGTCCAGGAATAGAAGGTACCTAAAATAAAGAGAAAAACACAAGTCAAATTTGGGAAATTTCATAAATCATACAAATATGATAGAATAAGATCAACTTGATGTATGAAGTGTTTATAGGCTATGAAAGTGAATCATGTTATTATAGTCATAAAAATGACAAATAAACACACAAAACAAGTATGAAATCAGCATATAAATATGACCCAAAATCCCTACGTCAAACACCCCCAAGCTTGAATCTTGCTCATCCTCGAGTAAAAAAACTATAAAATCTGATTGAGAGGGTCAACTAAAGAACATAATCACATTAAATGATATCTCAAAATGATTCCCTCCTGCAATCAACATACTTACCCTCACCAACCATGAAACGATAACTGCCCTTTTGGTGAGAATAATCGTTCATGAAAGATGTCCACCCCAAGATCAAAGAACACTATCAAGTAAAGTAGTTAATATAATAAAATCCTCTGGTTCAGGCTTGGTACATCTTGTGATCTCCAATCTACGTTTCTCATTTTCTCTAACTACCATCTAAATGGAAGCAGATCTCCTGATATCCATGAATGAGGAGAAAATCATGGGTGGCCTACCACTTAGAGCAATGGGTGGATGGAATAGGTGACTATGGAAGAAATGGAAGCACATTATAGTCAATCATGCAATACAATAATGATAACCTATGATGATGAAAATGCAAATGATAATGATCTTAATACTAACATTTTTAGTGAAATGATGCATGCACTATCATTCTGTCTTAGAGTGAGATGGAATATCTAAGAAAAGCGCATCATGTGTGCATTCTTCTTAATGTATAGGTGAATACATGTTCCTCTCTACCTCTTCGTCTTTGTTACTACTCCATCTTTTTATTTTTCTTTTCTTTTTTTTTCTTTTTTTATTCAAGCCCTCTTTTCATAAATGATATGGATTGTTTTTTGGGCTTCCTTCTTTTTACATAACTTGTACACTTGATGCATTCTCTTATAAAATTTTCTGAGGGTATGGAGCAAATTTACCACCTTTAATGTTTTTTGAAGAACATATAGACACATGATGTAACACATTCTTAAAAGATGCCAATGCAACTAGATGATAACAGTTATGCAACCAAATGACATGCACCTGGGGATAATGTGCATGTATAACTACTCTATATTTTTTCTCCATTTTCATGTGAATAAATGCAAAAGAACTATAATGTAGGATCTATCTATATGGAACGCAATCAAAGAGATAAATATGGTTATGTGATCCCAAATCTTATGGTGGAGTGGATTAGATCACACGACTAATTGACAAAACCTTTAGAAAGAATTATATGTCTCTCCTTACTGACTTGTGTACAAGTTAATCAAGGGATTTCTATCTCTCACTTCAAATTAAAGTCACATTAATGTTTGGTTGGTTTAGGCTCAAACATCCATGTCAACCTCTTCCCGTGAACCATAAGGATAAACATTCATGTTCATATGTTATAGAGTTGACTTACCCAATAAGTTTCACAAGTTAAGTCCTCAAGTTTTCACAACACAAGCTTACAAATTTTTTAAAATTTTCATTTATATTTTGTTTTCTCACAAGCCCCCAAGGTGAAAACATAAGATGACATGCATTTCATTACAACTCCACTGATTCCACTAGATAGATAGTGGAACCTAGAAAATAGTAAATCCTAGAAACAAAGACAACTAAATTTTAAAAAGCAAAAGCAACATAAATAAGTAAATAAAAACTAAGATAGAGGTCTATTCCAACACCCCCCTGAGCTTCAATATGATTATGGCTTCATAGTCAACATTCCCACTTAAGAGGTGGAACAGTGGTACCATTCCCTTTGAAGTGTGGTGAAGATGGATGGTTAGATGCTCAAGTGGACCAAGTAATGCTTGCTATCTCCCTATTTTTGGTGGCTCACTTTTGTGTCTTAGTGGTTCTAAGACGTGACTCGTTTCATCCTTCTTTGCTCTGCAAAAAATGGTGCAAAAAAATCTCGTTTTGACACCTTTCACGACCTGTTTTATGTAGTTGTCATGTAGGTGTCGATACTATTGACACCAATGTTGATGGTATCGACTCTAGCTCAATAATTTTGGTGTACCGACACATCTACAAGCCTGGAAAATCAAAAGTGTCGATACTATCGACAGGGCTATCAATATTATTGACGGTTACTGATAAAAACGCATATGGTTTCTCCAGAGAACTCTATACTATCGACACTAGGGTCGATAGCATCGACTCTTTCTCAGCATTTATTGATCCAAACTCGATACTATCGACAGGGGTGTTGATAGTATCAACCGTAAAAGTTTTGCACACTTTAAAACACGAGTCAAGGTACCATTTTTACAAAAATTATCAAAACCTAAGCAAAAACTAAGTACATAAACATAAAAGAACATAACCAAATAAAATAAATTGAAAGTTGGGTTGCCTCTCAACAAGCGCCCTTGTTTAATGTCCTAGGCTTGACATAAGGATACCTTTAACCTGGGTAGTCAAGGGATGTCTCTAATGATTCATTTGGAAATTTGAATTCAACTCTATCATCACCAATCCCAAGTGTCAAGTAACCTCACCCAATGGTAGTAATTACATCAGCCGTAGCATGGAACAACCTTCCCAATAGCATCTCACATCCTTCCAACTCATTCATGTCCATGACCACAAAGTCAATAGGGAAGATGAATTTGTCATCTTTGACTAGCATGTCCTCGTATATAGCTTGTGGCTTCACAATGGATCCATCCGCCAACTCAATTGTCATGGCATTTTGTGTTGCCTTCTTCAATCCCAACTTTTGAAAAGTGGCAAATGACATAAGATTAATGCGTGCTCCAGAGTCACACTGTGCTTGTGGAAAATATTGGCCACCTATGAAACATGGGATGTAGAAACATCCTGGATCTTTCCTCTTCTTTGGTAGCATTCCTTGGATTATAGAATTCACTGTTTCATCAACACACACAACATTTATATCTTTGATCCGCCATTTCATGTTGATGATGTCTTTCATGAATCTTCCATATGAAGGAATTTTCTCTATAGCCTCCACCAATGGAATGTTAATGTGGAGATTCCAAAAGATCTCAAGAAATTTCTTGAAGTGCCTCTGCTCTTTCCTCGGCTTCAGACTATTAGGGAATGGCACACTTGGCTCCTTTATGCGCTTGTGCGGTGGAATATATGGAATTTTAGGGGTCTCCTCCCCTAAGATTGCTTCAACGCCACCTTCTAAGATAGGAATTGGAACATCATCCGTGGATGGCATGACTTGTGGCTGCTTCTCCTTATTGATAGTGGCTGCTCCACTACGAAACAAAACTTTCACCTGCTCTTTCGGTATAGGAGTCTCTTTAGAAATATGAGATGTGGGCATGGTCGTGGTGGAATCTTTGAGTGATTTAACTAGCATGTTACTTCCTCCTGGAAATCCATACAAAATGTGAGGGTATGGATCTTAGGGTTTATCCTCCAAGTCTACATGAATAATACTCTACTCATGTATCTCCTCAACAGGGAGCCCGCTCCCATTTTTGACTGATATATATTTAACCTGCTGATGTGGTTGAGCGGGCTCTGCATTCCCAGCTAGTTTTTGTTGAATAATTTTCTTCATGGAAGCCACCTCAGTTGCAATTTGGGTTATGGACGTCTCTAGCATCTTTAGTTGTGCACCATGGCTCTGTATCTGCTGCCCGAACTGGTTCATAAATGCTCCTTGTGATGTAATTTGCTTGCCGAATGTGCCCATCAACTCTTAATTTTGCTTAATCACTTGGTTGAGAAAGTCATTACTTTTTTCCTCCACACTAGGTTGTGGCTTCTGATCCAGATCCTGCAAAATATTGTTTGGATCCTTCCATGAGAATTTCTTGTCTTTTTTCCATGCATAGTCATTGTTCATGTAGCCCTGTTGTTGGCATATGAACCTTTCTTGTGCCTCATCATCAGACCCATCATCATCATTTGCTAGAAGTCTCTTCGCTATCAAATTCATCTTCTCATTTAATTCTTAAATGGCCTTGGCATCCCCTATAACTTTGACATGCTCTGGTGCATCTCTTTCACCCCAAGACTGCTTCTTAGCTATATTCTGTAAAATCTCTAGACACTTGGAACCTTTGTTTTTTAGAAAGAACCCTATTCTAGATGAGTCTAGATTACTCCTATCATGTTCATTAAGAGAAAAATAAAAGATCTTCGCTTGGGTTTCTAAATCCAGCCCATGATGTTGGCATTTCTACAACATGATACTGAAACACACCCATGTCTTTGAGTATGTCTCACCAGCCTACTGTTTGAAATTGTGGATCCTCCTCTTGAGATCATTTGTCTTTTCATGTAGAAAATACCTTTCAAAAAACACCTCAATCATCATATCCCATGATTCGACATATTCATCATCCAAATTGTAGAGCCACTCCCTTGCGTTTCTTGCAAGAGAAGATGGAAATAATATCAAATAAATGGCCTCCTGTGGGAACCTATCCACCTTCACCATATCACAATTCTCTACAAATGTGCTGATGTGGGCCAATGGGTCCTCATTTTTTAGTCCATGGAATGCCTGCGACTTGACCAATTGAATAAGCCATGGGTCAATCTTGTGACTGGGTATGTTAATAGCTTGTTTCTTGATTGGCCCCTTCTTCGCAGAGGAAGAAGAAGCTTTAGTCTTCTCCCAAATGGTTTTCTCCTCTTCCATTGTGAAAGCCTCAAGTTCCTGTTCAATTTCCTCGGGTGGCATATTTATCAATTCGTCTTCTTCACCTGATGGAAGAATCTTAGGTGTCGATTGTGCGTAGTCCGTACTACGCGTCCTCACCATGCACTGGTACCTGAAATATGAAGAATAAAATAAGTACAGTCGCAGAGCAAATAGAGAATTTGAAAGATAGACAATTAAGTCCAAAAATTAAAATGGCAACAAAAAAAAGGTGGCCAAGAATGGCCGCTTGCAACACTCATAGTGTTGAAATTTGTCATCTCTCCGACAACGACGCCAAAAACTTGACACACTTGAGCCGTGCATTAAACGCAAGTGCACATATCAAAGTAATATAGGCCTCGTGAGGCCCGAGTCAAACTCAGAGAAATGTAAATTTCAGTAGACTACTACTAATTGGTCGCGATCAGCTAGACCGATTGGAAAAGTTGATTTGTTTTTGTAAAAGAAAATAAAATATGAGAAAGATAAAAGAGTGATGATTAAATGTTTGGTTTAATCAATGGAACGGGAATCCTTAGGATTATGGTTTCACTGAGAGGTCTCAATGCATGAAATTCTACTCAACTAACATAACTCGTCTCTTATCCTGGATAGAGTCATGTAGTCAAAATTGCTCGCTTTCCGCGATGCAATCCACTACCTAGTTCTAGGTCAGTTCCATGCCAGTAGTAACTTATACCCTAGATATAAGTGCATTAATTAATACTTTGGGTATCCATCATTAACCATACATTACCTTGTCCAAGGAATTTATAGGCTAAAGTGTGAATCATGCCTTTTCAACCACTAATTCTCCATCAAGAGCAATTAAAGGTTTTAAAAATCAACTATGGTGATCAAGAATAGCAAATTGTGATACAAACACGATAACATATCCACTAAAAATTAAGACAAATTATGATAATCACCGAAAAATTGTCATATAGTAATTCCCCGGGCTACTCCCGGTCCTAAGGACAATGGGGATTAGCCCTGCATGTTCATCTCAATGATACACATGGAGAAGAAAGAGGAAAATATGGGGAAACGAATGATAATATGATGTTACCCCTGAAACAAAGAAGATTTAGATGATCCTCAGTGCAAGATGCACATTTTGTAGCCTTCTGGCGGTAGAATGATCTGTCTACGACTATGGAATCCTCTGGGGTGTAGCTCTTGGCTTTGTTCTTTACTCTCGTCTCCATCGAGACTCGTGCAGCGAAAAGTGATGTGATACCCTAGTCTGGGCCATCTTTCTTTAGGTATATTTATGACTTACGACTGCCAAAAGATCGCAGCCATTCGATCGTAATAATTCTACAGAAAATTCTGATCTGACGGCGTCGATACCATCGACGGTATGTCGATAGTATTGACACCTTAGGCTCACGTTCTTGCTTCTAAAATGGAATCCATCCTATTGACATCTCGATACTATCGACCATGTGTCGATAGTATTCACTGAATGCTATTTCATTTTCTGGATTGATCACGAGACGATCGACACTGTGGGTCGATGGTATTGACCAGGATGCTCTTCTCCAGCTTGGTTGTTGTTGTCATGTTGATAGTATCGACGAACCTATCGATGGTATTGATAGGTCTTGGAATAGAAGGTACATGGAACAAAGAGAAAAACACAAGTCAAATTTGGGAAATTTCATAAATCAAACAAATATGATAGAATAAGATCAACTTGATGCATAAAGTGTTTATAGGCTACTGAAAGTGAATCATGCTATTATAGTCATAAAAATGACAAACAAACACACAAAACAAATATGAAATCAGCCTATAACTATGACTCAAAATCCATGCATCAATGACCATGGGGAGAGTTTGAAAATTACTTGTTTGAATGTTTTTGTGGAGTAATCTGGGTATGCACATAATGTTACTTCACCTCAAACTCCTCAAAATAATGGGGTTGTAGAGAGTAAGAATAGGTCACTACATGAAAGGGCTAGGACCATGATTCCAGAGTATGACACTCCAAAGAAGTTTTGAGCCAAATCCGTAAGTACTTTATTTTTTATGGAAAAATGGCTTTTCACTCATCCATATTTAAAGAAAACACCTTATGAGTTATGACATGGTATTAAGCCATCTATTGATTTCTTTAAAGTTTTCAGTTATCCTTTTTTTGTTTTAAACACCAAGGATTATCTCATATCTTTGATGCAAATTGTGAAAGACTTTCATTCTTGGCTATAGGACTACTATCCATGCTTTTGGTGTATTTAACATTGAATTGTCTAAAGTAGATGAATCTATCAATGTGAAATTTATTGAGACTAACCCTTCCATTTCCAAGAATATTATTAATGATGTCTTTTGTAGATGAGGCGAACCCTCACTTGAAAGAGCTCAACATTGTTGATAAAGGAAATGAGTAGTTAGTTTATGAATAAGAGAAAGAAGAAGAAAAGAAGGATCTAACTCCCCCCTTTGCAAAGAATCATCCTAAAGAACTCATTATAGGTAATCCTTTTAAAAGGGGAGGACGCGGGTTGAAGCTAATAGTTCCTTCATCTCACAACTTGAGACAAAGGATGTCAAAGAAGCTCTCAAGGATGATAAATGGATCCTACCAATGCAAGAAGAGTTAGAGTGATTAAAAAAGAACAAAGTGTGAACCTAGTGCCAATAGCAAGAGATAGAAAGATCATTGGCACCAAATGGGTCGTAAAAGCTTGACAAAAGTGGTAAAGTGGTAAGGAATAAAGAAAGGTTAGTAACTCAAGGTTACAACCAACAAGAAGGTATTGATTTTGATGAAACTTATGCACCTATGGCTAGACTTGAATCTATTAGAATACTACTTGCTTTTTCTAGATACAAAAATTTCCAACTTTATCAAATGGATGTTAAAAGTGTGTCTTTGAATGGTAAAATAGAAAAGGAAGTCCATGTTTCTCAATCCCCCGGCATTGAACATGATAGATTTCCTCACCGTGAATACTTGTTACAAAACGCTCTCTATGGACTCAAACCAGTCCCTAGAGATTGGTATGAGAAATTAAAGAACTGTTTGCAAGAAAATGGCTATATCATAGGCAAATTCGATTCTACCCTATTTCTAAAACACACTTCTAGAAACTTTTTGATCATTCAAATTTATGTTGATATATTGTCTTTGGTGGAACTGATCTTAATCATTACAAGGAGTTTAGTTCTCTTATGCATAGTGAGTTCAAGATGAGCATGATGGTGGAGCTTACTTTCTTCCTTGTCTTCCAAATCAAGCAAACCAAGGAAGGTAACGTCATCAACCAAGGCAAGTACGCTAGTGAACTAATTAAGTGTTTTGAGATGGATAACACTAAAATGATGGACACCCCCATGTCAAACACCACCAAGCTTGACAAATGTGAAGAAGGAGAAAAGGTAGGTGAGAAGCTATATGGAGGTATGATCAGAAGTTTATTTTGTTTAACAACCTCTTGACCTGACATAATGTTTAGTGTTGGCTTGTGTTCTGACTTTCAATCAAGACCTAGAAAATCACATCGCATTGCGGTTAAGAGGATTTTCATAAATCTAGCCAATACCCAAAATTTTGGACTATGGTATCCTAAGTCAAGGGACTTTACTCTTACTGCCTAGTAGTGTGTTTGATAGATAGAAAATGCACAAGTCACACTTTTTTCTTCCTAGGACCATGCTTGGTTTCTTGGTTCTCTAAGAAATAATTTGCTTCATGGAAGCTACCTCAGTTGCAATTTGGGTTATGGACGTCTCTAGCATCTTTAGTTGTTCACCATGGCTCTGTATCTGCTGCCCAAACTGGTTCATAAATGCTCCTTGTGATGTAATTTGTTTGCCGAATGTGCTCATCAACTCTTGATTTTGCTTAATCACTTGGTTGAGTTCCTCATTACTTTTTTCCTCCGCACTAGGCTGTGGCTTCTGTTCCGGATCTTGCAAAAAATTATTTGGATCCTTCCATGAGAATTTCTTATGTTTTCTCTAAGCATAGTCATTGTTCATGTAGCCATGTTGTTGGCGCATTAACCTTGCTTGTGCCTCATCATCAGACCCATCATCATCATTTTCTAGAAGTCTCTTCTCTATCAAATTCATCTTCTCATTTAATTCTTAAATGGCCTTGGCATTCCCTGCAACTTTGACATGCTCTGGTGCATCTCTTTCACCCCAATATTGCTTCTT
Organism: Alisma plantago-aquatica; assembly: GCA_963693085.1. Taxonomy (NCBI): domain Eukaryota; kingdom Viridiplantae; phylum Streptophyta; class Magnoliopsida; order Alismatales; family Alismataceae; genus Alisma; species Alisma plantago-aquatica. The sequence continues at coordinate 202,484,009 of OY856413.1, forward strand.
AGTTATATTCTTTAAAATCTCTCGACACTTAGAACCTTTTTTGTTTAGAAAGAACCCTGTTCCAACTGAGTCTAGATTACTCCTATCATGTTCATTAAGAGCAAAATAAAAGATCTTCGCTTGGGTTTCTAAATCCAACCCATGATGTGGGCATTTCTGCAGAATGATACTAAAACACACCCATGTCTCTAAGTATGTCTCGCCGGCCTGCTGTTTGTAATTGTGGATCCTCCTCACGAGATCATTTGTCTTTTCATGCGGAAAATACCTTTCAAAGAACACCTCAATCATCATATCCCATGATTCAACATATTCATCATCAAAATTGTAGATGTTGGGTTTTAGGGGAGATAGAGAAGGCAGCGGAAACAAAAATTTCTCCCCCAACCCATACCGAGGAAACGCGTCAACGTCTATATAATAAGAAAGGATGGTTTGCGGAATCATACCTTGTCCTGAGGCTTGCTCGGCGACAATACCTCGCGCAATGCGCGGTCTTCAACTCCGGACTTCGACGGTGTCTGTGCAGCTCCTGGTCGCACCGGGACTGACAACTCCTACTCGAACCGGACTATCGGATGACAGTTGTCCTCCTAAGCGGCAGTGTCCTCCCGCCTCTGTAGTAGTCCACACGGACCACCTGGAACTCCACTCTCCTTGTCCCACAAGGAAGTGGAAGGAGTCGCACCCTCCTGTTGACGTACTAGTCACCAACACGCTCTCCTGCCTCCTGTTGCAACTGCAGTTGTCCTTCCCTTGCTGCACCTCCCTTTTGCGGGAAGCACTTGCTCGGGCTCTCTCACTATTACCAAAACCAAAGAGAACGACAACTTGCAGAGCAATTGGTTGCACTGAGCTGTACTGAGAATCCCCCAAATACCCCCTATATATATAGGAGAGTCATGGGACAGGGTTCTCCATCCCGGGCAATGCGGGACTAATGCAGGAGTAGAAGGATTCGAGAATTTTCCACAAAAAGCAACCGGTTCGCAACTTGAAATGATCGGTTCACAACTAAACCGATCGGTTCGGCCATTGAGCCGATCAGTTGGACCTGAGCCGACCGTTTGGGGCAATCCAACCGATCAGTTGGTGCCCTAAACCGATCGGTTCATGGTCCTAATCCGGCTCAAAAAGACTTTCCTTGTTTCTTTCCCAATTGGTATCGAATACCAATATTATTCCCAATCGAATTGGGCAATTTGAAATGAAAAGAAAATTCTTGCCGACATGACTTTCCCAACTGGTCGGTTGCACCAGTTGAGCCGATCGGTTCAACTCTTGAACCGGTCATCTCAACCTGGGCATGAGCCGATCGGCATGGACACTCCAGCCGACCGGTTCAGCAACCTCAGCTGACCTGTTCATCACATGAACCGATCGGTTGGGAGCACAGGTTGGGCAAAATCAGTCAATTGTGATTTCAATCAATCTGATACTCCAATCAATGCGTCCAACACCTTGAACTATATGATATTGAGTCATCGACTGATTGAGTGTTCAATTAAACTACTAAACTCCTTTAGTAATCAATCTAAACATTGCTTTGTGGACAAAACTCCTCTTCCAGGTTAAATCCTATGTGTGTGACCCTGCAGGTCCATTTCATGTTGGCAGTGAAAGTTCATAACACTTATGACTTCACAAGAAAAGAGCGGTGCCTAGTCACACATCAGTGCTACCCAAGTGAAAGTAGAAAGTTGGAGAACAACTTTCATCCTACAATCCGTGAATGGTGTTACAGCGAATGTATAATTCCTTTGTCACTGATATCCCGAATGAACTCGAGGCATGGAACAGTCATCCTGTCAACGTTCATTCACTTCCTTGATCTCAGAGTAGACTGGAAGAGATATGTATGGCATCAGTATCACATACTGATTCACACATGCGTGCACGCCTTTCTCAATCCTACTCATCAAGTGGCCATGGATATTAAACTCCCTCGGGAGGGACAAATCCCATATCTATCACTCACCCCTCAAAACCCCATGTGTCAAAGCCACCCAATCATCACCTTTATAACAACCCATGTTTCAGGAATGCGTTTGATGATGTCAAAGTGTGCCCAACGACATGTGTTGAGTGTAGTGATTTCAGGTCTAAGAATCACACTCACCACCATCACTGTGAGTACTGACTATGACTACCATCTCATGGTTCCATGTGTCAAACTCATGGTGGGTCTGTCTGGTACCTTGTTCTCTAACAAGTACCTATGTGTTTGGTTTGATATCTCTATATCATGACTAATGAGATTCTGTCATCAACCAACACCACAATATAGTCTTGTGTGTCATTGCTGTCTATCTACCTTCCACAATGACATCCGACTAGGGACATAACAAGAATGTACAAACTCTTAGCATCCATATGATCTCATCGTTCAGGTCATAAACCTGAAGGCATACGTCATTGAGTACTGTCATTCTCTAGACATTCAACCTGTTCTATCACTATCTCATATGACTGAACCAGAAAGAATTGGAAGCTCGCCTTTTCTGTTTATCAAATCAATCTTAATGTATCCCACCAATCATCACATGATTGGCTCTCAGGGCATACATACCAACAGACTCCCACTTGCACTACGATCCAATCACCCATGAATCATATTCATAGTGATCTTCAAACATGTCCCACATGTTACTGTGTTGTAGTGCCAACATAGTGAGTAATGGCAACACCTTGCCAAAGTCTGTATAAATTGCATGTCTCTCATCTCTTCGCTGTACGTCACACGTATGAGATGGAGTTGCCGTAATATGCGATCTTGTATTCCATTTGCTATCCTTTAGCCATATTGCATGATCAAGGATTCCAGACTTGTCATCAATGAGTGGAATATAAGTTCATCTCATGAACTTTCAGATCCATATAGTATCCATTGTTGTTCACTAACACATAGATACTCTGCATTTCCCTTTTCAAATGGCTTTATTGGAACACTTCCAATTATCAACAAACTTTCACTTTTATACATCTCATGTATATTTTGCGATTACTTTTCTGTCCTTTCGGAAGTTCACATCAATGTAACTCTTTACATCGAACTCTTCCTTATCTCCATAGAACTAGTACTTCACAAGAACTTATCAAGTTCTCATGGTATTCCAGTAACCCTTACTAGAAATAGACAGACATCCACTCGTCATGTCACACATACGAGTTATCAGGATGAGCACATCATATTGCCATGTCCTACATACAAGAGGATGAATGCATTTTATTATTGCCATGTCATACATGCAAGATAATGGGATGATTACATACATGATAGATCCATATCTATTCTTAGTGTTCCCATTCTTCATAAAAATTGGACACTTGGCCTTGGGATACCAACTCCATGTAACATGGACAAGTTTTCTCCCACTGAATCTGTGCATACTGAACACTTCAGTACAGATTGCCAATGTATGCTCTTTCTTTCCAGGTCAAACGATTTTCGAGAACTGTCTCTATAGATCTCTATTCCTATCACATAGGAAACATCTCTATCTTCCTTAAAGATAATTTCCACATTAGGATTTCCAATCTAGAACATTTCCATTTCACATCAATATGTGGAATGTGAACACACTCCCACTAAATCACAGATCCCTTCTTTATCTTTGACATATCAGTCAAACCCTTTGACTATATCATCCAAATAAAGATTCAATTTTGAGTTGCTTGAACTCAATCAATCACATTGATTAGTCCATTGTAACTTATAGACTTCATTTGCATTAGTGGATTTATAAACCTTATAGGCTGTGTCACGTACACATCCTGGTTTTATTCCTCATAGGAATGCGGTTTTAGTATCCATATGCCAAATGTCTTAGTCATTAAGTTGCAACAAGCATCATCCTTCTCAAAATGTTATCCATGTGTCTTAACACTTAAGACTCATCTGCACTTATGGATATGATCCAATGAGTGCTACCATCAAGGTCATACCTTATGGTTCACATGGAAGTCATTTAGGATGTAATGGTTTTAAACCATAACTCAAGATTCGGTTCCTCATATTCATCTTGATAGTTGACTCATCACATGAACAACTCATCACATAGATAATTGAGGTGTATCTGTTAAAGATATAAGAACTCACAACCCTTGTGATTCTTAATTTCTTTTATTAGTGTGGGGTATTCATTTATTAAGAAGAATTCAGTTATTTGATAATCATTCTCTAACTCCTTAGAATATGATTCCTTCTTGATTCAGACATCACCATGCCTTAATCATGATCTCACTATGATACACTATCATAATCATTCATAAGGATCTCAAACATTTGGTCCAAATATTTCATTCATTGATCTCATCAAGAATTAATACTTTACCAAATTTGTACTCCATTTATGATAATCTTGAACACTTCAAGATATTCATATTGGTATTTCTCTAAACACCATTTGAAGTATTAGCATTTATTCCAATAGGTATGTAAATACATCACATGTATTATACCTAATAGGATAATCACTCTCCCACTACATTAGTGAAGATTGATTAATCATGTCCAAGATATTCATGTCTCTTACTGGTTCTATAACCAAAAGAGTCTAGATTTATCCATCACATGGAAACTAGAAATGAATTTCTCATGATTAATGCTAATTAAATTGTTTGAGTTATCTATAACTTTTAGGTATCGTCTTATCTTATCACAAGATAAATAAGGCATTGCCACAAAGAATAAATTGAAACATCGCTTTATTAATTGCCATCATTGTCATACAATATGCAAAAATAAAGTGTTTCTATCTATTGGCAAGTATGAAATAGCAGTTCATAACTGTATTACATGCCTTATTGGCTGAAAATAAACTAAAGTATTCCTATCTATAAAGGAAACACTTGCCCCAAGTAAGAATGTTTTACACTTTATATCTTGGTATCATATACCTCAAAAAGTGTTACAAGTTTATTTACATGACACCTTCAAGTAGAGGCTTCAGTTGCCTCCTTCTTCTTTTGTTCTTCCAGGTAGAGAGGACAATTCCTTTTCCAATGTCCTGGTTTTTGACAATGGTGGCAATTTCCTTTCTTGGTTACGCCTCCCCTGGCCTTGAGAGCTGAAGATGGCTTGGACTCCTGGCTAGCTTCAGAACCTTTCTTAGCTTTGCCCTTGCCCTTGCGCTTGGACTTGCCTTTCTTGCTCGTGATCACCATCACAGCTTTAGGCTTGTCCTTCTTCATCTGTAACTCGGCTGTCCTCAACATGCCCAACAACTCTGACAGTGGCCTATCAAAGTTGTTCATGTTGTAGTTCATCACAAACTGACTGTAAGATTCTGGCAACGATTGCAGTATCACGTCAGTAGCCAACTCTTGGCTCAGTGGAAATCCCAGTCTCTACAGGTTCTCCACATACCCAATCATCTTGAGTGTGTGAGGACCAACTGGATCTCCTTCTGTCATGACGCACTTGAACAGCACCCTAGAAACATTGTGCCTCTCTTGCCGTGCCTAATCTTCATACATGTTCCTGAGATGCAGAATCATCTCAATGACATCCATGTTCTCATGTTGCCTCTGCAACTCATGGTTCATTGAACATAGCATCAAGCACTTTGCATCAATGGCATCATCAGAATGCTTCTTGTAAGCATCCCTTTCTGCCTTTGGTGCATTAGGAGCGGGTTCCTCTGGAATTGGAGTATCCAGGACATAGAGCTTACGCTCTTGAGTAAGAACAATTCTCAATGTCCGATACCAGTCGTGGAAGTTCGTCCCATTTAGCTTGTCCTTGTCAAGGACTGATCGCAAAGAAAAGTTGTTGTTGTTTGTTGCCATTTGAACTACAAAAAGGAAAATATGCAATTTTAGTCCAAAACTCATTTTTGACTTATTTGATTGATTTGAAAGTTTGACGATATAATTAGGCCTTTAATTAATTATCGCTCCCACTATTTTACTTCAAATTGATAGCCCTCACCATCAATTCGGAAGATTGCAGCGTACAACCTTCTAGTGGGCAAGATCCTGAAATCCTCTAAGTCATGGACCAGCTTGGGCTGTCACCCACAACATAGATCTCTCAGGTAGGCAACTTTTGCCAATTGCATCATATGCAACTCTTGATAAGATGTCATCTACAACTCCTTGTAATGATCATCTCCATGCCTCAAGGCGCTAGATCCTATCTAGGTCACCTTGTTAAGTCCGACCCAAAGCAAACACGATGAATATACACCCTGCTTGGGCAGACCCACATATTCATCCTTCACGCTTCCACGAGATAGACGGTGCACCACGCTTGGGCGTGCCCACACTTGGTCGATCAAGCTTTTCACGTGTGTCGCATTTGGAAGGCATCTAAAACTTAATATTTTAATGAGGGATTTGGTTTTATATACATATACATATCCAATCACCACAATACATAGTACGTATCATATACATGCTATATCCCATAGAAAACATGCACAAACGATAAAAAGCGATGATTATGGCCATCCTAATGTGATTCCTCGAGCCAAGAGGAATCACGGTCATCTAGGTCAACATCACATGCAACATGTACAAGATGAACATCTGTGCCTTGCCATCCGAGTTGATCAACTCATCACATGAATGATCTGTACTCTCCAGCCGGTCGTCTGTGTGCCACCAGCCGATCGGTTGGCTCCTCCAACCGATCGGTTTGCCTGGTCGTCGTGCATCTCGTCATGTCCGCCACCCGCTCGTCTCGCTCCTCGAACTGGTCATCAACCGATCGGTTCACTCCTTGAACCGACCGTCTGGAAGGTCAACGGATCGGTTCACTCCTTGAACCGATCGTCTGAGCAGTCGTCTTGATGTCCGCCGGTCTTTGACATAACAGGAAATAAAATCCTATTCTATTTATTACATTGCTTTTAAAAAGAAAGGAAACCCCGAGTTACATTCTGGGGGAGCAAAGGTAGGAAAGAATCTCGAATTATTCCGAGTTACATCAGGAATAAGAGAGGGAAGATCGGTGCGCAGACCAAGATGCAAGCAACCACACACAACCAATCACAGATAGGGGTTTATAGGCCATAATCATGCTACACACATCCACCACAAAACTCGTTTAAGGGGGACGCGTATCAAGTGCATTAATAATACATATCAAATATGTAATTAGGGATTTGTGGATTTAGGATTGGACATGCATAAAGCCGATATTATTCGCATCATATGCAATAAATAAAGGCGACAAACCAAAATCGATAATATCGATATTCCTAAAATATAGAACAGCTGACGTGGATCTGATACCACTGTTGGGTTTTAGGGGAGACAGAGAAGGCAGTGGAAACAAAAATGTCTCCCCCAACCCATACCGAGGAAACGCGTCAACGTCTATATAATAAGAAAGGATGGTTTGCGGAATCATACCTTGTCCCGAGGCTTGCTCGGCGACAATACCTCACGTAATGCGCGGACTTCAACTCCGGACTTCGACGGTGTCTGTGCAGCTCCTGGTCGCACCGGGACTGACAACTCATACTCGAACCGGACTGTCGGATGACAGTTGTCCTCCTAAGCGGCAGTGTCCTCCCGCCTCTGTAGTAGTCCACACGGACCACCTGGAACTCCACTCTCCTTGTCCCACAAGGAAGTGGAAGGAGTCGCACCCTCCTGTTGACGTACTAGTCACCAACACGCTCTCCTGCCTCCTGTTGCAACTGCAGTTGTCCTTCCCTTGCTGCACCTCCCTTTTGCGGGAAGCACTTGCTCGGGCTCTCTCACTATTACCAAAACCAAAGAGAACGCCAACTTGCAGAGCAACTGGTTGCACTGAGCTGTACTGAGAATCCCCCAAATACCCCCTATAAATATAGGAGAGTCATGGGACAGGGTTCTCCATCCTGGGCAATGCGGGACTAATGCAGGAGTAGAAGGGTTCGAGAATTTTCCACAAAAAGAAACCGGTTCGCAACTTGAAATGATCGGTTCACAACTGAACCGATCGGTTGGACCTGAGCCGACCGTTTGGGGCAATCCAACCGATCGGTTGGTGCCCTGAACTGATCGGTTCATGGTCCTAATCCGGCTCAAAAAGACTTTCCTTGTTTCTTTCCCAATTGGTATCGAATACCAATATTATTCCCAATCGAATTGGGCAATTTGAAACGAAAAGAAAATTCTTGCCGACATGACTTTCCCAACTGGTCGGTTGCACCAGTTGAGTCGATCGGTTCAACTCTTGAACCGGTCATCTCAACCTGGGCATGAGCCGATCGGCATGGACACTCCAGCCGATCGGTTCAGCAACCTCAGCCGACCGGTTCATCACATGAACTGATCGGTTGGGAGCACAGGTTGGGCAAAATCAGTCAATTGTGATTTCAATCAATCTGATACTCCAATCAATGCGTCCAACACCTTGAACTATATGATATTGAGTCATCGACTGATTGAGTGTTCAATTAAACTACTAAACTCCTTTAGTAATCAATCTAAACATTGCGTTGTGGACAAAACTCCTCTTCCAGGTTAAATCCTATGTGTGTGACCCTGCAGGTCCATTTCACGTTGGCAGTGAAAGTTCATAACACTTATGACTTCACAAGAAAAGAGCGGTGCCTAGTCACACATCAGTGCTACCCAAGTGAAAGTAGAAAGTTGGAGAACAACTTTCATCCTACAATCCGTGAATGGTGTTACAGTGAATGTATAATTCCTTTGTCATTGATATCCCGAATGAACTCGAGGCATGGAACAGTCATCCTGTCAACTTCATTCACTTCCTTGATCTCAGAGTAGACTGGAAGAGATATGTATGGCATCAGTATCACATACTGATTCACACATGCGTGCACGCCTTTCTCAATCCTACTCATCAAGTGGCCATGGATATCAAACTCCCTCGGGAGGGACAAATCCCATATCTATCACTCACCCCTCAAAACCCCATGTGTCAAAGCCACCCAATCATCACCTTTATAACAACCCATGTTTCAGGAATGCGTTTGATGATGTCAAAGTGTGCCCAACGACATGTGTTGAGTGTAGTGATTTCAGGTCTAAGAATCACACTCACCACCATCACTGTGAGTACTGACTGTGACTACCATCTCATGGTTCCATGTGTCAAACTCACGGTGGGTCTGTCCGGTACCTTGTTCTCTAACAAGTACCTATGTGTTTGGTTTGATATCTCTATATCATGACTAATGAGATTCTTTCATCAACCAACACCACAATCTAGTCTTGTGTGTCATTGCTATCTATCTACCTTCCACAATGACATCCGACTAGGGACATAACAAGAATGTACAAACTCTTAGCATCCGTATCATCTCATCGTTCAGGTCATGAACCTGAAGGCATACGTCATTGAGTACTGTCATTCTCTAGACATTCAATATGTTCTATCACTATCTCATATGACTGAACCAGAAAGAATTGGAAGCTCGCCTTTTATGTTTATCAAATCAATCTTAATGTATCCCACCAATCATCACATGATTGGCTCTCAGGGCATACATACCAACAGTAAAGCCACTCCCTTGTGTTTCCTGCAAGAGAAGATGGAAATAATTTCAAATAAATGGCCTCCTGTGGGAACCTATCCACCTTCACCATATAACAATTCTCTACAAATGTGTTGATGTGGGCCAATGGGGTCCTCATTGTTTAGTCCATGGAATGCATGTGACTTGACCAATTGAATAAGCCCTAGGTCAATCTTGTGATTGGGTATGTTGATAGCTTGTTTCTTGATTGGCCCCTTGTTCACAGAGGAAGAAGAAGATTTAGTATTCTCCCAAATGGTTTTCACCTCTTCCATTGTGAAAGCCTCAAGTTCATGTTCAATTTCTTCGGGTGGCCTATTTATCAATTCGTCTTCTTCACCTGATGGCAGAATCTTAGGTGTCGATTGTGCGTAGTCTGTACTACGCGTCCTCACCATGCACTCGTACCTGAAATATGAAGAATAAAATAAGTACAGTGCCAGAGCAAATAGAGAATCTGAAAGATAGACAATAAAGTTCAAAAATTAAAATTGCAATAAAAAAAGGAGGCCAAGAATGGCCGCTTGCAGCACTTGTAGTGCTGAAATTTGTCATCTCCCCGACAACGGTGCCAAAAACTTGACACACTTGAGCCGTGCGTTAAATGCAAGTGCACGTATCGAAGTAATATAGGCCTCGTGAGGCCTGAGTCGAACTCAGTGAAACATAAATTTTAGTAGACTACTACTAATTGGTCACGATCAGCTAGACCGATTGGAAAAGTTGATTTGTTTTTGTAAAAGAAAATAAAATAAGAGAAAAATAAAAGAGTGATGATTAAATGTTTGGTTTAATCAATGGAACGGGAATCCTTAGGATAATGGTTTCACCGAGAGGTCTCACTGCATGAAATTCTACTCAACTAACATAACTCGTCTCTTATCCTGGATAGAGTCATGTAGTCATAATTGCTCACTTTCCACGATGCAATCCACTACCCAGTTCTAGGTCAGTTCCACACCAGTAGTAACTTATACCCTAGATCTAAGTGCATTAATTAATACTGTGGGTATCCACCATTAACCGTAAATTACCTTGTCCAAGGAATTTATAGGCTAAAGTGTTAATCATGCCTTTTCAACCACTAATTCTCCGTTAAGAGAAATTAAAGGTTTTAAAAATTAACTATGGTGATCAAGCATAGAAAATTGTGATACAAACATGATAACATATCCATGAAAAATTAAGACAAATTATGATAATCACCAAAAAATTGTCATATAGTAATTCCCCGGGATAGTCCTGGTCCTACGGACAATGGGGATTAGCCCCGCATGTTCATCTCAATGATACACATGGAGAAGAAAGAGGAAAACATGCAGAAATGAATGATAATATGATGTTACCCCTGAAACTAAGAAGATTTGAATGATCCTCGATGCAAGATGCACATTTTGTAGCCTTCCGACGGTAGAATTGTCCGTCTATGACTTTGGAATCCTCTGGGGTGTAGCTCTTGGCTTTGTTCTTTGCTCTCCTCTCCATCGAGACTCGTGCGGTGGAAAGTGATGTGATACCTTGGTCTGGGCCACCTTTATTTAGGTATAGGTACGACTTGCAACCACCAAAAGATCACAGCCATTCGATCGTAATGATTTTGCAGAAAACTCTGATCTGACGGCATCGATACCATCGATGGGTTGTCGATATTATCGACACCTTAGGCTCGCGTTCTTGCTTCTAAAATGGAATCCGTCCTATTGACATCTCGATATTATCGACCATGTGTCGATAGTATCCACTGAATGCTATTTCATTTTCTAGACTGATCACGAGACCATCAACACTGTGGGTCGATGGTATCGACCAGGATGCTCTTCTCCAGCTTGGTTGTTGTTGCCATGTTGATAGTATCGACAAACCTGTCGATGGTATCGACATGTCCTAGAATAGAAGGTACATGGAACAAAGAGAAAAACACAAGTCAAATTTGGGAAATTTCATAAATCAAACAAATATGATAGAATGTGATCAACTTGATGCATTAAGTGTTTATATGCTACTGAAAGTGAATCATGCTATTATAGTCATAAAAATGACAAATAAACACACAAAACAAGTATGAAATCAGCCTATAAATATGACTCAAAATCCATGCATCAGTGACCATGGGGAGAGTTTGAAAATTACTTGTTTGAATGTTTTTGTGGAGTAATCTGGGTATGCACATAATGTTTCTTCACCTCAAACACCTCAAAATAATGGGGTTGTAGAGAATAAGAAAAGGTCACTACATAAAAGGGCTAGGACTATGATTCCAGAGTATGACTCTCCAAAGAAGTTTTGGGCCAAATCTGTAAGTACTTTATTTTTTATGGAAAAATGGGTTTTCACTCATCCATCTTTAAAGAAAACACCCTATGAGTTATGACATGGTATTAAGCCATCTATTGATTTCTTTAAAGTTTTTAGTTATCCTTTTTTGTTTTAAACACCAAGGATTATCTCATATCTTTGATGCAAAATTGTGCAAGGCTTTCATTCTTGGCTATATGACTACTATCAAGGCTTTTGGTGTATTTAGCATTGAATTGTCTAAAGTAGATGAATATATCAATGTTAAATTTATTGAGACTAACCCTTCCATTTCCAAGAATATTATTAATGATGTCTTTTGTAGATGAGGCAAACCCTCACTTGAAAGAGCTCAACATTGTTGATAAAGGAAAAGAGGTGTTAGTTTATGAATAAGAGAAAGAAGAAGAAAAGAAGGATCTAACTCCCCCTTTGCAAAGAATCATCCTAAAGAACTCGTTATAGGTAATCCTTTTAAAAGGGGAGGATGCGGGTTGAAGCTGATAGTTCCTTCATCTCACAACTTGAGACAACGGATGTCAAAGAAGCTCTCAAGGATGATGAATGGATCCTACCAATGCAAGAAGAGTTAGAGCAATTAAAAAAGAACAAAGTGTGGACCTTTATTAATAAGTTTAATACATTCATTCTTACTGCCATTGGATTCTAAGTCTTTATAGAACAAAAAACTAATTTCTAAAAGAAGAACAAAAATGTAGCTAAATAAATGAATAAGTCATTCAAAGGTAGACTATATTTAGGAAGGAAAAACTTGATTGAAAGAGAAACTACGTTTCACCCATGCATGAGTTGTTTTATTTAAAATGAAGGATATGTAATGTATTAAACATGAGTTGAAACTAGTAGAGAGATTATTGATTTAGAATTTCAACTTCACATTAGTAGAAGGATAAAAGGAAATATATGAAACATGGTATACTTGATCATACACATAAAAGAAGCAACATGATAATAAGAGAAAAATAGAAGTTAAAGATGACATGTGGAATAGTAGTATATGGTAAGGGGATTATGGAAAGTAAAGAAGGGTTCAAATAATAGTGGAGTACTATGATTATAAAAGAAAGAGGTTGCAAGATGTAAGAAAGTGCTAATTAGTCAAGTATCCTTGTTGATAATTAATTAAACCTATATATGAGAAATGTATTATTAAATGTTTGAAGAGTAGAATTCTAAGTCTCAAAATCATCTTCTCTTTCATATCTTCCTTAATGAGAGCAATGTGGGGATGAAGTGATAAGAAAATGAATCATATATGACGCATAACCACCGTGGTAGAGACATCTAGTGAATGTAATAATGACACACAATATGATGATGAAACCTATAAATTTGACATAGAAATTAAAGACAAGGCATGGGTGAAAATGTGGTAGTGGGTCACCTATCTAGGTTGGAAAGAGTGAATGAAAATGATGTAGATATCTCTATTGTTGAGGATTCTCTTGATGAAAACTTTTTGCTATTAAGACAAAGGATCCCTATTTTGCAGATATTGTTAATTATTTAGTCTACAAAGAGATTCCTCTAGATTTCAGTGACGTGGAATTTTATCGTACTAACAAACTCACTCAGGGTTGAAATCCCTGAGCTTGAACCAAAACTAAAGTACAATAATACCACACGCAAGTGGACGAGTCTTATCATAGTATAGTTAAAGATCGAACCCAAAGGAGAACGTTTTTAAGAATCCTTTTCAGTCGAATCTAGCTCAAGTAAAACTAATATTTAGAATGAATGGTTGATTTCAGGTTAATTAAACTAATTGCAAGAAAGTAAAAGATGAATTAAAGTTGGATTTAGATCAATGATATGGAATCACTGGGATGCTATCAGGTTTCACCACCTCTACACAGGCAAACACATTCAATCACAAACAATCTAGGCAAGATATATCAATCGAAATAGAGTTGTTGCAGAACCCCCCGTTAGGGCGTTAGGTTCGCATAAGCATCACCTTAGGCATCAGATGTCTCATCACCAATCGGATCACTTACTTACGGCTCTGAAGAAATCCCAATCTATTTCTAATTTGGGAGTCAACCACATTAATCGATAAGAAAGCAGGTGATAGATCTACAAACTAACATCGACGATAAATAAGATGATACAAAATACAACTAAGGTTGTGGTCCTCCCTGAGGGATGTTTAGACCATAGAAGCATCACCGTAGGCTAGATGTCTCGTCCCCTCATGGATCATACACTTACAACCTCAGGGAATCCTATCAGAAGTTCTCGTCGAGGAGTCAAACTTGTAAATCGCCATCCCATCCCACATATAGAAGAGTTCGCAATATAGGAAAGAACAAGATGAGAACGAGTAGATAAACAACTACAAACGTACCAACTAACAACGAAATGTAAAGTTATATACATTTCCTCGGAGAGTTTAACAAAGGAATATGATTTGCATGGGCAGCGGGGCTAGTCCCCGCACCCCAGTGAAAAGGTACTACTCGCTCATGATGCGAGAAACAAGAAGAATGAGAAAGAGAGAGAAATATGCATGAACTCAGTGCAGAAGGTAGTCACAGCTCGGTGAAGAAGATATGGCCTTCTATGTCATGTCAGAGCAGATCTGGATGTGAACGGGAGATGCCAAGACAGACCAGACAGTCTCCCAGGCTCTGTCTTCCTTCTCTCCTCAGCCTCCTTGGTTGCAACACGAGCAGAAGGTGGAATGAAATTGGCGTGGATGACACTGGATTTGGATCGGACCTGCGTACAGGTAGCCTATCGGCATCCCCAAACTGCTACCCAAATGAGGACCCTTGGGGTCCTATTTATAGGCACAGATTTGTCCCTCATGCTATTGGTGTGAGTCCAAACGGTTTACTAATGGTCTGGAGATATTTTTCAACCAAATGGTTTGATGTATATAACCAAATGGTTTTGACTTTACATGCATGTATCCAAACAGTTTCATTCATATTCTCATTTGTTCTTCGTGCATTTTCTTTATTAAACGATCCACTATCTCACGCAATTTGTATGCAACCAACTCAAACAGTTTTGAATTGTTTAAAGCAGCAAACGATCTTGAAACTTTAACTGTCTTCAAATGCAGCTCATTTGATCTTCTGATTACATGCAAATGGTCTACATTGGATGAGGCCATTCGGTCTTCGTGTTACTTGATCAAACATTTTACTACTTTTTATTTTATTCACACCAAACAGTTTCATAACTTCATGCCCATTCAGTCTTCAAGCAGCAATTGGCCATGCGGTTTGCATCTCATGCGGTCTTCATACTCCAGCAAATAATGATCTTCACGTGCGGGCATGCAGAAAATAGTTTACGTTTTTCCATGCCATTCAAACGGTCTATACATCTTGCTCATTCAATCCTTCTGTGCCATTCGGTCTATGCGCATGTGACCATTCGGTGTACACATACGTTCAGCGGTTCCAATGGGCATACGGTCTTGTAGCAGGTGTCCATTCGGTCTTCTCATATAGCTCAAACAGTCTTTGTGAGCATTTGGTCTTCGCATGCATTCTGTGTTCGCGTGCATTCGGTCTTGAAATGGAACTCTCCATTCGGTCTTGAGACCGAATGGTTGAAACTAAATGGTTGAAACCGAATGGTGAGACCGTTTGGTCGAAATTGAATGGTTGAAACCGAATGGTGAGACCGTTTGGTTGAAACTGAATGGTGAGACTGTTTGGTCGAAACCAAGGGTGAATGAAGGTGGCCCCCCAGCTAAATGTTCAGCTTTATCAAGACCTGCATTAAATCAACATAAATTCTTTTAAATCCTTGATAATCGAATCAATTAAGTAATTTTGTACATTATGATTCATTTTGATATTTAATGGGTGAAATTTGATATATTGAGTCCAAATGAGACCAAGAAGGTAATTTAATTCCATGATGAATATACATTCATCAAAATACCCCGAACTTAAACATTTCTCATCCTCAAGTAACACAAAATCTGAAACAGTCGCCAAATGAATATTTTCAATTCGTGTGATTGTTTCATCTTCACATCATGAATATTTTATTTTTTCTCAACATGAATCTATATCTCAACCTCCTGAGACCACTAAACACATCTTACCATATCTTCATTCCTGAGTTCATTTTCTAAAATCACTTCCTCCTCACTTTATCCATCAACAAGCATGTCAAACAATTTTGTAAGAGTCCAGAGATGCCCCTATTTATTGTTAGGGGTATGGAAGAAATGGATATAGAGGGAAGAGGTGTGCCACCCCGAACATAGGGTTTGGCACTATTTTGGCTATTTTGTTTCTTTTTTATGGATGGAGGGATATGAAGATGATAGAAGAAGTGTAGAAGAGAGTTCAGATCAGAATGCAACTTGATTTACAATTCAGTGCACTGGGTTGTTCTCTTTATCATACTCTGCTCAAATAATGACTTGATGAGGATCCGATGGAGATTCCATGTTATTGTTCCACTATTCAGTTAGGAAGCATGGTGTGTTTGATCCCTATCAGTTCGACAGAAGCTTATCATTTTTGCATAAGAATCATGATGTTAGGAATCATAAGCTTCACAACATGATTTCAATCAAAAGGCTTGTTTCAAAAAGTGGTCCTTTTGAGGATCTACTTTGAGTAAGGAGAGTATAATGATTCAAAATTCATAGCAAGTTAGGGAGTGACTTTTAATTAAATAGGAAGTGTAAAAAATTCATCATTTTTCTGTTCAATATCTTTGAAAAACTTTATAAAAATTTGAAATTTTTTTAAAATTGTATCAAGAATGTGACAAAGAAAACATAAGTATGAGAAGGATGGGTGCAGGTGGAAAGTGAGGTACGTACCACCCACCCTCCAACCTGAACTGAGAGATTTTCTCGTCCCGAGCAAACCTAAATCCAAGATGGAGAGGAAAAATCATGCCAGAATGACCACCAGATGTGGATGCGTTCCAATCAGCGCACATCCTCTTATCTGAAAATCTCAAAGGTAAAGAGCAATTAGATCTTAAAATGGCATCTTACGATGCAAATTTTATTTAATGAAAAATTAATTAGAAGGTAAAAACAAAATTGAAGAAACATTCTAATTTGAAAAGGGAAGTAAAACAAATTTATTGGTCAGGTTGCCTCCCGACAAGCACCTTTGTTTTATGTCGATGGCTCAACTGAGCCCTTTAACTTTACGGTGGATCCTTTAGATAAGTGAGTTCTAGTGTTGCTTTAGTGCCTATATTAGTTGAGGTGAAATATCTCTTTAAGTGGTGACCATTTGTTACAAATTCACCTGACTTTTCACTCCATAAAGAGAAAGCACCATGTGGGGAGATGCTTTTGACAATGTAAGGTCTAGACCAGCGAGAACGGATTTTTCCTGGGAATAACTTTAGTCTTGAGTTGAATAGAATAACTTGGTCTCCAACTTGTATGTATTTTCTTTTCAGATGTCCATCGTGCCAAAGTTTTGTGCGTTCTTTGTAGATTCATGCATTCTCATAAGCTGTCATCATGAGTTCATCCAGCTCTTGGAGTTGTAGAATTCTGGCTTGGACTGCTTCTTTCATATCAAAGTTCAGTTGTTTAATTTCCCAACATGCCTTGTGTTCCAGTTCAAATGGCAGGTGGCAAGCCTTTCCATATATTAATCGAAAAGGTGTAGTCCCAAGGGGAGTTTTATAAGCAGTTCGATAAGCCCATAATGCGTCGTTGATTTTCACTGACCAATCTTTTCGATTGCGACCTACCGTCTTTTCCAATATAGCCTTGAGTTGTTTATTAGATACCTCTACCTGTCCACTTATTTGTGGATGGTAGGGTGAGGCTACCTTATGTGTTACACCGTATTTTCTTAGTAATGATTCAAAGCTTCTTTCAAGAAAATGGGAACCTCCGTCGGATATCACTGTGTGTGGGATGCCAAAACGGGGAAAGATAATGTCCTGGAATAGTTTGATGACTGGTTTGGAATCACTAGTGATGGTTGGTATTTCTTCAACCCATTTTGAGATGTAGTCCACTTCCACTAGGATGTATGAAAATCCATGAGAAGATGGGAATGGACCCATGTAGTTCACCCCCCATACATCGAATATCTCTACTTCTTGCCATAGATTCAGTGGCATCTCATCTCTCTTTGTTATATTGCCTGATCTTTGACATTTGCCAGATGATAGGACAAAGTCATAGGAATCCTTGGATATGGTCGTCCAGAGGAATCCACATTGCAAAACCTTCAAGGCAATCTTTTTACAGCTCATATGTCCTCCCACTGGTCCCAAATGACATTGTTCCAAAATAAGTTGAGCTTCTTCTTCGGCGATACATCGTCTATACAGACCATCAACACATAGTTTAAAGAGATATGGATCATCCCAGTGATATTGCTTCACATCATGCATAAACTTCTTCAGTGCATTCCTGGTGCATTGGTGATGGATAACCCTAGTAGCAAGGTAGTTTACAAAATCCAAGTACCACGGTACAACTTCTAAGACCTTCATTAGTTGATCATCTGGCAGGGAATCATTAATCGGAATTTTCTCAGTATCCAGAGTGTGGATGCGACTGAGGTGGTCTGCTACAAAATTCTCTGTACCCTTTTATCTCTTATCTCTAAATCAAATTCTTGTAATAGGAGGATCGATCTAATCATCCTAGGTTTTGCATCTTTCTTTGCCAGAAGGTAACAAATGGCAGCATGGTCTATGTAGACAATGACTTTTGAACCAATTAGGTAGGATTTGAACTTGTCAAAGGCATACACGACTGCTAGAAGTTCTTTCTCAGTAGTTTCATAATTCCTCTGGGCCTCAACGAGAGTTTTCGATGCATAATAGATCACAAAATGTTTGTTCTCTATATATTGCCCTAAAACAATGCCCACAACATAGTCACTGGCATCACACATAATTTCAAAAGGATGGTCCCAGTCGGGAGTTCTAATGATGGGTGTTGTTGTGAGAGCCTACTTTAGTGTGTTGAAGCTTTTGACACATTCTTCGTCAAAATTGGAATCAACGTCTTTTAGTAACAGATTTGTCATTGGCTTGGTTATCTTTGAGAAGTCCTTTATAAACCGTCTATAGAATCCTGCATGTCCTAGGAATGCACAGACTTCTTTTACATTTGTTGGGATAGCCAATTAAGAAATCACTTAAATCTTGGCTTTATCTACTTCAATTCCTCTATTGCTGACCCTATGACCGAGGACAATGCCTTATTTTACCATAAAATGGCACTTTTCCCAATTTAACATGAGATGTGCTTCTTTACAACGTTTGAGGACCAGGGAGAGGTACTTAAGACATTAATCAAATGAATCTCTGTATACATAAAAATCATCCATGAAAACCTCCATAATTGTTTCAGTAAGATCAACGAATATGGCAACCATGCAACGTTGGAAAGTTGCGGGTGCATTGCAGAGACCAAACATCATTCTATTAAATGCGTATGTTCCGAATGGGTAGGTAAAAGTTGTTTTCTCTTGGTCATCTGGATGTATGGGTATTTGATAGAATCTAGAGTAACCGTCAAGATAACAAAAATATTCTTGGTGAGCCAACCTTTCTAGGACTTGATCAAGGAAAGGCATTGGAAAATGATCTTTTCGAGTTGCCTTGTTTAATTTTCTATAATCTATGCACATCCTCCACCCTGTGACTGTTCGTGTGGGGATGAGTTCATTATTTTCATTTCGTATAACAGTTGTTCCACCTTTCTTGGGGACAACATGCAATGGACTTACCCATGGCAAATCTGATATTGGATAGGTTATTCCAGCTGTGAGCAGTTTAATGACCTCACGATGGACCACTTCCTTCATATTTGGATTCAATTTCCATTGATGCTCGATAGTAGGCTTGTGATCTTCCATCATAGAGATCTTGTGCATACACACTGCTTGACTGACCCCAGTGAGGTTACTCATTTTATAACAAATGGCTTTCTTTCTTTCCCTTAATTCCTTCAGGACTTTATCTTCTTGTTCAGCTGTTAGATTGGAATTTATAATAACTGGGCAAACTTTGAGATCGTCCAAAAACACATACTTCAGTCCCTCGGGCAGGGGCTTCATTTCGATAGCCTCTGGTTTTTCGCATCTTTCTTCTATAATTTCCATAACCTTGAGTTCTTCACTAGTGTCTTCAACATCTTCTTTAGAAGAGTCGAGGGATTCGATGCAATCCTTCACTTATTCATCAATTGGTTCATCAACTGATGGGTTTGTTAGAGAAACTTCTAAATGATTGTTTGATTCATGATGCTCTTGAGTCAGAAGTGGCATTTGCTCAATGCAGTAAATTAGATAGACTTCTACTTACATACTTGGTCTTCTCATACTTTCAAAAACTTTAAATTCGAGAGTTTCTTTGCCTAATCTGAGCAGTAAGGTAGCAACTTCAACATCAATTAGGGCTCTTGCAGTGGCAAGGAACGGACAGCCAAAGATGAGAGGATATCTGGCATCTTCTTTTATGTCCATAATTACAAACTCGCATGGAACATATGTGTCCTTGCCCACCTTGACCGGGACATCTTCGAGGATTCCTAATGGACGTTTTATCGAATTGTATGCAAGATGTATAGTCATGCCAGTAGGAAGCAATTATGCAAACCCTAGTATTTTACATAGGCTAAGTGGCATAATAGAGATTCTTGCACCGAGATCTACCAATCCTTTCTTACATGATGAGTCGCCAATGTGACATGAGATTCCAAAGGATCTGGGGTCTTTTTGTTTCTTGGGCATCTTGCTAAATATGATATCAGATGTAGTTGTACCTAGTTTTACTGTTTCATACTCTTTATTTATATACTTCCTGGTGAGGAGTGACTTTAAGTATTTTGTCCAGGCTAGTATCTCAGCTAGAGCATTGAGAAAGGAGATATCAACATGAAGTTTCTTCATAGCTTGTTTAAACTTATTGAATCTGGT
The DNA here is from genome assembly GCA_963693085.1 of Alisma plantago-aquatica. Lineage (NCBI taxonomy): Eukaryota > Viridiplantae > Streptophyta > Magnoliopsida > Alismatales > Alismataceae > Alisma > Alisma plantago-aquatica. The sequence goes on from OY856413.1 coordinate 202,504,701, forward strand.
GTCAAGCTTTGTTTGCCTTAGACAAGCTAGAAATAGTATACGAGGCTTGTACAAAGGGATATAAGGTTCTGGGGTCTTAATTTCTTCGTCTTCTTGAGCAGACTTCTCAAAATTTCCTTTTACTGACTTATCATCTTTTGATTGAGTCTGTTGTGTTGTTGAGTCTTGGGCAATCACAAGTTCATCCTCGTGGTCTGGGAAATCACCAAAGAAGTCTGTAATAACCATATGTGTCTTTTCGGGGGGATCCAAATAGTCTTTCCCTGACCTAGTGGTGACTGCCTTCAACTGTTCAGGATGCTTAGGATTGTTCTCGGGTTGGCCACCAAAGACTCCAGTAGGTGTCTTTATGCTAGCTGCGAGTTGAGCTAATTGAGATTCAATAGCCTTCTGTTGAGCTTGTTGGTTAGCTATCATGGTTTGCTGAGTTTGCAACATCTTCTCAATGGTCGATAGCTTGTCATCCGGAGAAACTGGACATGCTTGTTGTCCTTGTTGTTGATTAAAATTTTGGTACTGAAAGTTATTTTGGTAATTATTGTAGTTCCTATTCTGAAAGTTCCCCTTGAAATTTCCTTGATTCCCAAAATTCTGTTGTTGATTATATTAGAATCCTGGTGGGCCTCTTGGTTGATTGTTTGAACAAAATTGATGCAATTTTACTGTTGTAGAGGGTTTCCATATTGAAAGCCTGGATGATTCCTATTCTGATTTGGGTTGTAATAACTTTGACCAGGAATGGTGTTGATAGCATTAAGATTTTCCATTTGACCATTATCTCCTTGTCCACATACGTTGCTTAGAACAACATCATAGAGAACATTGCATGATAAAGTGGAATGATTGGTACTTTTACATTCTTCATAGAACAATGTAGCTGATTTGATCTGTTCTTGTTGTCAAGTGGGCGAACGTCCTCTTCCAATAGCAGCAAGAGATGATTCAATATGGTCTTGCTTGGCAACTAAGAGTTTTAGGGGTTTCAGTGATAGACTTTTACTCTGGAGTAGATTCATCCATAGCTATTTTCAAGACTCCTTTACCTACAGATCTACCCCAATTAGCTTGATTTTCTGCTCCAAGGGTGACGACTCTCCATGCGCTGTCATAACTTTGGCACATAAACTTTCCTCCAGACGAGGCATCCAGGAATCTCTTAATATCATCATCCACACACCTATAGAAAATCTCGATGAGTTGATTCTTCAAAATTCCATGGTGTGCACACTTGCGTAGGAGCTCTTTGTATCTATCCCAAGCTTCAACAAGGATTTCTCCAGGAACTTGAGTGAAATTTGTTATTCACCCTCTAATTTCATAGGTGAGAGATGGAAGGTAGAACTTTTCTAGAAACACATTTTGGAGTTGTTCCCAAGTAGTGTTGGGTATTTCACTTTGCAATGAATTGTACCAACTTATAGCTCTATCAGCAAGGGAATACTTGAAGAGACGGAGTCTAATGGCATCATCTATGACTCCATTTTGTTTTGGCATGGCACATAGATCAATAAATCTCAGAAGATGTTCTTGGCTATCTTCTCCTTGCTTGCCATACAAAGGGTTATTCTGAAGCAGGGTGATCCAATGCACTCTTATCTCGAAATTAGTAGCATTGATAGGAGGAGGTTGTACTGGATGATGAACAGTCACAACTTTTGGGATTGAGAACTCTCTAACGTCCTTTCGTAGTTCAGCTACTTGTGCTGCTAGGATTTCTTGTTGAACCGCAACCCTGGCTTCTTGCATGAGCCTCTCTCTTTGTGCATTGATGGCTTGAGCCACCCTTCGGGCTACCTCTTCTTCTTGAACCATCCTTGCTTGATTTTCTCGGATTTGTCGATGAAAAGTTCTGTCTATCTCAGGATCAAAGCTTGATGACAGTCTGGGGCTGTCCGAACGGTGCATTCACTACGCCTTGGATTGTACCTGAACTTAGAAAGATTTCAAAAGTGAGAACCATAGAGTTGAGTCAAATTTCAAGTAGATGATTGATTGCGTCAAAAGAGAAAGCAAAATCTAAAATTAGTCTTAAAAGAAATATATTTGACTAACTGATTCTATTTTCCCCAGCAACAACGCCAAAATTTGACGTGGAATTTTATCGCACTAACAAACTCACTCGAGGTTGAAATCTCCGAGCTTTAACCAAAACCAAAGTGCAATAATACCACCCGCAAGAGGATGAGTCTTATCACAATATAGTTAAGGATCGAACCTAAAGGACAACATTTTTAAGAATCCTTGTCAGTCGAATCTAGCTCAAGTAAAACTAATATTTAGAACGAATGGTTGATTTGAGGTTAATTAAACTAATTGCAAGAAAGTAAAAGCTGAATTAAAGTTGGATTTAGATCAATGATATGGAATCGCTGGGATGCTATCGGGTTTCACCACCTCTACACACCCAAACACATTCAATCACAAACAATCCAGGCAAGATATATCAATCCAAATAGAGCTGCTATAGAACCCCCCGTTAGGGCGTTAGGTTCGCATAAGCATCACCTTAGGCATCAGATGTCTCGTCACCAGCCAGATCACTTACTTACGGCTCTAAAGAAATCCCATTCTATTTCTAGTTTGGGAGTCAACCACATTAATCGATAAGCAAGTAGGTTATAGATCTACAAACTAACATCGACGATAAACAAGACGATACAAAATCCAACTAAGGTTGTGGTCCTCCCTAAGGGATGATTAGACCACAGAAGCATCACCGTAGGCTAGATGTCTCATCCCCTCACAAATCATACACTTACGACTTCAAGGAATCCTATCAGAAGTTCTCATCAAGGAGTCAAACTTATAAACTGCCATCCCATCCAACATATAGAAGAGTTCGCAATATAGAAAAGAACAAGATAAAAATGAGTAGATAAACAACTACAAATGTACCAAATAACAACGAAATGTAAAATTATATACATTGCCATAGAGAGTTTAATAAAAAACATGAATTGCATGGGCAGCGGGGCTAGTCCCCGCACCCCAGCAAGAAGGAACTACTCGCTCATGATGCGAGAAACAAGAAGAATGAGAAAGAGAGAGAAATCTACCACGAACTCGATGCAGAAGGTAGTCACAACTCGGTGAAGAAGATACGACCTTCTACGTCGTGTCAGAGTAGATCTAGATGTGAGCGGGAGATGCCAAGTGATGCGATGATTTTGAGTCGCATTTATAGACCTTTTTCATATGTGTTTTGTGCCTTAATTACTCATTTTCATGGATACTATTGCATAATTCACTTTATTTGGTCTTTGCCATCATTTTATATCAAATCCCCTTTATTTCATTATTTTAAGCATTATTGATCATCTTATCATAAATCGTGTGGATTTATTTGGTCTTGTTGTACAATTTCAGGAAAAACAAGTATCTACATCCGTCGATACCATCGACGGATGTCGATACCATCGACCAAGCCACAGGTTGTCAGCCGAGAAGAGCAATACAGAGTCGATACCATCGACACCCAAGTCGATGGCATCGAGATGTCTCCAGGCTGCTAGCGAGGATTAAGTCGATACCATCGACGGATGTTGATGCCATCGACACAAGGAGAGCTACAGCGTCGCTAAACGACAACAACCGACGCTAAAGGAGTCGATACCATCGACACCCAAGTCGATGGTATCGAGATCACCACAGGCGCTCAGAATAAAAGAAAGGAAAGCTGCCGCTAATCCGCCGGGTCGATACCATCGACCCGCGTCGATGGTATCGACGCCGGCAGATATGTGTTGGATATGTTTTGATTCCGATCGGACGGCTGTTGTTATTTGACGACCTAATTAGGGACTTATACCTAATGACGGCCGCCCAGAGGGGAGGATCATCTCATTTTTGGATTGCACGAGTGCCGAGGAGGAGAGAAAGGAGAACGGAGGCCGAGAAGCTCATCCCGGGTGATTCGGACGCTGCCGAAGACAATTTCCACCACCGACAGGCGGGGAAAGCTTGTGTTCTACGCCAAGGATCCACCGGTTCTTCTCCGTTCAGGGGTTTTCCCATCTATTTCACGTTTTTCTTATGAATTCCCCAATTTCTACCATGTATTTGTGTAAGATGAACATGAGAGGCTAAAACCCTCAATCTTTAGGACCGGGAGTAGCCCGGGGATACATTGTATGATGATTTTATATTGATAATTCATATTTTTCTCTCATATCCGTGGTATAAATTCGTTTTCTCTATTGCTATTGTTATGCTTGATCACCATAATAATAAATTAATGCCCTTAATCACTTCGACAGAAGGATTAACGGTTGAAAAGAAACGAATTCTACATTAATTAATAAAACCCTTGACAAAGGAGTTGTAAAATTAATAGTGGGAACTGAGGGACCGATCTTAATGCGCTTAGTTTAGGGGAATGATTACTATGACGATGGAATCAACCTAAATCTAAGTAGTGGATTACACCACGACAGTGGGTAATTCTCATTTTAGGCCACTACCCGGATAGAGAGAGAAGTGTGAGGAATTATATGAAATCTAATACAATGTTGACCCGCGGTGAAACCGCCATCCTAAAGATATCCCTTTTAATTGATTAAATTAACCTTTAATCGATTGTTTTCTTTGTTTGATTTTTATTTTCTTTTAATTTGAACAACAAAACCCTACTTTGTTAATCGGTCTAGCTGATTGCGATTAGTTAGTAGAAGTCTCCAATAATTCACGTATCCCTGAGTTCGACTCGGGCCTCACAAGGCCTATATTACTCGACGCGTATACTTGCGTTTAAGCGCGTAGTAAAATACACGTCAAGTTTTTGGCGCCGTTGCCGGGGATATGACGAATTATTGGCACTTTGAGTGCTAAGAGCGGCCATTCTAGGCCACATTTTTTTTATTTTATTATTACTTTAAAACAAAACCAAAAAAAAAATCCTTTATTTCTCTATAATTGTGTTGTCTCGTTCAAAGCATTGTACTGAACCCCTATTCCCATATTTCAGGTACTTTGTATGGTGCACACACGTAGTCGAGACTACGTGAATCGCACACCTGAGGTTCCATCTGCGGGACCAGAGGACGAGGGCTACTACGAGGAGGAACACCATAGTGATACAAATTCTGAATCTGAGCAAGAACAAGAAGAAGTAATGGCTGAAGCACAGACAATATGGGAGAAGATCAAGGCGTCTTCTTCCTCTGCATCAAAAGGGCCTATAAAGAAGCAGGGGCTAAACATACCTACATACAAGATCGACCCAGCACTGATTAACTTGGTCAAATCTAATGCATTTCACGGACTGAAAACTGAAGATCCAGTGGCACATATTAGTCAGTTTGTGGAAAACTGCGATATGGTGAAGACAGATCGCTTTCCGCAGGATGTGCTCTATCTCAAGTTATTCCCCAGTTCCTTGGCGGGAGTAGCAAGAGAGTGGCTCCACAACCTAGACGACGAGTTTGTTGAGTCATGGGATCACATGGTGGAGGTTTTCTTCGAGAGGTTCTTCCCTCCTGAGAAGACCAATGATATGATCCGAAAGATCCACAATTTCACCCAACAGGCGGGTGAAACCTATTCTGAGACTTGGGAGCGATTTCAAGTCATGTTGAGGAGATGTCCACATCATGGATTGGACAAGGAAACCCAAGTGAAGATCTTCTACTTTGCTCTCTCCGAGCATGATAGAAGCAACTTGGACTAGGTCGGTTCTGGATTCTTTCTAAACAACACTGATACAAGATGCTGGGAAATACTGAAGAATATGGCACGAAAGCAGTCTTGGGGAGAAAGAGAAAGAGGCCCAGTTGAGCAAGCAAGAGTTGCCAGTGAGTCAAAGGCAATGAGAGAGTTGAATGAGAAGATGGATCTTCTCGCAAAGAAGTTGCTGCAGAAGGAAGACAATGAGTCCGAGGATGAGGCTCAGGTCAAGTATATGAGGTAACAGCAAGGGTACAGGAACAACGATTACTCATGGCGGAAGGACAAGAAATTTTCATAGAAAGATCCAAACAACTTCCTGCAAGATCCGGACGCCAAACCTGCACCGGTCACGGAGGACAAGAGCACGGAGTTGCTCAATCAAGTCATAAAGCAAAATCAAGAGTTGATGAACACTTTTGGGCAGCAAATAAAGCAGCAGGGTGAATTCATGAACCAGTTCGGCCATACGTTGCAGAGCCACGGGGCTCAGATGCGGACTATAGAGACTTCAATGGCACAGATGGCAGCGGAGATTGCAAGCTTGAAAAAGCCGGCACATCCGGGTTTTCCGGGGAACACCAATGTTCCCGGGGGAAACCAACAGGCCAAGGCCATATTGTTGAGGAGCGGTAAGAAGGTGCTTAATCCAAGGGCGGATGACACAAGCACACCGCAGGACACAGTAGAAGAAGCAACCACTCAGGAGCAGCCTGCACCAGTCATAGAGCAAATTGATGACACAACCGAAGATGGTAAGGAAGGACAAGCCAATGAAGTGGAACCACAGAAATTAACCCCCTATGTGCCACCTCATCAAAGAGCACATACCGTCCCGGTTCCCTACCCCAATAGTGCAAAAGCAAGAAAGGTGGATGCACAGTTTAAAAAATTTCTGGACAGCTTTAGAAAGTTATCTGTGAATATTCCCCTGTTAGAGGCAATTGAACAAATTCCGTCTTATGGAAAGTTTCTCAAAGATGTAATCACCAAGAAGAGGAAGATACCCGACACTGAGGTTGTGGTATTAAAGGAGCAAGTGAGTGCTTTTATTATGGGCACTTTGCCGCCAAAGCGACAGGATCCTGGCTGTTTCAATATTTCATGCTTTATCGGGAAGTTCAAATTTGGTGAGGCGCTTTGTGATTCCGGGGCAAGCATCAATCTGATGCCCCTTTCTACATTCAAGAAACTTGGATTGAAGGAGTCCAGGCCAAGCAATATGACTATCCAATTGGCCGATAATTCTGTGGTGAAACCATATGGAATCTGTGAGGATGTTTTGGTAAAGGTAGACCACTTTGTTTTTCCCGCTGATTTTGTTGTGATGGAGATGCAGGACAAACACGGTAATGAGTTACTTCTTGGTCGCCCATTTCAAGCTACAGCTGACATGATCTTGGAGATGGGGAGAGGTCGCTTGACCTTAGGCATTGCGGATGATCGCTTTGAGATGGTCATGCCCAACAGCAATACATCTACTAAAGCAAAGGCACAATGCAACATGGTGAAGCATGTGGAAAGCAATATCTCAATTTGTCTCGGGAAGCCATTTTTAGATATGGCCCATGTGATGAGCAGGATAGACAATGGGACCTTGGCGGTAGACCTTATGGAGCAAACGAAAGCTGTCTCTTTATGCAAGGCTGTCGGGTTTCCAAATGATGAGAATGAGGACATTCCACCTTCGTGGGAGGATGATGTGATAATAACTTCTGTCTGTGATGCATATCCGGAATTGGCTCTAGAGGCGTGTTTGTTTAATGTCACTTATGATTGGATGCGGAGTACTTCACTCAAGGAGTGCGCCAAAATGTTTCAAATGCTTCCATGTTTCTATACGAGGCACTATGAAGATTTGGGTACACTGCCCCCACCGCTACAATCATCCCTTATCTGCCCACCTGACCTGGAGTTAAAGCCATTGCCCCCGCACTTGAAGTACGTCTTTCTAGCTGAGGAGGACAAGTTGCCAGTGATTGTTTCTGCATACTTGAGTGCGGATGAGGAGGAGCAGCTACTAATAGTGCTCAAGAACCACCGTGGAGCCTTTGGGTGGTCAGTGGCGGACATCAAGGGGATCTCCCCTACACTTTGTCAACATAAGATTCGGCTTGAGGAAGGAGCCAAGTCCGTCATACAGCCTCAAAGACGTCTAAATCCAAGCATGATGGAGGTTGTCAAAAAGGAAGTCATTAAGTTGCTTGCTGCAGGGATTATCTATGCCATATCTGATTCGACGTGGGTGAGTCCCACACAGGTAGTCCCTAAAAAGGGGGGAATCACTGTCACTACAAATCTTCTAAATGAACCTGTCACCACCCGATTGGTAACCGGGTGGCGTGTATGCATTGATTACCGCCGATTGAACGCCGCAACTCTGAAAGATCATTTTCCTTTGCCATTCATTGATCAGATTTTGGAACGCTTAGCCGGTCGGTCGCATTTTTGTTTCCTTGATGGTTACTCGGGGTATAACCAGATTTCTATTGATCCTTTGGATCAAGAGAAGTCTACGTTTACATGTCCCTATGGGACTTTCGCCTACCGCCGTATGCCGTTTGGTTTATGCAATGCACCGGCGACTTTTCAACGCTGCATGCTCGCCATTTTCTCTGACATGGTGGAGCGGTGTCTCGAAGTCTTCATGGACGACTTCTCGGTTTATGGAGCGTCTTTTGACGAATGCCTTTATAATTTAGATAAGGTGTTGCAGCGGTGCGAGGACACACACTTGGTCCTCAATTGGGAGAAATGTCACATGATGGTGACAGAAGGAATTGTGCTAGGACACAAGGTGTCTAGCAAGGGTCTAGAGGTAGACCCCGTAAAAATTGAGGTGATTTCTAAGCTACCCCCACCAAATTCTGTAAAAGGGGTGAGAAGCTTTTTAGGACACGCTGGGTTTTATCGGCGTTTTATCAAGGATTTTTCAAAAATCGCAAAGCCATTATCGGAATTGTTGGAAAAAGACGCAGTTTTTGATTTCAATGAGAAATGTCTTCACGCATTCGAGGTTTTGAAGGAAAAGCTGATTTCGGCTCCGGTTGTTCAAACGCCGGATTGGACAAAGCCTTTCGAGTTGATGTGTGATGCGTCTGACTATGCTGTGGGGGCTGTTTTGGGGCAAAGGGTAGATAACAAGCCTGCTGTGATTTTCTACGCCTCAAAAACACTTAACGATGCTCAATTAAATTACACAACCACGGAAAAAGAGTTACTTGCTGTTGTTTTTGCTTTTGAGAAATTTCGGCAATACTTAGTGGGTTCTAAGGTGGTTGTGTGGACGGATCACGCCGCAATAAAATATTTGATGGAGAAGAAGGATGCGAAGCCTAGACTAATTAGGTGGATTTTGCTCCTGCAAGAATTCGATATTGAAATCAAGGACAAGTCGGGAATTGAAAATGTGGTGGCTGACCACTTGTCTAGGTTAGAGAGGGTGGATGAACAAGGTTTGTATATACCCATTACCGAGACTTTTCCCGACGAACAACTTTTAAAAATTGATTCTAAAGAACCATGGTTTGCGGATATTGTGAATTATCTGGCTTGCGGGATCATCCCGGAAGATTGGTCTTATCAAGAGAAGAAGAAATTCTTCCATTCATTGAGATACTATTTTTGGGATGACCCAATACTGTTGAAGCAATGCAGGGATGGTATTCTTCGCAGGTGCGTGCCGGAGTTAGAGTACGAAAGTGTTCTACATCATTGTCATGCGTCACCTACGGGAGGACATCATGCTAGCTCACGGACAGCAGCTAAGGTGTTGGAGAGCGGCCTTTATTGGCCCACTTTGTTCCGGGATGCCTATGATTTTGTTAGGCAGTGTGACCCGTGCCAGCGCGCAGGTAATATCTCAAGGAGACAAGAAATGCCCCTGAATGTGTTTCAAGAAGTCGAGGTATTTGATTTATGGGGCATTGACTTCATGGGACCCTTTGTGTCCTCAAATTCAAATCTTTATATTTTGCTTGCGGTGGATTATGTGTCGAAGTGGGTGGAGGCAATCCCCACAAGGACTAATGATTCGAACGTAGTGTGCAGGTTCGTCAAAGAGAATATTTTCTACAGGTTTGGGATTCCTCGAATGATCATTAGTGACAGAGGCACACACTTCCGAAATCAGAAATTCGCTTCACTTTTGAAGAAATATGGGGTCAAGCACAACATTGGAACCCCATATCATCCACAAACGCAAGGACAGGTGGAGGTATCAAATAGGGAAATCAAGAAGATTTTAGAAAGGACCGTAGCATCTACACGGAAGAATTAGAGTGCATTGCTACCGGATGCACTTTGGGCTTATCGGACGGCGTACAAAACACCTATAGGCACTATACCTTTTAGGTTGGCGTATGGCCGGGCGTGCCATCTTCCGGTAGAATTGGAGCACAAGGCCCATTGGGCGCTAAGAAGGCTGAACTTGCGCTATGACGAGGCCGGGAGGAAAAGAATGTTTGAATTGAATGAGTTGGATGAGCTACGTATGACGGCATATGAGAATGCCCACATTTATAAGGAGCGCACAAAGCTGATCCACGATCGCCACATTGAGATGCGCACGTTCAAGAAAGGAGACAGTGTCCTATTGTTCAACTCTCGTCTCAAATTGCATCCCGGGAAACTGAAATCCCGATGGAGTGGACCCTTCGAGGTGGAAGACGTGAGACCGCATGGAGTGATTCTCGTGCGAGATGGAGAGGCCACGTTCTTGGTGAACGGGCAACGCTTGAAGCTGTACTTTGGTGAGAACTATAAGAGGAAAGTGAATGAGGTTAAACTCATTTCACTTGTACATGAATGAAAAGAAGGACCGACGTCTAGCCTAAGACGCTAAAGAAGGGCGCTTGTTGGGAGGCAACCCAACCATTGGTACATTAGGATAGTTTAATGTTAGGTATAGTTTGCTTTTATTGTGTTTACTTTTTAGTTTAAAAATGATACCTTGATCCGTTTGTTAAATGTGCAGGAACAGGCAGGGTCGATACCATCGACACATCAGTCGATGGTATCGACATGGGTTCAGGTTGACACCAGCAGAAATTGCACTGCGTCGATACCATCGACGGCCCCGTCGATGGCATCGACATGGTCACAGGCAGGTCGCAATAAAAGTGTCGATGGTATCGACAACCCAGTCGATACCATCGAGATCTCTGGAGATTTTCAGACGAATTTTGCTCAGTCAACTCGATACCATCGACGGCCTTGTCGATGGTATCGACATCATCACAGGTTGAATGCAATAAACGGAGGTGTCGCAATAAAAGCAAGTCGATACCATCGACACCCGTCGATGGCATCGACGGACATGTCACCAATCCGCATGAAGACATCGACGACGATCGCAACAGCCACGTCATTGATCTGGGTGCTGCGTCGATACCATCGACTTATGTCGATGGTATCGACACGTCAGCGATCCGGGTTTCTCGATCCAGCCAACGTCAGCCGTCGATACCAGCGACAGATGCGGCTACCCGCGAGACATGTCGATACCATCGACCCGCGTCGATGGTATCGACGGGTCAACAGGGGCGCCGATCAAGTCTATTTAAGGGGACTTGCAACGTCATATGACATCACACCCTCAGAGCAAGTATCTCCCTTTGCGCCGAGCACTCCCCCGAGCCCTCTACGCCTGCGGAGAAGCATCATCGAGCGAAGATCCTCACCGAGCGGAGAATTTCTCTCCATCTTCACCGAGTTCTTTTCTCCCAATCTCATTCTTCTCGCAAGCATGGTGCATACGGGCGGAGCATCTTCATTGAGCACACACCCCAGGGAGATCGAGGAGTTTGTTCCTCCTCCAACTGCTTCCATCTCTCGTCCACGCCTCATTCATGCCAACATGGATGTAAGGAAGGTATACGGGGAAGTAATGAAGCGGAAGTTCGAGGCCACCCGGTATGTGGACCGGGGAATGATCAGGGACCTGGGATTCGAGGCCAACTTGGCCTATGTGTTGGCCGGGCAAGCGCGGCACACCGGTCGCATATATGAGATGGACTGTCATGCGGATGGGCAGCCGTTCTTTGGCGAATGGCCCACATACAAGGAACTGGTGGCCGAGTTCATGGCGACTCTTGATATCTGCGTTGTACCAAATGACGTGGTGCCATCGGACCAGACGTGGATCCAGGGAAGGGTGTCCTTCAGACTCTTCAACAACAATTACAACATCACGTTGAAGCAGTTCAACGCCATCTTCAACTGGAACCACGGCCGCCACGATCACCGACGCCCCGACGCCCGCACCGACTAAGACAAAATCTTCGCCGAGCTAGTTACAGTGCCGGCAGGGAAGACCGTGAGCTACCACAATGCCGCGGTAGCTGATTTTGAGCACCCGTTCGTCCGGGTATTGCATAGGATGCTTAGCTTGACCTTCTTCGGGCGGAGCGATCTTGCTTTGAGCAAGTTTCAGGAGAGCGACTTGTTCTTTCTGTATGCCCTCCTGAAACGTCAAGAGTGCAACTGGGGAGCATTCTGGTTACAGCGCGTCATGGCGGTGAAGCGGAGCACAAGGAAGGCTCCAATACACTTTGGTGGTCTTGTCACCAAGTTGGCGCTTTACTTGGGGCTGAACTTTCAGTCCATGACTCCGATTTCTACGCGGAGTAAGGTGAACGTGCAACACTTGCACCGTTCAAACCTCATTCTTATCCGGGATGGGTTGGCGTACGCTCATTGCCACGTCAACCAAGCTTACCAGGAGGCATCCCTGCCGGACGACGTCTTCCACATCGAGGGCAAGCAGCATTTCCGATGGCCCATCATAGCCATCGAGTCCTCGGAAGAAGAAGGCGGAGGTGACGAGGAAGAAGGCGAGGCGGAGGAAGACGAGGAGGCTTTCACACCTCTTCGAGCACGAGTGGCACCACGGAAGCGTCCTAGGATGCATCTGGGTGCATCTTCATCATCTCAGCCCCCGCCGCCATCACCACAGCAAGAACAGCCAGCTGTGGATCCCTACTCCATGCAAGGGATGTATACCATGCTGCAGGACATCCAGCAGACGCAGCACCAGCATATGACTTTGTATACCGGCATCCATGAGACAACGGGCCGGTTGCTTGATAATCAAAGGGCTATGTTCGAGAACGAGCGGCTCATCCTCGCCAACCAAGAACAAATGCACAACCGGTTGCAGCGGATAGAGACGCAGCAGGAGCCCTTCTTCGACCACTACTGGAGTCGAGACTACTTTGGAGGTTATCCACAGCCTCCGCCGAGGACCCACTATGATCCAAGCTTCCAGGGGGAGTACCCGTCTTGGGATCCTACGGCACCACATTACCCACCACCGCCTCCACAAGATTGATCAGGGTATCACTGTTCCACCCTTAAGTTGGTTTTTGACTATGAGGCCATAGTCGGATTCAAGCTTAGGGGGGTGGCTGGAACAGCTCTATCTTTTATCTTTTCTTTAGTTGTTTTAGTTTCTGCTTTGTTATTTGTTTTTGCAATTTTAAGTTTTTATTTAGGATCCACATCTATCTAGTGTAACTGTGGATGTCGTAAAAATTGTCATCTTGCTGTTTTCATGGGGAAATTAAGGGAATTGAAAAATTTTTCTGTGTCTTTTGGATAGCTTTACTTGGTTGTCCTTGGGGAACTTTTTCTATGAAAATGATTGATTATGTCAACTTTGAAGCAATATGTCATACCCACACCCGCATTGACTCATGAAAAGTGGATAGTAACGGTTGTTTGAGCCTAACCTAATCAAATGGTAATGAGACCTTAATCAGATGTAAGAGAAAGAACCCTTTTAACTACTACACATGTCAATAAGGAGGGACACATAATTTTCTTTTAAGGTTCAGTCACTTAATCTTGTGATCATTCCACCCCATTTCCTATAATCCACCCAAGAATTGGAAGTAAAGTGCAGTTTCAATTTCTTTTGCGTGCATGGCATGTAGATAGGTTTTGCATTATTATTTTCATGTTTTTGCATAGAATAATGAAAAAAAATATAGTGATACATGCACATTACCCTTAGGTGCATGTCATGTAGTTGCATTCACAATTTCATGATTTTCATGCATAAGCACACCATGTATCTCAGTTTTCCTAAATAGGTGATCTAATTTGTTCCATACCCTCGAAATAAAGCAAAGATCTCCAATTGGAAAGAAAATGGCCTTATACATGTACCTCTAAGCAATTATGGATATATGGGCAAAGAAAAAAAAAACAGAAGAAAAAATTCTGGATATAGGAAAAAAATGTTAGAAAAAAAAAAGAAGAGAATTTAGAAGGAAATGGAATAAGAGGGAGAAAGGAATGATATCACTTGTATAACAGGGGATTTGAGTACATGATGTGACTTGAGTAGATTTCTATCTCATTTTGAGGTAGAAGGTTAGTGCATGCATCATTCCACTCGCTTTTAGGCAGTAGGGCATTCTTAATGTGCATTTGCATCATGTAGGGCATTTTGTTATATGCATTTTGAAACTGTGTAATACTTCCAAATTCTCCCATGAACCACCCATTCCATCCACCCGTTGCTCGGATTGGTAGGCTACCGTGATTTTCTCCTCACTCATGTTTATCAGGAGAACTGCTTCCATGTAGATGGTAGTTAGGGCGAGCAACGTAGAGTAGGTGATCACAAGATGCACCATGGCTGAATCGGCGAACTTTATTATGATAACTGCCTTATGTGATAGTGTTCATCAGTTTGAAGGATAATTTCTTTTATTGATGGTTATTGTCGCCTTTAGGGTAATTACTGTTCTGTGATTAGGGTAGGCCGGTTTGAGAACGTCCAGTGGGAGTCATTTGTGAGGTGGGTTGGTGTTTTGATTGTTAGTTGACATTCGCAATTTTATTCTAAGGATTAGTTGCTCGAGGGCGAGCAATGTTTAAGCTTAGGGGAGTTTGATGCGATGATTTTGAGTCGCATTTATAGACCTTTTTCATATGTGTTTTGTGCCTTAATTACTCATTTTCATGGATATTATTGCATAATTCACTTTATTTGGTCTTTGCCATCATTTTATATCAAATCCCCTTTATTTCATTATTTTAAGCATTATTGATCATCTTATCATAAATCGTGTGGATTTATTTGGTCTTGTTGTACAATTTCAGGAAAAACAAGTATCTACATCCGTCGATACCATCGACGGATGTCGATACCATCGACCAAGCCACAGGTTGTCAGCCGAGAAGAGCAATACAGAGTCGATACCATCGACACCCAAGTCGATGGCATCGAGATGTCTCCAGGCTGCTAGCGAGGATTAAGTCGATACCATCGACGGATGTCGATGCCATCGACACAAGGAGAGCTACAGCGTCGCTAAACGACAACAACCGACGCTAAAGGAGTCGATACCATCGACACCCAAGTCGATGGTATCGAGATCACCACAGGCGCTCAGAATAAAAGAAAGGAAAGCTGCCACTAATCCGCCGGGTCGATACCATCGACCCGCGTCGATGGTATCGACGCCGGCAGATATGTGTTGGATATGTTTTGATTCCGATCGGACGGCTGTTGTTATTTGACGACCAAATTAGGGACTTATACCTAATGACGGCCGTCCAGAGGGGAGGATCATCTCATTTTTGGATTGCACGAGTGCCGAGGAGGAGAGAAAGGAGAACGGAGGCCGAGAAGCTCATCCCGGGTGATTCGGACGCTGCCGAAGACAATTTCCACCACCGACAGGCGGGGAAAGCTTGTGTTCTACGCCAAGGATCCACCGGTTCTTCTCCGTTCAGGGGTTTTCCCATCTATTTCACGTTTTTCTTATGAATTCCCCAATTTCTACCATGTATTTGTGTAAGATGAACATGAGAGGCTAAAACCCTCAATCTTTAGGACCGGGAGTAGCCCGGGGATACATTGTATGATGATTTTATATTGATAATTCATATTTTTCTCTCATATCCGTGGTATAAATTCGTTTTCTCTATTGCTATTGTTATGCTTGATCACCATAATAATAAATTAATGCCCTTAATCACTTCGACAGAAGGATTAACGGTTGAAAAGAAACGAATTCTACATTAATTAATAAAACCCTTGGCAAAGGAGTTGTAAAATTAATGGTGGGAACTGAGGGACCGATCTTAATGCGCTTAGTTTAGGGGAATGATTACTATGACGATGGAATCAACCTAAATCTAAGTAGTGGATTACACCACGACAGTGGGTAATTCTCATTTCAGGCCACTACCCGGATAGAGAGAGAAGTGTGAGGAATTATATGAAATCTAATACAATGTTGACCCGCAGTGAAACCGCCATCCTAAAGATATCCCTTTTAATTGATTAAATTAACCTTTAATCGATTGTTTTCTTTGTTTGATTTTTATTTTCTTTTAATTTGAACAACAAAACCCTACTTTGTTAATCGGTCTAGCTGATTGCGATTAGTTAGTAGAAGTCTCCAATAATTCACGTATCCCTGAGTTCGACTCGGGCCTCACAAGGCCTATATTACTCGACGCGTATACTTGCGTTTAAGCGCGTAGTAAAATACACGTCACCAAGACAGACCGGACAGTCTCCCTAGCTCTGTCTTCCTTCTCTCCTCAGCCTCCTTGGTTGCAACACGGGTAGTAGGTGGAATGAAACTGGCGTGGACGACACTGGATTTGGATCAGACCTGCGTATAAGAAGCCTGTCGGTGTCCCCAAACTACTGCCCAAATGAGGACCCTTGGGGTCCTATTTATAGGCATAGATTTGTCCCTCATGCTATTGTTGGTATGTATGCCCTGAGAGCCAATCATGGGATGATTGGTGGGATACATTAAGATTGATTTGATAAACATCAAAGGCAAGATTCCAATTCTTTCTGGTTTAGTCATATGAGATAGTGATAGAACAAATTGAATGTCTAAAGAATGACAGTACTCAATGACATATGCTTTCAGGTTGAGGACCTGAACGATGAGATCATACAGATGCTAAGAGTTTGTACATTCTTGTTATGTCCCTAGTCGGATGTCATTGTGGAAGGTAGATAGACAGCAATGACACATAAGACTAGATTGTGGTGTTGGTTGATGACAAAATCTCATTAGTCATGATATAGAGATATCAAACCAAACACATAGGTACTTGTTAGAGAACAAGTGTACCAGACAGACCCACCGTGAGTTTTACACATGGAACCATGACATGGTAGACACATGGAACCATGACCGGTTGAGGTGTCCCAATCGACCAGTTCAGGTCCCCAATCGACCGTTTCAGTTGTGAAACGATCGGTTCAGGTTGCGAGTTGGTTGTTTTTGGTGGAAAATCTCGAACCGTTCTACTCCTGCTTTTAGTCCTGCATTGCCCAAGATGGAGAACCCTATCCCATGACCCTCCTATATATAGGGGTATTGGGGGCTTCTCAAAGGAAAACTCAGTGCAACCAGTTGCTCTGCAAAGTTGTCATTCTCTCTGGTTTTGGTAACTGAGAGAGAGCCCGAGCAAGTGCTACCCGAAAAGGGAGGCATAGAAAGGGAATGACAACTGCAGTTGCAACTGGAGGCAGGAGAGTGTGTTGGTGACTAGTACGTCAATAGGAGCGTGTGACTCCTTCCAATTCCTAGTGGGACAAGGAGATTGGAGTTCCAGGTGGTCCGTGTGGACTACTTCAGAGGCGGGAGGTTTCTGCCGCTCGAAGGACAACTGTGAATCCCGATAGTCCCGGTGAGACCAGGAGTCTTCAGTCCCAGTGCGACTAGGAGTTGCACAGACACCGTCCAAGACCGGAGGTGAAGACCACGCAAGGCGCGAGGTATTGTCGCCGAGCAAGCCTCGGGACAAGGTATGATTCCAAAAACCATCCTTTTCTATTGTATAGACGTTGACGCGTTTCCTTGTTCTGGGTTTGGGAGGAGAATTTTTTTGTTTCTGTTGCCTTCTCTGCCTCCCTTAAAACCCAACAGTGGTATCAGAGCCACGTTAACTGCTCTATACTTTAGGATTATCGATATGATTGATTTTGGTTTGTCGCCTTTATTTATTGCATACGATGTGAATTAAATTGGCTTTATGCATGTCCAATCCTAAATCCACAAATCCCAAATTACATATATGATATGTATTATTAATGCACTCGATATGCGTCGCCCTTAAAAGAGTTTTTGTGGTGGATGTATAATGTGGTTATGGCCAATAAACCCTATCTGTGTATGGTTGTATGTGGTTGCTTGCATCTCAGTCTGTGCACCGATCTTCCTTCTCATATTCCTAATGTAACTCGAAATAATTTGAGATTTCTTTCCTACCTTTGCTCCCCTCAAATGTAACTCGAGGTTTCTCTTTTTTTACAATGTAAAATAGGATAGAATTTTATTTCCTGTTATGTCAAAGAACAGAGGACATCCTGACGACAGCTAAGACGATCAGTTCAAGGAGTGAACCGATCGGTTGACGTTCCAAATGATCAGTTCAAAGAGTGAGCCAATCGGTTGATGACCGATTCGAGGAGCGAGCGGGTGGCGGCCATGAAGAGATGCATGATGACCAGGTGAACTGATCGGTTGGAGGAGCCAACCGATCAGCTGGTGGCACCCAGCCGACCGGCCTGATGGTGAGCCGATCAGTCATGTGATGAGTTGATCAAACCCAGAAAGGAAAAGTACAGAGTTCATCTTGTACAGGTTGCATGTGATGTAGACCTAGATGACCATGATTCCTCTTGGCTCGAGGAATCACATTAGGATGGCCATAATCATCACTTTTATCATTTTGCATGTTTTCTATGGGATATAGCATGTATATGATACGTACTATGTATTGTGGTGATTGGATATGTATATGTATATATAAAAACCAAATCCCTCATTAAATATTAAGTCTTATATGCCTTCCATTAGAGGCACACATGAAAAACTCAATCGACCAAGAATAGGTTATGCCAAAGCGTGGTGCGCCGTCTATCTTATGGAAGTGTGAAGGGTAGACATGTAGGTTCTTCCAATGCAGGGTGCATGTTTACCGTGTCGACTTTTAGGTTAGACTTAACTGGTGATTCTTAGAGCGTCTAAGCCCAGAGGCAAGGAATGTTCATGGTAAGGTGTTGCGCATGTTCATTCATCAAGAGTTTCATATGATGCAATTGGCATGATGGCCTACCTAAATAGTCAAGATTGTGGGTGATCAGCCAAAGCTGACTCATGACTTGATGAAATATGGATTTTGCCCACTAGAAGGTTGTACGCTGCAATCTTCCGAATTGATGGTGAGGGCTATCAATTTGAAGTAAAATATTGGGAGTGATAATTAATTAAAGGACTAATTTTATCGTCAACTTTTCATATCAATCAAACAAGTCAAAAAGAGTTTTGGACTAAAATTGCATATATTTCCTTTTGTTAAAATAAATGGTTAATCAACAAATCACTTTATTTGCGATCGGTCTTTGAGACCAACAAATTAAATGGGAATAATTCCACGACTAGTTAGGATGATGAGAGGTGTTCTCAAAGAGTGAAAGCTCCAAGTCCTAGTTATACCAGAACCAGATGAACTCGATCCCACCATATCAATGGTTGAAAGTATGCTTATGGAAGCATACCGAGGAAGACATTGATGAGGAATGCTTGATGTTGTGTTCTCTGAACTATGAGTTGCAGAGACAACATGAGACATATGATGTCTCCAAGACACTGTCCTAGTATGTCATGACAGAAGGAGATCCAGTAAGGTATTCACACACTCAATGTGATTGGGTATGTGGAAAACCTGACTAATAAGGATTCCCTCTGAGCCAAGAGTTGGCTATTGGTATGATACTGCAAATGTTGCGAGAATCATACAATTCATGGTAAGCTACAACATGAACAACTTTGACAAAAGTTGACAGAGTTATTGGACATGTTGAGGATTGTAGAGGCAAATATGAAGAAAGACAAACCATAATCTTTGATGTGATCAAAGAGAAAGGTAATTCTTAAGGGCAAGGATAAGGGCAAAGCAAAGAAGTGTTCTGATGCTAGCCAGCAATCCAAGCCGTCTTCAGCCTCAAGGCACATGGGGAAAGGGTGTATGAGGGATTTCCCTCTATATCTGGAAGAACAAAAGAAGATGAAGGAGGGGATGGAGATCTCCACCTAAGGTATCATGAAATGAACTGCTTCTTTATCTAAGGTATATGATACAAAGATATGGATATGTCATATATGATATGCAATATCCACAAAGAAGTGATGGCCTTTGTGAAAGGACCAAGAAAGAAGTATCCGTCATTGGAGCAAGTGTTGCTGCCATAGATAGGAGTATCTTTCAATTTATTTCAGCCTAAAGGGCATGAACTAGAGTTGAGAACTGCTATTTAATATATTGCCAATAGATAGAAACACTTTATTTTTGCATATTGTATGACAATGATGGCAATTAATAAAGTTGATGTTTCAATCTTAAAGATATGATCTTTTTGGCAGTGCCTTGTTTATCTTGTGATACATGGTATGCATAGGATAAAATGATACCTAAAGTTATTGATAACTCAAACAATCAAATTAGCATCAATCATGAGAAATTCATTTCTAGTTCCATGTGCTGGATAAATTTAGACTCTTTTGGTTAGAGAACCAGTAAGAGACATGAATATCTTGGACATGATTAATCAATCTTCACTAATGGTAGTGGGAGAATGATTATCCTATTAGGTATGATACATATGATGTATTTACATACCTATTGGAGCAAATGCTAATACTTCAAATGGTGTTTAGAGAAATACTGATATGAATATCTTGAAGTGTTCAAGATTATCATAGATGAAGTACAAATTTGGTAAAGTGTTAATTCTTGATGAGATCAATGAATGAAATACTTGGACCAAATGTTTGAGATCCTTTTGAGTGATAGTGTATCATAGTGAACTCATGATTAAGGCATGGTGATGTCTAAATCAAGAAGGAATCATACTATAAGGAGTTAGAGAATGATTATCAAATAACTGAATTCTTCTTAATAAAAGAATACCCCACACTAATAAAGGACATTGAGAATCACAAGGAGTTGTGAGTTCTTATATCCTTGACAGATACATCTCAATTATCTATGTGATGAGTTGTTCATATGATGAGTCAACTATCTAGATGAATATGAGGAACCAAATTTTGAGTTATGGTTTATGACCATTACATCCTAAATGACATCCATGTGAACCATAAGGTATGACCTTGATGGTAGCACCCATTGGAATAAAATCCATAAGTGCAAATAAGTCTTAAGCGTTAAGACACATGGATAACATTTTGAGAAGGATGATGCTTGTTGATTGCAACTTAATGACAGGGACATTTGGCAAATGGATACTAAAACCACATTCCTATGAGGAATAAAACAAGGATGTGTACGTGACACAACCTATAAGGTTTATGAATCCACTAATGCAAATGAAGTCTATAAGTTACAATGGACTAATCAATGTGATTGATTGAGTACAAGCAACTCAGAATTTGATCTTTACTTTGATGATATAGTCAAAGGGTTTAACTGATATATCAAAGATAAAGAAGGTATCTGTGATTTAGTGGGAGTGTGTCTGCATTCCACATGTTGATGTGAAATGGAAATGTTCTAGAATGGAAATCCAAAAGTGGAAATTATCTTTAAGGAAGATAGAGATGTTTCCTATATGATAGGAATAGAAATATATAGAGATAGTTCTCTAAAAACCTCTTTACCTAAAAAAAGAGAGCATACATTGGCAATCTGTACTGAAGGGTTCAGTATACACAAATTCACTGGGAGAAAACTTGTCCATGTTACATGGAGTTAGTATCCCAAGGCCAAGTGTCCAATTCTTATGAAGAATGGGAACACTAAGAATAGATATGGATCTATCGTGTATGTAATCATCCCATTATCTTGCATGTATGGACATGGCAAGAATAAAACACATTCATCATCTTGTATGTAGGACATGGCAATATGATGTGCTCATCCTGATAACTCGTATGTGGGACATGACGAGTGGATGTCTGTCTGCTTCCAGTAAGGGTTACTGGAATACCATGAGAACTTGAGAAGTACTAGTTCTATGGAGATAAGGAAGAGTTCAATGTAAAGAGTTACATTGATGCGAACTTCTAAAAGGACAGAAAATTAATCGCAAAATATATATTGGATATATAAAAGTGAAAGTTTGTTGATAATTGGAAGTGTTCCAATAAAGCCATTTAAAAGGGAAATGATGAGTATCCGTGTGTTAGAGAACAACAGTCGATACTATATGGATCTGGAAGTTCATGAGATGAACTTATAGATAATCTGCTCATTGATGACAAGTATGGAATCCATGATCATGCAATTTGGCTAAAGGTTAGCAAAGGAATATTGGATCACATATTACGACAACTCCATCTCATACCTGTGACGTATAGCGAAGAGATGTGAGACATGCAATTTACGCTGACTTTGGCAAGGTGTTGCCATAACTCACTATGTTGGCACAAGAGCACAGTAACATGTGGGACATGTTTGAAGATCACTACGAATATGATTCAAGGGTGATTGGCTGGCAGTGCAAGTGGGAGTCTGTTGGTATGTATGCCCTATGAGCCAATCATGGGATGATTGGTGGGATACATTAAGATTGATTTGATAAACATCAAAGGCAAGCTTCCAATTCTTTCTGGTTCAGTCATATGAGATAGTGATAGAACAAATTGAATGTCTAAAGAATGACAGTACTCAATGGCGTATACTTTCAGGTTGAGGACCTGAACGATGAGATCATACAGATGCTAAGAGTTTGTACATTCTTGTTATGTCCCTAGTCGGATGTCATTGTGGAAGGTAGATAGACAACAATGACACATAAGACTAGATTGTGGTGTTGGTTGATGACAGAATCTCATTAGTCATGATATAGAGATATCAAACCAAACACATAGGTACTTGTTAGAGAACAAGTGTATCGGACAGACCCACTGTGAGTTTGACACATGGAACCATGACATGGTAGTCACAGTCAGTACTCATAGTGATGGTGGTGAGTGTGATTCTTAGACCTGAAATCACTGCACTCAACACATGTCGTTGGGCACACTTTGACATCATCAAACGTAGTCCTGAAACATGGGTTGTTATAAAGGTGATGATTGGGTGGCTTTGACACATGGGGCTTTTGAGGGGTGAGTGATAGATATGGGATTTGTCCCTCCTGAGGGAGTTTGATATCCAAGGCCACTTGATGAGTAGTATTTAAATAGGTGTGCGCACGCATGTGTGAATCAGCATGTGATATTGATGTCATACATATCTCTTCCAATATACTCTGAGATCAAGAAAGTGAATGAACATTGACAGGATGATTGTTCCATTCCTCGAGTTTATTCGGGATATCAGTGATAAAGGAATTATACATTTTCTGTAACACCATTCACAGATTGTTGGATTGAAAGTTGTTCTCCAACTTTCTACTTTCACTTGGGTAGCACTAATGTGTGACTAGGCACCGCTCTTTGCTTGTGAAGTCATAAGTGTTATGGACTTTCACTGCCAATGTGAAACGGACCTGTAGGGTCACACACATAGGATTTAACCTGGAAGAGGAGTTTTGTCCAAAAACAATGTTTAGATTGATTACTAAAAGAGTTTAGTAGATCAATTAAACAGTCAATTAATTGATAGCTCAAAATCATAGTGTTCAAGGTGTTGGACAGATTGATTAGAGTATTGAATTGATTGAAATCGCAATTGACTGATTCTGCACAATCTGCACTCCCAACCGATCGGCTCATGTGATGAACCGATCGACTGAGCTTGGTGAACCGATCGACTTAAGTGTTGAGTCGATCGGCTCATGGTCAGGGTGAAACAATTGCTTCAAGTGCTGAAACGATCAATTCAACTGGTGCAACTGCGCAAGTTGGGAAAGTAGGATTGGTGAGAATTTTCCTTGTGTTTCACTTGCCCAATTTGATTGGAACAAGGATTGGTATTCGATACCAATTAGAAATAAAAGAAGGAAAGTCAATCGAGAACCGACCAGGACCACCAACCAACCGATTCACTTATGAACCGACCGATTGAGGTGTCCCAACTGACTGGTTCAGGTCCCCAACCGACCGTTTCAGTTGAGAAATGATCGGTTCAGGTTGCGAGTTGGTTGTTCTTGGTGGAAAATCTTGAACCCTTCTACTCCTGCTTTTAGTCATGCATTGCCCGGGATGGAGAACCCTGTCCCATGACCCTCCTATATATATAGGGGTATTGGGGGCTTCTCAAAGGACAACTCAGTGCAACCAGTTGCTCTGCAAAGTTGTCGTTCTCTCTGGTTTTGGTAACCGAGAGAGAGACCAAGAAAGTGATACCCAAAAAGGGAGGCATAGCAAGGGAAAGACAACTGCAGTTGCAGGTGGAGGCAGGAGAGTGTGTTGGCGACTAGTACGTCAACAGGAGGGTGCGACTCCTTCCAATTCCTTGTGGGACAAGGATATCAGAGTTCTAGGTGGTCTGTGTGGACTACTTCAGAGGCGGGAGGTTTCTTCCGCTCAGAGGACAACTGTCAATCCTGACAGTCCCGGTGAGGCTAGGAGTCTTCATTCCCAGTGCGACTAGGAGCTGCACAGACACCGTCCAAAACTGGAGGTGAAGACCGCGCAAGGCATGATGTATTGTCACCGAGCAAGCCTCAGGACAAGGTATGATTCCACAAACCATCCTTTCCTATTGTATAGACGTTGACGCGTTTCCTTGGTCTGGGTTTGGGAGGAGAATTTTTTTTGTTTCCGCTGCCTTCTCTGCCTCCCTTAAAACCCAACATCTATTGGTGTGAGTCCAAACGATTTACTAATGGTCCATAGATAATTTTCCACCAAACGGTTTGCTATATATAACCAAACGGTTTTGACTTTACATGCATGTATCCAAATGGTTTCATGCATATTCTCATTTGTTCTTCATGCATTTTCTTTATTAAATGATCTACTAGCTCACACAGTTTGTATGCAACCAACTCAAATGGTTTTGAATTGTTTAAAGAAGCAAATGATTTTGAAACATTAACGGTCTTCAAATGCAGCTCATTTGGTCTTCTGATTACATGCAAATGATCTCCAATGGATGAGGCCATTCGGTCTTCATGTTACTTGATCACACAGTTTACTGCTTGTTATTGTATTCACACCAAATGGTTTCATAACTTCATTCCCATTTGGTCTTCAAGCAGCAATTGGCCATGCGGTTTGCAGCTCATGTGGTCTTCATACTCCAGCAAATAATGATCTTCACGTGGGGGCACACATAAAATGGTTTATGTTTATCCATGCCATTCAAATGGTCTGCGTAGCTTGCTCATTCGATCCTTCCGCCCCATTCAGTCTACACGCATGTGACCATTCAGTCTACGTATACATTCTGGTGTTCCGATGGGCATATGGTCTTGTAGCAGGTGTCCATTCGGTCTTCTCGTATAGCTCAAACATTCTTTGCGAGCATTCGGTCTTCGCATGCATTCGGTTTTCACGTGCATTCGGTCTTGAAATGGAACTGTCCATTCGGTCTTGAGACCGAATTGTTTAAACTGAATGGTGAGACCATTTGGTCAAAACTGAATGGTTGAAACCGAATGGTGAGACCGTTCAGTTGAAACTGAATGGTGAGATGGTTTGGTCGAAACCCAGCTAAATGTTTAGATTTATCAAGACCTGCATTAAATCAACATAAATTTTGTTAAATCCTTGATAATCGAATCAATTAGGTAATTTTGTACATTATGATGCATTTTGATATTTAATGGGTGAAATTTGATATATTGAGTCCAAATGAGCCCAAGAAGGTAATTGAACTCCATGATGAATATACATTAATCATGCGGGTACCAGGAAATGAAGAGATTTTTCCATTCATTGAGGTTTTACATCTGGGATGACCCGATTCTTCTTAAACAATGTACGGATGAACATTTGAGGAAGTGTGTACCCAAGTGTGAGGTTGAGAGCATTTTGTCACACTGCCATTCTTTACCTATAGGAGAGCATCACTCTAGCTCTAGGACTGTGGCCAAAGTTTTAGAGAGTGGTGGTTCTATTGGCCAACACTATTTAAGGATGCACATGATTTTTCTCATCGTTGTGATGCATGTCAACGCACAAGTAACATTTCAAAGTGATATGAGATGCTGCTAAATGTGTTTCAAGAGGTTGAAGTGTTTGATCTATGGGTTATTGATTTCATTGGCCCATTCATGTCATCCAATTCTAATCTCTACATTTTACTTGCGGTTGATTATGTATCTAAGTGGGTGGTAGCAATTCTAACCTGCGCCAATGACACACAAGTTGTGTGCAAATTTATGAAGGATAACATTTTCTACATATTTGGTGTCCCCCAACTGATCATTAGTGATGGTGGATCACATTTCACCAATAGGAAATTTGAAGCCTTATTGAGTAAATATGGGGTGAAACACCTAGTGGGTACTCCCTACCACCACAGACGCAAGGTCAAGTTGAGGTGTCCAATAGAGAACTGAAGAAGATTTTGGAAAGGATAGTCTCAACTAATAGGACAAATTAGAGTTAAATGCTTAATGACACCCTTTAGGATATAGGACGGCCTATACGTCACCTAAAGGAATGATTCCTTTTGAATTGGTTGATGGACATGCTTTGCATTTACCAGTAGAGCTTGAGCATAAGGCAAAATGGACATTGAAAAAGCTAAATTTTGGATTGGATGAAGCAAGAATGAAGAGACTTTAGAGATGAATGAACTAGATGAGTTTAGGATGGATGCTTATGAAAGATCTATGATTTATAAGGAGAGGACAAAGAAGATTCATGATATACATATCTTAAATAGGATATTTCTCCCAAGACAAAAGATTGTTCTTTTTAATTCTTGACTTAAGTTACATCTGGGAAAATTGAGGTCCAAATGAAGTGGACCATTTGTGATTGAGAATGTTTTCCCCATGGTGCTGTGAAGATTATAGATGGGCCTTAGTTATTCCTTCTTAATGGATAGATATTGGAGAACTACTATGGTGGGGAAGTAGATCCAAGAATAGAAGAAATGCAACTCATGGTAATCCATTAGATTCGTGCTCTAAGGAACGTCTAGTCTAGGATGTTAAACAATGGCACTTGTTGGGAGGCAACCCAACCTTCATTTCTCTTTATTCAGTTTCATTTTAGCATTGTAGCTGTCTTTTCATTCTTATTTGTTGAAAAAAATGTACCTTGACTCATTTGTTGGAGTGTGTATATTATACAAAGTTGGTACTACTGAGTCCCCAAGTCGGTAGTACCAAATTCCCATCAGTAAGTCAATCCCCAAAAGAAAGACAAACTCGGTACTACCGACTCTCCTAGTCAATACTACTGAGTCTCTAAAGATTTTTGAGCACCTAAGCATTTGGTAGTATTGACATTTGAGTCGGTACTACTGACTTTTTGGTGCACCCAAGTTTGAAACTCTGAGATGAAAATTTGATAATACTGAGAACAAATTCCCAACTTGGTGGTACTAACTAAAATGTCTGTAGTACCGACATATGACGTCAGCAATCCATGGATGCTCGATTCAATGGTGGATGCGGTCTTCGTTGTGTGGTCAGTAGCATCAATTTGGGTCTCCAGTTGGTACCACTGACTTAGACTCGGTACTACCGACTCCAAGTGATTGTGCTTGAGACATCAACAAATGGCAGTCGTTGATACATCTGAGCCATAGATTTGTGCTTGCAGCTTGGTACTACCGACATAAAATTCGGTAGTACCGACTCTACCTGATTCAGCTATATAAGGAGGGGTGGTGAATCCATTTTCTCCACACCACTACTTCCACTCCTCCTACAACTCCGGGCAAAGCAGCACCGGACGCCGACGATCTTCACTGAACCTTTCTTTCCTCATCCTCCTTCGTGCATCATCATCATGGCACCAAGGAGAGGCCCTTCTACATTGACGAAGCAAGGAGAGTTGGTCCCTCAACCAACACACATCCAACATCCATCCTTAGAGATCAAGAAAGTTCATGAAGAGCTTTAGGTGAGGATGATAGTGCCAACGTGACATGGATATCATGCTTTGATGGAGGGAGTGGTCTTCACCAACAACATGTAATGGGTGTGTTAGAAGCAGTTAATAGATGGAGACAATCCTTTCTTTAGTGACGAACAGACTTACCTGAAACTCATCCTAGAGTTCTTGGCATCGCTGGAGGTTCTTGTCACCCCCAAATAAAAATTAGGAGGTTAATGGCGGGAAGGCAAAGTAAGTTTCTGCCTCTTCAACAACAACTACTCCATCACTCTGTGGGCATTCAATCACATCTTCAACTGGGCTCACGTTCCAAAATGCTCAACCCCTTTAGATTTTGACTATGACCTAGCTTGGGAGTAGCTGACTGAGGTGATAGAAGGCTTTTGCATTAGCTGGCACGTCAACTCTATTACTGACATCGAGCACCCCTTTGCTCGAGTTCTTCACCACCTCTGCACTAACACTATCTTTACTCATTTTGGTCAGGCCTAAGTGAAGGTTCAAAGGGTGGACCTCTACTTCCTCTATAGACTATTGGATGGATAAACTATAAACTTTGGGGCCGTCTTTCTCCTCCATATGATCTCAGTTCGATTAAATGTGCGGAGGTAGGTGTCGATTGTATTTGGGGGTCTCATCACCCCAATTACGCTGCATCTCCGTGTTGACTTGTCAACCCTCGCATCGATGGAAAATACAAAGAAATTGGACCTCCAACATTTCCTCAAGGTGAGACTCCTCAGTTTACACCATAAAATGGTGTATGTGAGTTGCACACGTCGAGGACAGTTCCAGGATCATAGCCACCCCGACCCCATCTTCAACCTACGAGGAGTAGCCCATCTTCAATGGCTACTAGATGAGGGAGAGGAAGAAGATGAACCCATAATAGCAACTCATCATGACAATGAGCAGAAAGGTGATGATAACAACTCTGACACCAACGTTGAGGAGGTGGAGCCCACCATTTCCATTACCCAGAGAGAGGTCCCATGCAAACGGGCACACACCTATGCTACCTCAACTTCATCTTCCCTGCCCCATTCTCACGAGGAGAAAAACCCATAAAACATGGTGGGTATGTATGGGATGTTGTAGGAGATCCAGACTGGACAGTAGTAGCATCAGGCGATGCTGGCTGGTGTGTAGGAAGTACAAGGACGGATATACCAAAATCAACAGGCGATATATGAGAATGAACACCTTCTCTTGGCCAACCAAGAGAATGCTCACATGCACCTACAACGGATGGAGCAATATCAACATCCCTTCTTCGACCATTACTGGAACCAGGGGTAATTTGGAGGGTACCCACAACCACTACAGATTCCACCGTTGGATCTATCTTTTCAGGGGATGTTTCCTCCCCATGACCCCAACATGCCGCAACCACCTCCTCCATTCTGAGCAATGGTACTGCTGTTCCACGTCTTGAGTGTGAGTATAGACTATGTGGACATAGTCTTATTCAAGCTTAGGGAGGATTCTGGAAAAACATTCTATCTTAGTTTTATTGCATTTTTATCTTAGTTGATTTATTTTTGCTTTTATTTTGGTTTATGTAATGTTAGGATCCACACCTATCTAGTGTAATCGTGGAGAAGTAATGCATGGTTGTGTATGTTGAATAGATTGTATTCATAGGTGTTTGTGCAAAGAAATGGTTATGTCTTTGTATCTTAATAGTGACATCTTTCCGCAAAACCACTTGAGGAAGTGTTTGGTTAAGTCAACTCTAGGGTATAGGATATGAATTAACATCTAAATCAACCGAGAATGTGAATGAAGATGTTGTTGAGCCTAAGCTGATCAAACCTTTAATGAGATCTTAAATGGAAATCTATGAGAGAAACCTTAAGATTACCCTGTGCACATGTCATTAAAGAGGGACATATCACAATCCTATGAAAGGCATTGTCTCTTAGTTATGTGATTCCATCCATCTTTTCCATCCAATTTTGACTCACCACTACGAGTACTCCATATTATTTCTTTTGATAGCATTGCATGCCATAATAGGTGACATGATAGATTAGCGTATTCGTTCTTGAATTCAAATAAAAAACAAAAGTTGCATTTGTATGCACAAAAAAACTTTAGTGCATACCATCTTAGTTACATAACAATTGCATGTAGATACATACTTTTCATAGCACTCAAATATTTTTTCATGTGGATTGTAGTCTTTGTTTATAAAGATTGAAGCAGGGACATACCTCCACATAAAAAAAGGGTGGATAAAAAGAGTACGAATCAAAAGATAGAGCATAAACCCAATCATGCTAAAGACAAGAAAAATTATAGGATGAAAAAAAAACAAATATAAAAAATTTCTTAGGGTGAAAGTATGTCCTTGTGTCTTCTTGAAAAGATGAATCAATCCACAACACACAATTGTTTGTTTTTGTTAGTCTCAATTTTTATGAGATAGATTCATATATGCATCATGTGTTAAAAAGAAAAAAAGACAATAGGCATTAGGATTCATGCATGCCATTCTTTTCACTGATATAGGTCATTATTTTGTTTGCATAAATAGGTTGGATGTACTTGTGATTCTTCAATTGGCACCCATATCATATCATTCATTTCTCTCATTGGTAGGCTACTCAAATGATTTATCTCCTCATCAATTATTATAAGGAGATCTGCTTCCAAGTAGTTGGTAGTTAGGAGAGAGAAATTTAGATTAGGGAATTACATAGTGCACGAAGTGAATGCCTGAATAATTATGATATTAACCACTTTCTTGATAGTGTTCATTGATCAAAAGGTTGACACATTCTATGGAAATTTTTTATCGCTGTATAGCAGTTATTAGTTCAGTGGTCATTGAAGGATGGTTTAGGGATTGTTTGATGTACATGATTAAGAAAAGAGTTCATGTGTTATATCTTTTTTCTGACTTACATCAAAAAGATCTAAGATAGTGTTGCTCGAGGATGAGCAACATTTAAGCTTAGGGGATTTTGATGCATGGGTTTTTAGTCATTGAAACTGGCATATTTTCTTAGCTTTTATGTGTTGATTTGCCATTTATTTGATTAATTATGAATGAAATGCTATCAACATGCATCAACTTATATGATTTTTACTATTTAAGATGGTTTAATATTCATCTCGAGTACTTATCCATGTTCTTGTGCATTTTCAGGTACAATCGAGCTTCACAGACTTAGTGCTACCGACACCAAAAGTCAGTGGTAATCACTTCACATCAATACTAGACTAAAAGACTCACCCAGACTCAATATTACTAACACTCAGTAAGTGCAAGAATGAATCGCTAAAACTTGGTACTACCAAGTCCACAAACTCAGTACTACTGAGATGGCATCAGTGAAGCAGTGCTTGAGTGACCTAAAGACTTGGTGCTATCGTGACAAGTCGATAGTACCGACATTGTGATGAATCACGTCTACCCTACAAACTCAATGCTACTCACTTTCCAATCAATACTATCGAGTCTACCCGATCAAGAAATTTGAAGATATTACTCTAATCTAATGACTCGCGTTATTTCATACCCTAAGTGATTCTTATGACTTGAGGGGAGTTCGTCCATACCTAAGGAGGCAACCATTTTCTATTGCACAACACCGGAGAGTGAGCACAGAAGAGACAAGAACCAAAGGCTTCACCCAAGACGATTCGAGCACCTCTAGAAGGCAAATCTGCATCTGAAAGATAGCATATTGCGTGCACAATGTAGGGGATCATCTGGATCAGCCACTCTCCAGCGGTTACTTAGTTTTTCTAGTGTTTCCCACATTATTCTCTTTCTCTACCTTGTGTTCGTCAATGAAAACCATGTGGGGCTAAACCCCTTGATTCCTTAGGATCTGAGAGTAACCTGGATATGCATTGTAATTGATTTCCATGCATTCATATCATCTTTGTCCCTATTTTATAGATATAAATCTATGAGATTGTCTTATTCTATTTATGCTTGATCACCATAGATAGATTATCAGACCCCTAATCATTTTTGGAGAGAGGTTAAGGGTTGGAAAAGCATAGATTTACCCATTTATTGCACCCTTTGGGAAAGGTGGAGAATAAACGAGAGGAGAAACCCAGAGATTAATTGTAAAACACCTAACTAATCAACAAATTACTATGGAAATGGGATTGGCATTAGAATAGGTAGTGCACTACATTGTGGGAGTGGGTAGTTCTGGCTACATGCTCTTTATCCATGGATAGTGGTAATAGATATTAGTGTGTGGAATGAATTACAATGTTATCTATGGTGAGACCATTATCCTGAGGAATTCCCTTACTTCTAAGTAACTTCACCTTTAAGCTCATTTAATTTTTGCATTTGTTTCTATTCAAACAAACCAGTTCAACTTTCACTGGACTATATGATTAGACCATAGTTAGTAGTGGTATTCTGGAAAATGTTTCCCTGTGTTCGACTCGGGCATCAAAAAGGCCTATATTACTTCGATATATTCACTTGCATATAATGCATAGTAAAAATGTGCCACTCAACAACTGATGGTTGTTCTGGGTGTGACAACTAATGGTTGTTCTGGGTGTGACAACTGATGATTGCTCTACATGTGCAACAATCGATGGTTGTTCTAAATGCCCAACAACTGATGATAGTTCCACACCTTCACAAACCAAATGTTTTCCTGGATGGTTGTAAACTGATGGAGGTTCTCGTTTTTCAAATTGAAGGGAAACTTGGCCTTTGACTAATGATAAAGTAGTTTTTGACCTTTGACCTCCTTTCCCTTTCTTCCTAGCTACATAAACACCCCTCTCACACCCTTCAAACAAACCTTACCACCCAAAAATGTTGTTGCTTCTAGAGATCAATAGAAAACTATTGATTGACAAAGAAGAGGCCTCTTGGGAGCTAACCCTTACAAGATCATGGATGCTTGTTTCTGCAAGCTTTAGATCTTTCTCTCCAACATTGTTCAAAAAGTTCTTCTCTAGTTCCTTCCTTCTTACATGTAAGATCTTCTCTCCTAACCTCTTACTCTTGTTGTTTCCTCCTTCTCTCTTCTTCCATGGATGGAGCCTGTGGTTTTTCTTGCTAGAAACTCATGCATGTGGATGAAGAATGCTCTTTTCATCTCTTTTTTTCTCCAGATACACCCCATTCTTGAAGATAGGATCTTCTTATAGATTTTAGAGGAAAAAAGCTTGGGTCTTTCCTTCTCTTCTTCTTGACTGCTTGTTAGTTGTACGTTCTCATTCAGACCTAGGCAAGTGATATAAAATTTATGCATTTCTTTACTACTTAATGCATGCACAACCTAATCATGCTTTTGAAAGTATCTAATATGCCAAAAGATGGATATTTAGGCATCATTTTGCATGTGTATACTGAAAATGCAGATCCTGAAACCTCACTTAGTCTCGTTATATGTTTTATACAGTAAGGATATATTTCTTATGAATTTACAAGAACTAAAATTCATAATACAAGTAAAAATTCCAATAAACATATTTTTATATGGTGATTTAGTACCCAATGAAGAGAGAACTTGACATGTATATTGATCCTTGTTGTATGATGATCATTCTATATGAATTTTAGGGAATTTGGTCTCATTGTTATAGTGTTATAATTACTATTGGAAGATATATCCTAAAATAAGGTTGCTCACCTATGCCAGGTTTTGATCATACTATTGCCCAATCCTTAAAAAATGTATATCTTTTAAACCTGATGGAGGTTTTAGATGAAATTTTGGGTGCTATCTTGTTTATGACTCATTATTCTCTCTGAACAATTCAGATGCTAATGATATTCCTACATGAAGTTGTTACAATTTTTGCGTAAGTGACATTTTGGGATGTTATGCGCCCTAGTTAGAGGTTGGTCCTCTTTGTGGCTGAGGATGGATAAATATACCATGATGGAGTGATATGAAACATGTTTCTTACATTATTATCTTTTAAAGTCAAAATGTATTATTTATTCTACCAGAATCATTTAGGAGCTTGTATGTAACTTAATTGATACAACCAAAATACGTAACTAAAAGAATTAATGAAGTGTCACCTTAATCATGTAGTTCCCTAAGACTATAGAACTAGGGTATGGACGCGGAAGAGGGGAGAGAGGCAACGGGCGATTAAGGGGATATCAACGACGTGCAATCTGAAGGGATAGTGGAGAAAGATTTACAAAGGAATAGAGCATCACAAAGCCATCACCATGATGAGGAGAATAGGAGGAGATCTAGGAGCCTGAGAACACTTAGGTTTCCACAAGCAAAACATATAGAAAGTGAGAAAATGATAGTGGGAATGGGCACGAAGAAGTTGTGCATCCCACAGGCAGGCATCGAGTTCTAATATGCTGGCTTGAGAGGATAAATCCATGAAACCAGTCTAGAGATTGGATGGAACTCGGATATGGAAACCTATCAATATGAGACCCCCCTAATGATGGCCAGAGCATGTTTCTATAGGGGAACTTCCCTTTGATACTAGGTCATAACCAAACCTCATAGGGGAAGGAGAAGCAATCGGACCATAATGCCTGAATATCTGACAACATGAGGACAACACAATGATATTTTGCTAAGAACTCGACAGATCTATTTCTTAATAAACTCTTTGAGGAACATCTAAGCCCAGAGGTGGTTAGTCTCAGCATGACAGAAGATAAACCCAAGATAATCATTGACCCAATGGAGGAAATTCTTCTCACAAGACCTTGGCCATATACTGTTATTGTGAAGGCTATGGGTACTCAAATAGGTTATATGACCTTGAGAGACCGGCTAAGAGCTATGTGGAGTCTAATAGGGAAATAAAACATGTATGAACTGGACATGAATCATTTTGTCATCCAAGTTTCCTACAAAAGAGATTACGAGATGGCGATGATGGGTGGACCCTAGAAAATCTTTGGTTGCAACCTAGTAGTATGGGATTGGCATCCATCATTCGTTCCTTCCCATGACCTCCCATGTAAAATAGTATGATGGGTGACAGTCCTTAACTTCCCACTCCATCTTTATGTCCAAATGATGTTTGAATGCATTAGGCATGCCTTAGGCTGGCTAGTCAAAGTAGATGAACACACATCAAGTTTGCAAGACTAGCTATAGTAATCGACACTAATAAAGATCTAATACCCAGCATTCTAATCAGTGGAGCTGATTATGAAATTGAGTATGAAGGATTTCCCTACACCTGTGCCAACTATGGTGAGGAAGGACACACATTGAAGAACCACAAATCTACCACAGACCAGAAGGAAAAAGAGTCCATAGAGGTACTTGACACTGGTCAAGTAAATTTGTGTAATGGTAGTAGTACTATCATATTTAATCCTTTAAAATTTTCAAAATTCTATAATTCAAGTTTGAATATGATTGAAAGAGGTGGGAAAGATGAACAAAAGAATCACCTGACTTACCCCAAAAAAGACTATAGAACTTGTTTTGTGTCAGAATTTTCTAAATAGTGAAACGAGTAATCTAAAAGGAGATCAGAGTCATATACTAGTGAATATATGTGGGTGCATGGAGGGTATATCCCTATCATCATGATTATAAGATTTTAGAGAGAGGTTGAGGTCATGTCTTCGATTTGATGTGTTTTAGAGTGGCCACAATCGTAACTTGGATTTGAGGATCTATACCCTAATTTTGGTGTCGTGGACTGTGTATACATGATGGATGAGATTTTGTTTTAGTAGGTTTGGCCTTGGTCCCATTAAATTTTGTTACTCATACTGACTGAGGGGAAGAGGTCTTTGGATTGTAGACATCCTAGATCATATATAGGGTTGATTATGACTTTGTAGCGGTCAACTAGTAGTTTCAGTTGTGACACCCATTGGTACACAAAGTGAGATTACTTAAAACTTAAACCACGATCAACAATAAACAATAGATTGTCGAGAATCACAGGAAATTAAAAAAATTTGCAACAAGCACCATGAGCTAAGATTTATGACACAAGAACCAACACTTGCATTTCATAACATACATTCAAGGTGCTAAATCAACATATTCTAATCAACTTGTTACATAAGATAACAGTTCCACGGGTATATACATATTTCCTGAGGCACACAACCTAGAAATCACATATTGAGCATCATGTCTACAAAACACATCGAGAACACCCTCAAGGCCCTAAGTGTATAGGGAGGACACATAGGACTCTATTACTAGACATTTTTCGTATACCATAAACCATCAGATGTAGTTTTCTTCTTATATTATCCTCATCCACATGATCTTTAACTCGACATTCACATCCACCTACAAAGTTATTTAACCAGTGGGGTGAGACACAAAGCCCTAGTGAGAGATAAAACTCTCTGCCAACTCTATTAATTATTATCATAGACAACTAAGCAGATTGGTTGACATACTAAACAGATTGAACAGAATTAACCAAATGACATATATCTCATGGATGAAGTAAAAAGAACAATAATATGCACTCATAAATGAGAAATAGAACAATTGGTAGTCTAAAAAGGAGAATGAAGAACATGTATAACTATTACAAACTAAATAGTATAAGAGCAAGGCAAGGCTTCATCCAATGTTTCTGTGTTTGATCCTATACATGTACTCAACACAATTGATTACATATTTATTATGCCTTGAGGATTTGAGTCGTACACCCAAATCCAACCCACCACTGTTAATTCAAAATTTGTTCCATACAAGGTTTAGTAGAAGATATGGAATCCACTACCTCACCCCCTTAGTCAGAATGAGTGAACATGTAGTGACATCACGAGTCAACTACTTCCAACAACATATAGTCCAGCTGTGCTAACCTAGCCCGCCTTGGTACATGTCACGACTCTAGTGAAATTGAGCTACGACCTGTAGTCGCACTCTTCCAGGGTATGGCCCACAACCAATCATGTGTCACATATCCTAAGGCATGATCTGAGGCTCACGCAACCTGATGGTATCTCGATACCATCGACATCCCTATTGATAGTATCGACTTTCTTCTGGTCCTTGCGGCTGTGTGCCTGTGGTTGTGTCGATAGTATCGACCACCGTCAATGGTATCGACGGTAGCAGATACTTGTTTTTCCTGAAATTAACACATAAAACCACATAAGTCCACAAAAAATGTATATTTTTGATAATTGATACTCAAAATGCTGAAATAAAGGGAATTTGACATAAAGAAGTAGCATAGACCAAAATGAATGAATTATGCAACATTAACCATGAAAATGACTAATAAATGCATAAAACACATATCAAACAAGTCTATAAATGCGACTCAAAATCATCGCATCAAACTCCCCTAAGCTTGAACATTGCTCGCCCTCGAGCAACTAACCCTTAGAATAGAATTGCCAGAGTCAACTAAAGAACAAAGCATCACAACAAACATCCCATATGACTCCCACTGGACATTCACATACCGGCCCTCGCTAACCACAAAATGATAATTACCCTAAAGGCGACAATAATCATCCACAAAAGATATTGACCTCAAAACTGATGAACACTATCACATAAGGCAGTTAACATAATAAAATTCGCCGGTCCAGACTTAGTGCATCTTGTGATCTCCTATACTACGTTGCTCGCCCTAACTACCATCTACATGGAAGCAGTTCTCCTTATTTTCACTAGTGAGGAGAAATTCGCGGTGGCCTACCAATCTGAGCAATGGGTGGATGGAATGGGTGGCTCATGGAAGAAGTGGAAGCAGTATACGATTTCAACATGCATACAACAAAAATGCCCTAAATGATGCAAATGCACATGAAAAATTCCCTAATGCCTAAGATTAGGTGGAATGATGCATGCACTAACATTCTGTCTCAAAACGAGATGGAAATCTAATTAAGCTACATCATGTACTCACTCATCTTAAAATGTAGGTGAGATTATGTTCCTTTCTCCTTCTTATTCTAGTTGCTTCAAAGTAACCTTTTTTTTCATAAATATTTTTTTAGATTTTTCTCTCTTTTTTTTCATATTTTTTTCAAACCCTTATATCCATAATTGACAATGAACACTTTATTGTGTTTATTTTTTTTCCTGCATAACTCGAATATTTGCACTCTTTAGAAGGTATGGAACAATTTAATTCACCATTAAAGAATAAATTAGGTACATGATATACTTTATACATAAAAGTTATGAATGCAACTACATGACATGCACCTAAGGATAATGTGCATGTATACCTATTCTATATTTTTTTATTTTTCATGCAAAACATATGAAGGTGATTGCAATGCAAGTCCTATCTACATTCCATGCAATCAAAAAGATCAAAACCGAACTTTACTTCCAAATCTTGGTGGATTGTGAAAAGCAATGAGGTGGACAGATCACAAGACTAATTGATTGAACCTTTGAAAAATATTATGTGTCCCTCCTTACTGACATGTGTAGTAGTTAAGAAGTTTTTCTCTCTTACTTCAAATTAAAGTCTCATTATCATTTGGTCAATTTAGGCTCAAACAACCAATTTCGTCCACTTTCATGAATCATTAGGAATATACAGTTGTGATTTTTTGTTTCAAATTTGACAAAACCAATCATTTTCTAAGTTAGGTGATCAGGGTTAAACAACACTCAAGCTTGCAAACGCTCAAAAAAAAATTTAGCTTCCCTTAATTCCCATGCACATGCAACTGAGATGACTCAAAATTAAAGACATCCACGATTACACTAGATAGAATGTGGATCCTAAAAACAAACTAAAATTGTAGGAAACAAATGACAGGAAACAAGAGAAATAAAACTAAAAATAGAGAAAATGAAAGATAGAGCTGTTCCAACACCCCCCTAAGCTTGAATTCGACTATGGCCTCATAGTAAAAAACAATCTTAAAGGTTGGAATAGAGATACCGCTTTTACTCTTCAGGTGGAGGCGGGTACTGCGGAGCCGTAGGGTCCCAAGACGGATACTCCCCCTGGAAGCTTGGATCAAAATGGGCCCTAGGGGGAGGTTGTGGATAGCCTCCAAAGTAATTTTAGCTCCAATAGTGGTCGTAGAAGGGCTCCTGTTGCATCTCCATCTGTTGCAACCTATCATGAATTTGTTGTTGGTTTTCAAGGAGAAGACGCTCGTTCTCGAACATTGCCCTTTGATTATCCAGTAACCGGTTTGTAGTGTCTTGAATACCAGTGTACATCGCCATGTGATGTTGCTGTGTCTATTGTATGTCTTGCAACATAGTATACATGCCCTGTATAGAGTAGACATCCTCGCTTGGCTGCGAGGGCGGTGGTGGTGGTGGAGGTTGTGATGATGAAGATGCACCCGGATGCATCCGAGGACGCTTCTGTGGTGCCACTCGTGCCCGAAGAGGTGTGAAAGCCTCCTCTTCCTCTTCAGCCGCGTCGTCATTGTCGTTGTCGTCGTCGTTGCCGCCGTCTTCATCGGAGTCAGCGATGGCTATGATAGGCCATCGGAAGTGTTGCGCCCCTTCGATGTTGAAGACCGGATCGGGAAGCGAGCATTCCTGGTAAGCATGGTTGACGTGGCAATGCACATACACCAAACCATCGCGAAGAAGTATGAGGTTGGAGCGGTGAAGATGTTGCAAGTTCACCTTGCTCCTGGTGGAGAGAGGAGTAAGTTGTTGGAAATTCAACCCAAGGTAGAAGGCCAGCTTGGTGATAAGCCCGCCAAAGTGAATTAGCTCTTTCCGTGTACTCCTCTTCACCGCCAAAACTCTCTGCAAAAAGAAGGCTCCCCAATTGCATTCTTGATGTTTCAGGAGCTTATACAAGAAGAATAAGTTCGTCTCCTGAAACATGCTGAGGGCCAAATCACCCCAAGCAAACAATGTAGAACTCAGCATCCTGTGCAGTATCCGGACGAAAGGGTGCTCGAAATCATCTACCACAGCATTATGGTAGCTTACTGACTTGCCCGGCGGCACCGTGACCTGCTCGGAGAAGATGGCATCATAGTCGGTGCGGTTGTCCGGTCACCGGTAATCATGTTGCGAGTGATTCCAGTTGAAGATCTTGTTGAACTATCAGAGTGTAAGGGTATAGTCGATGTTGTACATCCGGAGAGAAACATGGCCCTTGATCCACTCCCGGTCGGTGGCTACAACGTCACTGGCCATCAGCATGAAACTCCAACTCATCAGGTCGTCTTCCCGTATGTCGGGCCATACCCTTCAAGATGTAGTCAAGGTTGGCGTCGAACCCGAGGTTGTGGATGGTTTCCCGTTCAACATAACGGGTTGGCTCAATCTTCCTCTTTAGAATCTCCTCGTATATCTTCTTCACCTTCACGGATGGATGAATCAGCCGCGGGCGTGCAACTGACGTGGTCGGAGGTGGCACGAACTCTGGGATGTCCATCGGGTTCACGCGTGAAGACGACTCACCAGCTGCGTGCACCATGAATGCGAGAGAAAGGGGAATAGAAAGGGAGCTCGGTGAAGATCAGAGAAGCAAATCTCCGCTCAATGAAGAACTTTGCTCGGTGTTGCTTGTCGTCGGGCTTGGAGAGCTCTGGAACATGCTCGGCACAAGTGAAGGAGAGTTGCACTAAAGGTGTGATGTCATCTAACACAAATACTCCTCATATATAGCCATGGTCGACGCTACTATCTGCCTGTCGATACCATCGACGCGAGTCGATGGTATCGACTCGGGTAATGTGATTCGTACCTCCACGAGTATCGATGGTTGTCGATGGCTGGATCTGCAGGACCCGGGTTGCTGACGCGTCGATACTATCAATGCGGGTCGATGGTATCGACCCGTCCCCCAGATCGAACTCCTTGTTGCTGCGATCGCCGTTGATCTTCCCTCACAGATCGTTGACGTGCCGCGTCGATACTATCGACGTGAGTCGATAGTATCGACTCTCTGATTAGGGCAAACCCTCACGAGGCCCGGCCGCCGCCTTCTTTGCATGAATGTGTCGATACCATCGACACGCCCGTCGACGGTATCGACTTTCCTGAGACGATTTGTTCTGAAAATCTTTAGAGATCTCGATAGTATCGACAGCCATGTTGATACCATTGACCTCTGCTTGTGATCTGCCTGTTGGTATGTTGATACCATCGACGAGGCCGTCGATGGTATCGACGCAGTGCGATTCCTACAGTCGCCAACCTGTACCATGGTCGATACCATCGACACAAGGGTCGATGGTATCGACTCTGCCTAATCCCTGCACATGTAGCAAATGATCACGATATCTTTTCTACACTAAAAATTAAGTGAAATCAAATCAACTATGAATGTAAAGGAACTAAACTAAAGTACCAATGGTTGGGTTGCCTCCCAACAAGCGCCTTTATTTAATGTCTTAGGCTAGATAACTGGAAGCACATCATGCATCCAAAAGTGAAATGAGTTTGACCTCATTCACCCTCCTCGTGTAATCTTCACCAAAATATAGCTTCAACCTCTGTCCATTCACCAAAAATGTAGTCTCACCATCGCACACCATAATTGCACCATGTCATTTGACCTCTTCCACCGTGAATGGTCCACTCCACCGAGATTTTAGCTTCCTGGGATACAACTTCAGCCTCAAATTGAATAGAAGCACACGATCTCCTTTCTTGAAGGTGCACATCTGAATGTGGCGATCGTGGATCAACTTAGTGCGCTCCTTGTATATCCGAGAGTTCTCATATGCAGTCATTCGCATCTCATCCAATTCATTTAATTCAAGTAATCTCTTCTTCCCCGCTTCATCATATCTCAAGTTGAGCTTTCTCAACGCCCAGTGTGCTTTGTGCTCTAACTCCACCGGTAAGTGACTGGCACGACCGTATGCCAACCTAAAAGGCATGGTGCCTATAGGTGTCTTGTATGCCGTCCTGTATGCCCACAATGCATCCGGTAGTAAGGCACTCCAATTCTTCCTCGTGGAAGCCACCTTACGCTCCAAAATCTTCTTAATTTCATGATTAGAGACTTCCACCTATCCTTGAGTTTGCGGGTGATACGGGGTACCAATGATATGTTTGACCCCGTATTTCCTCAATAGTGCCGAGAACTTTTGATTCTTAAAGTGTGTACCCCCATCACTAATGATCATTCGGGGCACTCCAAACCTACAAAAGATATTTTCCTTAACAAACCTGCACACTACAGTAGAATCATTAGTCCTTGTGGGTACTGCTTCTACCCACTTCGACACATAATCAACAGCTAAAAGGATATATAAATTCGAATTTGAGGACACAAAGGGTCCCATGAAATCTATACCCCATAGATCAAATACCTCAACCTCTTGGAAAACATTTAGGGGCATCTCTTGTCTCTTTGAAATGTTACCTGCTCTTTGGCAGGAATCACATTGCCTCACGAACTCATAGGCGTCTCGGAACAAGGTAGGCCAATATAGGCCACTTTCCAGCACTTTGGCAGCCGTACGAGAGCTCGCATGGTGTCCGCCCGTAGGTAGAGTGTGGCAATGATGAAGAACACTCTCGTATTCCACCTCAGGTACACACCTGCGTAGAACACCATCCCTACATTGCTTCAAAAGAATGGGGTCCATCCCAAAAATAATATCGTAGAGAATGGAAAAATTTCTTCTTCTCTTGATATGTCCAATCATCTGGGATGATCCTGCAAATAAGATAATTCACGATATATGAAAACCACAGATCTTTAGAATTGACTTTAAAAAGTTGTTCATCCAGAAATGTCTCGGTTATGGGTATGTGTAAATCTTTTTCATCTACCCTCTCTAACCTAGACAAATGATCCGCTACAACATTTTCAATCCCCGCCTTGTCTTTGATTTTGATATCAAATTCTTGTACGAGCAAGATCCACCTAATCAATCTAGGTTTTGCATCTTTTTTCTCCATCAAATATTTAATAGCGGCGTGATCAGTCCAAACTATGACTTTCGATCCAACTAAATATTGCTGAAATTTTTCAAAAGCAAAAACAACAGCAAGAAATTCTTTTTCAGTAGTCATGTAATTTAGTTGAGCATCATTCAAAGTCTTAGAGGCATAAAAAATCACGGCGAGTTTATTGTCCACCCGCTGTCCCAACACAACTCCTACAACAAAATCAGATGCATCACATATGAGTTCAAACGGCTTAGACCAATCCGGTGTTTGGACCACCGATGCGGAAATCAATTTCTCCTTCAGCACGTTGAACGCATGTAAACATTTGTCATTGAAATAAAAAACGACATCCTTTTCGAGAAGCTCAGATAGAGGTTTGGCGATTTTTGAAAAAACTTTTATGAACCGACGATGAAATTCGGCGTGGCCTAAAAAGCTTCTTACCCCTTTTACCGAATTTGGTGGGGGTAATTTAGAAATTACTTCAATTTTTACCGGATCTACCTCCAAACCTTTGCTGGACACCTTATGTCCCAACACTATCTCTTCACTCACCATCATATGGCATTTCTCCCAGTTGAGGACCAAATGTGTGTCCTCATATCTCTGTAACACCTTATCCAAATTATAAAGGCATTCATCAAAAGAAGCACCATAAACCGAAAAATCATCCATAAAGACCTCCAGACAGCGTTCTATCATATCAGAAAAATGGCGAGCATACAACGCTGAAAAGTCGCTTGTGCATTACATAATCCAAAGGGCATGCGGCGATACATGAAAGTTCCATTGGAACAAGTGAAAGTAGATTTCTCTTAGTTCTTAGGCTCAATCGAAATCTGATTGTACC
Organism: Alisma plantago-aquatica; assembly: GCA_963693085.1. Lineage (NCBI taxonomy): Eukaryota > Viridiplantae > Streptophyta > Magnoliopsida > Alismatales > Alismataceae > Alisma > Alisma plantago-aquatica. The sequence goes on from OY856413.1 coordinate 202,547,969, forward strand.
CCGAATACCCGTCCAGAAAACAGAAATGTGATCGGCTGGCTAAACGCTCTAGAATTTGATCAATAAACGGTAGTGGAAAATGATCCTTTAGTGTAGCGACATTCAGACGTCGGTAATCTATACAAACTCGCCACCCGGTTACCAAGCCGGTGGTGACCGGTTCATTTAAAATATTTTGAGTGACAGTTATTCCCCCCTTTTTAGGGACTACCTACGTAGGACTCACCCATGTCGAGTCTGAAATTGCGTAGATGATACCTGCGGAGAGAAGCTTGATCACCTCTTTCTTCACAACCTCCATCATGCTCGGACTCAGTCGGCATTGCGGTTGAATCACCGGCTTGGCTCCCTCCTCGAGCCAAATCTTATGATGACACAAAGTAGGGGAAATCCCCTTGATATCTGCAACAGACCACCCAAATGCTTCCCGGTGGTTCTTCTGCACTATCAACAACTGGTCCTCCTCTTCCGCACTCAGATATGTAGAAATGATGACAGGTAACTTGTCTTCCTCAGCTTGAAAGGCGTACTTGAGGTGTGGTGGCAGTGGCTTTAACTCCAACTCCGGTGGGTTGATTAAAGATGATTGAAGCAGTGGGGGAAGTTCACCTAAATCTTCATAATACCTCGCATAGAAGCATGGAAAAATCTGAAGCATCTTGGTGCACTCCTTGAGTGATTTGCTTCTCATCCAATCATGAGTGATATTGTCTAAACAAGCCTCCAGTGGTAGCACCGGATATGCATCAAAAACTGAATTTGCTATAGCAACATCATCCATAGAGGGAGGAATGTCCTCATCTTCATCATTCGGGAACCCTACAACCTTGCAAAGGGATACCACTTTGGTCTTCTCCATGATGTCTACAGCCAAAGTCCCTTTGTCCACCTTGGTCATTACATGAGCCATATCTAGAAATGGATTCCCTAGACAAAGTGAGATATTTTTATCAAAATGGTTTACCATGTGGCACTGCTCCTTGGATTTAGGTGATGTGACGTTGGAAGGCATGACCATCTCAAATCGGTCATCGGCTATACCTAAGGTCAAAACGACCTCTCCCCATCTCAAGTATCATGTCGGCTGTAGCTTGGAATGGTCGTCCGAGAAGCAACTCATTTCCTTGTTCGTCTTGCATCTCCATGACGACAAAATCTGTCGGAAAAACAAATCGATCCACTTTCACTAGCACGTCTTCACAAATCCCATATGGCTTTACCACTGAATTGTCTACCAATTGGATAGTCATGTTGCCTGGCCATGACTCTTTTAATCCCAGCTTTTTGAATGTAGAAAGGGGCATCAAATTAATGCTCGCCCCTGAGTCACATAGTGCTTCACCAAATTTGACTTTCCCGATGTAACAAGAGATGTTAAAACACCCTGGATCCTGCCTCTTTGGTGGCAATGTGCCCATGATGAAGGCACTCACCTGCTCCTTAAGCACAACAACCTTTGTATCTGGAATTTTTCTCTTCTTAGTGATGATGTCCTTCAGAAATTTCCCATAAGATGGGATTTGCTCAATAGCTTCCAATAGAGGGATGTTGACTGAAAGCTTTCTGAAACTGTCTAAAAACTTTTTGAATTGGGCATCTACCTTCCTTGCCTTAGCATTGTTCGGATAATGGACCGGGACATCCTGTGCCCTTTGATGCGGTGGCACATAGGGTGTCCTTTTTTGAGGCTCCTCTTCCTATGCAATAGGATCTTCAGTAGCATCCATGGATGTGTCATCAACTGGTTCAGTAACCGGTACGGGCAGCTCCTCAATGGCCTCACCTTCAATTTCTGCTTAGGGTTTGCTTGTTTCATCAGCCCTGGGATTTAACAATTTCTTGCCACTTCTTAGCTAGATGGCCTTTGCCTGCTGGTTTCCTCCTGGAACATTAGTATTTCCCGAGAAACCTGGATGTGCCGACTTCTTTAAACTGGCTATCTCTGCAGCCATCTGTGCCATGGATGTCTCTATTGTCCTCATTTGAGCCCCATGGCTCTGCAGTGTCTTCCCAAATTGGTTCATGAACTCCCCTTGTTGCTTTATTTGCTGGCTAAAAATAGCCATGAGTTCTTGATTTTGCTTTATCACTTGATTGAGCAGCTCTGTGCTCTTATCCTCTGCTACTGGCTAGGGTTTAGCGTCCGGATCCTGCAAGAAGTTATTTGGATCCTTCTAGGAGAACTTCTTGTCTTTCCTCCATGAATAGTCGTTATTCCTGTAGCCTTGCTGCTGTCTCGTGAATTTAACTTGAGCCTCATCCTCAGACTCAGTGTCCTCCTTTGCGAGCAGTTTCTTTCGAGAAGATCCATCTTCTCATTCAGCTCCTTGATTGCCTTAGATTCACCTGCCACTCGAACCTGCTCCATGGCGCCTCTTTCACCCCACGATTGTTTCTTAGCAATGTTCTTTAAGATTTCCCAACATCTAGTGTCCGTGTTATTCAAGAAGAATCCAGAATCGGCTGAATCGAGGTTGCTTCTATCATGCTCAGAGCGAGCAAAATAGAAGATCTTGACTTGTGTCTCCTTATCAAGCCCGTGATGCGGGCATCGCCTAAGCATGATCTGAAACCTTTCCCAGGTCTCAGAATAAGTCTCTCCTGCTTGTTGTGTGAAGTTGTGGATCTTTCTGATCATGTCATTGGTCTTCTCGGGCGGAAAGAACCTCTCAAAGAAAACCTCCACCATGTGGTCCCAAGACTCCACATATTCATCATCCAAGTTGTGTAGCCATTCACGCGCATTTCCTGCTAGAGAACTCGGGAAGAGCTTCAAATAGAGCACATCTTGTGGAAATCTGTCGATTTTTATCATATCACAATTCTCAACAAATTGACTTATGTGCGCGACGGGGTCTTCATTTTTGAGCCCATGGAAAGCATTAGACTTCACCAAGTTGATTAAATCCAGATCAATCTTGTATGTCGGAATATTCACCGCTTGCTTCTTGATCGGCCCCTTGGAAGCGGATGAGGAAGAAGCCTTGATCTTCTCCCATATTGTCTGTGGCTCATCCATCTCTTCTTGTTCAGATTCAGAAACTATATCCTCCAGTTGGTCTTGATTATACTTGTCCTCGTCTTCCGATCCCGACAACGGAACCTCTGGTGCTTGCTTTGTGTAGTATGTACTACGCGTCTGCACCATGCACAGCACCTACAAATAGAAAAATTAAATTTAGTACAGTGCTTCACAATTGCAAATATTTAGAAAATAGATTATGAATTTTTGAAATTATAAAAAAAATGTGGCCTCGAGTGGCCTCTTGTAGCACTCGTAGTGCCGACAATTCGCCGTATCCCCGGCAACGGTGCCAAAAACTTGACGCAATTTTATCGTACGCAGAAACGCAAGTGAACGCGTCGAAGTAATACAGGCCTTTGTGAGGCCCGAGTTGAACTCAGGGATACGTGAAATCGTCGGAGACTCCTACTAACTACTCGCGATCAGCTAAGCCGATTAAATAGTTGAGAGTTGTTGTCAAAATTAAAAGAAAATAGAAATAAAACAAAACAAGCAATCAATTAAATGTTGGTTTAATCAATTCAAAAGGGAGATCTTTAGGATTGCGGTTTTACCGCGGGTTTTCATTGTATTAAATTCTATATAGTTACTCAATTTTATCTCTCTATACAGGTAGTGTCCTGAAATCAGAATTGCCCACTGTCATGGTACAATTCACTACCTATGTCCAGGTTGGTTCCACCGTCGTAGTAACCTATACCCTAAACTAGGTGCATTAAAAATGACCTCTCGGTATCCACCATTAATCTTACACCACCTTGTTCAAGGGATTTGTCAATTAATGTAAATTTCGTCTCTTTTCAACCATTAATTCTTCTTTCAAAGAAATTAAGGGCGTTATATTATTATTATGGTGATCAAGCATAACAATATATTGGAGAAAACGAAATTATACCACGGATTTAAGAGATAAGATATAAATTACTATTATAAAATCATCATACAATGAATTCCCGGGCTACTCCCAGTCCTAAAGACAAAGTGGATTAGCCCTGCATGTTCATCTCAGAGTACAATGTGGAGAAGAAAAAGGGAAACATGAAGAAAAACGTGATTGAGTGATTAAACCCCTGAACGGAGAAGATCCAATCGATCCTTGGTGTGGAATACACATTCTCCCGCCTTTCGGTGGTGGAATTCGTCTTCTTCAGCGTCCGGATCAGCTGGGGCATGCTCTCGTGCTTCGTTCTTCTCTCCTTGCTCTTTCGGGATGTGTGCAGCAACTAATGACGTCTTTTTTTCTTCTTGGGCGCCGTCATTAGGTATAATCCTGCAATTAGGTCCTCCATTAACCACAGTCGTCCGATTTCGATCATTGTAAAGCTAACAACTATCTGACAGTGTTGATACCATTGACATGAGTCGATGGTATCGACCCTGCGTGATAGCGGCAGTTCTCTTTTCTTTTGTCTTTACGCCTAATGTCATCTCGATACCATCGCCTCGGGTCGATGGTATCAACACTCTAAGGCATCGGTTGTTGTCCTTTTCCGTCACTGTAGCCTCCTGTGTCGATGGTATCGACTTTGTGTCGATAGTATCGACCTCATTTACATCTGCAACCTGATGGTATCTCGATACCATTGACATCCCTTTCGATAGTATCGACTTTCTTCTGGTCCTTGCAGTTGTGCGCCTATGGTTGTGTCGATAGTATCGACCACCGTCGATGGTATCGACGGTAGCAGATACTTGTTTTTCCTGAAATTAACACACAAAACCACATAAGTCCACACAAAACGTATATTTTTGATAATTAATACTCAAAATGCTGAAATAAAGGGAATTTGACATAAAGAAGTAGCATAGACTAGAATGAATGAATTATGCAACATTAACCATGAAAATGACTAATAAATGCATAAAACACATATCAAACAAGTCTATAAATGCGACTCAAAATCATCGCATCAAGAAGCAATTAAGATTGTTCATAAATTATCCAAAACAACACCCTTCTATATCATATAATTCTCATACATATACATCACTGAGTATCTAGACATACCGTTCAACCCTCATCAAATGATATCAGTTTCACCCCATCAACCAATAGTATCATATTAGATCCTCTTGTGGTGTATCAGTGTATGTTCTTGAAAGTATGATGAGCAACCCTTCTTGAATGTGTGTCAGGCATCAAATCTTGAAGGGGTATCGAGAATCACTCTTGAAGGCAGTTTCAGGCATCACTGGCCTATGGTGTGATAGGCCACACATGGTATGTCGGGCATCCATTCTTGGAGGGGTTTTAGGTGTCACATATTGTGACGGGTATCACCACCCTATGGGTGAGATGGGAAGAACTAGGGTTAGGTTTAGGTCATGACGGCCAATTGCTCAATCGTGGGCATTACAACTAGCACTCTAAAAAACCATCTCACACAAGGGGTCCTCATCGTCATTATGGACTATCAAGGTGTATCGTCCTAGTCCCATCTAGGGCATGACAAGTAACAATCATCAAGCCTATTGTTCTAGCAACACATAGATTTAGTACCCCTAGAGCATGATGGGTTCACACATCCTCAAGGCATGTTAGCCTAGCCATTCATAACAATTTGGGAACCTTCTAGGGCATGACGGTTTAGCATTCTTCCAATCCTATTAGCCTAAGCACTCTCAAGTCATGACGACTTGTGACATGTTGTGTCAGTTTAAGCATCATGAGTCATGAAGACTATTCACCACCTAAGTGTCGACTTAGTCATCTTCAACCTTAGGAAACTCGATCACTAGTACATCCACTCAACAAATCAAGAAAAGGAAAGGCATAGGCATCATCTTAAATGAAGTTCCTTTATCCAAAATAGTCCTCAAACAATCACTAGTTACTTAACATATTAGAGGTACACCATCTAGAGATGAAGAGAAACTTAAGCATACAAAGAGTGATCATAACAAATCAGGTGAAGAGTTATATAATCCACCTCAAGAAGGTCTTCATCAAGAGTCCAATCTTCCATGATCAAAGCTCCAAAGCACCCATTCCTTATATTGAATATGATCCATCAAGAGTCCCAACTCATTTTCAACATCACCTCAAGAAAGAAGAAGATGTCATGGTTATGATAGCTCAAGAAGAAAGGAAAGAAGGAGAGAGAACCACATCCTAGGCAACCTTCATCCAAGGAAGGATCCATGGTTGAGAGATGAGGAAGAAGGTGAAGAAGAGAGATCAAAGAAATGGCCATCAAAGAAACATAACTCACTAAGATGGAAGTTGAACAAGAAATCACCATGAGGAAGGAACTCGACCTCCCAAGCTCCATGGGGATTCATCTAGCTCCTTAAGCTTCTAAGATCATCCACCAAGAGGAGATGGATAAGAGTGGATGAAAGGATTTACTTGTGTGAATGAGGAGGGGGTTATATACCTGAGGGAAGAAATAGAGATCAAAGAAGAGGTGTCATCACCTTAGGAGCTTAGGTGACACTTGTCCACGACAAAAGAGGTACATGCAACAACATGCAAGGCATGGTGATAAGATCTAGGATGGATCTCATTCTCTTGGTATTTTACCAACGACATGGCTGATATGACAAAGCTATACACCTTCACAAACTGAGATGGAAAAGCTCAACATACTCACAAACTGATAGAGCATACTCCATACATACACAAATTGATAGGCACAACCCCACACTCCCACAAATTGATAGAACAAAACCCTACTGAGAGACCCATAACCTTGCTTAAAGTTTTGAACATACTTAATCATCCCAATTGAATGCTTAGAGCCTTAATCTAACCTTGTGATATTCTTTTTAATCATAATACAAGCTTAATTTTCAAGTTTGGTCCAATTTGGGCATTGTTTGTGCAAGTTATCCAATTTTATGCCATTTTAGACTCTTACGCAAATTTACCCAATTGGGAGGTTTTTCTTGCAATTTGTCAATTGAATTATGTTCTTTGTATCTTCTCTCATCATTCTTGAGCTTTTTGAGCCTTGGATCACTTAGTTGAACCTTGGTTTGGAGGTGTTTTTCTATAAGGGTATTTTAGGATTTACACCTTTATGGATGAGCTACCTTTAGGAGCTATCAAGCAATGACTTATTTTCTTTTCTTGCAAAATCAAGAAACTAGAGCTAATTAGGTCTCCATGTATGGTGGGTCAGCTTCTTGTGTGTCTTCTTGTATATCCTTAATAGTTTAAGGTCATGGATACTTGGAGAGCTTTTAGACACCTCATGCTTCTTCTCTCCCTTATCCTAGAGCTTTATATATATACTTTTAAGTTCTCAAATGAAAGTTTTGCCCTCTACCACTTCCCTCCTACTAATAAGCTCGTTCCCTCTCTATGTATATATGGAGTACATGTCCAAGGTAGAAGAAGAAGGCAATTTTCTTGGTGGAAGCTTCTAGGGTTTCCTTTTGCTCTCTTTTAGGGTTTCTAAAGCTTCCTTCTAGTGATCTTGACCTAAATTAGTAAGAATCTCCTTCTTTCCTCTATTTCTTTCTATTTTCTTCTTCCTACTACCTTCCTCAAGGTCTTAACATTGATGTTCCATGGTATAAGTTGCTGTAAAGGTCTAAAACCCTACCTTTCTTGCTCCTTATGTTTATGCTTTGCTTCTTTGATGGAGAAATGTGCTAGATGGACGAGTTTAGAGCTTATGATTGGATTTTCTACCCTACCTATTAGAGTTTTGTTCTGTTTGGTATTATATCTTCTCATTAGATGCAAGTTTTATAACTTTCTCCACGTTTACTGCTTACCATAATCTTGCTAGCTCATGTTCTTACTTAAAAATGATGATCCATGCACTAAAAAGCTATGCTTGACTTGGATTTTGATTTTTATGATGTTCCCTATTCTGATTTCATTTCTAGATGAAACTGTTATAATGTGTAAGTTCTTCCTAAGGTATAATATGATTTGGATCAAGTTGTTTTGACAACCGATGGTGCTAAACACTTATTAACCAATGGTCAATTTTAGGGTTTAAAGATGATTTCTTGTATAAATGCATGACGACCTGGTGGTACCATTGCTACAACCGATGGTGTTGTCTTCATGACAATTGATGTTTTTGACCAAGGGTGTCCAACTAACGTTCACCCCTTAGGTCAAGTTTTGGCCTAATTAGAAGTTTAAATATCAACAACTAAGTACCCGAATGATGTTATCAATCAATGGTGACGTTACCTTGATATCCGATGATGATTAATGAATATAGAGCTGATCTAACAACCTATGGTAACTTAATGGTCACTACTGATGGTGGATCAGGTTTCCACAACCTATGGTGAGTTAATCATGTATTTGTATCATCAATTAATCCTTAAACCAATGATTTCTTGGGTCACTTGATGCAATGGTCGAACCTATACTCCAATTGATGGTTTTAACATATGAACTTGACCCAATGATTAAGACCTAATGATTTTTTTTCATCCAATAAATTAGAATGACGTCTAATGTAATATGTTGGTCCTAATAAAGTGATTTATATGGTTTCCATTTATGAGATCAAATTAAGAAGCTCATTTATTGACATCTTGTTTTAAATAAACAATCGCTTGTGGGATTTACTGTACTCTCAATGGAACTTTTTATGTTGTTCATCAAGGGATGTCTAGGGTTAGATGGTTACTTTTCTAGATCACAACTCAATAACTTCACAGATCGTGTATTCAAGGTGTTTACTTATGTAAACAACCAATAGTCATACCTTCTCAACAATCCAATGTTTTGGGATGATGCTTATGGTAAGTTTGTACTTTTTGATTGATGTTGAAACATAATGGAGGTTTACCTTAATAAGGTAGTCTTACCTTTTCACTCATATGAATAGAAGGGATAATGACTGCATTGTGTTGATTTTTAACTGTAATGAGGTATAGCTTGTTATACATAGTCTTAGTATAACCAAATGTTGGTAAGTGGTTAGGAATAGTCCTTGAATGGAAAATACAATCATGGAGTACTCTCCTTTGTGGTTGAACCCTGGTATGTTATAAACTGATTGTCACATCTTGAGTTATGTGTGGATCCATATGTGAAAATGGTATGGAATGTGATGGTGATGCTTCACCTTATGCATCCATGATCCAATGGGGATTTCATGAGTTAGGGTTTGGGTATGAGTGTTGATTAGTAATATTAATATAATTTATCTTGTTGAACCTAACTCTAATGAAAATAGATAAATATGAGTATTCATGTTTAACCTTCTTATATGATAGCATAATGGTTGAATAATCTCCTTAATATGATCATAACATTAATGTGTTAATTTGTGGTTATCATAGCCACATGGTTGATACTTTCTTATGCTAAACTTGTGCATTATGAATATGACTAGGGTTAATCATATCTAGATTCCTTGCATGTTGGTGTAAGAAAAGAATGTTCTTAATGTTAATATAAGCTTGCTATGTTTGTTTATGAATATATTCCAACCCATTAATGCAATATTGTGTTGTCCAGTGTATTATATGTAAGTGATGTTGTTTAGCCTTGTTATAAGGCATGGAAAGATAATGATGATCTTGCAGGGAATAGTATGATGGTCTTAATGACCTTTGGGCATGGTTGAGCCCTGAATGAGGTGTAATCCTCTTGTGTTGATAAGGATTGATACCCTATGATATTGTGAAAAGGATTTATATCTTGTGATAGTATGGTGACTAGTGTAGCCTCATGAATGTCAAGTGAATAGTATCATGTGATGATGAGATGAGAAATTCTATTTCACACGTTTTATATCTTTTGAAGTTATGATACTTATATGCTTACTATAAATGAATTAGGATTTATATGTCCACTTGTTTGATGCAGCCTTAATTCACCCAATTGGCAAAACTAATCAAGTGAAACTCTAAACATGTAGTGCCCTAAGCCATAGATCCATCTGAGTGTCAGAACTTTCCAGATGATGAAATGAGTATTCCTAAAGGAAACTCTGAGTGCATACTGTTAAGTAAGTGGGGTGCTTGAGATCCTAAAATCAAGTATTTAGGGAGGATGAATGTGGTCATACCTAGCCCTCAGTTTGAGAATGGTTGTGGTTGTGTCTTGGTGATTATATATGTGATAAGATTGGAGGACAACTATGGTTGTACCTTGGATGGTAGGGTATGTGTACCCACCGTCTTTCACTAGTGCCATGACTTGTACCAAGGAAGGACTAGGCTGTTAGTAGCTTGACCTTATGTGTTGTTGTGGCGGACCCGTAATGACCGCGGGAGGAGAAGATCTTAGGAGTCTGGCTCTTCTTAGATCTTGTATGGAACTGATAGCAATGAAGAGGTGGTTAGTTGAAACTTGACTGGTATCCTCAAATTCCTCAGGGGTTAATTAAAGTTGTAATACATCCGTATATAATATCTGTTTATGGTTATTTACAATGCTTCACATTGAATGATGACTCTTGTTTGTTCTCTGTATATAAAGATGATGCTTAGTACAATTAACAAATAGTAGATATGCTTAAGGTTGTAGATGTGTACATACAGTAGCCATGATTATGTTGATAGCTATATTGCTACTGGTGGTTATAATTATGATGCTAGATATCTCAAGTTGGTAGTTATGTTTGCATTCTATCTAGCTATGCCTCTATAATTAGAAATGCCTATACTACTAATCATGCTTATGCAGATAGTCATGCTTATGTCGTTAGCTCAACTTATAATGTAGATCAGCCCAAACTATTAGACATGCTAATGTTGTTAGATATGCTTATGTGGCTAGACTTATTCACAATGATGGATATCCTATGTTACTAGACTTCCTCATGATTCTAGATATGCATATGCTACGAAATTGCTTTTATTGTCAACAAGATAAAGGATGATAGTTTGGATAATGAAGATAATTATTATCTTCTCCATTATGTATTTTGTGAACCATCTATGATGTTGATCCTATTTGTTATATCTAATTAAACTTATTAAATTGTTTAACTACATAAAATGTTGTAATCAATAAACATTGTTGGAGGTTATGTCTCTTGCGGGGACATGGGTCTCACTCTTGTGGTTTGTCACATCTTTCTAGGTAATCGGCTGTGACGACAACAGACTGTGGAAGTAAAGAGGAACTACAATAATGAATCTTTGAGAAAGTTGATTAGATGTCTAGTATGTCCTAGAGTCATCCCTGTACTCTTAGATCTGGGCATGAAATGTTTTTATATGGTGTTTCAATCAAATCAAACATTTGTTGGCATGTAAATGCTTGTTTGTGTGGCATATACGAATATGTCTCCTATGTATATATGTTATGGGTAAGGAGATAGAACAATTTGTATCAAATTCATGCCATAGTATGGATACAAAGAAAGATGTTGGGCTCTTATGAGAATGTTTTTGAGTCGGTTTTGATGTTGAAATCAGTTTAAATTTACCCATATTTTTGGGTATATGATTATTTAGTGATCGATTGTGTGGTATATTTTGAGTAATCACGTTTAGTGTAATGGGTTCTCACACATAAATACTTCACAAACTGATAGGGAACAACCCTACACACCCACAAACTGATAGGCACCCTCTCCAAGGTCTTCAAACCTGAGATAGCCCATCTAAGTGCAAGGCACATCTCATACATGTGTTCCCTATATCACTAAACATGTCACCACACAACCAAGATCCAAAAAAGGTGCCCCCCTCTTCATATCTCATCTATATGATGCCAATAGAGGTAAGGAACACTCTACAAATGGTAAATTTCATATTAACCCTTCAGTTTAGGTAATTTGCAATTTACACCAAAATTGGAACATAAAGCACAAGCATCATCCACACATGTTCAACTTGATACTTGAACTATCTACAATGTTCCCCTCAGCATCATTCTATCTCTTATGATGATAAAGAACTAAGGGAACACTTCTCATGTGACATATTGCAAGATAACCCTTGATCTTGGGTAAATTGCACTTTGGTTCAAAACAAGCAAACACTGCTTAAACAACATTCAAGCAGAACCAAACATGAAACATAAACATGTCACATGAGTACAACACACATCAAAGGATTATATTAAAGTTCTAAGAAACTTACTTAAGCAAAACAAATATGGTTATCCCAAAATGTGGGTTGGGGTCCTTACATAAATGGTATGCCTCAAACTACCAAAGGCTTAATAAAAATAATTTCTCAGACATTTAGTGAACTTTTTAGGGTTTCTTTGGAAACTCAATCAGATGATAATTACTACCCCATTTATATTTCTCATTATACGTGCACTTCTCATTTGTAATTGGTTGTAATATCTACCTTAACTACTTTAATTACATAATCTGCTTGTAAGCAATAGATGTTATTAGAGGTTATATCATATCACTGGGACATGGGTCTCAAATCGAGGGTTTCCACACCTTTTTAGGTGATCAATAGAGCAGTCACACCCATGGTGTCAAAGAGGCATGTTTTGGAAATTTGTAGTGATCAAGAGGTTGGTGTGGTTGGTATAGAGTTGTAGAGTGTCTCTATACTCTTAGGTTCAGGAAATGGTATTTGTATATCGTGTATATTGACTCAAGTTTTTGGTTGTATATCATGAACATTGCAAATTTCTTAATTATTTGGATGATACCTTTTGTATACATGTTATGGATGAGGCCATTGATCTCATGCACAGTTACTTGGTATGTATTTATATGTGTGAATTTGTACTTCTGTGTAAATCTTTCTTGGGCATATTTGGAAATTTTATTCAGTACTATTATGTACCATTTTGGTAACATGGTAAATTATTGTTGAGATGTTATTTTGGTTTTGAGTAATCTTGTTTAGCATGGTGGGTTTCCACACTTTTCGGTATCAGATCTTAGGTTTGTATAATCTACAAGGACACATGACATAGGATGTTGTGATTGTTCTTGCATATCCAACATATCTAACTATGGTTTATGGTTATGTCGATATGTCTAGAGAACATGAAGAACATGTTGAGAGTAGTTTCACACCTGGAGGTGATGGTAGGATACATGTATAACAAGGAAGAGTACCTGAGATAGGGCCAGAACAACCTATCCCACACCCCTTCAACCCCACAACTATAGTCGATCTAGATTTTTAGTTTGTCTTTGGACAACTAAGGGTGACGATCATGCATCTAGCAGACAGGACACCTAAAACTCAACCAAGGGCACCTGTCCCAAATACTACATCTTAAGGACTAGGAAGACCTTTGAGAGGTTGAATCTAATGACCGTATCTGAGCTTAATTGGTAAACTAGGGTTTACCTGGATGATTATATGCTTAATTGGATTGATCATTTCTTAAATCTAATTAATGATTATAATTCAATTATGATGTTTTAAACCTAATAAGAATGTTAAGTGTTCTATTTTTTGAGAAATAGGGTTTGAGAAATATAAACCCTAGTTGGCTGAAATTAGGGTTTTGATGGTACATGAGTGTGGAATTTGATCAAGATAGTATTACGGTAAATAATTTATCATATTTTCTATGTATTTGGATTTAATTTAAATTTGGATATAATATGTATAACTCAATCATGCATTTTAGTGCAAAAATTCAGAATTTTTGGATGTTCTTTGAAAGTCATTCTCGGTCGAGATATACTTCAACTGACCATGTTGACAGAATGTTCTTTAGTAGTATTTGGTTTGATTTTTATTTATTTATTGGTAACTCCAAATGATTTGAAATTTTAACTCAAGATATGAAATTCAATCATAAACAAAATGTAAAATTTTCACAATTTTTAGATGCATTGAGACCTTATCAGTAGATGAATTACAGTAACTGGCATTTATGTAGAATTCTGGATAATAGTGCACTATTTGATTTTTATTTATATTTTTGAAGCTTAGAATAATCGAAAATTTTAACTGAAGCTTTGTAGCTCAATTATACATAACATGCTAAATTCTCATAATTTTTGGAGGTGTTTTGATTTCTGAAATACACGAATTTAGAGAAACCTTTTCATGGCAGAAAAAATATTGCTGAGATAAGAAAAAGTATAGTGAGGGGTCAAAGTGCAATTGACCCAAGAAGCTCAATTGCTCTATATGGTCAACCTAACACACAAGGGGCTTTCTTAATTCATGATTCAATCCAGTGAAATGAAATCCTAGAGAGAGAGAGAGAGTTAGGGTTTGCGAGGAGAAATTGATGGAGATGTTGACCTAGGGTTTTACAGTCCGAGGAATGATGAAATCATATAAGTTTAACTTCTTTGGATATATTTTCATGGTGAATATTCTCTCACATGTCAAAATTCCGTCCCTCCTCTAATTTGATCCAAAATGGTATCAAAACTTCCCCTTTTCTCACTCTTTTTCATAATCCCTCATTTTTAGGGTTTCCGAGTTGAAAGGAAGAAGAATCGGGTGAATTACTAGGGATTCGATACGGATTCCAGATTTTTAGATATGTGATACATTTTTAAGGTGATTTAACACCTTAGGGTGAGTGGGAACTTCCTTTAAACAGTATATTGCACAAAAATTGGTTAAATCATCCATAACATTTAATTTCTTAGTATGCGACTACAAACCCGGAATTGTCTATTTGTTCTAAGTTGTTGCAAAATGATATGAAATGGATTCTTCCTCTATTTGGAAGAATTTGAGATGATAAAATCATATTAGAAATGTATATAATGCGTCCTAATGAGAATTCCCTAAGTATTCACAGAGGTTATAAGAATAAACTGAAATATAGGGAATTTGTCTATGACTGAAATTTTCTAAATAAGTAAATAGAGAAATTTGCTTATCTAGATCCCCTTGGTTATGAATGATTGTTTATCTAAATTCATAGTACATTTATGCCATATTCTATCTTGATTCGCTTAAAGTGAATAGTGTTGGTTTGATATCTCAGTAAAGAGTGTGAAAGCCCTAGTTGCGAGGAAAGTTGGATATTTGTGAATAGATATTGTGAAATCCATTTGAAGGGATATTCTTGACATGATAGACTTTATTTATACAATGTTATTATCGATGCATGATATCCCAATGAATGTCATGGAAACCCAAATTCAGATCAGTTCAAAGGTTTCGTACATATATTGATTTTATATGATTTGTTGATAGTAGTCTTTATTCAGTGAATGTTTATGTCACATGAAATCCTTACGAGAGCCATGTGATAAGTGAATGAGGTAAATGAAACCCTAATGGTAGGGTGTTCAATGAATCAAGTATTGTGATATCAATGTTCTCAGTTATTATTAATAATTCTTTCCATGATAAGAAATTAACTCTTAATAAATTATGTGATGCATAAAACTCAAGATTAGGGTTGATGCGCATGTTTTTACAATTAAATAAGATAATTCAAGATATATGAAAACCACAGATGTTTAGAATTGACTTTCAAAAGTTGTTCATCCGGAAATGTCTCGGTTATGGGTATGTGTAAATATTTTTCATCTACCCTCTCTAACCTAGACAAATGATCTGCTACAACATTTTCAATCCCCGCCTTGTCTTTGATTTTGATATCAAATTCTTGTCCGAGCAAGATCTGTTGGCTAAATGGACATCTATAAATCCCTTTGTTTTGATTATGACAAGCATTTCATTCTTATTGATCTAACGAGCTACTTGAGTGTGCAGGATTAAGGTGGATGCCAAAGCAACTAGGGAAATCCATATGCTTACATATTTATGTTTTCATGCAATGTAATCGCTTTGTAAAAACTTGTACAAGTATATAATGTACAAGTACTTAGATTGCATGTAAATCAAGCGTTAGATCTTCCCTAGCTAAACATCACATTTAGATAAGTTATCCCCTTCAAATAGGATCACATATGCACACTCATACATATAATTAGTGCCTAAATTGAAACAGGATCAATCTCGGTCGACAAACTCCTCGACCGAGACACTCTCGGTCGACAATCTTCTCGACCGAGAAAGATCCAAAGTAGCCGTTAGACACAACAGACAAGTTAGTTGGCAGTTGGAGAAAGACGTTGCAAATCACTTGTTCCAGAGTGCATGTCGGTCGACAAAAGTTCGACCGAGTAGGTGTCTCGGTCGACCATTCCTCGACCGAGATTGTCTCTGACAGCAACTGCAGAATTAATTAATTAGCCGTTGTTAAAGCAACAACTTTGTACCTAACGACTAGTTAAGCACTTAGAAACCCCTAGAAGTTGTCTAGAACGTCCTTAAGCATCCTTAGGCCATTCCTATAAATAGGACAAGCCATTGGACACTAAAACTCACTTGTTACACTTGAGAATTCTTTGAGCATACTTTGAGCAATCTGTTTGTGAGAAAAGTGAGCATTGTGAACATTGGCTACTTCCTTCTTTAGCTCAAAATTCGTGTCCTATAGGCTAGTATCTCCTACCCACTGCAATCACAAGTCCATACAGTTGGTTAGGAGATCTATACGCTTGATCTAGGCAAATCAAGCCTTGGGCTACAAAGGATAAGTTGTAATTTCCTTTTTCTTTCTTGTTCTCTGTTACCATTTGTACTTTCCTTGCTACTCCTAGGTTGGAGGCTGCTGATTGGAGAGGGTGGAGTTCTTCTTGGCGAAGAAGGTGACTTTGAGCTACTTCAGAAGGCTGGTGCAATGGGAGGTTACTTCTAGAGAGGAAGGCTACTTCAAGGGGGAGCTTGGAGTTACTTCAAGAAGGCTACCTCAAAGTTGGTGCACCTACTTCAAGTGAAGGCTGCTCAAAGGGTGTAAAGGAAAGTATTGTATTTTGTATAAATCCTTGAGAAGGTAATAAAATAAATACTTTCAAAATCCCGGATGGGTAAGCAACCGGGTAGTGGATTGACAACTTTAGTATTTGCTAAAGTTGGAACCACTCTAAACACCTGTCTCCTTCTTCTAATTTTTAATTGTGGTTGTTTGAGTTCAATAAATTGTTAAAATTAATTAAAAACTCTATTCACCCCCCCTCTAGTGTTTTTCAAGATCCACCTAATCAATCTAGGTTTTGCATCTTTTTTCTCCATCAAATATTTAATAGCGGTGTGATCAGTCCAAACTATGACTTTCGATCCAACTAAATATTGCCGAAATTTTTCAAAAGCGAAAACAACAGCAAGAAATTCTTTTTCAGTACTCATGTAATTTAGTTGAGCATCATTCAAAGTCTTAGAGGCATAAAAAATCACGGCGGGTTTATTGTCCACCCACTGTCCCAACACAACTCCTACAACAAAATCAGATGCATCACACATGAGTTCAAACGGCTTAGACCAATCCGGTGTTTGGACCACCGGTGCGGAAATCAATTTCTCCTTCAGCACGTTGAACGCATGTAAACATTTGTCATTGAAATAAAAAACGGCATCCTTTTTTAGAAGCTCGGATAGAGGTTTGGAGATTTTTGAAAAATCTTTTATGAACCGACGATAAAATCCGGTGTGGCCAAAAAAGCTTCTTACCCCTTTTACCGAATTTGGTGGGGGTAATTTAGAAATTACTTCAATTTTTATCAGATCTACCTTCAAACCTTTGTAGGACACCTTATGTCCCAGCACTATCTCTTCACTCACCATCATATGACATTTCTCCCAGTTGAGGACCAAATGTGTGTCCTCATATCTCTGTAACACCTTATCCAAATTATAAAGGCATTCATCAAAAGAAGCACCATAAACCGAAAAATCATCCATAAAGACCTCTAGACAGCGTTCTATCATATCCGAAAAATGGCGAGTATACAACGCTGAAAAGTCGCTGGTGCATTGCATAATCCAAAGGGCATGCGGCGATACGCGAAAGTTCCATTGGGACAAGTGAAAGTAGATTTCTCTTGGTCCTTAGGCTCAATCGAAATTTTATTGTACCCCGAATCCCGTCCAGAAAACAGAAATGTGATCGGCCGGCTAAACGCTCTAGAATTTGATCAATAAATGGTAGAGGAAAATGATCCTTTAGCGTAGCGACATTCAGACGTCGGTAATCTATACAAACTCGCCACCCGATTACCAAGCGGGTGGTGACAGGTTCATTTAAAATATTTTGAGTGACAGTTATTCCCCCCTTTTTAGGGACTACCTGCGTAGGACTCACCCATGTCGAGTCTAAAATTGCGTAGATGATACCTGCGGAGAGAAGCTTGATCACCTCTTTCTTCACAACCTCTAGCATGCTCGGATTTAGTCGGCATTGTGGTTGAATCACCGGCTTGGCTCCCTCCTCGAGCCAAATCTTATGCTGACACAAAGTAGGGGAAATCCCCTTGATATCTGCAACAGACCACCCAAATGCTTCACGGTGGTTCTTCAGCGCTATCAACAACCGGTCCTCCTCTTCCGCACTCAGATATGCAGAAATGATGACAGGTAACTTGTCTTCCTCAGCTAGAAAGGCGTATTTGAGGTGTGGTGGTAGTGGCTTTAACTCCAACTCCGGTGGGCTGATTAAAGATGATTGAAGCAGTGGGGGAAGTTCACCTAAATCTTCATAATACCTCGCATAGAAGCATGGAAAAATCTGAAGCATCTTGGCGCACTCCTTGAGTGATTTTCTTCTCATCCAATCATGAGTGATATTGACTAAACAAGCCTCCAGTGGTAGCTCTGGATATGCATCAAAAACTGAATTTGCTATAGCAACATCCTCCATAGAGGGAGGAATGTCCTCATCCTCATCATTCGGGAACCCTACAGCCTTGCAAAGGGATACCACTTTGGTCTTCTCCATGATGTCTACAGCCAAAGTCCTTTTGTCCACCTTGGTCATTACATGAGCCATATCTAGAAATGGATTCCCTAGACAAAGTGAGATATTGTTATCAAAATGGTTTACCATGTGGCATTGCTCCTTGGATTTAGGTGAAGTGACGTTGGAAGGCATGACCATCTCAAATCGGTCATCGGCTATACCTAAGGTCAAAACGACCTCTCCCCATCTCAAGTATCATGTCGGTTGTAGCTTGGAATGGTCGTCCGAGAAGAAACTCATTGCCTTGTTCGTCTTGCATCTCCATGATGACAAAATCTGCTGGAAAAACAAATCGATCCACTTTCACTAGCACGTCTTCACAAATCCCATATGGCTTTACCACTGAATTGTCTACCAATTGGATAGTCATGTTGCTTGGCCATGACTCTTTTAATCCCAGCTTTTTGAATGTAGAAAGGGGCATCAAATTAATGCTCGCCCCTGAGTCACATAGTGCTTCACCAAATTTGACTTTCCCGATGTAACAAGAGATGTTAAAACACCCTGGATCCTGCCTCTTTGGTGTCAATGTGCCCATGATGAAGGCACTCACCTGCTCCTTAAGAACAACAACCTCTGTATCCGGAATTTTTCTCTTCTTAGTGATGATGTCCTTCAGAAATTTCCCGTAAGATGGGATTTGCTCAATAGCTTCCAATAGAGGGATATTGACTGAAAGCTTTCTGAAATTGTCTAAAAACTTTTTGAATTGGGCATCTACCTTCCTTGCCTTAGCGTTGTTCGGATAAGGGACCGGGACAGCCTGTGCCCTTTGATGCGGTGGCACATAGGGTGTCCTTTTTTTAGGCTCCTCCTCCTCTGCAATAGGATCTTCAGTAGCATCCATGGCTGTGTCATCAACTGGTTCGGTAACCGGTATGGGCAGCTCCTCAATGGCCTCACCTTCAATTTATGCTTGGGGTTTGCTTGTTTCATCGGCCCTGGGATTTAACAATTTCTTGCCACTTCTTAGCTAGATGTCCTTTGCCTGCTCGTTTCCTCCTCGAACATTAGTATTTCCCGAGAAACTTGGATGTGCCGGCTTCTTTAAACTGGCTATCTCTGCAGCCATTTGTGCCATGGATGTCTCTATTGTCCTCATTTGAGCCCCATGGCTCTGCAGTGTCTGCCCAAATTGGTTCATGAACTCCCCTTGTTGCTTTATTTGCTGGCTGAAAATAGCCATGAGTTCTTGATTTTGCTTTATCACTTGATTGAGCAGCTCTGTGCTCTTATCCTCTGCTACTGGCTAGGGTTTAGCGTCCGGATCCTGCAAGAAGTTATTTGGATCCTTCTAGGAGAACTTCTTGTCTTTCCTCCATGAATAGTCATTATTCCTATAGCCTTGCTGTTGTCTCATGAATTTAACTTGAGCCTCATCCTCGGACTCAGTGTCCTCCTTTGCGAGCAGTTTCTTTGTGAGAAGATCCATCTTCTCATTCAGCTCCTTGATTGCCTTAGATTCACCTGCCACTCGAACCTGCTCCATGGCGCCTCTTTTGCCCCACGATTGTTTCTTAGCCATGTTCTTTAAGATTTCCCAACATCTAGTGTCCGTGTTATTCAAGAAGAATCCAAAACCGGCTGAATCGAGGTTGCTTCTATCATGCTCAGAGAGAGCAAAATAGAAGATCTTGACCTGTGTCTCCTTCTCAAGCCCGTGATGCGGGCATCGCCTGAGCATGATCTGAAACCTTTCCCAGGTCTCAGAATAAGTCTCTCATGCTTGTTGTGTGAAGTTGTGGATCTTTCCGATCATGTCATTGGTCTTCTCGGGCAGAAAGAACCTCTCGAAGAAAACCTCCACCATGTGGTCCCAAGACTCCACATATTCATCGTCCAAGTTGTGTAGCCATTCACACACATTTCCCGCTAGAGAACTCGGGAAGAGCTTCAAATAGAGCACATCTTGTGGAAATCTTTCGATTTTTATCATATCACAATTCACAACAAATTGACTTATGTGCGCGATGGGGTCTTCATTTTTTAGCCCATTGAAAGCATTAGAATTCACCAAGTTTATTAAATCCGGATCAATCTTGTATGTCGGAATATTCACCGCTTGCTTCTTGATCGGCCCCTTGGAAGCGGATGAGGAAGAAGCCTTGATCTTCTCCCATATTGTCTGTGGCTCATCCATCTCTTCTTGTTCAGATTCAGAAACTATATCCTCCAGCTGGTCTTGATTATACTTGTCCTCGTCTTCCGATCCCGACAACGGAACCTCTGGTGCTTGCTTTGTGTAGTCTTTACTACGCGTCTGCACCATGCACAGTACCTACAAATAGAAAAATTAAATTTAGTACAGTGCTTGACAATTGCAAATATTTAGAAAATAGATTATGAATTTTTGAAATTATAAAAAAAAATGTGGCCTCGAGTGGCCACTTGTAGCACTCGTAGTGCCGACAATTCGTCGTATCCCCGGCAACGGTGCCAAAAACTTGACGCAATTTTATCGTGCGCAGAAATGCAAGTGAACACGTCGAAGTAATACAGGCCTTCGTGAGGCCCGAGTCGAACTCAGGGATATGTGAAATCGTCGGAGACTCCTACTAACTACTCGCGATTAGCTAAGCCGATTAAATAGTTGAGAGTTGTTGTCAAAATTAAAAGAAAATAGAAACAAAACAAAACAAGCAATCAATTAAATGTTGGTTTAATCAATTCAAAAGGGAGACCTTTAGGATTGCAGTTTTACCGCGGGTTTTCATTGTATTAAATTCTATATAGTTACTCAATTTTATCTCTCTATCCGGGTAGTGTCCTGAAATCAGAATTGCCCACTGTCATGGTACAATTCACTACCTATGTCTAGGCCGGTTCCACCGTCGTAGTAACCTATACCCTAAACTAGGTGCATTAAAAATGACCGCTCGGTATCCACCATTAATCTTACACCACCTTGTTCAAGGGATTTGTCAATTAATGTAAATTTCATCTCTTTTCAATCATTAATTCTTCTTTCAAAGCAATTAAGGGCGTTATATTATTATTATGGTGATCAAGCATAACAATATATTGGATAAAATGAAATTATACCACGGATTTAAGAGATAAGATATAAATTACTATTATAAAATCGTCATACAATGAATTCTCGGGCTACTCCCAGTCCTGAAGACAAAGAGGATTAGCCCTGCATGTTCATCTCAGAGTACAATGTGGAGAAGAAAAGGGAAATATGAAGAAAAACATGATTGAGTGATTAAACCCCTGAACAAAGAAGATCCAATCGATCCTTGGTGTGAAATATGCATTCTCCCGCCTTTCGGTGGTGGAATTCGTCTTCTTCAGCATCCGGATCGGCTGGGGCATGCTCTCGTGCTCCGTTCTTCTCTCCTTGCTCTTCCGGGATGTGTGCAGCAACTAATGACGTCTTTTTTTCTTCTTGGGCGCCGTCATTAGGTATAATCCTGCAATTAGGTCATCAATTAACCACAGCCGTCCGATTTAGATCATTACAAAGCTAACAACTATCTGACGGTGTCGATACCATCGACACGAGTCGATGGTATCGACCCTGCGTGATAGCAGCAGTTCTCTTTTCTTTTGTCTTTATGCCTAATGTCATCTCGATACTATCGACTCGAGTCGATGGTATCAACACTCTAAGGCATCTGTTGTTGTCCTTTTCCATCACTGTAGCCTCTTGTGTCGATGGTATCGACTTTGTTTCGATAGTATCGACCTCATTTACATCCGCAACTTGATGGTATCTCGATACCATTGACATCCCTGTCGATAGTATCGACTTTCTTCTAGTCCTTGCAGCTCTGCGCCTATGGTTGTGTCGATAGTATCGACCACCGTCGATGGTATCGACCGTAGAAGATACTTGTTTTTCCTGAAATTAACACACAAAACCACATAAGTCCACACAAAATGTATATTTTTGATAATTAATACTCAAAATGCTGAAATAAAGGGAATTTGACATAAAGAAGTAGCATAGACCAAAATGAATGAATTATGCAACATTAACCATGAAAATGACTAATAAATGCATAAAACACATATCAAACAAGTCTATAAATGCGACTCAAAATCATCGCATCAAGACGCAATTAAGATTGTTCATAAATTATCCAAAACAACACCCTTCTATATCATATAATTCTCATACATATACATCACTGAGTATCCAGACATACTGTTCAACCCTCATCAAATGATATCGGTTTCACCCCATCAACCAAAGGTATCAAATTAGATCCTCTTGTGGTGTATCAGTTTATGTTCTTGAAAGTATGATGAGCAACCCTTCTTGAATGTGTGTCAGGCATCAAATCTTGAAGGGGTATCGAGAATCACTCTTGAAGGCGGTTTCAAGCATCACTGGCCCATGGTGTGACAGGCCACACATGGTGTGTCGGGCATCCATTCTTGGAGGGTTTTTAGGTTTCACATATTGTGACGGGTATCACCACCCTATGGGTGTGATGGGAAGAACTAGGGTTAGGTTTAGGTCATGACGGCCAATTGCTCAATCGTGGGCATTACAACTAGCACTCTAAAAAACCATCTCACACAAGGGGTCCTCATCGTCATGATGGACTATCAAGGTGTATCATCCTTGTTACGACCCGCGTCGAGCTTAACCTGTAAGTATGCTGCTAAGCATGTGTTTTAGCTGCTTTGCTAAGTTGTAAGCTTGTTTTTGTTAATAATGTTTATAACAGATACGATATGTGTTTAGTGTGAATCCTAGCTCTTAAAACGTGTAGGATCTTACGCTTGAAGCGTTGCCAGAGAAATCGTTCGAATCCGACCTTCGAGTCAAAAGTTGCATGTTTTTGGGCTTGTAGGGAACCGTTTGTAGTTTTTGGAAGTTCTTGGACTTTGCGTTTTGGCCCCTAGGTTTTCCTCCTTATCTATTCTTTCTCACTTATCTCGTTTCATTTTTCCAGAAACGAGAGAACGCAGAAGTGTTCTTCTTCTTCCTTCGCGTGTGAGAGAGAGAGAGAGAGGGAGTTGAGAAGGGAAGGACGTCTTGGAGCCCTGGAGTTGCTCCGTCCTGCAGCTGCGACCTTCCTTCTTCCCTCCTTCCATCTTCTTCTCCATCAAATCGATCCAGCTAGCAGCAGGAGCTGCGGTTGCAAGGAGATAGCATGAAGATTAGGGTGCAAGAGCAGCCCTAGCTCATCTTTCTTTCCCCCTCCAGCTAGTCCCTGGTGGTGTGCACCTTTTACAAGTGATTTGCAACGCAAATCGAGGGTTTTGCCCGTCGATTTGAGTGAAATCGACATCTGCAGGTCCGTTTTTATTTTCTGTCTGTGCGCGGTTCGGCCGAGTTCGTGTTTTGGTCGGCCGAGTTCCTTGTTTAGGATTTCGAACAGCGTTTTGGTCGGCCGAGTTTGGTCTTGAATCGGCCGAGTTTCTTTTGTAGGTAAAAGAGTTGTGTTTCGATCGGCCGAGTTTCACAGTGGATCGGCCGAGTTTCCTGCTGATCGGCCGAAGTTGGTCGGCCGAGTTTCAGAAACTGTGAAGTGATCGGCCGAGTTCCAGAGTGATCGGCCGAGTTTCAGAGTGTGAGTGGCAGTTCATTCAGAAATTAGTATTTAACTCATTTTAAGTGCTTAATTGCTTTAGTATCAGTTGGTATAACTTCTAAACAGTTTAGCACATACAATAGTTTATTATAGATTCAATGGAACTTGAGATACGTAATATGATTGATGAAAAAGATGGAATTTCCTGGTTTGCAGTTGCAATGCATATGCTGAATAAAGATGGTTGTTTAGCAATGAATTTGAATAAGTGGCATTGAGTCATGCTAAAAGATGACAGATGATATATATATGAGTTTTTAAGAGATGTTCAGAATGTGAAATAAGTATGAAATGTGTTTTTCCTGTTTAAGTGTTTATATGTTAATCAGTTAATAGACTTAGGTGCCCTAACACCGTAGAACCCCTTTGAGAGGTCTGCAACCAGGGGGTGAAACTCGTGTTGCAACAATAACTGTGCTTGTGTCACGGTGGCACGAGGATAGAGAGAGACAGTGTTGCAACAAGAACCGTGCTTGTGTCATGGTGGCACTGTGGAAAATAGGAGTTATTCAACATTAATCCGTGCTTGTGTCATGGTGGTAACCCAGTAAGACTCTCCGCCTGTGTGCTCAGGTTTGAGGAGGAGTCTAGAGTTCACTTTTTTGAGAGTGTAGTGAGGCCTTGTGAGCCTGAGAGTCCTGCAGCAGACCAGGGCTGGCAGTCAGACTTAGCATTTCCCAGGTGTGTCGCTAAGTCTTGTACGGTGGGATCGTAGTTCTCTACGGATCTTTATATGCAGAGTACACTGCATATGCTTAGGGCATAATAAAAATAAAAAAATATGAATCACATAGGATTGCAGTAAATTTAATATGTTAAGAGATTTGAACTTCTATGCCAATTCTCTATAATTGTTTAAGACATATGATGTTGCGTAGAAATGAGATAGTTATCTGTAAATCTGCTGTGTCATTAGAACTGCCATGTTTAATACTGCACTTATGCTTTATTTCAACTTTATATAATTGATGAGTTGTTTAGTGATAGCTTAATGAAATGCTATTCACTGCGCGAGTAGGCTCATCCCTCTACTCAAACATTTTCAGGTCAGCATCAGCAACATGAATCAGAAGGATCGTTTCATCCTAACGCCTAGTCTATAGAAGGTTTGTAGTTAGTCTAGTTAGAGGTCTCTTAGTCCTTTCCCCTCGATCCTTGGGACATGGTGTGGGTGAGAGAGAATGTGTACAAAGATGTAAATTAACGGTTATGCTTTATTTTATGTGGAACAATGTAATATGCTGTAGACTCTATTGATATTGCCTAGTCAGTTTAAATGAAAATACTTCCGCAGATTGTTTAGATTTATTTTACAGCATAAATCAGATTATCTTTTAATGCCTTCTAAATGTTTTAAAAAGTTATGAATGGTTTGGTTTGTGCGTAATCCCTCCGTCGCGCCCTAATCTCGTGATTTTGAGGTTAATGTGAGATCGGGGTGTGCCAATTTTTGGTATCAGAGCCTAGGTTGAGTACATAGTTACTCAGAGTCCAAGTCAGGGGACAATAAGAGACCAATAGGATTAAGGTTTAGGTGTCTTTCTTCTATCTGTAGTTTTCTAACATGAAATATTCTGTTATATCATTGCAGATGGCAGGAAGAGGCTTTGATCGTGATGATCAGGCCGAGAGTCATGTTGGTCCTGATCCTCTATATTTGGGTCCAGGTGGTGGTGACCACGTGGATGAAGCATCTCGTATGTATAAGATGTTCCCGGAGACCAGGGAGAAGTACAAGGCTGATAGGAGAGCTTCTACTTCTACCAGTAGTAAAGATTTGATGCGATCTTATGAGCTTGTGAAAAAGCTTGGTGGTACAAAATTTAGTGGTACTACAGATCCAACAGAGGCTGATGAGTGGTTGAGACAGATAGAGAAGGTCTTTCGCCTGATGGAGCTTTCAGAAGAGAAAAAGATTAATCATGCAGTCTATCTTTTGACAGGCGATGCAGAGTTGTGGTGGCGTGGTGTGGAGGAAAAGAGGAGAGGTACAGATCTTTCTTGGTAGGACTTCTCTGAGGAGTTTCATCTTAAATTCTATCCACCCACTTTTATTAATGAGAAAATCAGGCAGTTACAGAACATTAAGCAGGGGAACATGTCAGTTACTGAGTATGAAGCGCTTTTCACCCGGTTAGCGAACTTCTGCCCACAACTTGTTCCCGACAACATAGAAAGATGCAGAAGGTTTCAAGAAGGGCTAAGGCCAGAGATTCGGCATACAGTTTCTGCTACTAGTAGAAGGAATAGAGAGAACTTTGGTGAGTTTGTTGAGGCTGCTAGACAGGTTGAGGAATCTGTGAATGCTGACAAGGTGCCTGAGTCTAAGAAGAGATCTGCAGATTTCAGTAGAGGACAGTCCAGTAGCAGATACAGAGGTGGAGGTAGAGGTTTCTTTTCTAAACTTGGGCGTGGCTTTAGCTGTTTCAACAGACAGAGATCTGAGGATGTTACTTCTTCTAGAGGCAGAGGGCGATACAACCCAGAGAGAAGGGGTAGTGCCTCTAGTGGACAGTCTTCTGGATCGTCAATGTCAGTGACAGGTCCCCAGGGACAAGGGATACCGCCATGTGACAAATGTGGAAAACCACATACTGGTCAGTGTTGGGGTCCAAGTTGTTATGTCTGTGGACAAATAGGACACCTAAAAAGGGAATGTCCTCAGCTTCAACAAGCAGCATCGCAAGCTTTCCAGCCTCAGTACCATGATGTTCTGAGTTCTTCTGTGGCTTCTGGTTCTAGAGGTGGTGGAGTGCCTAGTGGCAGGAGTGGTCAGAGAGGACAGTGTGGCAGAGGGAGAGCTTTAGCACGTTTCTTCTCTTTGACACCTCAGGAAGGTATAATTTCTTCACAAGTTGTTACAGGAGAGATGCTTTTGTTTAATAGTATACCAGTTTTAGTTTTGATAGATCTGGGTGCTACTCACTCTTTCATACGACATTCTTTAGTTGGTAAACTTAATCTGTTAACTCAAGAGTTGGTAGATGAGTTAGTGTTGAGGGTTCCACTAGGTGGACCAACAGTTTTGACTAAGTTTTGTCCCGGATGCTTGTTATCTTTTAGAGGTTATACCTTTGCTGCTAATCTCATACCCTTGGATGTAATACTTTTCAAGTCATCCTGGGTATGGATTGTCTTGAGACATATCGAGTACAACTCGATTGTTGGAAGAAGGAAGCTACCTTTCAACAAGGTGAATTTTCTTGTGTCTTCACTGGAGACAGGAAAGTTCTGCCTACGTGCATAGTATTAGCTGTTGTAGCTGATAAGATGTTACAGAAAGGATGTGAAGCGTTCCTTGCTCATGTGGTTGACACCAGAGCAGAGAAGAGCACCGCCAGTGTTTATGATATGCCTGTGGTTCGTGAGTTTTCTGATGTTTTTCCAGAAGAGTTACCAGGCTTACCTCCTGTCAGAGACATTGATTTTGAGATTCAGGTATATCCAGGTAGTCATCCAGTAGCACTGCCAGCCTATAGAATGGCACCTGCAGAGTTGAAGGAACACAAGGTGCAGCTGCAGGAGTTGCTGGATAAGGGTTTCATTAGACCCAGTTCTTCACCATGGGGTGCTCCAGTCCTGTTTGTTAAGAAAAAGGATGGTACCATGCGTCTCTATATAGATTACAGGCAATTGAACAAGATCACTATTAAGAACAAGTATCCATTGCCAAGAATAGATGATCTATTTGATCAGTTGTGTGGAGCGACGATCTTCTCTAAAATAGATTTGAGATCTGGATATCATCAGCTTAGAATAAAGGCTTCTGATATTCCCAAAACAGCTTTCAGAACCAGGTATGGGCATTATGAGTTTTTGGTCATGTCGTTTGGGCTAACCAATGCCCCAGCAGCCTTTATGGATATGATGAATCGGATTTTCAAACCGTTCCTAGATCAGTTTATTGTAGTCTTTATAGATGATATACTGATCTACTCTAGAGATGATGTACAGCATGAACAACACCTGAGAGTAGTGTTGCAGTTGTTGATACAACATCATCTGTATGCTAAGTTTAGCAAGTGCGAGTTCTGGTTGGCTGAGGTAGCATTTCTTGGACATGTTATCTCGAGAGATGGAGTTAGTGTTGATCCTAAGAAAGTTGATTTTGTGCTTCAGTGGGAACGGCCTAAGACTCCTACTGAGATTAGAAGTTTCTT
Source organism: Alisma plantago-aquatica (assembly GCA_963693085.1). NCBI lineage: Eukaryota > Viridiplantae > Streptophyta > Magnoliopsida > Alismatales > Alismataceae > Alisma > Alisma plantago-aquatica. The sequence goes on from OY856413.1 coordinate 202,576,346, forward strand.
GGGATTAGCAGGCTATTACAGAAGGTTTATACAGAACTTCAGTGTGCTAGCATCACCCTTGACACGCTTGATGAGGAAGGATGCACCGTTTGTTTGGTCTGATAACTGTGAGAAAAGTTTTCAGATCTTGAAGAGGAAGTTGACTTCAGCACCAGTGTTGGTTTTGCAAGAAGCAGAAAAGGGTTATACAGTGTTCTGCGATGCTTCCAGGAGAGGCTTGGGCTGTGTACTGATGCAAGAAGGCAAAGTTGTGGCTTACGCATCTAGACAGCTTAAGAAGAATGAAGAAAATTACCCTACGCATGATCTGGAATTGGCTGCTATAGTTCATGCTCTTAAGACATGGCGTCACTACCTGTATGGTGAGACATGTCAGGTGTTTACAGACCATAGGAGCCTGAAGTATATCTTCACTCAAAAAGATTTGAATCTGAGACAGCACAGATGGCTTGAGCTGATCAAGGATTATGATGTGACAATCGATTACCATCCTCGTAAAGCAAATGTTGTAGCAGATGCCTTGAGTAGAAAATCAAGTTCAACTGCAGATGCATTTTCTATGGCATGTTTCAAGAGAGACTTGCTTGTAGATATGCGAAAGTTGAACTTAGACTTGAATGTGACTGGACAGAGTGGGTTGATTGCTCAGATGCAGGTCAAACCTACTTTCTATGATCAGATTAAGGAGTTGCAACAGTGTGATGACGAGTTGTGGCAGGTTATGCAGGATATGTCAGAAGGTAAAAGGTCAGAATTTAGGTTTTCTGACGATGGTGTGTTGTATCTTCATGACAGGCTGTGTGTACCTGGGAACAGTGAGCTGAAAGAGCAGATTCTTGAAGAAGCGCATGCTTCTATGTATGCTATGCATCCAGGTAACACAAAAATGTACAGGAATCTCAGAGAGCTGTACTGGTGGTCTGGTATGAAAATAGACGTGGCTGAGTACGTGGCTAAATGTGGAGTGTGTCAACAGGTTAAAGCTGAGCATCAGAAACCTGTTGGTACCTTACAGTCGCTTCCTATACCTGAATGGAAATGGGAACACATCACGATGGATTTTGTGGTAGGATTACCCAGGGCGTCAAGAGGTTCAGACTCGATATGGGTGATTGTGGATAGACTAACTAAGTCTGCTCACTTTCTTCCTGTCAAGTCGACCTTTGATGTTCCAAAGTTGGCCAAGGTTTATGTGGACGAGGTAATCAGATTACATGGGATTCCAGTTTCCATTATTTCTGACAGAGATCCAAAGTTTACATCTAGATTTTGGAATCAGTTACATCGTGCGTTGGGCACAAGGCTGAAGTTCAATACAGCATTGCACCCGCAGACAGATGGTCAATCTGAGAGGACCGTTCAGACCCTTGCAGACATGCTGAGAGCATGCGTTCTGTAGTTCAGAGGTAACTGGGAAGAACACTTAAGCCTGATGGAGTTTGCATATAACAACAGCTACCATTCTATTCTTGGAATGGCCCCATATGAAGCTCTATATGGCAGGAAGTGTAGATCACCAGTTTGTTGGTATGAGGTTGGTGAGAAGGAAATTCTTGGACCTGAGATAGTTCATATAACTACAGAGAAGATATTTGTGATCAGGGAGCAGTTGAAAGCTTCACAGGACAGACAGAAACGTTATGCAGAGAGACGACGTCGACCTCTTGAGTTTGAGGTGGGTGATGAGGTGTATCTGAAAGTTTCACCATGGAAGGGAGTTCTAAGGTTTGGAAAGAAAGGCAAGTTGACCCCTAGGTTTATGGGCCCATATCCTATTGTTGAGAGGATTGGACCTGTAGCCTACAGGTTAGATTTGCCGTCTGAGTTGGCAAATCTTCATGATGTGTTTCATGTGTCTATGCTGAAGAAGTGTCACCCCGGTACAGAGAAAATATTAGATCCAGATCTGGCACAGCTTAAGATAGATGTGTCCTAGGTGTAAGGACCAATGCAGATAGTTGATCACCGAATCAAAAAGCTTAAGAACCGCGAGATACCTTTAGTGAAGGTTTTGTGAAGGAATCATAACCTTGAAGAAGCTATGTGGGAGCTTGAGTCTGAGATGCATAACAAGTTTCCTTTTCTCTTTTAGGAATTTCGGGACAAAATTCTTATAAGGGAGGGAGATTGTTACGACCCGCGTCGAGCTTAACCTGTAAGTATGCTGCTAAGCATGTGCTTTAGCTGCTTTGCTAAGCTGTAAGCTGGTTTTTGTTAATAATGTTTATAACAGATACGATATGTGTTTAGTGTGAATCCTAGCTCTTAAAACGTGTAGGATCTTACGCTTGAAGCGTTTCCAGAGAAATCATTCGAATCCAACCTTCGAGTCAAAAGTTGCATGTTTTTGGGCTTGTAGGGACCCGTTTGTAGTTTTTGGAAGTTCTTGGACTTTGCATTTTGGCCCCTAGGTTTTCCTCCTTATCTATTCTTTCTCACTTATCTCGTTTCATTTTTCCAGAAATGAGAGAACGCAGAAGCGTTCTTCTTCTTCCTTCGTGTGAGAGAGAGAGAGAGAGAGAGAGAGAGAGAGAGAGCGGGAGCTGAGAAGGGAAGAACGTCTTGGAGCCCTGGAGTTGCTCCATCCTGCAGCTGCGGCCTTACTTCTTCCCTCCTTCCATCTTCTTCTCCATTAAATCGATCCAGCTAGCAGCAGGAGCTGCGGTTGCAAGGAGATAGCATGAAGATTAGGGTGCCAGAGCAGCCCTAGCTCGTTTTTCTTTCCCCCTCCAGCTAGTCCCTGGTGGTGTGCACCTTTTGCAAGTGATTTGCAACGCAAATCGAGGGTTTTGCCCGTCGATTCGAGTGAAATCGACATCTGCAGGTCCATTTTTATTTTCTGTCTGTGTGCGGTTCGGCCGAGTTCGTGTTTTGGTCGGCCGAGTTCCTTGTTTAGGATTTTGAACAGCATTTTGGTCGGCCAAGTTTGGTCTTGAATCGACCGCGTTTCTTTTGTAGGTGAACGAGCTGTGTTTCGATCGGCCGAGTTTCCCAGTGGATCGGCTGAGTTTCCTGCTGATCGGCTGAAGTTGGTCGGCCGAGTTTCAGAAACTGTGAAGTGATCGGCCGAGTTCCAGAGTGATCGGCCGAGTTTCAGAGTGTGAGTGGCAGTTCATTCAGAAATCAATATTTAACTCATTTTAAGTGCGTAATTGCTTTAGTATCAGTTGGTATAACTTCTAAACAGTTTAGCACATACAATAGTTTATTATAGATTCAATGGAACTTGAGATACGTAATATGATTGATGAAAAAGATGGAATTTCCTGTTTTGCAGTTGCAATGCATATGATGAATAAAGATGGTTGTTTAGCAATGAATTTGAATAAGTGGCATTGAGTCATGCTAAAAGATGACAGATGATATATATATGAGTTTTTAAGAGATGTTCAGAATGTGAAATAAGTATGAAATGTGTTTTTCCTGTTTAAGTGTTTATATGTTAATCAGTTCATAGACTTAGGTGCCCTAACACCGTAGAACCCCTTTGAGAGGTCTGCAACCAGGGGGTGAAACTCGTGTTGCAACAATAACTGTGCTTGTGTCATGGTGGCACGAGGATAGAGAGAGACAGTGTTGCAACAAGAACCGTGCTTGTGTCATGGTGGCACTGTGGAAAATAGGGGTTATTCAACATTAATCCGTGTTTGTGTCACAGTGGTAACCCGGTAAGACTCTCCTCCTGTGTGCTCAGGTTTGAGGAGGAGTCTAGAGTTCACTCTTTTGAGAGTATAGTGAGGCCTTGTGAGCCTGAGGCCTTCTGAGCCTGAGAGTCCTGCAGCAGACCAGGGCTGGCAGTCAGACTTAGCAGTTCCCGGGTGTGTCGCTAAGTCTTATACGGTGGGATCATAGTTCGCTACAGATCTTTATATGCAGAGTACACTGCATATGATTAGGGCATAATAAAAAAAATATATGAATCACATAGGATCGCGGTAAATTTAATATGTTAAGAGATTTGAACTACTATGCCAATTCTCTACAATTGTTTAATTGTTTAAGACATCTGATGTTGCGTAGAAATGATATAGTTATCTGTAAATCTGTTGTGTCATTAGAACTGCCCTGTTTAATACTGCACTTATGCTTTATTTCAACTTTATATAATTGATGAGTTATTTAGTGATAGCTAAATGAAATTCTATTCACTGAACGAGTAGGCTCATCCCTCTACTCAAACATTTTCAGGTCAGCATCAGCAACAGGAATCAGAAGGATCGTTTCATCCTAACGCCTAGTCTATAGAAGGTTTGTAGTTAGTCTAGTTAGAGGTCTCTTAGTCCTTTCCCCTCGATCCTTGGGACATGGTGTGGGTGAGAGAGAATGTGTACAAAGATGTAAATTAACGGTTATGCTTTATTTTATGTGGAACAATGTAATATGCTGTAGACTCTGTTGATATTGCCTAGTCAGTTTAAATGAAAATACTTCCACAGATTGTTTAGATTTATTTTACAGCATAAATCAGATTATCTTTTAATGCCTTCTAAATGTTTTAAAAAGTTATGAATTGTTTGGTTTGTGCGTAATCCTAGTCCCATCTAGGGCATGACAAGTAACAATCATCAAGCCTATTGGTCTAGCAACACATAGATTTAGTACCTCTAGAGCATGATGGGTTCACTCCTCCTCAAGGCATGTTAGCCTACCATTCATAACAATTTGGGAACCTTCTAGGGCATGACGTTTTAGCATTCTTCCAATCCTATTAGCCTAAGCACTCTCAAGTCATGACGACTTGTGACATGTTGTGTCAGTTTAAGCATCATGAGTCATGAAGACTATTCACCACCTAAATGTCGACTTAGTCATCTTCAACCTTAGGAAACTTGGTCACTAGTGCATCCACTCAACAAATCAAGAAAAGGCAAGGCATAGGCATCATCTTAAATGAAGTTCCTTTATCCAAAATAGTCCTCAAACAATCACTAGTTACTTAACATATTAGAGGTACACCATCTAGAGATGAAGAGAAACTTAAGAATACAAAGAGTGATCATAACAAAGCAGGTTAAGAGTTATATAATCCACCTCAAGAAGGTCTTCATCAAGAGTCCAAGATTCCATGATCAAAGATCCAAAGCACCCATTCATTATATTGAATATGATCCATCAAGAGTCCCAACTCATTTTTAACATCACCTCAAGAAAGAAGAAGATGTCATGGTTATGATAGCTCAAGAAGAAAGGAAATAAGGAGAGAGAACCACATCCTAGCCAACCTTCATCCAAGGAAGGATCCATGGTTGAGAGAGGAGGAAGAAGGTGAAGAAGAGAGATCAAAGAAATGGCCATCAAAGAAACATAACTCACTAAGATGGAAGTTGAACAAGAAATCACCATGAGCAAGGAACTCGACCTCCCAAGCTCCATGGGGATTCATCTAGCTCCTTAAGCTTCTAAGATCATCCACCAAGAGGAGATGGATAAGAGTGGATGAAAGGATTTACTTGTGTGAACGAGGAGGGGGTTATATACCTGAGGGAAGAAATAGAGATCAAAGAAGAGGTGTCATCACCTTAGGAGCTTAGGTGACACTTGTCCACGACAAAAGAGGTACATGCAACAACATGCAAGGCATGGTGATAAAATCTAGGATGGATCTCATTCTCTTGGTATTCTACCAACGACATGGCTGATATGACAAAGCTATACACCTTCACAAACTGAGATGGAAAAGCTCAACATACTCACAAACCGATAGAGCATACTCCATACATACACAAATTGATAGGCACAACCCCACACTCCCACAAATTGATAGAAAAAAACCCTACTGAGAGACCCATAACCTTGCTTAAAGTTTTGAACATACTTAATCATCCAAATTTAATGCTTAGAGCCTTAATCTAACCTTGTGATATTCTTTTTAATCATAATACAAGCTTAATTTTCAAGTTTGGTCCAATTTGGGCATTATTTGTGCAAGTTATCCAATTTTATGCCATTTTAGACTTTTACGCAAATTTACCCAATTGGGAGGTTTTTCTTGCAATTTGTCAATTGAATTATGTTCTTTGTATATTCTCTCATCATTCTTGAGCTTTTTGAGCCTTGGGTCACTTAGTTGAACCTTGGTTTGGAGGTGTTTTTCTATAAGGGTATTTTAGGATTTACCCCTTTATGGATGAGCTACCTTTAGGAGCTATCAAGCAATGACTTATTTTCTTTTCTTGCAAAATCAAGAAACTAGAGCTAATTAGGTCTCCATGTATGGTGGGTCAGCTTCTTGTGTGTCTTCTTGTATATCCTTAATAGTTTAAGGTCATGGATACTTGGAGAGCTTTTAGACACCTCATGCTTCTTCTCTCCCTTATCCTAGAGCTTTATATATATACTTTTAAGTTCTCAAATGAAAGTTTTGCCCTCTACCACTTCCCTCCTACTAATAAGCTCATTCCCTCTCTATGTATCTATGGAGTACATGTCCAAGGTAGAAGAAGAAGGCAATTTTCTTGGTGGAAGCTTCTAGGGTTTCCTTTTGCTCTCTTTTAGGGTTTCTAAAGCTTCCTTCTAGTGATCTTGACCTAAATGAGTAAGAATATCCTTCTTTCCTCTATTTCTTTTTATTTTCTTCTTCCTACTACCTTCCTCAAGGTCTTAACATTGATTTTCAACGGTATAAGTTGCTCTAAAGGTCTAAAACCCTACCTTTCTTTCTCCTTATGTTTATGCTTTGCTTCTTTGATGGAGAAATGTGCTAGATGGACGAGTTCAGAGCTTATGATTGGATTTTCTACCCTACCTATTAGAGTTTTGTTCTGTTTGGTATTATATCTTCTCATTAGATGCAAGTTTTATAACTTTCTCCACATTTATTGCATACCATAATCTTGCTAGCTCATGTTCTTACTTAAAAATGATGTTCCATGCACTAAAAAGCTATGCTTGACTTGGATTTTGATTTTTATGATGTTCCCTATTCTGATTTCATTTCTAGATGAAAATGTAATAATGTGTAAGTTCTTCCTAAGGTATAATATTATTTGGATCAAGTTGTTTTGACAACCGATGGTGCTAAACACTTATCAACCAATGGTCAACTTTAGGGTTTAAAGATGATTTCTTGTATAAATGCATGACCACCTGGTGGTACCATTGCTACAACCGATGGTGTTGTCTTCATGACAATTGATGTTTTTGACCAAGGGTTTCCAACTAACGTTCACCCCTTAGGTCAGGTTTTGGCCTAATTAGAAGTTTAAATATCAACAACTAAGTACCCGAATGATGTTATCAATCAATTGTGACGTTACCTTGATATCTGATGATGATTAATGAATATAGAGTTGATCTAACAACCTATGGTAACTTAATGGTCATTACTGATGGTGGATTAGGTTTCCACAACCTATGGTGAGTTAATCATGTATTTGTATCATCAATTAATCCTTAAACCAATGATTTCTTGGGTCACTTGATGCAATGGTCGAACCTATACTCCAATTGATGGTTTTAACATATGAACTTGACCCAATGATTAAGACCTAATGATTTGTTTTCATCCAATAAATTGGAATGACGTCTAATGTAATATGTTGGTCCTAATAAAGTGATTTATATGGTTTCCATTTATGAGATCAAATTAAGAAGCTCATTTATTGACATCGTGTTTTAAATAAACAATCGCTTATGGGATTTACTGTACTCTCAATGGAACTTTTTATGTTGTTCATCAAGGGATGTCTAGGGTTAGATGGTTACTTTTCTAGATCACAACTCAATAATTTCACAGATCGTTTATTCAAGGTGTTTACTTATGTAAACAACCAATAGTCATACCTTCTCAACAATCCAATGTTTTGGGATGATGCTTATGGTAAGTTTGTACTTTTTGATTGATGTTGAAACATAATGGAGGTTTACCTTAATAAGGTAGTCTTACCTTTTTACTCATATGAATAGAAGGGATAATGACTGCATTGTGTTGATATTTAACCGTAATGAGGTATAGCTTGTTATACATAGTCTTAGTATAACCAAATGTGGGTAAGTGGTTAGGAATAGTCCTTGAATGGAAAATACAATCATGGAATACTCTCCTTTGTGGTTGAACCCTGGTATGTTATAAACTGATTGTCACATCTTGAGTTATGTGTGGATCGATATGTGAAAATGGTATAGAATGTGATGGTGATGCTTCACCTTATGCATCCATGATCCAATGGGGATTTCATGAGTTAGGGTTTGGGTATGAGTGTTGATTAGTAATATTAATATAATTTATCTTGTTGAACCTAACTCTAATGAAAATAGATAAATATGAGTATTCATGTTTAACCTTCTTATATGAGAGAATAATGGTTGAATAATCTCCTTAATATGATCATAACATTAATGTGTTAATTGGTGGTTATCATAGCCACATGGTTGATACTTTCTTATGCTAAACTTGTGCATTATGAATATGACTAGGGTTAATCATATCTAGATTCCTTGCATGTTGGTGTAATAAAAGAATGTTCTTAATGTTAATATAAGCTTGCTATGTTTGTTTATGAATATCTTCCAACCCATTAATGCAATATTGTGTTGTCCAGTGTATTATATGTAAGTGATGTTGTTGAGCCTTGTTATAAGGCATGGAAAGATAATGATGATCTTGCAGGGAATAGTATGATGGTCTTAATGACCTTTGGGCATGGTTGAGCCCTGAATGAGGTGTAATCCTCTTGTGTTGATAATGATTGATACCCTATGATATTGTGAAAAGGATTTATATCTTGTGATAGTATGGTGACTAGTGTAGCCTCATGAATGTCAAGTGAATAGTATCATGTGATGATGAGATGAGAAATTTTGTTTCACATGTTTTATATCTTTTGAAGTTATGATACTTATATGCTTACTAGAAATGAATTAGGATTTGTATGTCCACTTGTTTGATGCAGCCTTAATTCACCCAATTGGCATAACTAATCAAGTGAAACTCTAAACATGTAGTGCCCTAAGCCATAGATCCATCTGAGTGTCAGAACTTTCCAGATGATGAAATGAGTATTCCTAAAGGAAACTCTGAGTGCATACTGTTAAGTAAGTGGGGTGCTTGAGATCCTAAAATCAAGTATTTAGGGAGGATGACTGTGGTCATACCTAGCCCTCAATTTGAGAATGGTTGTGGTCGTGTCTTGGTGATTATGTCTTGGTGATTATATATGTGATAAGATTGGAGGACAACTGTGGTTGTACCTTGGATGGTAGGGTATGTCTACCCACCGTGTTTCACTAGTTCCATGACTTGTACCAAGGAAGGAGTAGGCTGTTAGTAGCTTGACCTTATGTGTTGTTGTGGCGGACCCGTACTGACCGCGGGTGGAGAAGATCTTAGGAGTCTGGCTCTTCTTAGATCTTGTATGGCACTGATTGCAATGAAGAGGTGGTTAGTTGAAACTTGACTGGTATCCTCAAATTCCTCAGGGGTTAATTAAAGTTGTAATACATCCGTATAGAATATCTGTTTTGGGTTATTTACAATGCTTCACATTGAATGATGACTCTTGTTTGTTCTCTTTATATAAAGATGATGCTTGGTACAATTAACAAATAGTAGATATGCTTAAGGTTGTAGATGTGTACATACAGTAGCCATGATTATGTTGATAGCTATATTGCTATTGGTGGTTATAATTATGATGCTAGATATCTCATGTTGGTAGTTATGTTTGCATTCTAGCTAGCTATGCCTCTATAATTAGAAATGCCTATACTACTAATCATGCTTATGCAGATAGTCATGCTTATGTCGTTTGCTCAACTTATAATGTAGATCAGCCCAAACTATTAGACATGCTAATTTTGTTAGATATGCTTATGTGGCAAGACTTATTCACAATGATGGATATTCTATTTTACTAGACTTGCTCATGATTCTAGATATGCATATGCTACTAAATTGCTTTTATCGTCAACAAGATAAAGAATGATATTTTGGATAATGAAGATAATTATTATCTTCTCCATTATGTATTTTGTGAATCATCTATGATGTTGATCCTATTTTTTATATCTAATTAAACTTCTTAAATTGTTTAACTACATAAAATGTTGTAATAAATAAACATTGTTGGAGGTTATATCTCTTGCGGGGACATGGGTCTCACCCTTGTGGTTTGTCACATCTTTCTAGGTAATCGGCTGTGACGACAACAGACCGTGGAAATAAAGAGGAACTACAATAATGAATCTTTGAGAAAGTTGATTAGATGTCTAGTATGTCCTAGAGTCATCCCTGTACTCTTAGGTCTGGGCATGAAATGTTTTTATATGGTGTTTCAATCAAATCAAACATTTGTTGGCATGTAAATGCTTGTTTGTGTGGCATATACGAATATGTCTCCTATGTATATATGTTATGGCTAAGGAGATAGAACAATTTGTATCAAATTCTTGGCATAGTATGGATACAAAGAAAGATGTTGGGCTCTTATGAGAATGTTTTTGAGCAGGTTTTGATGTTGAAATCAGTTTAAATTTACCCATATTTTTGGGTATACGATTAATTAGTGATCGATTGTGTGGTATATTTTGAGTAATCACGTTTAGTGTAATGGGTTATCACACATAAATACTTCACAAACTGATAGGGAACAACCCTACACACCCACAAACTGATAGGCACCCTCTCCAAGGTCTTCAAACCTGAGATAGCCCATCTAAGTGCAAGGCACATCTCATACATGTGTTCCCTATATCACCAAACATGTCACCACACAACCAAGATCCAAACAAGGTGCCCCCTCTTCATATCTCATCTATATGATGCCAAGAGAGGTAAGGAACACTCTACATATGGTAAATTTCATATTAACCCTTCAGTTTAGGTAATTTGCAATTTACACCGAAATTGGCACATAAAGCACAAGCATCATCCAAACATGTTCAAGTTGATACTTGAACTATCCACAACGTTCCCCTCAGCATCATTCTATCTCTTATGACGATAAAGAACTAAGGGAACACTTATCATGTGACATATTGCAAGATAACCCTTCATCTTGGGTAAATTGCACTTTGGTTCAAAACAAGCAAACACTGCTTAAACAACATTCAAGCAGAACCAAACATGAAACATAAACATGTCACATGATTACAACACACGTCAAAGGATTATATTAAAGTTCTAAGCAACTTACTTAAGCAAAACAAATATGATTATCGCAAAATGTGGGTTGGGGTCCTTACATAAATGGTATGCCTCAATCTACCAAAGGCTTAATAAAAATAATTTCTCAGACATTTAGTGAACTTTTTAGGGTTTCTTTGGAAACTCAATCAAATGATAATTACTACCCCATTTATCTTGCTAATTATATGTGCACTTCTCATTTGTAATTGGTTGTAATATCTACCTTAACTACTTTAATTACATAATCTTCTTGTAAGCAATAGACGTTATTAGAGGTTATATCATATCACTGGGACATGGGTCTCAAATCGAGGGTTTCCACACCTTTTTAGGTGATCAATAGAGCAGTCACACCCATGGTGTCAAAGATGCATGTTTTGGAAATTTGTAGTGATCAAGAGGTTGGTGTGGTTGGTATAGAGTTGTAGAGTGTCTCTATACTCTTAGGTTCAGGAAATGGTATTTGTATATCGTGTATATTGACTCAAGTTTTTGGTTGTATATCATGAACAGTGCAAATGTTTTAATTATTTGGATGATACCTTTTGTATACATGTTGTGGATGAGGCCATTGATCTCATGCACAGTTACTTGGTATGCATTTATATGTGTGAATTTGTACTTCTGTGTAAATCTTTCTTGGGCATATTTGGAAATTTTATTCAGTACTATTATGTACCATTTTGGTAACATGGTAAATTAGTGTTGAGATGTTATTTTGGTTTTGAGTAATCTTGTTTAGCATGGTGGGTTGCCACACTTTTCGGTATCAGATCTTAGGTTTGTATAATCTACAAGGACACATGACATAGGATGTTGTGATTGTTCTTGCATATCCAACATATCTAACTATGGTTTATGGTTATATCGATATGTCTAGAGAACATGAAGAACATGTTGAGAGTAGTTTCACACCTAGAGGTGATGGTAGGATACATGTATAACAAGGAAGAGTACTAGAGATAGGGCCAGAACAACCTATCCCACACCCCTTCAACCCCACAACTATAGTCGATCTAGATTTTTAGTTTGTCTTTGGACAACTAAGGGTGACGATCATGCATCTAGCAGAAAGGACACCTACAACTCAACCAAGGGCACCTGTCCCAAATGCTACATCTTAAGGACTAGGAAGACCTTTGAGAGGTTGAATCTTATGACCGTATCTGAGCTTAATTAGTAAACTAGGGTTTACCTGGATGATTATATGCTTAATTGGATTGATCATTTCTTAAATCTAATTAATGATTATAATTCAATTATGATGTTTTAAACCTAATAAGAATGTTAAGTGTTCTATTTTTTTAGAAATAGGGTTTGAGAAATATAAACCCTAGTTGGATGAAATAAGGGTTTTGATGGTACATGAGTATGGAATTTGATCAAGATAGTATTACGGTAAATAATTTATCATATTTTCTATGTATTTGGATTTAATTCAAATTTGGATATAATATGTATAACTCAATCATGCATTTCAGTGAAAAAATTCAGAATTTTTGGATGTTCTTTGAAAGTCATTCTCGGTCGAGATATACTTCAACTGACCATGTTTACAGAATGTTCTTTAGTAGTATTTGGTTTGATTTTTATTTATTTATTGGTAACTCCAAATGATTTGAAATTTTAACTAAAAATATGAAATTCAATCATAAACAAAATGTAAAATTTTCACAATTTTTAGACGCATTGAGACCTTATCAGTAGACGAATTACAGTAGCTGACATTTATGTAGAATTCTGGATAATAGTGCACTATTTGATTTTTATTTATATTTTTGAAGCTTAGAATAATCGAAAATTTTAACTGAAGCTTTGTAGCTGAATTATACATAACATGCTAAATTCTCATAATTTTTGGAGGTGTTTTGATCTCTGAAAAACACGAATTTAGAGAAACCTTTTCATGGCAGAAAAAATATTGCTGAGATAAGAAAAAGTATAGTGAGGGGTCAAAGTGCAATTGACCCAAGAAGCTCAATTGCTCTATATGGTCAACCTAACACACAAGGAGCTTTATTAATTCATGATTCAATCCAGTGAAATGAAATCCTAGAGAGAGAGAGAGTTAGGGTTTGTGAGGAGAAATTGATGGAGATGCTGACCTAGGGTTTTACAGTCTGAGGAATGATGAAATCATGTAAGTTTAACTTCTTTGGATATATTTTCATGGTGAATATTCTCTCACATGTAAAAATTCCGTCCCTCCTCTAATTTGATCCAAAATGGTATCAAAACTTCCCCTTTTCTCACTCTTTCTTCATAATCCCTCATTTTTAGGGTTTCCGAGTTGAAAGGAAGAAGAATCAGGTGAATTACTAGGGATTCGATACGGATTCCAGATTTTTAGATATGCAATACATTTTTAAGGTGTTTTAACACCTTAGGGTGAGTGGGAACTTCCTTTAAACAGTATATTGCACAAAAATTGGTTAAATCATCCATAACATTTAATTTCTTAGTATGCGACTACAAACCCGGAATTGTCTATTTGTTCTAAGTTGTTGCAAAATGATATGAAATGGATTATTCCTCTATTTGGAAGAATTTGAGATGATAAAATCATATTAGAAATGTATACAATACATCCTAATGAGAATTCCCTACGTATTCGCAGAGGTTATAAGAATAAATTGAAATATAGGGAATTTGTCTATGACTGAAGTTTTCTATATAAGTAAATAGAGAAATTTGCTTATCTAGATCCCCTTGGTTATGAATGATTGTGTATCTAAATTCATAGTACATTTATGCCAGATTCTATCTTGATTCGCTTAAAGTGAATAGTGTTGGTTTGATATCTCAGTAAAGAGTGTGAAAGCCCTAGTTGCGAGGAAAGTTGGATATTTGTGAATAGATATTGTGAAATCCATTTGAAGGGATTTTCTTGACATGATAGACTTTATTTATACAATGTTATTATCGATGCATGATATCCCAGTGAATGTCATGGAAACCCAAATTCATATCAGTTCAAAGGTTTCGTACATATATTGATTTTATATGATTTGTTGATAGTAGTCTTTATTCAGTGAATGTTTATGTCACATGAAATCCTTATGAGACCCATGTGATAAGTGAATGAGGTAAATGAAACCCTAATGGTAGGGTGTTCAATGAATCAAGTATTGTGATATCAATGTTCTCAGTTATTATTAATAATTCTTTCCATGATAAGAAATTAACTCTTAATAAATTATGTGATGCATAAAACTCAAGATTAGGGTTGATGCGCATGTTTTTACAATTAAATCTTGTTGTGTCAAGTAAATTGACTTTTAATTGATTTATGTGATGCATAACTTAGAATTTGGGTTGATGTGCTCAATTTTTGAGGAATTATAAATAATTTACAAGTTCTACTGATGATTTCTAATATATCGAGTAATTAACTCTTGTAAGTGTGTTATGATGATCAATTGTATAATTCTAGCGTATATGAGCCACGTTGATATGAGTTTAGTTTATTTAAGAAATTTCAATCTTTCTACATGCATGGTATATGGATTACTCAGTAAATTACAATGGTTTAGAGTATACTACTCTATCTAGTCTAGAATGATATTCATAAGGTTATTTGAACTACAACTAAATAGGCGAGATGCCATAGAAATACCAGAGTCGAGTATAAGTAAGAAAAAGGTTCAACATAGTAAGAGTTTTCTAGGAAACAATGAAGTTATAGATTTAAGGGCCCTGACACCATAGAACCCCTATGTGAGGTTTGCGCCTTAGGGATGAAATGACCTAACTCTGTCAGCGTCCAATATATGAAGGTCGGAACATGCTATCAGGTGGCGTGGGGGATGAAGCCTAGTGCAAGTCTCCTTAAATTATAGTTCACAGTGTCCAACATCAACCATAAGTCCTGGTGGCACTAGAGTATAGAAAAGTGTGTCCAACATCAACCAGAAGTCATGGAGCCACTAGAGTATAGAAAAAGCCAACAGGTGGCTTGACTCTTCTCCTATGTGCTCATGTTAGAGGAGGAGTCCAGTTTAGGCCAGAGAGTCATTTCCCTATTGTAGACTAGGAGAGTAGTCAGAATTAGCATTTCCCGTGTGTGTCCGCTAAGTCTTGTACGGTGTGATCGTAGTGCACTACGAGTCTTCATATGTAGAGTATACTACAGATGATCAGGGCATAATAAAATGAATGAGAGGTCAAACAAGTGTGCACAATTATTCAATTATTCTTTGTATGTTTTTGCATTATTAGTTCTCTTTATGATCAATCAAGCATTTCATATATTTATTCACTCTTATATATATCTAGAGTATCCTGCCATATTTATGATTGTCAATTATTAGACTCTTTAAAGCTTACTGTTGTTATAATTGATATCAGTTGCTTAAAAGTATATCTATAATTATATTAGTGCTTTGGATTTTTTCTTTGAAGTACTCATTCACTGAGCGAGTAGGCTCACCCCTCTACTCAAAATTTTTAGGGAAATCACATGGACTTGAAGAAGATATCAATGCATCAGAGTAGATCTGCCACAAGAGTAAAGTCTGAGTATAGTTAAGTTCAGTCGGTCCCTATCACTATAGGTCCTTGTATAGATGTGAGAGAGTTGTAAATGATGTTTTGTATGTTTGTTTCCTTAATAAGAGAGAATGCAAATGATTGTCATGTCGTATGTACATGAAAGTGTGAGAAACATAATGAATGTATGGATTTGTATCATTAATGTCGAGATGACATTAGTGAAATAAAAGTGTAATTCTCTTATAAAGTTAGTTTATGTGGTTCAATGCGATAAAACAAAGAGTTTGAAAAGGAAGAAAAAGTTAAGGGTGATCTTTGTATTACGTTAAATCCTCAATTTATACCCTAATATGATGATTAGTGGTAATTGTGAGATCAGGGTGTAACAACTTGGTATCAGAGCTTAGGCTGAGTTTTCAGGGACCATTAAGTTAGTAAGTTAGAGTCATAAGTGTGGCAGATAGGAGATGTTATGATGTTAGCTCTAGGGATTTGAGTATTTGGATATCCTGGCCCGGTATCTGAGTACTTGGATCAACCAGTATCAAGCTACTTTGTCTATTATTTCATGTATACCATGGCCAGGTATACAGTGGAAGGATGGTCTAGAGAGGAGCCCTAGAAATATTAGGGTTAGAAACAAGATAAGTAACATGAATTAAGAACATAAATATAAAATGGGATAGAACTTTCATTTCATATTGTTGTTTTATTGGAGATGAATAGAAAAGCTCTTATATGCTTGAATTTAGATATTCAATATTTTGAAATATATATGGGTCTTTAAGATTTTTTGTACACTATGCAGTTGTAGAATTTATTGATTACATTATTTGCATCAGGTAGACTAGAAATGATCTTTGAATGAGCTTTCCTAAGTGGATATTCTTTCCACATGTTTGAGATTAATAGGAGTTAGTTAATCTAGAGCAGCTCTTGGCTTTAGGACTGTAGGTTTGGCCTGGTCCGGCTGGCAGGGTGCGTTACTAGGATCTAATCACTCCTATTGAAAATATAATAAGAGTAGACTCCAGATAAATTAGACCCACATCATAGTGAGAATTTACATATAATAAAATGTTGAAACATATGGGAAAGATTAGAATAGCTAGGAATTAGTTGGAACTGATATCTGAGATCCAACTTTGAGGCCTTATATGAGAAACTCTTAATTGGGAATAAAGGAACACGACATAAGGTACATATTAAGTTTAATTATTAGTATTATATGAACTCTAAATATGAAATATGGAAAAAATAGTAGAAAAGTATGTAAGGGCCAAGATAGTAAGATTCAATCACGAGGAATGGATTATATAACCGAGTACAATGTTTTTATGTACTCCAAAGCAAAGGAAAAATAGAAGAAAAGAGTTAAGTATACGATAAGTAAACATAAGTGAAGAGTTAAAGTGAAGAGAACTAGATGAGCATGTAAATCATAAAAATAGGATAAGAAACTTAGTTGAAACAAAGAGAAATGTTGGCAATAATGATCTTGATTAAGGAATGAGGTTTATGGTATAATTTAGAGCATGGCATGTATACCTTTATTAATAAGTTTAATACGTTCATCCTCATTGCCTTTGGATTCTAAGGCTCTATAGAACCATAAACTAGTTTCTAAAAGAAGAACAAAAGTGTAGCTAAATAAATGAATAAGTCATACAAAGGTAGACTATATTTAGGAAGGAAAAACTTGATTGAAAGAGAAACTATGTTTCACCCATGCCTGAGTTGTTTGATTTAAAGTGAAGGATATTTAATGTATTAAACATGAGGTGATACTAGTAGAGAGATTATTGATTTAGAATTTCAACTTCACATTAGTAGAAGGATAAAAGGAAATATATGCAACATGGTATACATGATCATACACATAAAAGAAGCAACATGATCATAAGAGAAAACTAGAAGCTAAAGATGACATGTAGAATAGTAGTATATTGTAAGGGGATTATGGAAAGTAAAGAAGGGTTTGAAACATAATGGAGTAATATAGATTATAAAAGAAAGAGGTTATGAGATTCAAGAATGCTAATTAGTCAAGTATCCTTGTTGATAATTAATTAAACCTACATATGAGAAATGTATTATTGAATGTTTGAAGATAAGAATTCTAAGTCTCAAAATCATCTTCTCTTTCATATCTTTATTAATGTGAGAAATTTGGGAATGAAGTGATAAGAAAATGAATCATATATGATGCATAACCACCGTGGTAGATACATCTAGTGAATATAATAATGACACACAATATGATGATGAAACCCTAGCAGGGTAATTGAGAATGTATTGTATCTGAATGGCCAATTAAGAGAAAGAAAACTCAATTGAAAATATAAGAAAGACCTTTGTAAAACTTGTGAGATCCAAAGTTTGAATTTCAAATTAAGGGAGAAAAGACACATCACAATAACGTCATGCTTTTGATAAGGACCAAACCCTAGAATGTTTAGAGTTGTTGTAGTTCAAGGGATGTCACTAGTAATTAGACCTTGAATACTATTATCTCTATAAAATAGGATCATGAGATTTGCACTATGAGAAGTAAACTAGCACTGATAGTAATCCAGGGTTTAAAGATAGCTAATCTGAAAGGTAGATAAACAATATGGAAATAATTCAAGATATAAATTTGAAATGTAAAAAGTGTGTTTTGAACAAAAGGAGAAATACAATATGAGTGAAGTGTGATGTCTGATAAATTCTTGCAGTGATAGAAAGAATGATGAATAATCTATTTGTATCGTGTATGTTTCAATTTTAGGAATGTTTAATCTACATGATTAAAATGAGAAGAATAAGTAGCAAAAAGTAAGTAGTAGTGAATGAGGAGAGAGATAAGATAAAACAATGACTTTTAGTAATATGTGAATTTGTTTTTAGAATTACAATTTGTTAAAGGTATATTAAGGGATGTAAATTGGTTCTACATATAATTTCAGTGTACATGTGCAAACAATATGTTAATTAAAGGTGTTTGATAGTTGCAGTCATTCCTACCAGTAATCCATCTTAGTATTGTACAATTGTTGTATGGTGATATGGTTCAAATGATGATAAAACAAATGGAGGGTTAACCTGAATAAGGTAGTCTTACCTATTCACTCATATGAATAGAAGGGATGATAACCATATTGTATTGATATGTAACTCTAATGAGGTTTAGCTTGTTATACCTAGCTTTAATATAATTAAGTGATGGTGATTGGGTATGAATAGTCCTTGAATGACTAATACAATCATGGAGTACTCTGTTACTACTGTTGAAACCTTAGTATGCTATAACCTGATGGTTACACCTTGAATTATGTGTGGGTTCATATTTGAGAATAGTATGGAATGTGATGGTAATGCTTCACCTTATGCATCCATGATCCAATGGGGATGTCGTGAGTAGTATTGTACAATTGTTGTTGAATCTAGTCTTTCAACTCAAGACTATTTTGCTATTTGAGTAGCACAATAGTAAAAATTCAAAACAACATGGTGAACTCTCTTTTGTGACTTAGAGGTAATACATAATAGTAGTACATATTGAGCCATATGAATTGAGATAGTTGGATTGGATTATCTATGTTGAGGTAACACCTCAAGAGTATGAAAATATTGAAATAGTTGTTTCTCTCACTATCCTATGATTGATTGTGATGTAGAGAATTCATTTGTTATCATTGAGCAGTCATGATTTAACATGTTGTGATTAGAAAAGAAATAAAGGACTTAATGTTGAAAACTATATTCAAGTATGAAATACAAGAATATAAGGACATGTAAGATTTCAAAACCTTAAAATAAACCTTGAAAGTAATTTTCTTGCACGTTTATGTTTCGGGGATGAAAACTTTTAAAGGGGGGAAGAATTGTTATGACCGTATATGAGCTTAATTGGTAAACTAGGGTTTATCTGGATGATTATATGCTTAATTGGATTGATCATTTCTTAAATCTAATTAATGATGATAATTTAATTATGATGTTTTAAACCTAATAAGAATGGTAAGAGTTCTATTGTTTGAGAAATATAAACCCTAGTTGGCTGAAATTAGGGTTTTGATGGTACATGAGTAAGGAATTCGATCAACATAGTAGTATGGTAAAGAATTTATCATATTTTATCTGTAATTTGGATTTAATTGACATTTTTATATAATATGTATAACTCAATCGTTCATTTCAGTGAAAAATTTCAGAATTTTTGGATAATCTTTGGAAGTCATTCTCGGTCGAGATATACTTCAACCGATCATGCTGACAGAATGTTGTTTAGTAGTATACTGTTTAATTTTTAGTTATTTATTGGTAACTCCAAATGATCCTAGATTTTAACTAGATATTTGAAATTAAATCATAAACAACATGTAAAATGTTAATAATTTTCGAATAAGTATAGACCTTATCAATAGACGAATTACAATAACTGACATTTCTGTAGAATTCTAGGTAGTAGTTCACTATTCGATTTTTGTTTATTTAATTGATGCCTGGAATGATCTCAAATTTTAGATAAAGTTTTGAATCTCAATTATACATAACATGCTAAATTTAAATAATTTTTGGAGTCATATGATCTCTTAAATACACGAATGTACATATACTTTTTATGACAAAAACAATTTGCTGAAATAAGAAAAAGTATGGTAAGGGGTCAAAGTGCAATTGACCCAAGCAGCTCAATTGATCTATATGGTCAACCTAAAACACTATGAGCTCTCATAATTCGTGATTCAATGAAGAGAAATGAAATCCTAGAGAGAGAGAGAGATAGGGTTTGAGAGGAGAAATTGATGGAGATGTTGACCTAGGGTTTTGTGGTCCGAGTAATGATGAAATCATGTAAGTTTAACTTCTTTGGATATAGTTTCATGGTGAATATTCTCTCACATGTCAAAATTCCGTACCTCCTCTGATTTGATCCAAAATGGTATCAAAACTTTCCCTTTTCTGACTCTTTCTTCATAATCCCTCATTTTTAGGGTTTTCGAGTTGAAAGGAAGAAGAATCAAGTGAATTGCTAGGGATTTGATATGGATTCAAGAATTTCAGAAATGGGATATGTTTTTAAGGTGTTTGCACACCTTAGGGTGATTGGTAACTTCCTCTAAATAGTATATTTCACAAAAATTGATTAAATCATCCATAATCTTTAATTGCTTAGTATGCGATTACAAACCCTGAATTGTCTATTTGTTCTAAGTTGTTGCAAAATGATATGAAATGGATTCTTCCTCTATTTGGATGAATTTAAGAGGATATAATCATATTAGAAATGTATACAATACATCCTAATGAGAATTCCCTAAGTATCCACAGAGGTTATAAGAATAAACTGAAATATAGCGAATTTGTCTATGACTAAAATTTGTTGTATAAGTAAATAGAGAAATTTTCTTATCTAGATCCCCTTGGTTATGAATGATTGTTTATCTAAATTCATAGTACATATATGTCAGATACTATCTTGATTCATTTAAAGTGAATAGCATTTATTTGATATCTCAATAAAGAGGGTGAAAGCCCTAGATGCGAGGAAAGTTGGACATTTGCGAATACATATTGTGAAATCCATTTGAAGGGATTTTCTTGACATGATAGACTTTATTTATACAATGTTATTATTGATGCATGATATCCCAATGAATGGCATGGAAACCCAAATTCAGCTCAGTTCCAAGGTTTCATACATATATTGATTTTATATGATTTGTTGATAGCAGTCTTTATTCAGTGAATGTTTATGTCGCACGAAATCCTTATGAGAACCATGTGATAAGTGTATGAGGTAAATGAAACCCTAAGGGTAGGGTGTTCAATGAATCAAGAATTGTGATATCAATGTTCTCAATTATTATTAATAATTCTTGCCATGATAAGAAACTAACTCTTAATGAAGTTATGTGATGCATAACTCAAGATTAGGGTTGATGCGCATGTTTTTACAATTAAATCTTGTTGTGTCAAGTAAATTGACTTTTAATCGAGTTATGTGATGCATAACTTAGAATTTGGGTTGGTGTGCTCAATTTTCGAGGAATTAAAGATAATTTAAAAGTGCTACTGACAATTTCTAATATATTGAGTAATTAACTCTTATTAGTTTGTTACGATGATCAATTGTATAATTCAAGCGTAGATGAGCCAAGTTAATATGAGTTTAGTTTATTTAAGAAATTTCAATTTGCCTGCATGCATGGTATATGGATTACTCAGTAAATTACAATGTTTTTGAGTATACTACTCTGTCAAGTCTAGAATGATATTCATGTTGTGATTTGAACTGCAATTAAATAGACGAGATGCCATAGAAATACCAGAGTCAAGTATAAGTAAGAAAAAGGTTCAACATAGTAAGAGTTTTCTCAAATTATAGATTTAAGGGCCCTGACATTGTAGAACCCCTATGTGAGGTCTGCGCCTTAGGGGTGAAACGACCTAACCCTGGAAGCGTCCAGTATACGGGGGTCAGAACATGCTATCAGGCGGCATGAGGAACGAAGCCTAGTGAAAGTCTCGTTAAATTATAGTTTGCAGTGTCCAACATCAACCAGAAGACCTAGTGGAACTAGAGTACAGAAACGTGTGTCTAACATCAACCAAAAGTCTTGGTGGCACTAGAGTATATAAAAAGCCAAGAGGTGGCTTGACTCTCCACTTGTGTGCTCAGGTTAGAGGAGGAGTCTAGTTTAGGCCAGAGAGCCATTTCCCTATTGCAGACCAGGAGAGTAGTCATACTTAGCATTTCTCGGGTGTCTCTGCTAAGTCTTGTACGGTGTGATCATAGTACGCTACGAGTCTTCATATGTATAGTACACTACATATGATCAGGGCATAATAAAATGAATGAGAGGTCAAACAAGTGTGTACAGTTATTCAATTATTCTTTGTAGGTTTCTGAATTATTAGTTCTCTTTATGATCAATCACTCATTTCATATATTGATTCACTCTTATAGATATCTAGAGTATCCTGCCATATTTATGATTGTCAATTATTATACTCTTTAAAGCTTACTGTTGTTATAATTGATATCAGTTGCTTAAAAGTATATCTATAATTATATTAGTGCTTTAGATTTTTTCTTTGAAGTACTCATTCATTGAACGAGTAGGCTCACCCCTCTACTCAAAATTTTTAGGGAAATCACATGGACTTGAAGAAGATATCATTGCATCAGAGTAGATCTGCCACAAGAGTTAAGTCTGAGTATAGTTAAGTTCAGTCGGTCCTTATCACTCTAGGTCCTTGTATAGATGTGAGAGAGTTGTAAATGATGTTTTGTATGTTTGTTTCCTTAATAAGAGAGAATGTAAATGATTGTCATGTTGTATGTATATGAAAGTGTGAGAAACATAATGAATGTATGGATGTGTATCATTAATGCTGAGATTACAGTAGAGAAATAAAAGTTTAATTATCTTATAAAGTTAGTTTATGTGGTTCAATGCGAGAAAACAAAGAGTTTGAAAAAGAAGAAAAACTTAAGGGTGATCTTTGTATTACGTTAAATCCTCAATTTATACCCTAATCTCATGATTAGTGGTAATTGTGGGATCGGGGTGTAACATTGAAGCATGTGGGAGCCTCCATGTAACGTCCCAATATGTGAGGCCTCAAATAAAATTATCTTAAAAGGAATGATTGGACTACCCATATCACCAAGGTACACCTCCTTTTCATGGAGCCATCACTAAAGAACTATGTGGTTAAGCGTGTTCAACTCAGAGTAGTACTAGGATGGGTGACCAATCAAGAAGTTTATCTTGGCTTACACATTAGTGAGTTTATGTGTCCATTCATCATTCCTCAAACTCTACTAGAGCCTTGGGCTATGGACTTGGACATTACAAATGGTATCAAATTGCATAACACCTCTTGTAGGTGGGTCCACATGGGTATGTCACATGTCATTCTTGAGTCGTGTGGTCCAAGAATGTTATAAAGGTTTGTCTACGGTGATGTATCCACCCTTGCACTGGTATTTCATGATCGGGAGGTGAGTTCCATGGGTCATTCTGGGTTTGGACTGAAATAGGGATATATTATGAGGCCATATAGCTGATTCTTGATGAGGACGTCAAGAGTCTAAGTGGGGGAGATTGTAACATCTCAGGATTTGAGTCCTTAGATAAATCAGTCTTAAAATGAATGATTAGACTACCCATATAACCAAGGTGCACCTCCTTTTTAGGGAGCTCATCACAAAAGAACTCTAAGGTTAAGCATGCTCAACCTAGAGTAGTACTAGAATGGTTGACCAGGTGGGAAGTTTATCCTAACTTTATCATGAGTGAGGACAAAGTGTGTAGTTAAGGATAGTTGTGGTCTATGGGGCCATTCGTCATTTTTGAATTTCTAATAGAGACTTGGGTAGTGGGCTTAGGCATTACACACTGAGTATGTAAGAACATCTACCTAGAAAGATGTACATATGTGGTTGACGGAGCTGGAGAAGGCATTCAAGATCCTAAACTCTTTGAGGAGGACAAGGAAAAACATGTGGTCTACCTTCTAAAGGGTAGTGTTGGCTATTGGTGGGTCACAAAGGAGGAGAACAGACCAGGTGAGGCAATCAGTTGATAAGAGTTTTTATGGGAATTTGTTAGCTATTACTCCCCAGAGACATATCTAGAAGAGATGATGGCTCATTTTGAGCGGTTTCCTCAAGGGTCATAGTCTGTGAATGACTATGGGGTGAAGTTTATAGAGTTGCTGAGGTTCTACCCTCACATGGTGGCCATAGAGAAGGAGATGATAAGAAGGTTCGAGAAGGGCTTGAATGTCGACTTGGCAAGGGTGGCATCAACCTTAATGACTCATGAGAAGTTTTCCACATTTGTGGTGTCTATTATGAGGATAGAGAGGACATCAGT
Source organism: Alisma plantago-aquatica (assembly GCA_963693085.1). Classification (NCBI taxonomy): domain Eukaryota; kingdom Viridiplantae; phylum Streptophyta; class Magnoliopsida; order Alismatales; family Alismataceae; genus Alisma; species Alisma plantago-aquatica. The sequence goes on from OY856413.1 coordinate 202,600,835, forward strand.
GGATCAAGGAGAAGCTAGTTCAAGAAAGACATTTGCCCAATTCCATGGACAACCATCTGGTAGTTTCAAGAAGCAAATGTTTTCTACCCCACAATATCAACAATCACAATAGGGATTGGCACTAAATGAACCAAGGACTTTCATATAGTCGTAGTGGTCTCCCATAAAGGGGAGAGGTCGTAGTTTTTCATTGACTGGGGTTATCAGTTCTGGGTCTATGTCTGTGACATGTCCGTCTAGGTCACAATATGATACAAGGACATGCTTCAAGTGCGTCCAGGTTAGGCATGTGAGATGATCTTTCCCCATAAAGAACCAAGAGGCTAGAAAATAGTTGAGGTAGATCTAATATGTCTCACAACAACAATACAATAGAGGTGCTAGTAGAGGTTGTGGAAAGACATCACATGCAGGGTCTTCAGGACCAACTAATAGAGGTCAAGGATAGAAATATGAAACACTTAGATTCTATGCTATGAGTCAGCCAGAAGTAGTGATCAACCCGCAAGTCATGACATGTCAGATGGAACTTTTTCATATTGACTTATTTGCTTCTACCTATGTATCTATTTTTGATTGACTTGTGTGTGACACACTTGTTTCTCACTAGAAAGGTGATAAATAGTTGTAACTTTCTTATTAGCTCTAGAACCGATGATATGTTGTAAGAAACTTCTTTAGTTGGTTCCATTGTGTTGCAAGAAGTGTGTCCATATTTTGATCTTTCTTTCTTAGGATGTAACATCCAACTGGATCTTATGCCACATGATATGCATGGATTTTATGTTATCTTAAGTATGGATACCTTGGAGAAGTACAAGGCTATTTTTGACTATGTTTCTAAAGTCGCAAAGTTTTGGGATGTGGATGTCTCTTAGACTTTTCAAGGAGATAGGAAGATTCTTCCTAAATGTCATATGTCATCAGTGATAGCATAGAAGTTGATGAGATAAGGATATGAAGCTTTCTTGGCTCATGTGGTGGATAGCAAGGTCAAGAGTCTGAGTATCCATGAAGTAGATGTGGTGTTTATGAGTTTAAGGATGTTTTCCCAAATGTGTTTCTTGGAGTTCCACCCTCTAGAAATATTGATTTTTAAATTAGTATAGTTCCTAGCATGCAACCCTTAGCACATGCACCTTACCGGATGGCACCAAGTGAGATGAAGGAGTTGAAGAAGTAGTTATAGGAGTTTTTGGATAAAGGTTTCATACATCCAAGTACATCCACTTGGATGACCAAAAAAAAGTACATCCACTTGGGGTGATATAGTGTTGTTTGTGAAGAAGAAGGATGATCTAATGCAACTTTGCATAGACTATAGGCAGTTGAACAAGGTCACCATGGATAGTAAGTATCCATTTCCAAGGATATATGCTATAGTTGATCAGTTGAGAGGTGTCATAGTGCTTTTCAAGATAGATCTAAGATCAATGTGTCATCAGTTGAGGATCAAGGAAAATGATGTATCAAAGACTATTTGTATGACTAGGTATGGTCATTATGAGTTTTGTTATATCATTTTTTCTAACTAATGCATCAACAACGTTCACGGACTCCCTGAATAGAGTGTTCAAACTAAATCTTGATCAACTTATGGTGGTGTTCATAGATGACATCTTGATATACTCTAGGGACCGTTAGCAACATGAGAAACATCTTCATCAAGCGTTGGAGTTGTTGAGGCAACATCAGTTGTATTCCAAGTTTAGTAAGTGCAAGTAATGGCTAACCTAGGTGTTTGTTCTTAGTCATGTTATCATTGCAAAGGGTGTCTGGATAGACCCTAAGAAGGTGGAGTTAGTGTTGGGGTCGGAACAACCCAAGACCCAAAAAAGTTTTGAAGTTTCCTAGGTTTAGTTAGTTACTATAGAAGGTTTATCAAGAACTTTAGTACATTAGCTTTAACCTTGACCAGGATGACTAGGAAGGGTGTTCCTTTTGTTTGGTATGGGTAGTGTCAGCGTTCCTTCAATTGTTGAAGGAAAATTTGAAAAAAAAGTGCTCTAGTGTTGGCAGTGCTAGAGCTGTGGAAAGACAATTTTCGGCGATGCGTCAAAGAATGGGTTGAGATGCGTGTTGATGTAGGATAAGAACATGATTTCTTTTGATTCTCAACAGATTGAGAATCATAGTATAACTACCTGACTCATGAACTAGAATTAGCATCTATGGTTCTTGCTTTGAATTTTTAGAGACACTATCTGTATGGAGAGAAGTGTAAAATCTTTGTGGATCATAAGAATCTACAATACATCTTCAAAGCATGAGCTAAACATGAGGCAGAGAAGATGGATGGAGCTGATCGAGGACTACGAATGTACAATAGACTACCATGCTAGAAAGGTGAATGTAGTGGCTGATGCATTGAGCATGAGTTCATCTACATCATTGTCAGCATATAAAGTATAGTTGTACTCCACAACTTGTCACAAGAAGGACATGTTGGTCTCTCTTTGAAAGGTGAACATATAGTTGGAGGTCTCCTTGTTAGTAGGTTTGTTGGCATTGCTACAAGTGAAGCCAACATTTATACAATAGATCAGAGATGCACATAAGGATGATATTGTGATATAGAAAATCAAATTAGAGTTTGACAGTGGGAAGCATGATGAATTTCCTGACACAAATGTTGGGACAGTGTGCTTTCACAACTTTGATGATGGTTCCAGACATTAGTAGCCTATGGAAGATGGTACTTGTGGAAGTTCATTCCTTAATGTATGTGATGAATCTTGGAAGTACAAAGATGTATCATAATCTGAAGGGGACGTTCCAACCTTTACTAATTTCATATTGGAAGTAGGATCATATAACTATGGACTTTATGGTTGATCTTCCTAAGACAACATAGGTTATAATTACATTTGGGTGAGCGTTGATCGGTTGACATATTCAGCTCAGTTTTTTCCATTAAAGACCACCTACACTACAAAGAAGTTGGCACATATGTCTACTGATGAGATAAATTTTTTGCATGGAATACTAGTTACGATAGTGTTAGTTAGAATTCATCAATTCATGAGCCGGTTTTGGTAACGTCTACATACATTGTTGGGGGACACAATTAAGATTCTGTACAACTTTCCACCCATGGACAAATAGTCAATCAGAAAGGACCATACAGACATTAGAGGATCTTTTTAGAACATGTGTTCTTCAGTTTCTTGGAAGTTGGAATGTTCATCTAAGTTTGATTGAGTTTTCCTAACAACAACAACTACCAATGGAGCATAGTCATGAAATCTTATGAGGCTCTATATAGAAGGCAATATCAATAACCTCGTTGTTGGTACGAGACAGGTGAGTATCAGCTATTGGGTCCTGAGTTAGTTCAGCAAACTAAAGAGAAAATAAAGGTGATTCAAAAATAGTTAAAGACATCTAAAATTAGACATAAGTTTAATGCAAAAAATTGGCATAGATCATTGGAGTTCCAAGTCAGGGAAATGTATATCTCAAGGTCTTCCCTTGAAATAATGTTCTTAGGTTTGGAAAGAAAGGTAAGTAGGCCTCGAGGTTCATGGGACCTTACCCTATAACAACACAAGTATGGAAGGTAGCCTACAAGCTAGAGTTACCGCTAAAGTTTCATAGGTTGCACGACATGTTATGATGTTTCAATATTGAGGAAGTGCCATCTAGATATAGAACAAACAATACAACTAGTAGAAGTGGAGTTGGTTGATGACTTCTCTTATGTTGAGGGACCAATTTTGATTTTAGATAGACGTGTGTAGAAGCTGAGGAAGAAGGACATTTCCTTAGTGAATGTTTTGTGGAATCACCTTGGCATAGAGGAATCCATGTGGGATTTAGAGGATGGTATATGTAAGAAATACCCTTCTCTATTTCTTAAGATTTCAGGGGCAAAATTCATGTTGGGGATTTATGGTTGCAAGACCCCTGACCTGGTTTAATTCTCAAACATGCTTGTTTAATTTAATTGGATGTTTAGTTTATATTTAGTTTCCTTTTAAACATTATTTTTTGTTTTCATATTAGTTTATAGAGCTATGTTTTAAATTTTGGCCATATCGGACTTCGTTTGTTCAATTTATTTAATTTTATGTACTTCAATGGACCTATAGGCAATTTTTCCTTTTCTAGGGATATAACTATAATTTTAACACATGAATGGTTTATTATATAGAATTAATTATAATTTGGTAAATTTTGTCTTATTTGAATGCTTATGAAACTTATTACATTAAAATATCAACCCTTGATATTAGTTTTATGTGGATATGATGGTATGTGAACCTTTTGATGCTTGCATAGGTCAACAACCGACAATCAATCAAGGTGCTCAACAACCAGTGGTTGTTCTGAATGTTAAACAATAGGTAGTGTTTTTTCTCATTCAACAACTAATGATTGTTCTGGGTGCTACAATTGATGGTTGTCCTACATGTCCAACAACCGATGGTAGTTTTGCACCTTCACAAACCAAATGTTTTTTGAGATGGCTCCCGATGGAGGTTTTGGTTATGCACATAAAAAAGAGGCCTGGTCTTTGACCATTGGTAAAGCAATTTTCGATCTTTGACGTCCTTTCTCTTTCTTTTTATCTATATATATATACCCCTCTCACTCCCTTCAAACGAAACTTTGCACCCAAATTCGTTGTTGCTACTGAAGATCAACATAGAACCATTGGTTGACCAAGAAGAGGCTTCTTGGGGGTGAAACCTCACAAAATCATTGATGCATGCTGCTGAAAGCTTACCATTCAAAGCCTTCTTTCCTATTTCCTTGCTTCTTACACATATGATTCTTTGCTAACCTCTTATTCTTACTGTTTCCTTCTTCTCTCTTTTTCCATGGACAGAACCATAGTGTTTCTTGCTGGAATCTTGTACATATAGATGAAGAACCCCATTCTCATCTCTCTTTTTCTATAGATACATATCATTCTTGAAGATAGGATCTTCTTGGAGAATATTGAGGAAAAAGCTTGGGTCTTTCCTTCTCTTCTTCATGAGTGTTTGCTGTTTGGACATTCTCCTTTACCCCTAGGCAAGTGATATAACAATTAAGGCATTTCTTGTCTACTTATTGCATGGACAACATCAATCTTGGTCTAAATAGTATGTAATATGGCAAAAGATGGTTATTTAGGTATAGTTTTGCATGTGCATGCTGAAAATGCGAATCCTTAAATCTCACTTAGTCTCCTTATACGTTTTTTGCTATAAGAAGAATATTTCTTTTGAATTCACATGAACTAAAATTCATAATACAAGTACAATGTCCCATTAACATTCCCTTTTCATGATAAATTAGTACCCAATGAAGAGGGAACTTGACATGTATATTGATCCTTGTTGTATGAAGATCATTCTATATGAATTTTAGGGCCTTTTCTCACCGTTATAGTGCTATAATTACTGTTGGACAAAATATCCTAAAATAACATATTTCTCACCATGTTAGTTTTTGAACATATGATTGACAAATTCTTTAAAGTTGCATATCCTTTAGACCCAATGGAGTTTTATATTGAAATTTGGGTGTTATCTTGTTTATGACTCAATATGCTCTCTTAAAAATGTTGGATGATAAAGATCTTCCTACTTGAAGATATTACTATTTTGGTTTAAGTGACATTTTGGGCTATTATGGGCTCTAGTTTGAGGTTAGACCTCTTTATGGACAAGGATGGATAAATATACCATGATAGAGTGATATGGAACATGTTTCATATGTTATTATCTTTAAAAGTCACAATCTATGATTTATTCTACCATATTCATTTAACATATTGTATGTAACTTAATTGATGCAATCAAAATACTTAAATGGTGTAATTAATCAAGTGTAACTTTAATCACATAGTTCCCTAAAACCGTAGAACTATCTTAGTTTCATAGCTTGCTAGATAGTGAAAGCAGTAATATGAAAGGATATTTGAGTCATATACTATTGAGTATATGCAAGTGAAGGGATGGTATATCCCTATCATCATGATTCTAAGATTTTAGAGAGTTGTTGTGGTCATGTCTCAAATTTAACGTGTTTGAAAGAATCTATAGTCGTAACTTGGATTTGAGAATTGATATACTAGTTTTGGTGTCGTGGCTTGTGTACCTAGGACAAACCATGTTTTGTTTTAGTAGGTTGGGTCATGGTGCCACTATAGTTCGTTACTCATATTGATTGAGGGGAAGATATCTTTGAATTTTAGACATCCTAGATATTAATGAGGCTGATTGTGACTTTGAAGTGGTCAACTAGTAGTTTGAGTGGTACGCCTCAAGCTACCAAGGATTAATAAAAATAGTAACTCATTCATTTAGTAAACTTGTTTGGGTTTATTTGGTGAAACACATTAGATGATAATTACTACCTCATTTCTCTCAATAATTTCACATGTGATTCATATCTTTTCATGTGAAGTTACAAGTATCTACAATTTCAACTATACCTACTCAATATATATACACTGCTCAACATTTCTAATTGGTTGTACTATTTGCCTTAGGTACTTAATTACATAAGCTTCTTGTCAGCATCATATGTTATTATAGGTTATATCATATGGTTGGACATGGTCTCACCTCGTGGGCATAGTTTGGAGATCTATAATGCTCGAGAGATTGTTGTGGTTTGGTGTAGAGTTCTAGAGTCGTCCTTGTACTCTCAGGTCTAGGTAGAGGTTTTTTCGTATCGTGAACAATGCAAATATTGTAATTATTTGGAAGAACATTTTCTATAGGTTGTGTTTGAGGCCATTGATCTCATGTAAAGTTACCTAATATATATATATATATATATATATATAAAGTTGGACCTTTGTGTGAATGTTTCTTGATACTTTTTTTAAATTTTATTTAGTATTAATTATGTACCATTTTGGTAACATTGTTAATTAGTTTTGAGCTGCTATTTTGATTTTTAGTAATCTCATTTAGTGTGGCGGGTTGCCACAATAGACGAAATGGAAGTGGTGTTCCTAGTGGATGTCATTGTTCTTGTTATGAAGTCATAGCACAAGAACATCCCTATAATCTTAGGGAGGACCTTCTTGACACTACTACATTTTTGGCCAATAACGTCACTGCCGAAAGCGTCACTTTTTCTAGCAAAACTGACTTAATAAGCTATTACATCATTTCTTTTGAAAAAACCAAAGCAGTAAGTCACTAGGAAAAAATCCAGGTACCGGTTGAGGTACATTGTCGGTTATACTAAAGATAATAGATGCTACAAAAGACCTACAAAATCAAAATTTCGCTCACACACATAAACATAGCATCAGTTTTATCAAAAAATCGACCCAACATGTTTCCCGTGGCTAAAATTGGCTCCATTTTGCCTTCGCACAACTAATAAGTGTCGAGCTATAGGGTCGATTTTTATTAAATAACCGACCTAGCAGTGTACAAAAAAAAATTGGGTACCACTTACCTCTATTGGGTCGGTTTTTTGCACTTAACCGACTTAGTAGGTTCAATTTTGCGAGACTTCTTAGGTCGGTTTTTCCCAGATAACCGACCTTGTAGGTTTTTTCGTGACTACTACCTACCTGTTGGGTCAGTTTTTCATTTATAAATAACCTTATAGATGTCTTATTCGGAGATTACTTTATCTAATAGGTCGGTTATATCTAATAACCATCCCTATAGGGTCGTCCTCTTGCGTCAATTATATCAAATAAACATCCCTAAAGCCAGATCCATATAAACTGCCCCGATCGGGACTCGCTCTCCGCTTTCAAGCAGGGTTTCAGATACAACGCCTTTCTTTCTTCGACCGAAGATGGCGCAACTCTGCATCGGGACTCGTCGTGCTAGAGCCTATAGAGTCTAGCCTTGAGGTGCCCACGAGGGCCATTCCACGACCTCATATGTCGTTTGTTGTGTGCTGAATCTACTTGGTACTGGCCGTTTGCGTAAGGGTAATGGTCATTCAGGGCAGCTTCAAAGCACCCATAGCAACCAGTGGCCATTCTACTCTCTGCGCCCAGCATTTCCTTCTTCTCCCGTGAAAGCTCTCCACCGCCTTAGTCCGTCGTCGACTTCTACCGCAAGCTCCCCCACCGTTGTCAACCCTCACCGCACCATTGTCATCTACCATCACCGTCGTCCTCTCCTGCTGTAGATACCCTTGTTGGCACTGACGTGCACGGTGTCGATGTCTTCGTCTTTCCTCCAATTTCTGCAGGCACCGACGGCTTCGTCTTGGTTGTCCTGCTGACAAAGTACGACAACTACTTCCGCATAAGGAGACGAGATCATCTACATCTCAGGTACAAGTTCCATATATTTGGTTTATTGATCTTCATTTTCTGTCAATTCCGTCCATTGATAACGAAAATGATTTTTAGCCGATTGCGAACTCCTAAACAATATTTCCTTCTTTAAGCATGAATTCTCATCAATTACATTGACACAATCATGAAAGGAAGGTGCTTGCTTTAATCCTTATTGCATCTATTCTCTGACTCATAAGTGCTTGCTTTCTTCTTCCTAAAAACAATTTCTATGAAATGATTTCACAATCACAAAATGTCATTAGGTGCTTCATAATCTTGTTGAACACATTTTATTATATATAGTGCATCATTCATCATTGATCTTCAAAACAGAGTACATGATTAGTGGATTAACTAGGAATTCTTATGTAAAGGTATCTCTATCATATTCGGCATGGGAGATACGCTATACTTGATGGCTTTGGCTTTGGCTTTGGCATCATTATAGTCATTTACCCATAAATGATGTATTTTTTAAAGTCTATTCAACACATTTTATGTGGCGTTATTGTAGCCATATACCCACATATACTGAACCCTCACCTCTTCAACTACATGTCTTTAACTGATCAACAGGGAAATCAAACAACCAGTCATCCTCTTTCTCGCAAAAGCTCCAACGCTCAACGGTCATCCTCTTGCTCTTTACCACCTATGTGCCTTCTACTTCCCACAATCTTCTCTCATTTTCATCTCGGCGACTCACGCCAGTCACATTATTATTTCATTATATTTGATTAGTAACTGATAACCTCCAATTTTGGATGTTTACCTTAGTCCTTTCTTTAGTTTTCCATACTCTTTCTCAATTAGAATTAGCCTTAATCCCGAAATATTCCCTCTTATTGTAAATATACCATCAGACTAACTTTTCCTCTTTATATCTGCAGAAAAAGACATAAAAAAATCATAAAAGACTAAATCAACCTCAAGACCGCATGGACTCAAATGGTCCTAAGACCACATGAAGCCAAACGGTCCCGAGACTGCATGAAGCCAAACGGTCCCGAGACCGCATGGAGTCAAACGGCCCTAAGACCGCATGAAGTCAAACGGTCCCGAGACCGCATGGAGTCAATCGATCCCGAGACCGCATGGAGTCACATGGTCCCGAGACTGCATGGAGTCAATCGATCCCGAGACCGCATGAAGCCAACCGGTCCCGAGACCGCATGAAGCCAAACGGTCCCGATACCGCATGGAGTCAAACGGCCCCAAGACCGCATGGAGTCAATCGATCCCGAGACCGCATGGAGTCACACGGTCCCGAGACCGCATGGAGTCAATCGATCCCGAGACCGCATGAAGCCAACCGGTCCCGAGACTGCATGAAGCCAAACAGTCTCAAGATCCAAACGGTCTTGACGTCCAAACGGTCTTGAGGTCCAAACGATCTCAAGATCCAAACGGTATTTACGTCCAAATGGTCTCAAGGTCCAAACGGTCTTGAGGTCCAAACGGTCTTGAGGTCCAAACGGTCCTGAGGTCCAAACGGTCTCCAAACCATTTGGACTTCAGTTAAGGCCTATAAATAAGACCCCAAGGGTCCATCACGAGATATCAAGTTTTCAGACGTCCAAAGGCTGCCTCAATCACTCCAGAGCAAATCTGACTTCCATCCTCCGCCCAGGGGCTGCCGGTCTGAGACCCATACTCCATCTCGAAGCTGCTTTCTCTCTCTCCGCCAAAGAAGGTGGGAAGAGGGAGATCTCGTCATCAAGCAACCTGTGAAGCTTGTGGATCGTTTCTCTCTCTCCAAGGGGTTGACCTTCCTCTCTCCTTTGTGGGGATGATGCTCTCTCTCTCTCTTCTTGCCTCCTTCTTTGTCCTAGTCATGAGCGAGTAGTCTCTCTCACTAGGGTGCGGGGAGTAGCCCCGCTACCCATGTTTTCATATCATGCAAATGTAATCCATAAGTTGTAATATAGAGTTCATATCTTTTCAGTTCAACATCAAACGTTTAATGAATGCTTGTTGATTGATCACCAACTTGTGTTATCCTTTATCTTTTAGTATGAATTATCTACATTTGTGCTATTAGATCTGAAATTCATTTGCATGTTGGTTTTAGGTGCATGTAACCAGTGTGCATCTGTTTCGGTATCTAGGAGTGCCTTCCTAGAAGTGGAGTATACTCACTCCCATCGTTGTACTTTCATGCTATGAAATGGAATCAGTTGTCGTATGAAAGTACAACCTTGATGAGTCGAGGAACACACTTTGCAGAGGGAATGTTGTAAAGTAAGTGACCATACCTACATGGATGGCTGGCATTACAACATTCCCACACTCCTCGTAGTTAGTCATCCGAAAGGAAGCTAAGTCTATAAAGATACTAACTGATCTAACTCTTATTGCAGGTTATGCTTTTATGTTGCATGTGTTGATCCATGTGTAGTGGTGGTGAAAACCGATCACACTCTAGTGATTCATTAATCATTGTTAACAACCTAAGTTTACTTTCTTGCCTTTACTTTACTTGCATTTAGATTAAAAACAACCAAATCAACCTTTTGATCTAAATACCAACTACTAAAGAGATTAAGTGAAATTATTACGTTTTCCATCTTGTTGGCAACAACAAGACCGTTGTCTCGAGGATTCGACCCTTAACTATACTACGATAAGACTTCCACGTATCTTAGCATACGTGGGTGGAGTTCTCTATCTAGTATAAGCAAGGCTAAACTTAAAGACTTACCATCTCTAGGATTTTTAGTGGTGCACGCAATTCCACGTAAGTGGAAGCTCCATCAAAAATTGGCGTCGTTGCCGGGGACAACGGAATGTTTTAATTTCATTTAGTATCTTGCTAGTCGGCTAGGGTTTTACACTTTCTTTTAATCATTAATCCATACCTTCTTGAATCCATTATATCTCCGCCATCATCTAAAAGGTGTTTGTTTTTTTTTCTCTCTACTCAGGTAGAAAATGTGTATGCAGCCAGCGCATAACCTCACATTCTCCCCTGATCTAGAGTATGACTCTGAGGTAGAGAGAATCTTCCACCGTCGTATTAGACTCAATCGCCAACGAGCTAGGCAAATGGATGAAGATCAACGCCAGGATGAATTGGTGATGGAGAGAGACAATGCCGCCATTGCCGCTCAAAGGGCACAACTCATCGCTGATACACATGCCCAGATCCAAGCGACGATTCGTGCGGAAGAACATGCCCGCATCAGAGCTGAAACTGAGGTAGCAACCCAAGCTGCTCAGTTGGAGTTAAGGAACAAGCAATTGAGGGACTATGCTGTCCCAAAGAACTATGAGGATAACCACCCGGTCCGACCTCCGATTATTAATATCTCTAACTTTGAGATTCGGACCCAGTGGATCCAGATCATGCAATGCATCTCTTTCTCCGGAGGTTCTGGAGATGATTGCATGGATCATCTGAAAAGGTTTAAGGCATTGTGCCGCCTGGTTCTGCAAGCCAGAGTCGCTTTTGATGCGATAATGCTTCATCTATTCCATTTCACTCTGTCTGGGAGGGCCCTGAGTTGGTATAACTCACTTGATGGGGAACTGATGGAGCTGGGACTTACACCAAAAGATTTTCAGTCTTCCAATGGGAGTCCCAGAATTCTATCACCAAAAACCCTAGAGAGGATTGATGTCTTCCCTAGGTTTACCTAGAACTGGTGCTTAGATAACAACTCCAACCCCATAAGAGTATGGAAGCCTTATCATAGTACAGATTTAGGATCGAACCCAAAAGACAACGGTCTTGTTGCAAGCAACAAGATGGAAAACGTACAACACTTCACTTAGTTATTTTGCTAATTGGCACTTATATCAAAAGGTTGGATTTTGATTGGTTTTTAGACTAAAGCATGAAAAGTAAATAAAGCAAGTAAACTAAGATTTAACAAATGATGATGAATTCACTGGGGTTAAGTAGGTATTTACCACCGCTACACATGCATTGTATATGTACAAAGCAAGCAAGACTTATAAGCTAGATGCATGGATGTTCCACAAGACCGATGCCTTATAAGACAAGAGCGATGCATTGCATCCAAGGATGTTCCACAAGACCGATGCCTCGTAAGACAAGAGCGATGCATTGCATCCTTCGATGTTCCACAAGACCGATGCCTTATAAGACAAGAGCAATGCATCGCATCCTTCAAGGGTTAAGTAGCTCTCATTCGGTACATTTCTACGTGTCAATGAAGATATGTAGTCTTCCAAAGAGAGAATCTTACTCAACCTCATGAAACGTGCATCTAAAACTAACAAGCGAGCGATAATTATCAAATCAAATAGTATCTTTGTAGGCCTAGTCTCCTATTCGGATAACCTAGCTACGAGAAGTGCGGGAATGTTGCAACGCCAGCCATTCCCGATCAAATGGTCACATGCTTTACATCATTCCCCTCGCAAAGTGTGTTCCTCGACTTACCAAGGTTACTTCCATACAGATGGAAGTGCAACGGATGATAGTGAGTTTACTCCACTCTTTGAGATACACTCCTAGACACCGAAACGGATGCGTGGTGGATACACACACCAGAAACCAACACTAAATCGGTATTCGAGTCTCGAGAGCGGTCATAGACAAACCACAACAAAAGACAATAGATGCATACAAGAACGTGGCCATCATTCAAGCATGTATGAAACGATTTAGTATTAAAACGAAAGGATAACATCTTTTTAGTACAAAGTACAAAACATGGGCAGAGGGGCTAGTCCCCGCGCCCCAGTGGATGGAACTACTCGCTCCTCATAGAGGGAACAACAAAGGAGGAGGCAAGAAGAGATAGAAAGAACATCATCTCCACTGAGGAGAGAAGGTTGAACCCTTGGTGGAGAGAGAAACAATCTTCACCCTTCGTGGCTTGCTTGACGACGGATCTTCTCCTTTCACCTTCCTTGTTGATGAGAGAGAAGGTAGCTTTGCAATGGAACGTGAGTCTCAGACCGGCAGCCTCGGGCGGTGGATGGAGTTGTTCTGGTAGTAGAGAGACAGCCTTTGGACATCTGGACTCTGGACTCTCCTCAGGGATGGCCCTTGAGGTCTTATTTATAGGCCTTGAGTGAGGTCAAACGGTCTGGAGACCGTTTGGGTTCAAACGGTCTGGAGACCGTTTGGCGTCAAACGGTCTTGAGACTGTTTGGCGTCAAACGGTCTTGAGACCGTTTGGCGTCAAACGGTCTTGAGATCGTTTGGCGTCAAACGGTCTTGAGACCGTTTGGCATCAAACGGTTTTGAGATCGTTTGGCGTCAAACGGTCTTGGGACCGTTTGAACTCCATGCGGTCTTGGGACCGTTTGAACTCCATGCGGTCTTGGGACCGTTTGGCTTCATGCGGTCTTGGGACCGTTTGAACTCCATGCGGTCTTGGGACCGTTTGGCTTCATGCGGTCTCGGGACCATTTGGCTTTATGCGGTCTTGGGACCGTTTGAACTCCATGCGGTCTTGGGACCGTTTGGCTTCATGCGGTCTCGGGACCGTTTGAACTCCATGCGGTCTTGGGACTGTTTGGCTTCATGCGGTCTCGGGACCGTTTCAACTCCATGCGGTCTTGGGACCGTTTGGCTTCATTCGGTCTCGGGACCGTTTGAACTCCATTCGGTCTTGGGACCGTTTGGCTTCATGCGGTCTCGGGACCGTTTGAACTCCATGCGGTCTTGGGACCGTTTGGCTTCATGTGGTCTCGGGACCGTTTGAACTCCATGCGGTCTTGGGACCGTTTGGCTTCATGCGGTCTCGGGACCGTTTGAACTCCATGCGGTCTTGGGACCGTTTGGCTTCACTCGGCCTTGAGGTTGGTTTATTCTTTTATGATTTTTTTGTGCTTTTTCTGCAAGTGTAAAAGGAAAAAGTTAGTTTGATGATGTATTTACAAAAAAGGGGTAAAATTAGGTTTATGTACCGAATAAACGTAAAAAGAGTATGGAAAACTAAAGAAAAAGACTAAGATAAACTACTAAAATAGGAGGTTATCACCCCCCCTAACTTAGAGTCTAGCTTGTCCTCAAGTTAGATAGAGCTGAGACATGAAATGGCGAGGCGATCTTAATTAGGGTCTCCATACTCTTGCTTCAATTCTTGACCTGAGTTCCCCAGGGGTCATATCGAGGCTTATTGCATGCCTTGATTCTTTTGGATTTCGAGAGTTGCTTGGATCTCAGGGTTTTTCCGTATCTAAAAATTTGCCTTGGGACCACATTTATTTTGTGCATGTCGTTGACTCTAATCAACTTTATACCTCTCTGGAAACCTACTGGAAGCTAGAGAGGGTATGAGGGTTGGCTAAAGGCTTTGAAGTGTAGCTCCCCTTCGAGTGGGGGAGGGGCTGTCTATGCTCTTTAGGATCTCACTACCGGGCACGACACATCTGCCTTTATGAGGGCAGCTGAATGTACCGGCCGGGCAAGTCCTTTATGAGCCTTTTCATATACTTGGAACTTTTAGGGTTTCACTACCGGACGCGACACATCTGCCTTTGTGAGGGCAGCGGAATGTGCCGGCCGGGTGAGCCCTTTATCAGTTCTTCATATAGGTCCTTATGCGTGGCACAACTCTCATGATTTTATTCGTCTCTCTGGCTTTTATTCAAAAACTCACAGGCTTGGGTTTTGGAATGAGGATTTATTTTGGGCGGCCAAGCCTCTTTTATTTTGAAGAGAGGAAAGTTGTTCTTAAAGTTTTTCAGCATGCATTTATTTGGTTTGTGGTCCACTTGCAGAACTTTTTGATTTGGAAGTTGCCTAATTTCCCTCTCATCCTCGAGATCTCGGCTTATTTAAACCCTGATTTTGACCTGTGGAGAGTCAGATAAAGAATTGAAGCAAAAATATGGGATCCATAGTAGGTGGAAATTGATAAATCGCCATTTGATGTCTGAGTGCTATTTACTTGCAGAGACTAACATGATTCTAGGGTTAGTTGAGGTGACTATTTTTGAAAAAGAATTGTGAAAAGAATTAAGACTTAAAGAATTGTAAAAAAATATTTTAAGAATGAAGAAATGTATGGAAAAAGGAAGTATAGAAGTTGATACCTAGCCCTTGTCTAATGTATCCCCCCCCCTAACTTATCACACACTCTATCCCCAGAGTGGCAAAGTGATAGGTTGAGAAATCATTAGAACAAGGGCTGCAGGTTAAGGTAGATTTTCGTTTGCCCCTGGAGAATGGAGTAGTGTAGATGCGAACTGCCCACGTAAGGCGTGGTAGTCCACGTCAGTCATGTCCTCCACTGGTCTTTGGAGAACGATTATGGTGTACATCCAGTAGAGGACGTGGAAGCCGCAGTCGTTGGATTGTCGTATTTGTTGGGGGCATTTGTGGCAGAAGGCGGGGCGATTGAAGTGTTCCTTGTTGTATGCCTTAGTGTGCTGACTCAGAAGCTCTATTAATTTCGCAGCGCACTCTTTTGCCGTTTCTTCTGTTGGCGTCTTGGGCGTTACGACGTAGTGTCGTTGTCGGGCATTGAACTGGCTGTCGGAACTGTTGTATATTGTAGTTGTTCCGTCTTGGAGGTTAGTTGCCAGAAGAATCCAGTGCTCTTGATGCAGGATTGGTAACATGATGAACTTCGGCGTTGTATGTTGGAGATATGCGATCAACGCTTCCGTTGTGCCGAAGTTTTTGAGTTTGAGTAGATCATCCTTCATGTATGGGGACGCCATGTATGTATCTGGATTATGTTGGCCAATCTGAGACTGGTAAGCTGTCATGAGACTGACAGAAAGTTGCCCCTTATCTTGCAAAGTCTCTCGCAGTGAATCGGCCATCACGATAATGTCATGAGACATGAATACTATGCCATCTTTTTCTGCGGAGAGTTTCGCCATGATGATGCGCATTTCAAGGTCGGTGAGACCTTTGCAAGAATCGCGATCAAAATCAGGAAAAGTTGGTTTAGTGGTGTAAGCAGGATCGTTCTTGCTGGTATCTTCTTCTGGCGACTTGTGTTGTTCAGACTCTTTCAGAATTTGGCGGAAGGGTCGCCGTTGTCGACATTGTATAGCTGAATAGAGATACCTTGGAACATCATCTGGTGACATAGTCAGATCGTTGAAATATCTTCTGTCACAGATGAGCTCCATGGCGTAGCATCCTCGTAACGAATGGAAGTCTTCAGCTGCCAAATCGGTGAAAGGAATTTCTTGGTTCAGCGCTTGGATATGTAGGATGGTGTAGAAAGCGCTGTCCCCAGATCCCATGGTGGCTTGAACTGGAGGGTTAATGATTCTGAACCAGGGTTGGCTCCAGTCTTGACGAAGAGAAGGGCGTACAGCCCAGATTACTTTGAGTAGCCGGAAGGGTATACACCGGGCTTCACCTACTGCGTCTCCGATGAAGTTTATTATGCCAGCTGGTAGCTCGGCGCTATTGAAGTTGTAAACTTTAGCGTCCCTTGCTTCGGTATCCACTATCATAAAAAGCCAGTGGTCCGAGACTTGGAATGGCATTGTGATATAGCGTGCCCGACGCGCTAAACCGACACGCAGCCGCTCAATCGACCGCCCGTGCAAGCTTTTGTGTAAAAGGCCAAAAGACAGTGCGGGTGAAGCGTTGAAGGCTGGTTGTATCCGCTGTTTACTTCTATAGATTTCTATACAGTTGGCGAGGAGGACACGGAAGATTGGCATTGGCATCGTAGACCGAGGTCGGAGGATGCAATGAAAATTTTCACGTGTCAACGTACGCCTTGTTTTTGTATTATTGTAAACTATGTCGTCCCCCGCTTTTGCATCGTCTACTATAGTGTTCAGGATGAAGATGTCCTGAGCATCTAAAGTAGAGATGGCTGTCGTATCAAGATCGTGCATATTTTGTGGGAGAGGAGGTGGCGGGGGGAGGTCTTGTGGTGGAGGGGAGGCGTGCTGTTCGGGGGCCTCTTCATATCCTTTGAGGTTGTCGTCTAGATCGTAGGCGGAGTCAAGATCTGCGTCAGTATCTAGACTCACTCGGTCTGCCTCGTCTAGGTAAGGGGGAGAAGGTGTTGAGGGGGGGGAGAAGTTTTTGGCGAGGTAGCGCTGGCTCCTAGTATGCATTGTTGGAGCTCAGCGAAGGCCGCATCCTTGGCAGCTTCCCCCATTGACCCCATAGCGGAGTAATCAAAGAATTGGTCCCCGTAAGAGATGTTTACGTTGTCATGCTGTGGGGACTTGGGGTGGTAGTCACTTTCCTGGTGACCTTTATCAGACCCTTTATGGGAGGGTCCTGCTGCGTTCCCGGGGTCTTCACCGTCATCGTGCTTGTCTCCTGAAGATGTGTCTTTATTGGGGTCAGCAGATGAATCGGATTCGTCTTCTTTTTCATCATCATCTTCATTGTCGGCCGCAGCTTCGTCGGTTGTCTTCTTGTTAGTCAACTTTTTGCACCGCCGGTGAGTGGCTTGTAGCTCATCGAAAGCCACTTGCAGATGCTCGTGTTTCTCGAGCAGTGCGTCGTGGGCTTCTTTGAGATCTGTGTATCTGCCCTCGGCGGAGAGGAGGCGTACTGTCAGATCTGTGACTTGGGCACGTAGTTGTTGTGTTTCATTGATATTAGCTTCCTCTTGATGATGATGGAGCTGCGTAATTGTGTCGTCGATGGTGGCCAGGCGCGTGCTTAGCTCTTCTTGATTCTGCTCAAGCTTGCGGAGATTCTCTTGCAGAGGGTGAGTCTGGTTAGAGATCTCATCGACTTTTCTTGTCGTAGCTTCTTGCTGGCGCGTTGCCCCAAGGATCAGGTCTGGCAGGTTGTTAGTGTGGCTGTTGATAAGCTCAACTTGCCTAGCCACTTCATCCTGTCGTTGCTGGATGCCTTGTAGGACGACATGAAGAGCTCGATGTTGGTTGTCGATCCTGGTTACCTATTTAGATAAATCCTGTACACAAGAAAAAATAGAATGTAATAGGTTAGAAGGATCGGTGAGGAGGTTTCGGACAGCGTCAAATTGACGGCCGAATTCCTCACCGATGTTAGTAAGGGGGGCCCCAGAGGCGGAAGGGTGATGTGGCTGGGGCCTATGTGGGATGGTGGTAGTGTCTTGCGGAAGAGACACTGATGATGGCCCGAACTGCGTAGTGACTGTTGATGAAGTCACCAGCGGTGTCGGGGTGGTGGCGGATGTGAAGAGTGGTGGTATTTGTGGCGAAAAAGGTGGCACTGATGATGAAGGGGTGGGAACTGTGGATGTGAATGGAAAGGTGGTGAAGTCGGGCATGGAGGTGGAGAAAGGGAAGCCCGATGTTTGGGTGGGTGAAAAGGTGGATGTGAATGCTGGCGTGGATGTGGGGAGGAAAGTAGTGGTGGGGGGCAGCGGAGAGCTGCTCATTTAGACTCTGGATGAAAGAGTCAAATGAGGAAGTTGTTAAGATTTCATCGTTGAACCGCTCGTCCTCCGGGTTTGGGCGGGACGTTGGTGTCCCCGACAGCTGTTGGGCCTGCAGCAACCTCCTAGAAGGTCGTTTGACAGGGATTTTTGTAGATCGAGCTGTCGGGGCTGTGATGCTCGTTTCAGTTGGGCCCGCAGTTTGTTTCTTTGCAGCGGGTGTGACCGAAGCTAGTAGATGAGTAAGCTCCTCGTCAGAAAAGAGGAGTTGTGTCATATCATAGTGTGCTAGCTCCGGTAACGGAAGGAGGGTTCTTGATGACTTAACCATCGGGCAGAATACATAGTGTTACTTTCCATCCTTTTCTTTGATTATAAACGAATTTTTCAAAGATTGTTTCTTTGTAAGGATGTCGCCCTTTATTTGCGTGCATTGGGGTAATAGCCTGTCCATCTTAAAAAATTTAATTATGGATGTGACATGGCCCCCCAAACAGATCTCTTTCCCTATGAAGGCGGCGGATAATTTCTGGACCATCAACAGTCCGATGTTGACTGGCCTTCTGTTGAGGATAGACCAGAGGACAAAGAGGTCTGATATTGTAACGTTTCCTCCTTCCGTTCTTGAAAAAAGTGTGCCAGCTAGGATTTTGTGCAGAGTGCGCACAAATCCGGAGTGTATGTTGGACGCTTTGCATGTTTTGGCGTCGTATGTGGGAATCCCAGTTAAGCTTTTCCAGAATGTGTGGCGGTTGAATTCTGGATGATCAGTTCCCACTGATTTGGCCTTTTTTAGATGCTCCATGTCGTCAATGAATATTGAACTTAGCATATTCTCTGTTAAGACGACATTGCTACCGAAGATTTGGGTGACAATCCTTCTATCACCCCCATCCCGTGACCTATCTGCAATGTCGACGGGCTCCTTTGTCAGGTAGGAGAAGAATTCCGCTGTGGGCTCAATGTAGGATATTTCAGGTATTAAGCACAACCTGGTAAGGTTGGCTTTTTGTAGCGCTTTGAAGATGCGCTCGTGAATCCCCATTTTAGCTAGTATGCTGGAGCAAACATACTTGGTTGGTTTAAGGGTTTTATCGGTGGTGATGGAGGTTTGGATGGATAGGTGCTCTGGTGGTGGTATTGGGGCGGTAATGGGAATGAAGGTGGTAGGGATGGTAGCTGTAGGGGTGATGGTGGTAGCAGCGAAGGTGGATGGTTTGGCGAGGGGTTGGTCCATGGCAGATAGAGGGTGGACCTGCTTTCTTGCCCTCTTGGGAGGCTGCCCAGATGCAGCCTTTGCAGCCTTGCGTTTTCCCTCTGTCTCTTGGGCAGAGGAGTCTTCATCGGGGTTCGGTATGTAGTCCGAACCTTCATCATCGTCAGAAGAGATGTGCTCGATGTCCTCTTCAGGGGCCTCACCCAAGCATTTGGTGAGGCGAGTTATCTCACACAGGATGTCGATGATCTTGGTCTTGGGAGGGACGGCGCTGGTGGTGTTGTAAGTGTCCCTGATCTGTATGAGCCTGTCTCACTCTTCCATCATCTGCTCCCTTGTTAGAGCAGGGGCAGTTCCTGAGCCGGAAGTTTTGTTTGCTGGTGACGCCATTTCTGAAAAAGAATAAGAGTTTCATAATTAGAGAAGATTTGAAACAATGTAAATTTGATTTGTAGTTATATCTTTTATATTTTGTGAAAGCAAAAGGGAAACAAAAACCAAACGGTTTCAAGACCGTTTGGTCCCAAACGGTTTGAGGACCGTTTGGTCCCAAACGGTTTCAAGACCGTTTGGTCCCAAACGGTTTCGGGACCGTTTGGTTCCAAACGGTTTCGGGACCGTTTGGTTCCAAACGGTTTGAGGACCGTTTGGTTCCAAACGGTTTGAGGACCATTTGGTCCCAAACGGTTTCAAGACCGTTTGGTCCCAAACGGTTTCAGGACCGTTTGGTTCCAAACGGTTTCGGGATCGTTTGGTTCCAAACGGTTTCAAGATCGTTTGGTCCCAAACGGTTTCAAGACCGTTTGGTCCCAAACGGTTTCAAGACTGTTTGGTCCCAAACGGTTTCGAGATCGTTTGGAAAGCGAAGAGTCACAGGTCACCGGCGCGGGGGAAGGTGGAACGGTGCGAAGGTAAAGAACGCGTCGGCGCCTTCGAAAACGATGAGAAGAACGGCGACGGCGATGAAAACGGTGGGAGAGTCGGTGAAATCTTTTGACAGCGACGGCGATGGCAGAGCAAGAGACGTCGTGCGATGGTAAAGGGAACGGTACTGGCGCCATGATTGTGGCGACAGAACGGCACGGCGACGAAGGCGATGGGTCGGTTGATGAAACCATTCGATAACGACGGCGACGGCAGCGTAAGCAGTGACTAGCGATGGAATGAGCAGCGTGGAGTCGCCGGACTACCTTGCGGAAGGTGGACGGAAGGGTGACTTTGTGCGGATGAAACAGGAGCAAGAAGGGAAGTTCTTCACACGAAAACTCTGGAGAATTCGAAGATTCGAAGAGAGAAAGACGGAGGGGTAGGGTTGATATTTATAGTGATTGGTTGGTGACCTTTTGTATTCCAAACGGTTTGAAGACCGCTTGATCCCAAGCGATCTCAAGACCGTTTGGTCCCAAACGGTTTGAGGACCGTTTGGTCCCAAATGGTTTCAAGACCGTTTGGCTCCAAACGGTTTGAAGACTGTTTGGAGTCCAAACGGTTTCAAGACCGTTTGGCTCCAAACGGTTTGGAGATCGTTTGGCTCCAAACGGTTTGGAGATCGTTTGGCTCCAAACGGTTTGGAGACCGTTTGGCTCCAAACGGTTTGGAGACCGTTTGGCTCCAAACGGTTTGAAGATCGTTTGGAGGGGCACAAAGGGTTTGTATATTTTTATGTTTGTTTTTGAGTATGTATATTATTTTTTTGTATTTTGGTTTATGAATTTTTATGTTGTTTGTTTTATGTATTGTTTTTGTAGTTTTGATTATGTAGATTTTTTGTATTTTTAGATTAATGATGAAAGAACTTAAAGAAAGCAAAACAAATTCAAAAGAAAAATAAAAGACTAGAAATTAGAGAAGGTGATACTGAGGTCTTGGGTTGCCTCCCAAGAAGCGCCTTGGTTTTATGTCGCTGGCTCGACGAAGTTAAAACATTATTATGCTGCTGTCATAGTATTTGATTGCTCATGTCTATTTGGCCCATGTTTAGGGTTCGATTCAGGCTGCCCAACGAAAGTGCCTGTTGGGGGTTTCAATTGTGCAGCAATCTGGGCAAGTTGTGCTTCAACTGCCTTCTGTTGAGCTTGTTGGTTGGCCAGCATGGTTTGCTGAGACTGAAGCATTTGTTTTATCAAAGATAGCTCATCTTCCGGTTGTGCAGTGACGTTTTTCTGAGGGTTTTGTTGTTGAGACTGTTGAATATGCAATTGCGGGTGAAGCGGGGGATGAGTGTACTGATAGTAGGCTGATTGATTTCTAGGGTAGTTAGCCCTAGGGAAATTGTTCCTTGGGTTCCCTTGATTTTTTTTAAAATTGTTTGGAAATCCAGGAGGCAGCCTACTGTCAAGTCCCCCTTGTGTCTGATGTTGCGGATTCGCAGTTCCAGAGGGATTCCCATACTGGAATCCAGGATGGTTCCTTGGTTGACTGGGATTATAATAAACTTGTCCGGGAATAGTATGGATGGAGTTGACTTGCTCTGGAATCTGATCTTCAGCCTGATTAGTGATGGCCTCATAGGATTGTGGTGGTGGATGCAGATCCATCATCACATTATAGAGTATTCCGCAGGAAAGAGTTGGATGATCCGAAGCATGACAAGCTTCACAGGATCCTGTGACGGCTTTGACTTGATGAACCAGCGGGGTTTTCTTCTTATCAATTTCCCCTAGAGTTGTTTCAAGGGTTTGCTGTTTATGAGCGATTGTCTTCAAAGCTTCGGCTATTGACTTTAGTTCCATAGATTCCTCAGCTTTAAAGACTTTAAGGACGCCTTTTCCGGCTGACCGCCCCCAGTTGGACTGGTTTTCAGCTCCTAAAGTAACGATTTTCCAGGCATCTTCATAGTTTTTCCTCATGAAATTTCCTCCAGACGAGGAATCTAGGAACTGTTTAATGTCATCGCTTACCCCCCGATAAAAAGTTTCAATCAATTGATTATGTGAAATTCCATGATGAGGGCATTTGCGTAGAAGTTCCTTGAATCTTTCCCATGCCTCAGCGAGGGTTTCTCCAGGTAGCTGGGAGAAATGGTTGATCTGCCCTCTGATTTCATAGGTCAGCAAGGGTGGAAAGAACTTCTCCAAGAATTTTTCCTCTAGAGGAGCCCAAGTGGTTATGATGGGTTCTCTGTCCAATGAGTTGTACCAACTCAAGGCCCTTCCAGATAAGGTGAAATGAAACAAGTGGAGCATTATTGCGTCGAAAGCAATACCAGCTTGCGGGACCAGGCGGCATAATGCCTTAAACCGTTTCAAATGGTCCATGCAATCGTCTCCTGAACCTCCTGAGAAGGAAATTCCTTGCATAATCTGGATCCACTGGGTCCGAATCTCAAAGTTTGGGATGTTGATGATCGGAGGCCGGACCGGGTGGTTGTCTTTGTAATTCTTCGGGACAGCATAGTCCCTCAGTTGCTTGTTTCGTAATTCGAGCTGAGCAGCCTCGGTCTCTGCTCTTATGCGGGCTTGCTCTTCTGCTCGTATCTCCGCTTGTATTTGGGCACGAGTGTCTGCAATGAGTTGTGCCCGTTGTGCGGCGATAGCAGCATTGACTCTCTCCATCACCAAAGCAGCTTGATGCTGTTCGTCAGCCATTTGACTAGCGCGTTGGCGATTGAGGCGAATTCTGCGGTGGAAACTTCTCTCTACCTCGGAGTCGAACTCCGGATCAGGGGAGAATCCTCGATTATGCGGTGATTGCATATACGGGTTCTACCTGAGTAAAGAAAAGAGAACACCTTTAGATAATAGAGACAATATGAAAGCTTCAAGAAGATGATGAGTTATGATTCAAAAAGAAAGTGTAAAAATCCTAACCAATTAGAAAAATAAACTAAGTGAAATACTAACGTTCCGTTATCCCCGGCAACGGCGCCATTTTTTGATGGAGCTGGGACTTACACCAAAAGATTTTCAGTCTTCCAATGGGAGTCCCAGAATTCTATCACCAAAAACCCTAGAGAGGATTGATGTCTTCCCTAGGTTTACCTAGAACTGGTGCTTAGATAACAACTCCAACCCCATAAGAGTATGGAAGCCTTATCATAGTACAGATTTAGGATCGAACCCAAAAGACAACGGTCTTGTTGCAAGCAACAAGATGGAAAACGTACAACACTTCACTTAGTTATTTTGCTGATTGGCACTTATATCAAAAGGTTGGATTTTGATTGGTTTTTAGACTAAAGCATGAAAAGCAAATAAAGCAAGTAAACTAAGATTTAACAAATGATGATGAATTCACTGGGGTTAAGCAGGTATTTACCACCGCTACACATGCATTGTATATGTACTAAGCAAGCAAGACTTATAAGCTAGATGCATGGATGTTCCACAAGACCGATGCCTTATAAGACAAGAGCGATGCATTGCATCCAAGGATGTTCCACAAGACCGATGCCTCGTAAGACAAGAGCGATGCATTGCATCCTTCGATGTTCCACAAGACCGATGCCTTATAAGACAAGAGCAATGCATCACATCCTTCAAGGGTTAAGTTGCTCTCATTCGGTACATTTCTACGTGTCAATGAAGATATGCAGGCTTCCAAAGAGAGAATCTTACTCAACCTCATGAAACGTGCATCTAAAACTAACAAGCGAGCCATAATTATCAAATCGAATAGTATCTTTGTAGGCCTAGTCTCCTATTTGGATAACCTAGCTACGAGAAGTGCAGGAATGTTGCAACGCCAGCCATTCCTGATCAAATGGTCACATGCTTTACATCATTCCCCTCGCAAAGTGTGTTCCTCGACTTACCAAGGTTACTTCCATTCAGATGGAAGTGCAACGGATGATAGTGAGTTTACTCCACTCTTTGAGATACACTCCTAGACACCGAAACGGATGCGTGGTGGATACACACACCAGAAACCAACACTAAATCGGTATTCGAGTCTCGAGAGCGGTCATAGACAAACCACAACAAAAGACAATAGATGCATACAAGAACGTGGCCATCATTCAAGCATGTATGAAACGATTTAGTATTAAAACGAAAGGATAACATCTTTTTAGTACAAAGTACAAAACATGGGCAGCGGGGCTAGTCCCCGCGCCCCAGTGGATGGAACTACTCGCTCCTCATAGAGGGAACAACAAAGGAGGAGGCAAGAAGAGATAGAAAGAACATCATCTCCACTGAGGAGAGAAGGTTGAACCCTTGGTGGAGAGAGCAACGATCTTCACCCTTCGTGGCTTGCTTGACGACGGATCTTCTCCTTTCACCTTCCTTGTTGATGAGAGAGAAGGTAGCTTTGCAATGGAACATGAGTCTCAGACCGGCAGCCTCGGGCGGTGGATGGAGTTGTTCTGGTAGTAGAGAGACAGCCTCTGGACGTCTGGACTCTGGACTCTCCTCAGGGATGGCCCTTGAGGTCTTATTTATAGGCCTTGAGTGAGGTCAAACGGTCTGGAGACCGTTTGGGTTCAAACGGTCTTGAGACCGTTTGGGGTCAAACGGTCTTGAGACCGTTTGGCGTCAAATGGTCTTGAGACCGTTTGGCATCAAACGGTCTTGAGACCGTTTGGAGTCAAACGGTTTTGAGATCGTTTGGCGTCAAACGGTCTTGGGACCGTTTGAACTCCATGCGGTCTTGGGACCGTTTGAACTCCATGCGGTCTTGGGACCGTTTGTCTTCATGCGGTCTTGGGACCGTTTGAACTCCATGCGGTCTTGGGACCGTTTGGCTTTATGCGGTCTTGGGACCGTTTGAACTCCATGCGGTCTTGGGACCGTTTGGCTTCATGCGGTCTCGGGACCGTTTGAACTCCATGCGGTCTTGGGACCGTTTGGCTTCATGCGGTCTCGGGACCGTTTGAACTCCATGCGGTCTTGGGACCGTTTGGCTTCATGCGGTCTCGGGACCGTTTGAACTCCATGCGGTCGTGGGACCGTTTGGCTTCATGCGGTCTCGGGACCGTTTGAACTCCATGCGGTCTTGGGACCGTTTGGCTTCATGCGGTCTCGGGACCGTTTGAACTCCATGCGGTCTTGGGACCGTTTGGCTTCATGCGGTCTCGGGACCGTTTGAACTCCATGCGGTCTTGGGACCGTTTGGCTTCACTCGGCCTTGAGGTTGGTTTATTCTTTTATGATTGTTTTGTGCTTTTTCTGCAAGTGTAAAAGGAAAAAGTTAGTTTGATGATGTATTTACAAAAAAGGGGTAAAATTAGGTTTATGTACCGAATAAACGTAAAAAGAGTATGGAAAACTAAAGAAAAAGACTAAGATAAACTACTAAAATAGGAGGTTATCAGGAACCCATAATAACCACCTGGGCTCCCCTAGAGGAAAAGTTCTTAGAGAAGTTCTTTCCCCCCTCACTAACTGATGAGATCAGAGGGCAGATCAATCACTTCTCTCAACTTCCTGGAGAATCCCTTACTGAAGCATGGGAAAGGGTTAAAGAACTTTTGCGGAAGTGCCCCCATCATGGAATCTCCCAGAACCAATTGATAGAAACCTTCTATCGGGGAGTTAGCGATGATATTAAACAGTTTTTGGATTCCTCATATGGAGGAAATTTCATGAGAAAGAATTATGAAGATGCCTGGAAAATTGTTACACTCGGAGCCGAAAATCAATCCAACTGGGGATGATCAGCTGGTAAAGGTGTCCTCAAGGTCTACAAAGCTGAAGAATTAATAGAGATGAAGGTAATAGATGAAGCTTGAAAACCATAGTTCATAAACAACAAGCTCTCAAGACTTCTCTCGGAGAGTTTGATAAGAAGAAAATTCCTCTTGTTCAACAAGTCAAGGCCGCCACAGGAACCTGTGAGGCCTGTCATGCTTCAGACCATCTGACCCTTTCTTGCGGTATGCTTTATAATGTGATGATGGATCTGCATCCACCACCACAACAATATGAACCTATTACTGATCAATCTGAAGAACAAATACCTGAACAAGTCAACTCTATCCACTCTATCCCTGGACAAGTCTATTACAATCCGAATCAGCCAAGGAACCATCCAGGATTTCAGTATGGAAACCCTACTAGGACTGCTAATCCATAGCATCAGACGCAGGGGGGATCCTCTAGTAGGTTACCACCTGGATTCCCAAACAATTTCAACCAAAATCACGGGAACTCCAGGAATAACTTCCCTAGGGCTAACTACCCAAGGAATCAATCAACCTACTATCAATACACTCACCCTCCGCTCCATCCACAACTGCACACTCAGCAACCTCAAATGGCACTACCACCACAACAATCTCAGCAAGCCCAACAACAAATCCCTCAGAAAACCACTCCTCCTCAACCGGAAGATGAAATATCCTTGATAAGGCAGATGCTGCAATCTCAACAGACTATGCTCGCTAATCAGCAAGCACAGCAAAAGGCAGTAGAAGCCCAGCTTGCCCAGATTGCTGCACAATTGAAGCCTCCGGCAGGCACTTTTACAGGGCAGCCCGATTCAAATCCTAAGCATGTACAGAACAGGCATAAATAGTTGAATGTTGTCACCATGAGATCGGGACGCACTCTTCATGAGACTACCAAGATCACCCCACATAATGATGATACCCCTATTTTTATGATGAATGAGAGCCCACAACAAGGAATAGAAAAGACCTCAGAAGGCACAAAGGGCAAAGATAAAGACCAAGTGTCCGCAGAACCTGAAGTCATGCAATATAAACCAAGAATCCCGTATCCAGGAAGACTGCGGGAAACAAAGATGGACACCAGGTTTCAAAAGTTCAAGGAGGCAATGAAGAAACTATACATTGATATCCTGCTCCTTGATGCTCTTTCTGAAGTGCCGGCCTGGGCAAAATACCTCAAGACCTTACTTTCAAGAAAGTATATCACCGAGGAGCAAGAAACTATTAAGCTTGCTCAGACCACCTCTGACATCATCTTAAACAAGATGCCCAAAAAGAAGAAGGACCCAGGATCCTTCGGAATCTAATGTTGCATTGGAAATGCATCTACTAAAAAAGGATTAGCTGATCTAGGAGCCAGTATATCCATCATGCCTTATTCCATGTGCAAACGTCTGAGTTTCACCGAATTGCTACCTACAGCAATGACTATTCAATTAGCTGATTCCACCATAACCGCACCTCTGGGGATCATTGAAGATATCCCATTAATGATAGGCAAGGATGCCTACGTCCCATGCGACTTCGTTATCATGGATATTAAAGAAGATTTGAGATACCCGATTATCTTCGGCAGACATTTCCTCGCTACTGCAAGGGTGCTTATTGACGTCGAAGCTGGCACCATCATTCTTAGGCTTGGAAAAGAAGCAATTCAATTCCGAGTCCTTAATAGCATGCAAGGCCCCAATATTCAAGAGGAGTTTTTCCTTCTTAACGCAATACAACAAATGTCTCAGTTAGAAATATCTGAGCCAGCTAACGAATTAGAGAATGTCCTAATCAACCCGGATGTTGAATTCTCTGTAAACAAACTAGTTCAACAGTGTCTGCAACATTTAGAAAAGGCCGAGGAAGCATCAACGGCTTCTTTTGAAGAACTTAAAGCTATTACCATTATAGAAGCAGCTGAGCCACCAAAAGCCCCCGAAATGAAAACTTTACCCACAGGGCTTAAACATGTTTTCTTAGATAAGGAAAAGCTATGCCTGGTCATCATCAGCTCTACCCTTACAGAAGATCAGAAAGAAAAACTTCTGGACGAGCTGAAGAAGTATGTAAAAGGTCATTAAGATAACTGACCTAACGGGCATAAATCCAGCCCTGTGTATGCACAGACTTCCTATGGTTGAAGAATTCAAGCCAACCCGCGAACATCAAAGAAAACTGAATCTGAATCTCAAGGAGGTGGTTCGCCGGGAGGTCCTCAAATTACTCAAAGCTGGCATAATCTACCCTATCTCTGACTCCCAGTGGGTCATCCCCGTCCAGGTTGTTCCAAAAAAAGGAGGCACTACAGTAGTGCTTAATGACAAAAATGAGTTAGTACCCACCAGGACTGTAACAGGGTGGCAGATGTGTATTGACTATAGAAAGCTGAACAAACCCACGAGGAAGGACCACTACCCTCTACCCTTCCTCGATGAAGTCCTGGAGCTTTAGCTCATCAGAAATATTTTTGCTATCTTGAGGGTTACTCTGGGTTCTATCAAATACCCATACACCCAGAGGACCAGGAAAAAACTACCTTCACCTGTCCTTTTGGGACATACGCCTTTAGAAGAATGCCATTCGGGTTGTGTAACGCACCCGCTACTTTCCAACGGTGTATGTCTGCCATCTTCGCTGGTTTAACTGAATCCGTCATGGAAGTGTTTATGGATGATTTCTCAGTTTACGGAGATTCCTTCGATAACTGTTTAATCAATCTTGTACAAGTTCTACAGCGCTATGAGGAAACGAACATTATCCTGAATTGGGAGAAATGCCATTTCATGGTAACGGAAGGTGTCGTTCTCGGACATAGGGTAAGTGATAGAGGAATCGAGGTTGATAAAGCAAAAATCGATGTTATCTCAAAACTGTCACCTCCAAAGGACATAAGAGGGGTTCGAGATTTCCTGGGTCATGCAGGATTCTATAGAAGATTCATCAAAGATTTCTCAAGGATAGATAAACCCATGACCCAACTCCTAACTAAAGATGCTGAGTTCATATTCAATCAAGAATGTATGCAAAGTTTCTCCACCCTCAAGAATGTGTTAATTTCCGCACCCATTCTGAGAGCCCCAGATTGGTCGCAGCCTTTCGAAATCACGTGTGACGCAAGTAATTACGCCATAGGGGTTGTTTTAGGACAATAGATTGACAAGAAACCCTATGTTATCTACTACGCATCCAAAATGCTAGACGAAGCACAGAAAAACTACACTACCATGGAGAAAGAATTTTTGGCTGTCATCTATGCATTTGAAAAATTATGCTCCTATTTGATTGGTTCCAAAGTCATTGTCTATATCGATCATTCTGCCATTCGATACCTGATTCAGAAGCAGGATGCCAAACCCAGGCTTATCTGTTGGGTGATGATGCTTCAGGAATTCGACTTGGAGATTAAAGATAAAAGTGGAGTGGAGAACATTGTGGCTGATCACCTCAGCCGGATTGAGGTAGAAGAAGAAGATAAAATCCCTATCTGGGATTCTCTTCCTGACGATCAGCTTATGAAGGCCACCCATGGTTTCCCTTGGTATGCAGATATCGTCAATTATCTAGCCACAGGGATTATCCACCCCTCTGCTTCCTATCATGACAAAAGGAAGTTCCTTCATGACATAAAACAATATTATTGGGATGAACCCTACCTGTTTCACCTTTGTGCTGACGGATATTTCCGTCGTTGCTTGCCAGAAGAAGAAATAACCCGGTCCTAGAGAATTGGCATTCAGGACTCATAGGGGGAACATGAGTGCTAAGAAAACAACTATAAAAGTTTTACAATCTGGTTTTTTTTGGCCCACCATATCAAAGGATTCATACGATTTTGTGAAAGCCTGCAACAAATGCCAATTTTCGGGCAACATATCAAAAAGAGACGAGATGCCCCTCATAATGTGGCAGGAAATTGAGCTTTTCGATGTGTGGGGGGTAGACTACATGGGCCCTTTCCCTTCATCCTATGGCTTCTCTTACATCTTGGTTGCAGTGGACTACGTCTCAAAGTGGGTCGAAGTTGTACCCACTGTGTCCAGCGATTCCAAGGCTGTTATTAAATTGTTTAAAGATATTATTTTCCCAAGATTTGGAGTTCCAAGAACTGTCATATCCGATGGCGGGACTCATTTCTTGGAAAGAAGTTTTGAAGCCTTACTAAAAAAGTACGGAGTCAATCACAAATTCGCCACGCCCTACCATCCACAGACTAGTGGTCAGGTAAAGGTATCAAATAGACAATTGAAGGCGATTCTTGAAAAAACGGTGAATAGAAACCGCTCTGATTGGTCCACCAAACTTCCTGATTCCCTTTGGGCATATCGAACAGCTTATAAAACACCAATCGGAACAACCCCTTTCCGTTTGGTGTACGGGAAGTCTTGTCATCTTCCAGTAGAGCTGGAACATAAAACCTGGTGGGCCATCAAACAACTAAACTTCGATCTTAAAAGTGTGGGAGAGAATAGGCAACTTCAGCTACAGGAGCTAGAAGAACTCCGTATGACCGCCTATCAGAGTTCTAAAATCTATAAGGAGCAGACAAAAATGTGGCATGACGGTCATCTTAAAAGGAAAGACATCGTCGTTGGCGACAAAGTGCTCCTTTTCAATTCCAAGCTCAAGTTGTTTCTCAGAAAACTTAGAACAAAATGGTTTGGGCCCTTCACTATAAAACATATTTACCAAACTGGAGCTACCATTATCATAGACAACAACGGAGGAGAAAGGACGGTCAACGGTCACCGTTTGAAAACATACTACACTCCGGAAGTTAAAATGCCAAGACAAACCATCGAAATCAAATATGCTATACCAACAACATAACTATATTACAGCTTCGTCGAGCCAGTGACGTAAAACCCAGGCGCTACTTGGGAGGCAACCCAAGATTTCAGTTTCTTCCTTTATTTCCCGTTCTCTTTACCTTAGGGTTATCTTATGAAAATAAAAAAAATTCTATACAACCAAAACAAACATAAAAATAACAAAATAAAAATATACATAAAAATATAAAAATCCGTTTGACCTTAACCCTCCCAAACGGTCCTGAAATCGTTTGGAGCCAAACGGTCTTCAAACCGTTTGGGTGAAACCGTTTGGGACCAAACGATCCTGAAACCGTTTGGAGCCAAACGGTCCTGAAACCGTTTGGAGCCAAACGGTCCTGAAACCGTTTGGAGCCAAACGGTCCTGAAACCGTTTGGAGCCAAACGGTCTCGAAACTGTTTGGAGTCCAAACGGTGGCTAAACCGTTTGACTTAGGGTTTTTGTCAGGTCAACCCCCCATTTCCTATAAATATAAACCCTACCCCCTCGTTTTTCTTTCTTTCGACTCCCGAGCCATCTGAAACTCTCGAAGTGATGTTCCATTGCTCTCTCCTCCATCGACCTCTGCTTCCCCTGCTCCCGCGCGACCTCCGTCTCCTACGCCTTCGCCGTCGTCTCCCCTGCTCACAGCAGCAAGGTAATCCGGCCGCAGCAGTCGCCTTCTCCCGCAACCACCGTTTCCACCTTAGCCAATGCCTTCGTTCCCTCTTCTTCGCCGGCAACTCCACCGTTTCCACCGTCAGCTTCACCTCTATCACCGTCGGCTCCACCTTTTCCATCGTCGCCTTCATCTTTACCACCACCAGCCTCACCGCTATCTTCTTTTCCTACGTCTTTATCGCCGTCGGCCTCCTCCATCGTCACCATCATCGTCGACACCTTCGCCGCCTTCGCCTTCGTCACCAGCGCTTCCGCCCTCCATTCGCCATTTTTTCTTCACCGGCGGTTGCACGACACTTCACTTTCCAAACGGTCTTGAAACTGTTTGGGACCAAACGGTCTTGCAACCATTTGGGACCAAACGGTCTTGAAACCGTTTGGGATCAAACGGTCTTGAAACCATTTGAGACCAAACGGTCTTGAAACCGTTTGGAACCAAATAGTTTTCAAACCGTTTAGCCTTTAAATTTCATTTAACTTTCATAAAATCACAAAAACACATAAATACAAATAAAATCTTTTTTTTCTAATATGATTTTCTAACTCTTGATCTCCCATTTTTCAGCCATGGCATCACCATCAAAGGAGGCCACCAGATTTGAAGACACTGCAATCTGGACAACGGAGCCACTAATGATAGAACAATCTAAGCTCCAGAAGATCAGAGATGACTTCAACAGGATCGGAAAGGCGCCACCAAATGTCAAGATGATGCATGCAAGTCTTGTGCGACCTTGACCGAATTGAAAAGTGCCTAGCAGAGGCACCTGAAGAAGAAGTGGAAGACATCTCTTCCAATGACGATGAAGGCTCAGAATATGAGCCAAATCCTGAGGAGGAATCCCCAGCCGAAGAGCAAAAGGGGAAACGTAAGGTCCAGGAATCTGCACCCGGACAACCTTCTAGGAAACGGGCAAGAAAACAATTTCGCCCTGCCTCTGCTATGGACCAACCCTTTGCAACACCTACCACCACCATTCCTACCACCACCCCCACCTTCTCAATTCTCACCACCACCGCACCCCCACCTGAAAACCTCTACATCCAAACCATCCAATCCATCGATCCATCGACAAAATCCTGAAACCTACAAAGTATGTCTGCTCAAGCGTACTGCTGAAGATGGGGATCCATGACCGAATCTTCAACACACTAGAAAAAGCCAACCTTACAAGGCTATGTCTAGTACCCGAGATCTCATACTCTGAGCCTACCGCTGAATTCTTCACCTTTCTTACAAAAGAACCCATAGATATCATGGATAGATCACGGGATGGAGGTGACAGAAGGCTGGTCACCAAAATTTTCGGCAACAAGGTGGTTTTAATAGAAAACATGCTGAACGAGGTTTTCATTGACAATCAACAGCAGCTACAAAACGCCAAGACGGTGGGAACCGAGCACTCTGAGTTCAACAGACACATATTCTGGAAATATTTATCTGGGCTCCCCACCTATGATGCTAAGACATGCAAAGCATCGAACATACACTCTGGTTTTGTGCGCACCCTACACAAAATTCTTGCTGGCGCACTCTTCCCCAGGACAGATGGAGGGAACGTTACAATCTCTAATCTCTTTGTCCTCTGGTCCATTCTGAACGAAAAGCCAGTTAACATTGGATGACAAATGATCCAGAAATTATCCGCCTTCGCCCTGGGGAAGGAAATCTGCATGGGGGGTCATGTCACATCCATTATAAAATACCTCAAGATGGACAGACCCCTACCTTGATGCACGCAACTAAAGGGCGACATCCTTACCAATGAACAATCTTTGAAGAACTCCTTCATCATCAAGGAAAAGGATGGGAAATTATATTATGTCTTCTGCCCTATGGTCAAGTCATCAAGAACACTCCTCCCGCTTCCGAAGCTCGCAAACTATGACACAGACAAGCTCCTCTTCTCTGATGAGGAGCTTTCACAAATCTTAGCTTCGGTTAAAGCAGCCGAAAAGAAAGCAACTGCGGGACAGACATAGTTAAGTATCACAACCACGACAGCTCGACCATAAAAAATACCTGTCAAACGACCTTCTAGAAGGCAATTGAAGGCACAACAGCTGTCGGGGACACCGACATCAAAGCCACACCCAGAAGACAACCCCCTCCTCGACGAGCACATCACCACCTCGTCCTTAGACTCTTTCATTATGATTCTACATGCTGAACTAACTGCCACCACCTCACTCCCTTCCACCTTCCCAACACCCACCACCCTTCCTTCTTTCCCCACAACCACGCTACCACACACATCCTCTTCTTCACCCCTTTTCCCTTCAGACTCCCCTTCTCCATCCCTATGCCCGACTTTACCACTTTCCCATCCACCTCCACAGTCTCTACCCCATCACTATCAACACCACCACCTTTCACATCCACCGCCACCCCGACACCGCTGGTGACCCCATATACGGTCACCACGCAGTTCGCAGGACCATCATCAGTGTCTCTTCTGCAAGCCACTACCACCCTCCCTCATAGACCCCAGCCACCCCACCCTTCCACCTCTGGGGTCCCCTTTTCCAAAATCGGTGAAGAATTCGGATGTCAATTCGACGACATCCGAAACCTCCTCACCGATCCTTCTAACATTTTATATTCTATTTTTTCTTGTGTGCAGGGATTATCCAAGCAGGTGGCCACGATCGACCAATAGAACCGTGATTTGCCCAGCATCCTCCAAGGTTTTCAACAAAGACAAGATGAGGTGGCTAAGTAAGTTGAGCACATCAACAACCACTACAACAACTTGCCCGAGTTGGTCCTTGGAGCAACGCGCCAGCAAGAAGCGACAGCTAAGCAAGTCGATGAGATCTCTATGCAGACCCAACCTCTTCCTGAGACTCTCCGCGTGCTCAAGCAGAAATAAGCAACTCTTAGCACGCACTTGGACACCATCAGTAGAACCCTCGCACAGCTAAAGAATCGCCAAGAGGAGTCCACTAACAATGAAATCCAGCAATTACGTGCTCAAGTTACAGATCTTACAATGTGACTCCTCTCCACCGAGGGACGTTACTCGGGCCTAAAAGAAACACACAACGCACTACTCGAAACACACGAGCATGTACAAGTGGCGTTCGATGAGTTGCAAGTCGTCCATCGGCGGTGTAAACAGACCACACACAAGAAGCCAATAGAACAGGAAGCGACTGACAAAGATGAGGACGAAGAAGACGATGATGAGGACTCTGACTCCTCGGTTAATTCCAATAATAGCACCTCCTCAGAGGACAAATCTGGCAACCCAGGCAATGCTGGGGAGGGCACAAGCCGATGAGCTGATAAAGACCCCAGGTCCCCCCACAACGAAAATGTCAACATGTCATATGGGGACCAATTCCTGGATTATTCTGCTTTGGGATCCATCGGGGAGTCTGCCAAAAATGCGGCTTTCGCTGAGTTACACCAATGTATATTAGGAACCAGCACAAGCCCGCCAACAACAACCGCTCAACCTTCCCCCGCGCTTGGCAAGTAAATGCCTTCCCCCCAAGACTCGGACGAGTCAGAACGAGTCAGCTTAGATACAGATGAAGAACTCGATTTTGCTTCAGATTCGGATGATGAGCTGCAGGACTATGCAGAAGTCCTGGAACAACCTTCTTCCCCCCTTCCGCAAGAACTTCCCCCGCCACCACCTCTACCGCACAAAATGCATGATCTTTATATGGCGTCCATCTCCACATTAGATGCTCAGGACATATTTATACTGAACACTATTGTGGACGATGCAAAGGCAGGGGAAGACATCATCTACAATAACACCAAAACTAGGCGCAAGATGACATGAGAAGACTTCCACCACATCCTGCGACCTCGGTCAACGATGACGATGGCAATCTTCCGTGTCCTTCTCGCCAACTGTATAGAAATGTACAGAAGTTCTAAGAGGCAACAGCCGGTTTTCAACGCCTCACCTGCTCTGTCTATTGGCCTTTTATACAAAGACATAAGAGCGAAATCAATCGAGCGGCTGCGTGCTGGTTTAGCACGACGGGCACGTTATCTCACCGTGCCCTTTCAAATCTCAGATCATTGGCTATTTGTGATCGTCGACACCGAAGCTTGGGATGCCAAGGTCTATAATTTTTGCGGCGCTGAGCTACCTGCCGGTACAATAAATTTCGTTGGTGAAGCTACAGGAGAAGCACAGTGTATACCCTTCCGGGTGCTGAAGTTAATTTGGGCTGCACGCCCATCTCTCCGCCAAGACTAGAGCCAGCCTTGGTTCACAATAATAAACCCTCAAGTTCAAGCTGCCGAGGAATCTGGGGATTGCGCTTTCTGCACCATATGTCACATCCAAGCACTGAACCAGGAAATCCCATTTTCTGATCTGGTTGCTGAAGATTTTAATTCCTTGCGAGGGTGTTATGCTATGGAGCTCATCTGTGATAGATGGTTCTTCAAAGACCCGACAATGGCACCAGATGATGTCCCTCGCTACCTCTTCTCAGCTATCCAACGACCGCAGCGGCGACCCTTCCGACAAACTCTGAAGGAGTCGGAGAAATCAAAGGAACCGGCCTTAGCTACCGAGCAAAGTAAAGGAGACATCGATCCTTTGTCTGCCATAGAACCAACCTTTCCTGACTTTGATCACAGTGCTTGCAAAGGTCTCAACGACATCGAACTACGACTCATTATGGTGCAGCTTTCAGACGAGAAGGATGAGCTTGTATTCATGTCTGGGGACATTTTAGTTATGGCCGACACGCTTCGAGAGACTTTACAGATTAAAGGATCCCTCTCCGTCAGCCTAATGAGCACTTACCAGTCTCTACTCGGCCAACACAACCCCACTACATATATGGCATCCCCATACATGAAGGATGGTCTTTAAAGCTCAAGAACTTCGGCACAACTGAAGCACTGATCTCCTTTTTACAACACACAACGTTGAAGTTCATCATGTTACCCTTCCTCTATCATGAGCACTGGATGCTCCAGGAAACAAACCTACCAGATGGAACAACCACAATATATAACAGTTCTGACAGCCAGTACAACCCACGACAGAAGAACTATGTCGTGACACCAAGGACGCCAATAGAGGTAGTGGTGAAGGACTGCGCTGACAAATTAATTTCCCTTCTCAGTAAGCACACAAGGGCTTATGACAAAGAGCATTTTCATCTCCCTTCCTTCAGACACAAATGTCCCCAACAAATCCGACAATCAAATGACTACGACTTCCACATCCTCTACTGGATGTATACCATCATCGCCCTTCAAAAACCAGTAGAGGATATGACTGACGTGGATTACCATGCTCTACGTGGATAGTTCGCAGCCAACCTACTTCAATCCCAAGGAGCAAACTCAGGATTACCGTAAACCTGAAGCCCTTTCCTTTGTACTTCTCAACCTATCATTTTTCCACTCTAAGGACAGAGTGTGTAATAAGTTGGGGGGGGGGGGGTACACTAGACAAGGGCGAAGTATCATTTCTATATCCCTCCTTTTCCATCTCCTCCTTCATTTTTTGTACAATTTTTCTTAGTTTCCTCTACACATTTAGCTTCCATTTCAAATAACTCATCCAACAATAAATCTTTTGAATAAAGTCACCCTTAGTTAACTTTAGAATCATGTTAGTTCCCAAAAGTAAATAGCACTTAGACATTTAATGGTGATCTAATAATATACCTCCACTATTGATTTTCATGCTTTTGGTTCACTTCTTTATCTGACTCTCCACAGGTCAATATCAAGGAAGAAATAAGCCAGGCTCTCAAGGATGAGAGGGGCATCAGGCAACTTCCAAATCAAGAAGTTCTGCAAGTGGACCACAAACCAAATAAGTGCATGTTGAAAAACTCTAAGAACAGCTTTCCTCTCGTCAAAATAAAAGAGGCTTAGCCGCCCAAAATAATTTCCCAAACAAAACCCCAAAACCCAAGCCTGTGAGTTTTCGAATAAAAGCCAGAGAGTCGAATAAAATTATGAGAGTTGTGCCATGAATAAGGATCTATATAAAGAACCGATGAAGGTCTCACCCGGCCGGCACATTCAGCTGCCCTCACAAAGGCAGATGTGTCGTGCCCGGTAGTGAAACCCTAAGGTATCCAAATATATGAAAGGCTTATAAAGGACTTGCCCGGCCGATACATTTAGCTGCCCTCACAAAGGCAGATGTGTCATGCCTGGTAGTGAGATCCTAAAAAGCATAGACAACCCCTCCCCCACTTGAAGGGGGAGTTACACTTCAAGCCTTTAGCCAATCCTCATACCCCCTCTAGTTTCCAGTAGGTCCTTTAGAGAGGTATAAAGCTGATTAGAGTCAACAACATGCACAGAATAAAGGTGGTCCCAACGCGAGCTACGAGATACGGAAGAAACCTGAGACCCAAGCAACTCTCGAAACGTAAAAGAGTCATGGAAATCAATAAGACCTGATATGACCTTAGGAAAACTCAGGTTAAGAATTGAAGCAAGAGTATGGAAATCCTAACTAAATAAAATCTCCTCACCATTACATATCTCAGCTCTATCTAACTTGAGGACAAGCTAGACTCTAAGTTAGGGGGGGTGATAACCTCCAATTTTGGATGTTTACCTTAGCCTTTTCTTTAGTTTTCCATACTCTTTCTCAATTAGAATTAGCCTTAATCCCTAAATATTCCCTCTTATTGTAAATATACCATCAGACTAACTTTTCCTCTTTATATCTACAGAAAAAGACATAAGAAAATCATAAAAGACTAAATCAACCTCAAGACCGCATGGACTCAAACGGTCCCAAGACCGCGTGAAGCCAAACGGTCCCGAGACCGCATGAAGCCAAACGGTCCCAAGACCGCATGGAGTGAAACGGTGTGATGGAGTGGACTATTGAAATCCTAAAATGTCCAATAACTTAAGTGAAAGCATAAGTATGAGTTATATTGAGAGTTACAAGATTTTGACAAAATAGGTTTGTTGATTGATGATAATATCATCCTTACACTTATTGCCTTTTTGAGGAATTTAATTGACTGGTCTAACAGTTGAGTTTTGATGCCAAATTCATGAACAAAGTAGCTTGAGATGTGAGGAAGCTATGGTTAAATTTTGGTGGTGATTGGTTTTTCCTAGAGGAAGTTAATTAGGTTTGAAGTTTATGAAATAATGTACTTTTTGATGTATTTGATTAACAAGGTTCGGATCATCTAGCCTAAGTTGAATGTGTTGCACTCCCTCTGGTTTTCAAAGAACTGTGTGGCCGGATCCTAGCCACAAATATCTAATCAAGTGGCAGTTATGGTTTCTTTGAGTGAGCCACGGGTAGGCTCATGTGGATGACCTTTTTCAAACCATCAGATTTGAGATGAAGGGTCCCTGTGTCATCCCCTACCTTGCGGTTAGAGCAAGGTAGTGGGGCAACACGTTCCCAGATACCATACATCGTGGTCGTGGACTGAAGGGGTGAATGGGGAGTAGGACCGAGCAGTTACTTCTGAGTAGCCATAGGCTTCCTGGTGACCCTTTTTAGTGGTCTTGGTGGAAGAAACGGGGAGAGTAGACATAGCCCCTACCTGCCTTTCCACCCTCACTCGCAGCAGTAGACGAAAGGAGGAGCTTTGCGGGAGGAGGTGCAACATTGCAGCCTGCGAGAGGAGAAGAATCTGATCGCTGGTTCCTCAGCGCCGACTCGCATCATAGTGGCGGCAGAAGCACTAGGGACTAGCACTCATGGGTGAGGGGGAGACTCGGCAATGCTGGTGTCTTGGAGGCGGCAAGAGCCCTGTCAAAGCCATGAGGGCCTGAGGAGTACGAGCTCCTGCCGACACGAGGAAGGGCGAAGTGATGCAGGGCGGCGTCAAGCATGAAGATAAGGAGGAGCAGGGCAGCAGCAGCTTTGTAGAGGAGGATCCATGGTGTGTCTATCAGGACCATGAGGTCATCGCTCCGTGGAGGAGAAGACGGACCACGGTGTTCACGCAAGCATGCGAGGGCGGCAGCTGATCCAGAAGATAGACGCACGCAGGCATTGTTGTGCGAGGATGAGAAGAGAAAGCGGGGAATGGGCAGTCCAAATCCCAAAGCTAGAACGACTGGCTCGAGCCAGGGCGGGTCCCTGCCCAACCCAGCCAAGTGGAGATGAGCAGAATGGAGGCGGCGGTGGCTTACCCACGGATTCATGCCCGGCGGCGGCGCTGAGCGGGAGTCTCGCGCAGAATGGGAGACAGCGCAACTCAGAGTCTAGCAGATCGCGAAGAAGACAGAGAAAGAAGAAAGGAGAAAGGAGCCAAACCGGGCCCAAACCAAGAATGGACCACTCGGTTCAATTGTGATTTCAGCTAGTTCAAGTTCAGGTGGGTCCCTGCCCAGATGAGCAAATCAATGACACATGGCGCATGACGATTGGCTGATTAAGGTAATATTCTCAGAAATTTACAGATCTTAGATAAATCATACAAATTAGCCTGTATATCAGAAAAATGCAAGTAATATACCAAAATGTTCAGAAAAATGTATAGAATAACTTGGAACCATCATATCATGATTTTGAAGCACTAATATTAGTGATATCATGTAATATGAGTAATGCTTGTTTAATGAATAATAAATAGCAAATGATGGTATAAAATCATGGAAAAATATCAGTAAGTCCATAATTATGTATGGAAGCCATATGATGTCAGATATGGTCATGATGATGTATGAAATCATGTAATTTGCTTAATATGTCTATTTAGGGCTTATAACCCTAAATAAAATGTATTAAATGCATACATGCTCAATAAATGATGATATTCACAGAGTAAGCTCATATCAGTAACTGGAAGCTAATTTGGAACTTTGATGTCTGTTAGATGCATAAAATTCATGTTAGATGAAGATGACCTTTAATACATGTGATGAAACCCTAATTTGAGTAATACATGTAACTTAGGGTTAATATGTATCAATAATGATATTGAACCTAATGCTCAGATAATGAGCTTTGATAATGAGATGCAATCTGGAAAATGACATTAGTGAGATAATCGTAAGATAAGAATGCAAGTAATCATGAGAATATCCCAATGAACTAAGTGGAACCCTAATGGATATAATTAGGGTTCAGATGAGATATAAAAAGATGAGAACCTGATGATAGTATATGGTCTTGTTTTGATCAGGGTTGACCAAAGATATACTTGACATGAGGGATATCTGATGATTAGGAATATCTCTTTGGAAGGTACGCCATTACCTCTTACTTGGCTTATTATACAATATACTTGTGCTATATGCATAGTAAAATACTTGGCATATGATATTGGATGAAATGATTGTTCTTGTATGATATCTTGCTTGATTTTCCATACTTATGGCTATGAAAACTTGAAACATAATATATCTGTTCCATTATATGAAAGCACTAACTCTTTGGTAGTGTGCTTGGAAGTGACCTAACTTTTTGGTAGTGGTCACATTGTACATATGACCTAACTCTTTGGTAGTGGTCTGACCTAACTCTTTGGTAGTGGTCACCTTGTACAAATGATCTAACTCTTTGGTAGTGATCATAAAGGCCTTGAGATATAATGGAAAATGAGCTTAAAATATGTGTTCTCTTTTGTTAATGAATATCCTGGTGCAAGTATACGCTTTTCTTATATTCTTCTGTTACTGCCAAGTATTAGTTTTATCTTATTGTCAAGATATGATGAGAGGTAAATAAAAGACACGTAGGCGTACTCAGTACAATATTCATGAAATATTGTGCTGACGTGTACCGCATGTAATCTTTTTTTTAGGTTGTGGTTATGCTCTTGAAGATCCAGGATAGTTGAGAGTTGTGTGGCGAGCTGATGTACAGGTGGACCTGTTGTCTTAAGATCCTGTAGTTTGGATGTAGTACATGTATATGTTTAAGTTTGCTATTCAATATGTAATATCAAATGTTGTAACAATTCATGTTGTAATTATATGTTGAATGGTGAACATGTGTGTATGGTTTTATTATTGTTCATGTACATGTGCTACTGATGTATGTTCCTTCTGACTCCCTTGATTTTCTTCTTCTTAGCCTTGTGTGGGATGTTTAAATTGGGATGCTCGCTGAGGTGAGGGTTTCAATTTGGACGTCACACATCAGATTAAGT
Organism: Alisma plantago-aquatica; assembly: GCA_963693085.1. NCBI lineage: Eukaryota > Viridiplantae > Streptophyta > Magnoliopsida > Alismatales > Alismataceae > Alisma > Alisma plantago-aquatica. Next base: position 202,642,765 of record OY856413.1, read on the forward strand.
TTTAGAAAATCTGGGGACGTCACAGGTGGTATCAGAGCATGAACAATAGCAAAGCCTGACATTTGCTCATTATGCAACACAAAACTAAAGAACCTTGAACTTAATAATCTTTAGGGTTAGATTAGTCATCTTTTAGAGACTAGATCTGACCTAGCCTCTAGGTTAGCACCTAGATGTCTGAGAACTAGGTCTAGACTGGTGCTTGTTGAGTAGCAAGTCCTTAGATGCTGTTCTTTCCTTGTAGTGCAGCGGTATGGGACGTTGCACTATTTGGAAATTATGTGCATCAAGGGAAGAGAAACCCTAGACATATTGCGCACATTGTCTAGAGTAGCTACACTAGTCTACACCATGTTATCACCCTTTTCACTAGTTTTCATGACACTGGACTCTCTACTATGTGTGGGACACTCGTTTTCAGGATTTGGTTTTTGATTCCAAATGGATCGAACCCCGATAGTTTTCTCTGACGCTTGTTTTATCGGAGAAAAACTAAATAATATTTTATTATGTATATGTATTACAAAAATGTGTCCCCACACACGTACGAGTAGGAGGTGATCATGCAACCTAAGTGAAAGTGAATGACATCAGTCTATAAGAGAGAGTAGTTCTAGATTAGATGTCTAGAGCCTTTTTGATATATACGATAGATGGAATAGATGATATAAGTTTGATGATATGATGTAAGTCTTATATAGATGATATAAGATGATTAAGATGATATATGTTTGTCTTTGAGGACTTGAGTTCAGTTTGAGGATTTGAGATAAGTATTGATGATGAAAGTATGAGTTCTTTTATGAGATGAGATAAGTTAAGTTAAGACAAGGTTGTGAATCAGCAAGAGCCTCAATATCTTTTACGAAGGAGGACCTCTAGTATTAGGACCAATTTTGGGGTTAGCTCGAGAGAGCGAGACCCATAGGGAGAAGGTCAGAGAACCTAAACTCCAGGATATGAGAATTATGAGATATATGATATGATATGTCCTAAACTAGACTACTCCTGAGTGTTTGAGTTGAGTTGCTTTATGTATGATTCTTATAGTTTTGTTGAACTCTAGATGTCCTTGGGAAGACCAAAACCCTCGAGATAGAGAGAGGCTAGTTATATGAGCATATGTGAACATGGATATGAGTACCTACCATCTGGGTGAGGGAGAGAGCCCAAGACCCTGGAGGAGGTAGCTATGTTAGTTTTAGTGAAGCCTCATGCTTGGGTTGGTGGTTCCATGTAGGACTCTAGTGGTGTATGTATAAGAGAGCTTTGAGTAAGATGTTGCATGTGTAGAAGACCTATGAATAGTATGTTGTAGCATGTTTTGGTTTTTGCTTATGTGGCTAGATCTTGTGAAGTTAATCAACTAGTGCCAATGAGGTAATCCGAGAACCCTAGGCTAATAAAGAGAATATAAAGTATACGTATATGAGATACTCATGGAGTTGAGTTAGCTCAAAGAGACTGAGCATGGCACTACCCTCATGATATGGGTATGGAGAACCTCAGTTGGACTAGATAAAGTTTTGATATATGTTTAACAAGCCACTAATATAAGTTTGTTGAGTACAATCATGATATAATGTAGGTAAGGACGTGATATATAGACATGATATGATCAAACCCTAAATATGGTTTAGTAGATATCAAGGCATAAAGGGTTAACCATACACATAAATAGTGATGATAATGTGAATAGTTGTATAATCTCATGAGGAATCTCTAAAAGAGTTTATAACCTAATATGAGAAAGTATAATGAGATTACACTAATGATACATATTATATGAATCATGATGTAATATGGTTGGTGAATCTAGTAATGAATTCACTAATAAGTTTGTAACTTAATTAATAGGAAAGTGGCATGAGATCATCTTAATGATACATACCAAATAGTGATAATGATAGTGCTTAATAAATATGATGAATATGATCTGAAATTTTTGCACTATGTAATGATGTTGGCAAAAAAAAAAAAACAAATGTGTTGTTGGAATATTGATGCTTGGATATAATGAGGATGAAAATCCTAAAATATGAAATATGTCATAAGATGATCAAAGTTTCTAAACCTTGAGTTCAACCTTGAATGGAGTGTTTGTGCACCCAAGATGGTTGTAAACCCCCCCCCCCTAATAGTGCTTTGGATACATGGTCCTAGGTAACCTTTGCGGATATGTTACACATAGAATAGTGCCTACATGCGGATGAAGACATGGTAGTTTTCCTTGGAGTACGAGTATGGTTGACTTTCGAGGACGAAAGTTCTTTTAAGATGTATATGATGTGACAAAGTGGTTTTCTGGCTCAATTTCGAGGACGAAATATCTTTTAAGGTGTGTAGGATGTGATGGAGTGGACTATTGAAATCCTAAAATGTCCAATAACTTAAGTGAAAGCATAAGTATGAGTTATATTGAGAGTTACAAGATTTTGACAAAATAGGTTTGTTGATTGATGATAATATCATCCTTACACTTATTGCCTTTTTGAGGAATTTAATTGACTGGTCTAACAGTTGAGTTTTGATGCCAAATTCATGAACAAAGTAGCTTGAGATGTGAGGAAGCTATGGTTAAATTTTGGTGGTGATTGGTTTTTCCTAGAGGAAGTTAATTAGGTTTGAAGTTTATGAAATAATGTACTTTTTGATGTATTTGATTAACAAGGTTCGGATCATCTAGCCTAAGTTGAATGTGTTGCGCTCCCTCTGGTTTTGAAAGAACTGTGTGGCCGGATCCTAGCCACAAATATCTAATCAAGTGGCAGTTATGGTTTCTTTGAGTGAGCCACGGGTAGGCTCATGTGGATGACCTTTTTCAAACCATCAGATTTGAGATGAAGGGTCCCTGTGTCATCCCCTACCTTGCGGTTAGAGCAAGGTAGTGGGGCAACACGTTCCCAGATACCATACATCGTGGTCGTGGACTGAAGGGGTGAATGGGGAGTAGGACCGAGCAGTTACTTCTGAGTAGCCATAGGCTTCCTGGTGACCCTTTTTAGTGGTCTTGGTGGAAGAAACGGGGAGAGTAGACATAGCCCCTACCTGCCTTTCCACCCTCACTCGCAGCAGTAGACGAAAGGAGGAGCTTTGCGGGAGGAGGTGCAACATTGCAGCCTGCGAGAGGAGAAGAATCTGATCGTTGGTTCCTCAGCGCCGACTCGCATCATAGTGGCGGCGGAAGCACTAGGGACTAGCACTCATGGGTGAGGAGGAGACTCGGCAATGCTGGTGTCTTGGAGGCGGCAAGAGCCCTGTCAAAGCCATGAGGGCCTGAGGAGTACGAGCTCCTGCCGACACGAGGAAGGGCGAAGTGATGCAGGGCGGCGTCAAGCATGAAGATAAGGAGGAGCAGGGCAGCAGCGGCTTTGTAGAGGAGGATCCATGGTGTGTCTATCTGGACCATGATGTCATCGCTCCGTGGAGGAGAAGATGGACCACGGTGTTCACGCAAGCATGTGAGGGCGGCAGCTGATCCAGAAGATAGACGCACGCAGGCATTGTTGTGCGAGGATGAGAAGAGAAAGCGGGGAATGGGCAGTCCAAATCCCAAAGCTAGAACGACTGGCTCGAGCCAAGGCGGGTCCCTGCCCAACCCAGCCAGGTGGAGATGAGCAGAATGGAGGCGGCGGTGGCTTGCCCGCGGACTCACGCCCGGCGGCGGTGCTGAGCGGGAGTCTCGCGCAGAATGGGAGACAGCGCAACTCAGAGTCTAGCAGATCGCGAAGAAGACAGAGAAAGAAGAAAGGAGAAAGGAGGCAAACCGGGCCCAGACCAAGAATGGACCGCTCGGTTCAATTGTGATTTCAGCTGGTTCAAGTTCAGGTGGGTCCCTGCCCAGATGAGCAAGTCAATGACACGTGGCGCATGACGATTGGCTGATTAAGGTAATATTCTCAGAAATTTACAGATCTTAGATAAATCATACAAATTAGCCTGTATATCAGAAAAATGCAAGTAATATACCAAAATGTTCAGAAAAATGTATAGAATAACTTGGAACCATCATATCATGATTTTGAAGCACTAATATTAGTGATATCATGTAATATGAGTAATGCTTGTTTAATGAATAATAAATAGCAAATGATGGTATAAAATCATGGAAAAATATCAGTAAGTCCATAATTACGTATGGAAGCCATATGATGTCAGATATGGTCATGATGATGTATGAAATCATGTAATTTGCTTAATATGTCTATTTAGGGCTTATAACCCTAAATAAAATGTATTAAATGCATACATGCTCAATAAATGATGATATTCACAGAGTAAGCTCATATCAGTAACTGGAAGCTAATCTGGAACTTTGATGTCTGTTAGATGCATAAAATTCATGTTAGATGAAGATGACCTTTAATACATGTGATGAAACCCTAATTTGAGTAATACATGTAACTTAGGGTTAATATGTATCAATAATGATATTGAACCTAATGCTCAGATAATGAGCTTTGATAATGAGATGCAATCTGGAAAATGACATTAGTGAGATAATCGTAAGATAAGAATGCAAGTAATCATGAGAATATCCCAATGAACTAAGTGGAACCCTAATGGATATAATTAGGGTTCAGATGAGATATAATAAGATGAGAACCTGATGATAGTATATGGTCTTGTTTTGATCAGGGTTGACCAAAGATATAGTTGACATGAGGGATATCTGATGATTAGGAATATCTCTTTGGAAGGTACGCCATTACCTCTTACTTGGCTTATTATACAATATACTTGTGCTATATGCATAGTAAAATACTTGGCATATGATATTGGATGAAATGATTGTTCTTGTATGATATCTTGCTTGATTTTCCATACTTATGGCTATGAAAACTTGAAACATAATATATATGTTCCATTATATGAAAGCACTAACTCTTTGGTAGTGTGCTTGGAAGTGACCTAACTTTTTGGTAGTGGTCACATTGTACATATGACCTAACTCTTTGGTAGTGGTCTGACCTAACTCTTTGGTAGTGGTCACCTTGTACAAATGATCTAACTCTTTGGTAGTGATCATAAAGGCCTTGAGATATAATGGAAAATGAGCTTAAATATGTGTTCTCTTTTGTTAATGAATATCCTGGTGCAAGTATACGCTTTTCTTATATTCTTCTGTTACTGCCAAGTATTAGTTTTATCTTATTGTCAAGATATGATGAGAGGTAAATAAAAGACACGTAGGCGAACTCAGTACAATATTCATGAAATATTGTGCTGACGTGTACCGCATGTAATCTTTTGTTTAGGTTGTGGTTATGCTCTTGAAGATCCATGATAGTTGAGAGTTGTGTGGCGAGCTGATGTACAGGTGGACCTGTTGTCTTAAGATCCTGTAGTTTGGATGTAGTACATGTATATGTTTAAGTTTGTTGTTCAATATGTAATATCAAATGTTGTAACAATTCATGTTGTAATTATATGTTGAATGGTGAACATGTGTGTATGGTTTTATTATTGTTCATGTACATGTGCTACTGATGTATGTTCCTTCTGACTCCCTTGATTTTCTTCTTCTTAGCCTTGTGTGGGATGTTTAAATTGGGATGCTCGCTGAGGTGAGGGTTTCAATTTGGATGTCACACATCAGATTAAGTTTTAGAAAATCTGGGGATGTCACAAACGGCCCCAAGACCGCATGAAGTCAAACGGTCTCGAGACCGCATGGAGTCAATCGATCTTGAGACCGCATGAAGTCACACGATCCTGAGACCGCATGGAGTCAATCGATCTCGAGACCGCATGAAGCCAACCGGTCCCCAGACCGCATGAAGCCAAACGGTCCCGAGACCGCATGGAGTCAAACGGCCCCAAGACTGCATGGAGTCAATCGATCCTGAGGACGCATGGAGTCACACGGTCCCGAGACCGCATGGAATCAATCGATCTTGAGACCGCATGAAGCCAACCGGTCCCGAGACTGCATGAAGCCAAACGGTCTCAAGATCCAAACGGTCTTGACGTCCAAACGGTCTTGAGGTCCAAACGGTCTTGAGGTCCAAACGGTCTCAAGATCCAAATAGTCTTGACGTCCAAACGGTCTCAAGGTCCAAACGGTCTTGAGGTCCAAACGGTCCTGAGGTCCAAACGGTCTCCAAATCGTTTGGACTTCACTTAAGGCCTATAAATAAGACCCCAAGGGTCCATCACGAGATATCAAGTGTTCAAACGTCCAAAGGCTGCCTCAATCACTCCAGAGCAAATCTGACTTCCATCCTCTGCCCAGGGGCTGCCGGTCTGAGACCCATACTCCATCTCGAAGCTGCTTTCTCTCTCTCCGCCAAAGAAGGTGGGAAGAGGGAGATCTCGTCATCAAGCAACCTGTGAAGCTGGTGGATCGTTTCTCTCTCTCCAAGGGGTTGACCTTCCTCTCTCCTTTGTGGGGATGACGCTCTCTCTCTCTCTTCTTGCCTCCTTCTTTGTCCTAATCATGAGCGAGTAGTCTCTCTCACTAGGGTGCGGGGAGTAGCCCGCTACCCATGTTTTCATATCATGCAAATGTAATCCATAAGTTGTAATATAGAGTTCATATCTTTTCAGTTCAACATCAAACGTTTAATGAATGCTTTTTGCTTGATCACCAACTTGTGTTATCCTTTATCTTTTAGTATGAATTAGCTATGTTTGTGCTATTAGATCTGAAACTCGTTTGCATGTTGGTTTTAGGTGCATGTATCCACTTTGCATCTGTTTCGGTATCTAGGAGTGCCTTCCTAGAAGTGGAGTATACTCACTCCCATCGTTGTACTTTCATGCTATGAAATGGAATCATTTGATGTATGAAAGTACAACCTTGATGAGTCGAGGAACACACTTTGCGGAGGGAATGTTGTAAAGTAAGTGACCATACCTACATGGATGGCTGGCGTTACAACATTCCCACACTCCTCGTAGTTAGTCATCTGAAAGGAAGCTATGTCTACAAAGATACTAACTTATCTAACTCTTATTGCAGGTTATGCTTTTATGTTGCATGTGTTGATCCATGTGTAGTGGTGGTGAAAACCGATCACACTCTAGTGATTCATTAATCATTGTTAACAACCTAAGTTTACTTTCTTGCCTTTACATTACTTGCATTTAGCTTAAAAACAACCAAATCAACCTTTTGATCTAAATACCAACTACTAAAGAGATTAAGTGAAATTATTACGTTTTCCATCTTGTTGGCAACAACAAGACCGTTGTCTCAAGGATTCGACCCTTAACTATACTACGATAAGACTTCCACGTATCTTAGCATACATGGGTGGAGTTCTCTATCTAGTATAAGCAAGGCTAAACTTAAAGACTTACCATCTTTAGGATTTTTAGTGGTGCACGCAATTCCATGTAAGTGGAAGCTCCATCAGTAACCCAATCAATAATAAAAATATGTATTCTTTCATATATTTTATTATCAGTCACATATGTAATTATTGTATACATCATAGAAATATGAGGGTAGACATTGTTTAGTCCCAAATTAACACTTAGGGTTTATAGATGAGATCATCAATGCATGACGTTTAACTTTATATATAAATATGACAATAATACATTTATATATTAACTTAGAAACCATTCAAAATTTACCCATTAGGAGTAAATTTTGGATAGTCCCCAGTCTGGGACTATTTTTGGATATTTAATCTCACTTTGGATGTAACTATATTTGTATGTTTAGTTTTGAAGAAAAATTCAGTACTATTTTCTCATTTGTTCTCTAGGTACATATGTCAGTGGTTATTTGTCATTTACATCGATGTACTTGGAGAACTTAGGGGAAATGCTGCTGAAATTTTCTTAAAAACTAAACATACATTATACAGTCTCTAGTGAGATTAAATACTCAAAAATGGGATAGGTGGTACACTTTAATATGAAATTAATTAACTTCCTATCAATAAAAACTTACAACTTATAGTATCAATATTAAATGCTCAATTTTATAATTAATCTTAATTTGATCTAGAAAATGGATCGAAGTTGGATGTCTATCAAGAACTATTGCAGTCCAGAGTTTGCCAAAGGTCTTGATGAATTTATCAGATTTGCTGAGGAACATAGGAAACTACCTACTGATAGGTTCTATTTTCCATGTAGAAATTGTGGTAAAATATTGAAAGTTGCTACTATTGAGGAAATTAAGAATCATGTCTTATACAATGGGATCATACAAGGTTATAATGAATGGTATTAGTATGGAGAGAAATTTAATTATGGATCAGAAAATGTCAATACTAATAGTTGTGTCATAGAAGATATAGATAATTATGATAATGTCAATGATGAACCAATTCAGGATGAACCGATTCAGGATGATATGGTTGATGAGATGCTATGTAGTTGTTGGGACAATGTCATTGATCCACCTTCTTTATTTGCAAACATTGTCCATGATGCTGAAAGACCGTTATATAAGGGATGTACTAAGTTCATGAGGTTGAGTGATGTGATGTGATTATATACTCTAAAAGCTCAAAACTGGTGGAGCGATAAGAGTTTCACTTCACTATTATCTTTGTTAAAGGAAATTCTTCCTGAAGGCAATGAGCTTACAATTTCAACTTATCAAGCAAAGAAGATAATGTGCCCAATGGGAATGGAGGCTAAGAAGATTCATGCATGTCCATATAATTATGTGTTATTTAAGAAGGACTATAATAATTTGATAAATTATCCAAAGTGTGGTGCGTCAAGGTATAAGACCACAAATTTAGGTAAGGCTAAGTGTAACATCCCAGGATTTGAGGCCTCAGATAACATGATCTTAAAAGGAATGATTGGACTACCCATATCACCAAGGTGCACCTCCTTTTCACAGAGCTCATCTCTAAAGAACTCCATAGTTAAGCGTGCTTAGCTTGGAGTAGTACTAGGATGGGTGACTAGTCGGGAAGTTGATCCTGGCTTGCGCGTCAGTGTGGACAAAGTGCGCAGTTAAGGCTAGTGGTGGTCTGTGGGGCCAATTGTCATTCCTGAAACTCTACTAGAGCCTAGGGCAGTGGGCCCGGTCGTTACAAATGGTATCAGAGCCATAACCCCTCCAGTAGGTGGGGCCCACATGGGCATGTGGCATGCCAGTCTTGAGATGTGCGGTCCAGGCAAGTTGGAAAGGGCTATCCGTAGAGACGAGATGGAGTCGCCCTTGCACCGGTAGCCGTGGACGGGAGCTGGGTGTTCATGGGCCATTATGGGTATGCACTGAAATGGGGTCAGATTATGAGGCCATATAGTTGAGCCTTGACGAGGACGTCAAGAGTCTAAGTGGGGGAGATTGTAACATCCCAGGATTTGAGGCCTCAGATAACATGATCTTAAAAGGAATGATTGGACTACCCATATCACCAAGGTGCACCTCCTTTTCACGGAGCTCATCTCTAAGGAACTCCATAGTTAAGAGTGCTTAGCTTGGAGTAGTACTAGGATGGGTGACTAGTCGGGAAGTTGATCCTGGCTTGTGCGTCAGTGTGGACAAAGTGCGCAGTTAAGGCTAGTGGTGGTCTGTGGGGCCAATCGTCATTCCTAAAACTCTACTAGAGCCTAGGGAAGTGGGCCCAGTCGTTACACTAAGAATGACTCTCCTGCCAAGGTGATGTGGTATCTACCAATAATACCATGATTTCAATGCTTATTTGCTAATATTAAAATGCACAAAATTTGTCTTGGCATGGGGAGTTAAAGGCCAAAGATGATGCCATCCTAGGACACACATCTGATTCGCCACAATGGAAGAAAATTGAATTAGCATACCCTCAATTTGGTAAAGAAACAAGGAACTTAAGACTTGGACTTTGTATAGATGGAATGAATCCTTATGGTACATTAAGCAGCCAACATAGCACTTGGCCTATTATGATTGTTATATACAATCTTCCTCCTTGGTTGTGTATGAAAAATAAGTATGTCATGTTGTCAATATTGATATTAGGGCCCAAGCAACCTGGAAATGACATTGATGTTTACTTTCAACCTCCAATTAGTGACCTAATGAAACTATGGGAAGAAGGTTTTATGACATACGATGCTTCTCATGAAGAGATCTTTAGTTTGTGTGCTATCTTGTTTTGCACAATTAATGACTTTCTAGCTTATGGAAATTTGTCTAGATATAGCATAAAAGGATACAAAACATGTTCTATTTGTGAGGAAAATACTAATTCAATCTGACTGAAAGGTGGTAAAATCATATATCTTGGTCATTGGAGATTTCTCCCACAAGTGCATCCTTATCGAAGGCAACACAAATCCTTTAATGGATCAACTGAGGAACGAAGTGCTCCTAAACCTATACCAGGAAATGTTGTATATGATAGGGTGAAAGACATTGTCAATGAATTTGGAAAGAGATTAAGTAGACGTACTCTCACATGTGACAAATCTTTATAGAATAAGAGGTCAATATTCTGGGATCTTCCTTATTAGAGATTCTTGTCAATTAGACATTGCATTGATGCCATGCATGTTGAAAAAAATGTTTGTGATAGCATCATTGGTACGCTATTGAATATACCAGGAAATACTAAAGATGGCATCAAATCTTGAAAAGATTTAGAATTAATGGGTATAAGAAAAGAATTATTAGTGGAGATTAGGGGTCACTGCACATATTTACCACCATCTTGTTACACATTGTCAAAGTAGGAGAAAAAGACTTTTTGTGAGTGCTTGTATAATATTAAGGTTCCACAAATATACTCTTCTAATATTAATAGATCGGTATCAAAGAAGGATATGAAGTTGATAGGTCTCAAATCTCATGATTGTCACACCTTAATGCAACAAATTTTACCTGTGGCTATTCGATCTATATTGCTGAAGCATGTAAGGTTTGCTATCACAAGACTCTATTTCTTCTTCAATGAAATATGCAACAAAGTGATACATCCTAAAACTCTCGATAAATTATAAAAAGATGTAATTATTACCATGTGTCAGCTTGAAATGTACTTTCCTCCTTCATTTTTTGATATCATGGTTCATATTGTAGTACATATAACAACGGAGGTGAAGATGTTGGGTCCAATTTTCTTACACTAGATGTATCCATTTGAATGCTACATTAGTATTTTTAAAGGTGATGTTTGGAATCGTTATCGTCCTGAAGAAAGTATTATTGAGAGTTATGTGGCTATGGAGGTGATGGACTTTTGGTACAATTTTTTGAATTGCAATGAAACTTCTAGCGATCTACAAAATTCCCATCACACTGAATCTTAATGTAGAAAAGGAACTCTGGGAGCATGAGTGAAAGGAATTAGTCATAAGTTGTGGGAACAAGAACATTTATATATTTTACACAACATCGATGGAGTTAGTATCTACATCATAGAAGACAATGATCATATCAAGAGAAATCATTTGTGATCCAGTTCAATGTGGCTTGCAAGGGAGCATAATCGAACATTTATTAGGTGGTTTGAAGAGAAAGTCTTTAATCAACTATCTGAATCACCAGATAATGTTGCTGAGAACATAAAATGGCTCACCTTTAAGCCAAAAATGGATGTCATGTCATATGAAGGATATGACATAAATAGATTTTCATACTACACAAAGAGTCAATATGAAAGTAGTGTAGTCCAAAATAGTGGTGTCATTGTTCAAGCTTGTTCGTTGTATTTTGATAGTGCCAAAGATAAAAGACCACGTGAAGCTGAGATATCGTATTACAGTATCATTGAGGACATATGGGAATTGGACTATACAAATTTCAGAGTTACTATCTTTAGGTGTAACAACAAAGGAGTTTTTGTGAAAGACTGGATTTTAGCCTAATTTCGAGGATGAAATATCTTTTAAGGGGTGTAGGATGTGATGGAGTGGACTTTTAGAGTCCTTAATCATCCAATGACATAAGTAAAATCATAGGGTTGAATAATGTTGAAAATTCTAAGGTTTTGACAAAGTGAATTTGTTGATTGATGATTGAGACATCTCTTTTAATGCCTTTTGAGGAATTTAATTGAGTGATCTAACATTTGAGTTTTGGCACTAAATTTGTGTACAAGGTACCTTCCGTAGTGAGGAAGCTATGGTTCAAATTTGGTAGTAATTGGATGTTCCTAGAGGAAGTTATGGAGGTTTGATTTTGTAGAAATGATGTGCAATATTGGTTTTGATTAGCCTAAGTTGTTGTTTTAATAGGTGTCACACGCCCCTTATTTAAGTCGGGTTTGTGTGGCCAGATCTTAGCCCTAGACACCCAATCTAGTGGTAGGGATGGCTGTTTAGAGATAAGCCTTGGATCCAGCCTTGAGAGAACAAAATTCGACCCTTAGATGGTGATCAGACGGTGTTTGGACCTCCCCCTACCTCCGATCGATCGGGAGATCGTGGAGCAGTCCGCGATGCTGAGTTCCAAGTGTCCCCACATCATGGTCGTGGCTTAAGGAAGGGAACGGGGTGGGTAGTTGTTCTGGACTCGAGTAGAGGAGCGAGGAGACCCCTTAAACTGGTCAAGAGACTGTTCCAGTAGAGAGAACAGGAGCCCGACTTCTGGGTCCTCTCCACAGCAACCTGCAGGCCATGGCCAAAGGCGGAGTATGGAGCTAGAGTGGATGACGACTGGAGCTAGGAACGACCGAAGCAAGCACAAGTTCGGGGGAGTCGAACCACGCAGTTCTGGTGGTTTATCGTGGTAGTTTCGATGGCGGCCGAAGAGCACCTTGTCGGAGATGAAGGTGGAGTTGGGGACACCGACCCAAGGCTATGCAACACAATCCAGGGGTCCCTCCAGGTCTGTGAAGCTCCGACGAAGGTTTTCGATGCCTCATCCATGAGATTCGAGGGTGGGGAGCCTTTTTCCCTCTTTTCTAGCGTCGCGGTGGCTGCCATGGTCGGAGAGCTTGTGGGCTTGGAGCTCCAGACATGAGCCCTAGGAGTGGAGTAGCCGCGGAGCTCCTGGAGGGAAGCTTGAACCTGATAGAGGTGCTAGAAGGACCTTCGGAGGAGAGTGCCGCTGCCGAGCTCTCGCCGGAGCCAAGCCGTGCGGCGGCGGTTCTGTGAAACAGAGTCCACAGACTCCCTGACCGCGCGAGGAGGAGAAGAGGGGGGTGAACCCCGGTCCAGTCGCCCAAACCCAGCCATGAACCGGGTCCAAGTGCCCTTGAACCGGCCGGATCCACCAGCAAGCAGGAGCAAGGAGCCACAACCCTAGAGGACACGTGGCGTCCTGTGATTGGCCGATAAATGGTAATTCTCAGAATTTCCCCTGATCTTGTATAATTCATAATAAATAGCTCGCTCATCAGAAAAATACAAATAAGGTACCGAAATGTTCAGAAAAATGAGTAGAACAACTTGGAACTATAACATCTGGCTTTTGATGCATTAATATCAGTGATATCATGTAAGATGTGTAATGCCTAATTCATGAATAATAAATATCAAATGATGTTCTAAAATTTGGGAAAAATGTCAGTAACTCCATAATAACGTGTATAATGCATGTAATGTCAGATATGGCCATGGTGATGCACGAAAGTATATAATTTGATTAATATGGCTAATTAGGGCTAATAACCCTAAATAAAATGTATTAAATACATACATGTGCAATAAATGATGAAATTCACAGAGTAAGCTCATATCAGTATTTGGAACCTCAGTTTTGATGATGAGATCATGATGATGCGTATAATTCATGTTATATGAAGTTTACCTTTAATACATGGTTTAAAACCCTAATCTAGGTTAATGATGTAACCTAGGGTTAATTAATGTGCACAAAAATACTATGGGAGATAATGTTCGGATAATGAATCATAATCTGGAATATGACATCAGTGAGACAATCATAAGACTAGAATACAAGTAATAATGCACATATCCTAATAAACTAAGAGAAACCCTAATGGACATAATTAGGGTTAAGATGAGATATATAATATGAGAACCTGATGATAGTATATGGTCTTGTTTTGATCAGGTTTGACCAAGCTTATAGTTGACATCAGTGATATGTGTTTAGTATGATCTATCTCTTGGTCAAGGTACGCTATTACCTCTTACTTGGCTTATTATATAATATGCTTGTGTTATATGAGTAGTAAAATACTTGCCATATGGTATTGATTGAAATGATTGTTCTTGTATGATATGTTGCATGACTTTCCATACTTATTGCTATGAACACATCAAACATAATATAAATGTTCCATCATAAGATAGCTCATAAACCACTCGGTGGTAGAGCGCATGCATAATGATCACAAACCACTTGGTGGTAGATCGTATGATGTTTGTATAATGATCACAAACCACTCGGTGGTAGATCATAAGGCCTAAAGACGTCAAAGCCACTTGGTGGCAGACACACGAGATGTATGATGGAAATGTGCTTAAAATATGTGTTCTCTTTTGTTAATGAACATCTTTGTGCAAGTATATGATTTTTCTTATATTTCTTTACAACTGCCAAGTATTAGTTTTATCTTATTGCCAAGATATGATGAGAGGTATATAAAAAGACACGTAGGCGTACTCAGTACAATATTCATGAAATATTGTGCTGACGTTTACCGCATGTAATCTTTTGTTTAGGTTGTGGTTATGCTCTTGAAGATCCAGGATAGCTGAGAGTTGTGTAGCGAGCTGATGTACAGGTGGACCTGTTGTCTTAAGATCCTGTAGTTTAGATGTAGTACATGTATATGTAGAAGTTTGCTATTCAATATGTAATATCAAATGTTGTAACAATTCATGTTGTAATTATATGTTGAATGGTGAACATGTGTTGTGGTTTGTTTATTGTTCATGTGCATGTGCTACTGATTGTTTCCTTTTGACTTCCTCTGATTTTCTTCTTCTTAGCCTAGTGTGTGGTGTTTAAATTGGGATTCTCACTGAGGTGAGGTTTCAATTTGGACGTCACACATCAGATTAAGTTTTAGAAAATCCGGGGATGTCACAGTTTTAGTGGATGAGTTGGGTTTCACATTGGTGAATTTTGAAAAGATTGGTGAGAAAGATGAACCATTCATCATGGCAGACCAAGAAAAACAAGTATTCAATATTGATGACCCAACAAATAAAAATTGGTCTGTCGTTCTTCATGGAAAAAGACAATTTACTATAGATCCTATAAATGAAGAAGAATACTACGAAAAGTATGATGATTCCAGCCCATTCTCAGTTGGTTTGCCAAGTGTAAATGTTGAAGTGAACACCGATTAATACTATAAAAGTCAAGACCATGCTGAAGGAATTTTACTTGACTAACAACTTAACCAATACTAGAGGCATGTATTTTTTGAATTATTTATTTTATTATCATTCAAGAACGTAATCTTTTAAATGTACATCATATCACCACTTGTGCTTTTGTTATCACTTATGTTTCTTTTATCTTGTATATTTGCAGGTCGTTCTAAAATGGCAAGTGAAGATGAACATTCTGAGCATGAGCAACCTGAGGATGGTAGTGGTGATGCTAATAAATGTAGAGGTCCAACACTGATGCGTAGGTTGCAGGAGCTCAGGGCCAAAGGGGAGAAATTGCCAATCCAGTTTGATGTCACAGGAGCACCTATTGGGGAACATGCTAGTGCTTTCAAGCATTACGTAGGGGCAACCGCACGTAGTAAGGTGGCAATAGATATATAAAATTGGCATGATGTCTCTAATGCCTTAAAAGACCTCTTATGGAAAGATATATCTACGAGTTGAAGTGATATTATTTTAATATGCTTCTGTTTATTGATTTTAATTTAGTTTGCTTGGAAAGACATATCCTTTTTAAAATAACATTACATTACTTCTTTTGTATGTATAGGGTGTTTTTCATCTTAATGAAAAAGATCACAAGAAAAAAGTGCTACAATGTTGTGGTGTACGATGGAGGGCTTTTCAGACCTCTCTCAAAAGGGATTATATAGATAATCCTAATAAAAAGAAGAAAGCAACAGATCAATATATTTTTATAGATCCTGAGGTGTGGGAAAGATTTGTTGCATCTAGGAAGTCAGTAGAGTTTCAAATAATAAAGATTGGGATGCATTGTATGAATATTTTTATACAATTAAGGAGGTGAATCTTTTTATATATGTTTTCCAAGTCTAAATTGCAATACCTCATTTTAAATGATCAGGCTATTCATGAGGCCCAAAAGGAAAGACGGGCCAAAAATGTACATGACCATCGCTTGGGGCCCGATGGTTATGCCTTCTGCTACCAACTATAAGAGAAGCAACTCTCTTCTGGAGAAGAGTCTAGTACAACTCAAGTTGAGCATCCACCCTGACACTTGTAGTGGATTGATGCTAGAAAAAATTGAGCAGGTGAAATTGTCAACCCTACAACTAAGGAGGTGGCACAAAAGATGGTAGGTTCATCCCAACTAAGTAAAGAGCAACTCCCACAAACTTTGATTTTGTTATATCTAATTGATTGTGATTTAATATTTTTATTAACTATGAAAATATTGATCTCCATGAATAAAGAAAGGAAGGAAAGTTCATCCCAACTGGCCACATGGATGAACTATCAGTTGATCTTGGTACGAAGGAGCATCCTGGCCGTGTTAGAGTATTAGGAGTTGACATAGGATTCAAGTCTTATTTTGTCTCTTCGCAATCCAAAAGAGGTCATACAGAAGGTCTTACACAAGAGGAAGTTGAAGCATTAGTAGCACAGAAAGTAAAAGAAATAATGTCTTCATTTCAGCCTAGTCAACCTTCCCAACCTATTCAAATTGTGCG
The DNA here is from genome assembly GCA_963693085.1 of Alisma plantago-aquatica. Taxonomy (NCBI): domain Eukaryota; kingdom Viridiplantae; phylum Streptophyta; class Magnoliopsida; order Alismatales; family Alismataceae; genus Alisma; species Alisma plantago-aquatica. The sequence continues at coordinate 202,659,456 of OY856413.1, forward strand.
TCTCTCAGATGATGAGGTACAAGCCCATGCTCCAGTTGTAGAAGGTCATGGGAGCACTCCCAATGACCCACCACAACAATCTCCAGTAAGTTTATTCTATATGTTGTGTTATTAGTTTGATATATATATATATATATATATATATATATATATATATATATATATATATATATATATATAGATAGAGAGAGAGAGAGAGAGAGTTGTAGTAGGTATCTAGTTTACCGCTTCGTATATAACCTTATATTATTTCAATTCTAGGTTGGTATGAACTGTAAACTTGCAGTGGAGGTTCCAGAATATAATGTTGTGGCAACAGGTAAGGTATACAACCTCGGTGGTACATTGCATTGCCAACCAATTACTGATGACATTTGTCGTGTGTCCATCCATCATGTGTATGACGGAATGGGGGACAAACCACTACCCATATATAATCATGAATATAGCACAGTTGAAGAAGTAGAGGGTGCTATGGTGGGTTGGCCTAGACACTTGGTTATTAATGACAAGGTATACCTGAATTCTACCATGTTTTTCATATTTGACTACATATATGAACTTGTGTAATATAAGTATGTAATTTAATTAACAGGTTTGTAAACAAAAAAGTAAAAATTCTACTAGTCGTCCTCCTACACCCATGCCATCTTTTATTCCAAAATCCACATTTGACGAGTTGGGAAGTAAATGTAAATGTCTGTGTCGATACTTAGCCAACCAAAGCTCGGGATCACATATGTTGGTCAATTTAACAGAAGATGCAATTGGGAGGGACTTTGAGAATTATATTTTTCTTGATTATATTATAGAGTTGTTCCCGTATGATTGGATAAATATGTCGATATTAGAAGTATGGATAAGGTAAGGATCCATCAATATAGAAAATTCCAATACACATTTTTAACTTATTTGTATATATGAAATGATTACAAATGTTTTATAGCCATTTATATACCGAGGCCATAAAATTTGATATAAAGAATGTGTATGATTGGCTAAATACTTCGATATTAGAAGTATGGTTAAGGTAAGGATCCATCAATATAGAAAATTCCAATACACATTTTTAACTTATTTCTATATATGAAATGATTACAAATGTTTTACAGCCATTTATATACCGAGGCCACAAACTTTGATATAAAGAATGTTGGCTTCTTAGTTCTTTCAGTAACTAGTCAAGTGGAGACACATACTGAGGATGTGAATGAGTACTTCTCTACTGCATTCAAATATTTTGCTAGTGTGGGAAAGGAAATTATTCTAATTCCTTTTAACATCCAGTAAGTATTATTATTCAATATAATTTTAATATTGATTAAATTTCTTTATTTTAATGTTAGTTTTATTCTTACTCAGATCTAGACATAGGGAATTAGTGGTGGTTGTGCTAAAATTGATGACTTTTTATTATCTTGACCCAATGGGAAAAACAACAAGGGGCCACAAACTGAAATTTCCAACTATGGAGTAAGCATAAATTTAGTCTCTACCACATCAATTGTTATGCTTCAACATGATATTTCTACTTAGAATTTCTATTTTGACAACTATCGTAATCATTTAATTGATAGGGGTATGAAGGCTTTTCGAGAAGGTGGAGGATGGATACCCACAAAATTAAAGGCATTGAGTTTGAAAAATGTCAAGGTAGCTACTTTGAGGGCTTAGTCATATATGTACCTCTTATAGTAATGTATTAATGTCAACTCTTATAGTCTTATCTCAACTCTGTTTATTATAGTTTACTAACATTAAGTATAATTCTTTATTTGTAGTGTCCTATACAAAATAATGATTGGGCTTGTGGCTACTATGTAATGAAATATATGCAAGCTATTGTCAAAGGAGCATCACATGATATTCAGACTAAAGATCAGGTAATAAAGAATAACATCATAAATTTACAAGTGAGATGTAGTCATTTTATAAAATATTAGCATGTGCATTTTCTGTTGCAGATCTTTACAACTCAGCCTTACACACCTGATGATTTAAATGAATTCTGAGAAGAGTGGTCAGATGCTTTTCTAAATGAAGTCACTATTGTATTGGATTGAATGCATAGCTTCATTTATCTATGTTTTGAAACTCTTTCAAATTTACTTGTGTATCTAACATGAATTTTAATATCATCTTATACTTGCAATCTATCATTTTATGAATGTTAGTATATGTCGTGTATGAATATGTCTCAACTAAATTTATGAATTATTGTTGTTATGAGTCTATGGTTTGGAAATTGATACATTAATTCAAAAAGGATTGGACATAAAAGCTATCAAATGTCTTTGGAATGAGTTTTTGGCTTGCATCATTGCATTTGCAAGTCTACTTTTATTACAGGTTTTGAACTTTGTAAAGAAGATTTTTTTGTTGTGTAGGATTCTGTTCTGAAGATTTCTACTTTGTAGAATTTTTGTATCAAAAAATTAAACTATAGAGTTGGTTTTTTATAATAACTAACCTAATACCTCAATGCAAATTTCTTCAAGTCTTTGTTCATATAACCGACCTTGTAGACCTCTAGGGTCAGTTTTTTCAAAATACCCAACCTTAAAGCCTCTAGGATCAGCTCTACAAGGGCTTTTGGGTTGGTTTTCTAATATGTCCGACCTTAGAGACCTTTAGGGTCGATTTTTTTAAATAACCGACCTAACAGGCTAAATGCAAATAACTTTGTACCAATTTTGGGTCAGTTTACTTCATATGACCGACCTTGAAGACTTTTAGGATCGGTTTTTTATAAATACCCGACCTAATAGCCTCTAGGATCAACTTTTTTGGTCTACTGGGTTTCTAGGGTCGGTTTTTTTATATATGTCCGACCTTAGAGACCTTTAGGGATGGTTTTTTTAAATAACCGACCTAACAGGCTCCATGCAAATAACTTTGTGCCAACTTTGGGTCGGTTTTCTTCATATGACCTACCTTGAAGACTTTGAGGGTCAGTTTTTTATAAATACCCGACCTAATAGCCTCTAGGATCAGTTTTGTTTGGTCTACTGGGTTTCTAGGGTCGGTTTTTTAGATATGTGTGGCCTTAGAGTCTTATAGGGTAATTTTTTTTAAATAACCGACCTAACAGCCTCAATGTAAATAACTTTGTACCAATGTCGGGTCAGTTTTCTTCAAATGACCGACCTTGAAGACTTCTAGGGTCAATTTTTATAAATAACCGACCTTATAGACCTTGCAGCCATGTTCTTATAGACCTCTAGGGTCAATTTTTTATATATGGCCGACCTTAGACCTCTACGGTTAGCAGGTTTTTACCCACACCTGGGTCAGTTTTTTACATATAACTGACCTTATAGACATCAGGTTCAATTTTTTGTACATCTTTTGGGTCAGGTTATTTTGATATAAGTGACGCAGTATTGCAGCTATTTCCTCGGGTTTTAGTGTGTGCCAACCCAACGCTACCTTCTAAGGTCGGTTTTCTTTGGTTTAAAAAACCGACCCTATAGAGCAAATCCTATAGCGACGACCACTTAGGCGTCGGTTAAAACGTGATGCTACATGCTTAAAAAAACTGACACTACATACCATTATCATGATAATAGTTGATGCCTATATCCATGTGTGCATTGGTATAATGACAGTGAACTTCATGAACATGAAGCTGAGTATAAACATCTTTAAGGCTTTAGCAAGGCAAGAGGAAGAGAAGGCCACATATGAAGATGATTATTTTGAGGACCCACATGATTAATGGGTAGAGGAACAACTATTGAATGCAAACAAGAAATACCTTTAATCCAAGAAGGTGGCCACAAAGTTTCCCAGTGGTTGATTGTATGAAGGAATTACAAGACCAGGGGAAGACATAGAATTTATTCATTGTGGGAGGCAACCCAAATTTGTTTGAGATCATTCTCACTCAAGCCTTGGTTTTTGGATATACTTCTATTTTTTTACTTTTCAAGAAACACATACATACAAGCCATAGTTTATATTTTTTTATTTATTTTGGTTCATCTTAGTACATGAATTTGTTATGAAGAATGATTGGTGGAGTGGTTAACCCATGTGGAGCTCTAAAAGTAGAAGAAAGAGAATGTTGACTTGAAATTAAAAGCCAAAGGAAACTAACCACCACGAGAGAGTCAGATTGTTCTCCGTAGAATGTCCATGGTGACCATGGGCCATCCCACTTGTCTAGCATATGGGTCTCCCAACCTTGATTATAGCCACAAAAGCTCCATGGTCATGACCCTATCATACTAAGATTCTATTTCATGCTAACCACAACATGTTTTAAAATCTTGTAGTGGCAGGTCGATAAGCCCTTGTTTCATTTTGATCTTTGTTATAATTCTCACCTAAGATGATGAAATGATATTTTTTTCCTGAGATGATCAAACACTGTGACTAACCATCATAATTTTCTAGATACACTTTCTTTGTAAATCCTTACACACTGCCACATAGTCTATTTCCCTGCATTTTTTTTCATTTTTATTCAATTTCTTGCACTTTTTCCATGTCATCTTCTTACATCACATTGCATGTAGATTTTAATAATTTCTTATGTGTTTGAATTCAGGATTTACTTTCAGGCTATTTATTGATTAGTAGAGCAGATCGTAATGTGAATAGTGACATTTGGCAGAATGTTTCCCAAGATTTGCCCAAAATTGATCATTTTACCCAAAAGCATGTTTAAACCTAATCTCTACCTTAACAAGATATAATTGAACTATTTTGACATTTGATGAATCTGAATCACACCATTCCATATGGTAAATTGATTGATATATTTGCATACTTGAATTTATAAATGTGTTTCATCTCTCTCTAATTGAAATGTATGGTGATAAGTGATCAAAGCAAGCATGATACACTTAGATTTTTCCATGATTCATGAAATAGAATGTCGTTGATACAAATGCTCAACTCATTATGATTTACTATGTTTCCAAAGTTTGTGGAACTAACGTGATGCATGAACCTCTTTTTTTATAATCCACTACTAATGACCCCTCTTTAATTCATTATTTCTTCCATCATTTCTTACCTCTCTGGCCCATAAAAAGATGCCAAAGATCACAATAAAAGCCTTGGACACCTCCCAAAGGTGGAGGTCACCATATATCTACCTCAACTCTTCTTCCAACCACCATGTTCCCTCCTTACATATGGTCAAAGAAAATAAAATAAAAATATAAAGCAATAAGAGATTCTATGTAATATGATCTCAATTGAAGAAAATAAAAGATGGATGCTCTATGTAAACAGCACCCAACCCCTTTAAACAATCCTTTCTTCCTTTTCTATGCCTATTAGGGTTAGGTAAAGTCAAACCTTGCCCACCTACCCAACACAAGACAAGTAGGACGCAAAATGTGCATTGAAATTTAGAGGATAATGCAAGCATATGAAAACCATTTTCCTAACAAGCTTAGAGTAGATGTCTCAAAATGACATGGTCTACGTGGAGCCTTGTTGAATATCATGTCACTTACATGAATTATGATACCCTCTATCTGAAGTGTATACTCTTTGTGCTTTGGTTGTACTAAAACCATGAAAGAAGATAAGAGAGAAATGAAATGCATGCATATGGTCAAGGTTGAGGTATATCTCTGTCATGTCAGTGAGGTGCTTTCCTCATTTTTACTTGAACTAAATGAAAGGAGATTGAATTGGAGCATACTTGAGGAAAAGAAAGTTTTAAGCTTGGGGTGGTCATGAAATTTTTAGTTGACTCTTCAGCTTGTGTAAATTTGTCTATTATTCACATCAAGATGCTTCATTATGCATGATTTGCCCCCAATAACTGATTTTATAGTCAAATGAACTTATGGATGCTCTTTGAACAATTTTTAGTTACTTAGTCCACACTTCAGTTTTGAGGGATGTAAGGAGGAGGATCCTAGGGTTTCTTCACCCTTAAATAAACCCAAAGTGAACCCAAGAACTAGCCTAACCTACCCCAAGTGGTAAAAATCAAACCAAGGTAAAGAGACCATGGATAATCAAAATGAAGACCAAAGTGTAAGAGAAAACCCCCATCACAACCGTGGTGCCTCAGAACGGTCATACCACCAACATCAATTTCACAATGAAAATTGTCACTTGAAGCACCTCTAAGAAGCTCCAACACCATGACCATTCCATCCAAAATGGTCACGATGGGAAGTACTCACAACAACCATTCTATCCAAAATGACCATACTAGTAATCCTTATAAAGACCACTCAAGCAAAAATTGTTGTGCTGGGGAATCCCAAAACTATCATTCCAGTTCAAATGTTCATGCTACCAAACCCCAAAAACTCTAATTTTGAAAGTCATGTTTCCATCCCCGCCATGTTCAAGGCCAGGGTGAGTACTACCACCTCCTCCTCATAGCCATTTGAACCCCACTTCTCTCTTTTCCTCATCTCCAATAAGCCTCTCAACTATGGTGATGAGTGCATATTAATCTATTTTATTTGCATCTTTTAGATCTCTCTTTAGGAGTATTTTGTTGATTATTCCCTATTTTTAGAGTTATGTGTCTTAACTTAGCTTTTCTCTATTTAATTAGAGTTTTTACTAGCTTTTCTAGGATTTCATATGAAAATGGATGAATCAATCCAAAGATCAAAACCTCTCAAAAATATAAGAAGATATTTGTAGAACTTCACGCAATAGCTGATATATATATATATATATATATATATATATATATATATATATATATATATATATATATATATATATATATATATATAATTTTGATTTTCTCTTTCTAGTTTAATTTTGTAATTATGCCTTGCTTTGTAATTTTTAGTTTTGTAACTCTTTTAGTTGGTTTTGTAATTTTTAGTTTCATTCCATAATTTAATTTAAACATTAGGTTTTTTTTCTTTGTATCTTAAATATTTTAGTAAAACCTTTGTTTAGTTTTAAAATTGTATTTTCATTCATCAAAATATTTCTCTTGATCCTATAATCACATTTATTTTTTTTAAGTACTCATTCTTATGGAGTGACTAACACCACAGAATGTATGAGGTGAGAGATGTGGCTCCATCTATCATGATATATGGGATTGGCCCAAGATGTCCTCATATGAAGTAAACATGTGATAGCTCTATCTCACATATAATTTCAGACCCCCCAAGGATAAATATGAAGCACCTCACCTTGTAAGTGAGGAAGAAGCAAACCGTCAGATAGAAAATTCTCTCTCTGTGTAAAGAGCAGCTATAGTGGCTGAGATCAAAGATTCTACGGCCCTCGAGCAGTATGCCCGAGTTGCCACATCACTAAATAAGATCCTTGATAAGTAAGATGCCAAGCCATTCTATCAATATGGATATGATGCAAGTTATAATCTACAGTTTTTGAGGGGTTATTATGAGGAACCAAACAATACATATCAATACCCTAATGAGAGGGACAATGGCCAACAATATTATGTGGGGTTACAGTGTAGAATATTACTGTGAAAACCAATATGCACCTCCACAAGAGACCCAAAATGCCACAGTAGACATCCAGGGATGGTTTCAATTGGTAATTACGATGATGAAGATGATACCATCTTCATATCAATTATGCCATATGCAATAGAAATATCACATAGGTTCCAACCATTGTATGATGAGTACCTGACCTTTCCTCTAGAGGCTTTATTACTACAATATGAAAAGTCACTATAAGAGAGATATCTATGTCTATAGAACCTGAATCTCTACCAACCGCTCCTATTGTGGACATTGATCCTAGAGATATCAATGGCCAAGAAATTTTGTTTGAACCTAGTTTGGAAGACGAACAACCAGTTCCAATTTCACACCCGATTGTTTTAAATGGGAAGGATACAATTGAGTAAGAGAACTATACTCACCTCAAGCACCTTTTATCCATATCCAGTTGAAAGGGATGAGGTGATTCTAAATCTACAAGAAGTCTACATGCGTCTATAGTTAGATTGTGATGTGGCTCCTTCTGATCCCATCAAGTTGGGCACACGCTTCAAGAATACATTAGAGCATTACTTAGACATGGTGAAGTATCCTTATGCCCCTATAAACTTTATTACTAATGGGATAATGGATGAGGAGGACACACAACCACATACAAAGTTGTACCAGGTTGATAAGACAATTCTTCCCATATTACCACCATGTCTACTACATGAAGACTTAGGTGACAAAGGAGAAATCAAAGCATGATCTTCCACATGATCTTGAACCATTGGAATTACATGTGGAAGATCCTTTACTTACTACCTTATCCACTGGAGAAAGGTAGTCCTACCCCAACATTTACATTTCCATAGATTGAAAGGCCACCAGATGAGAACCACTCCAACATTGCATCACTTCTTCTTGTTGATTCCACACTTTCTCTACTAACACAAGAGTTCTTGTGGATCCTATTGGATGGGCTACGGGGTGAAAAGCAACATTATGTCAAGCATCCAAATAGACCATTTGAGCTTCCACGACCACCTAGTGACTGGTTGCACCATGAAGTTCTTATGTTTAAGGCTCCATTCGTCATCAACATTCCCTTCAGCTATAACTTTTTTAAGTTATCATGGTCGTCTAGTGATCTCCAAGAGATTCTTCCCACCATTACAGATTTAAGTTTTGCTCAAGACGAGTAAAATTTTAAGGTCAGGGGTGGAGGTGGGTGGTACGTACCCATTCCACCCACTATATCTTTCCGCTTTAGAAAATTCCATTATGTTATATATTTGAGCTTTAATTTTTTTTTAATTTCCCTTTCTTACTTTAGGTAAGGCCTATATATAGTCGGCCATTTTCTTTCAATGCTTGTAACTAATAAATACCCTTGATTCAAGTAAGTTTCTTGCATCATTTTCATAAAACTACCTCTGTTAGACATCATCTTTCACTTAGCACCTTAGTTAACACTATTCCTTGGAAAAGTTGGCAAGCTTTAATAGATAGGGACCAAAAAATGTGCTTTCATCAGAATTGTCAAATTAGCTTGTAAAGTTTCTACATTTTTGCTTGTTATATAATGGTTTGAACTGATGTTATAATACTCCCAAAGTGCTGAAATTAAGACAAATGAGAAATGCACATGATCAACATGTTGTACACTTCTTCTACCACCTTTTTAACTCTCCATCTTACCAAAAATAAAAAGCAAAAAATATGCCAAAGTCCAAGTCCAAGGTGGCACCCCCTTCTTCCCTCTATATTGCTTCTTTCATACCCCTCATAAATTTAATAGGGGAATACCACTGAGAAAAGATGCCACATTGTACATCAAAATATGCAATCCATGTAACTATAAACAAAGAAAATACAACATCTCTACTTGAATAGAGGAGAGATCACCTTCTTGTATACTTTCCTTCACTCATGTTTCTACCTAAGTGAATCTCCATAACCCCAATTCACCAAAAAGAAAAAGAAAACCCTGGTCTTGCACAAATTCATGTAAGAATATGTAGGATTACCAATAATAGAAGGGATATAACATCTATTTATTTGCGAATCTTAAAATGGAAGCAAGTTGTGAAGAAAATTTTCATGGAGGACGTCCAAAAATTATGTTTTTTGGTTCTAGGAAATTAGGATAGCTTGGCCTAAAAGGTGGTAAGAAAACAAATAATGCCATGCAAGTGAGGACCACAAGATGATAGTATTAATTGGTGGGTATCTATGATTTTATGCTGCTCGAGGATGAGTAATGTTTAAGTTCAAGATATTTGATGAATGCATATTTATCCGTTTTATTTGTATCTTTAGATTTCTTTCAAGGAAAATTTTGTTGATTATTCTCTAGATTTAGAGTTAATTATCTTAATTTATCTTTTTCCTCTTTAATTAGATTTTTACTAGTTTGTTCGGATTTTGTAGGAAAATAGCTCACTCACTCCAAAGATCAAGATCTTATAAAAATACTCTAATAAGATCTTTGTAGAACTTCCTATAGTACATGATATATATATATCCCACACCATGGTCATATCTTTTGCATTCCAATGTGAAATTTAATTATTAAGTATGATTTAGAAATGAAATTTATGTATATACTTGAAAAATATATTTTTATTCATCTATTTCAATCAATTGACTAATTTTCTATCCGACTAACTTGGCTATAGATTTTTCTACAGTGCTTGATATATCCCACACCAAAATGACCATATATATTGCATCCAAGGTAGAATTTAATGTTCATCTATTATTTGAAAAGGAAATTTGATTACTGACAAGAAAGATGCATTTTTGGGTGTCTTTAACAGTTGGTGGACTGACTTTCCAGCTGATCAAATTTCCCATAGAGAAATCTACAAAGAAAGTCAAAGAAATTAGTGAGAGGTCAAAGTGATTAAAGTAAGGAAATTTGATAAATTTCTCCATTATCTATTTGGGGAAAAAAATTAATATTGTCAAAGATTCTCCCTTGACTGGACACAAAGGAAAGTTGGCCAATGTCATATGCTATGGTGTGGAGAATGGAATGTAATTATAGACCTTTGACCAAGAACAAAGCTATCAAGGTAGTCAAATCAAATGTTGGGCATAATTTACTATCAATACAAGGCATCCTTCATTCTTCAAGGCATATCATTTTTCTTGACCCCAACCTATCATCTCATAATTCTATCTTAGAGAATAGAGCAAGAAAAGGAGAGTCGGAGTCAGAAATGTGTTGCGAGAACATTGAACTTTATTCTTATTATCCTTGTTCTTATTTTAATGAGTGATATGGAATAGTCATTCCATTGCTGGGACATACAGAGTATCCCCTTAAGCCCAATTTTTGTTTTAGAAAACCTTGATTTCATTGAATAAAGAAAAAATATGTCTTCATTCATTTAAAACATTAATTATAAATTTATCATTTATTCTTCATGAATGTTATGATCCATGATGATGAGATGTCAAATTCATGGAGCAGAACATCAAAGGATGTACACAAGTTTCTTGTTGAGCCCTGGACAAAAACTTGTTGGATGATTGAACAATGACCTTCATAACACCGAGATCCCAGGTCTATATATAGTTTGATCCTTGAGATGTGTCTCTGAAAGGAACAAATCTACATGATACTAATCTAAAATCTACTTAAAATGGAATTTCAAGTGGCTAAGGTAATTGCAAAGGCTCGTGGCAGAGAAACTTGGACTTCCAAGAAATTCCCATATATTGAATTAAAATCCAATCTTAATCAATCTCCTTTATGTAAGTTTACCTTTTTTCTTCTTCTAGTTCTCTTGATAATTTAGTCTACTTTTGCAATTTTTCTTTCTTATTTTAGTTTAATCAAACTCTTAAAACTAGAATCTAGTTTCTATTCATTGCAATTAATTTAAATTAACACTTAATGACATTGTTCTTTGGTATGAATACCTTTCTATAGTCAAACTCGCTTGTTTTACAAGTGAGTTGTTTACTATTAAAAGGTTAAACTATAGGATTCCTCCCTAGCGGATTTTTCATAAATAGGGCCACCCTCAAGTTTATGACCAAGGCAAGCACCACAAACTCCTCCTAATGGGCATTTGGACCCCTCCTTCTCTCTTCTCCTCAGTGCAAATAAGCCTCCCAATTATGACACTACCACACATTATTTCTAGGATCTCTGGGAGAGATACAATGAACGATGTTATAATTGTGGTTGACCCATGGTGGGACATTAGACTAAGGGTCCATATCACACTTTGCCACATGCCTCCTGTCACGGAAACGTTCTTACCCCAATCCCAATCTCACTGCCTAGACAGTGGTAAAGGGATTGAAGCGCCCGTCCTAGAGTTGCTCGATAGGATTTATCATACTGGCATATACAATAAGAAATAATAACTCAAAAACTGGATATTTAAAGAACAACTAACCCAATATGGAGATTTTTCCAATATATCCTTGTCATCAGAGTATATAGATTGTGGAAGCGATCTTATTCAGTATTCCATTTGTATTGCCTAAAATCAAGAAAATCAAGACACAATCATGTAATTGCACAGTACACTATCAAAATCAAGTTAAGCGATTTATAACAAAATAGTATACTTGGCATGACTTATATTCAAAAGAAAAATAAATGATTTCCAAAACCAATATCATTTGACAAAATGTTTGTTATCAACGATTCAATTTTTATTACGAGTTCCCATTATGCTATAATCAAGTAAGCATGCTTATATATTTTGTGTGACTCTTTTACCCCAACGCGATGGGGAAGGTCACTAGGCTCCTTTTCACCATAGGAACATAGGAGACCAACGTACAAGTCCCACCTCCAAATGAGGGGGTTGTTCCACTCAATATCAACATTATCATCATTATTAATATCATCATCATTATCAATATACAGACAGTCATAATGGGCATACAGTTTACATTTTCATGTTTTTCAAAATATAGTATAGAAAAACAGAAGACTAATCATAGGGAACAATAACTCATCCAAGTAAGTAGCCAAGTATACATTCAAGAGATACATAAAAGTATCTTCAATACAATAAACGAGGAGTTATATAACAGTGAACCTCTCATCTAAGTTTTTGAGTATAGATCAACAAGTAATAGGTAGACCCTTCGAGTCGATCCAAAAACACAATGTTTGGATCAAGGGTCAAGATCAAGAGATTTGTATATTATGTTTTAATACTCGATATTAGGGTTACACTTTTCCTATGTTAACCTTAGGGTTGGGTCATTCACTTATAATCAACCAATATTTCAGTGTATCCAACATTATTTCAAATATCAAGTATGTGCAAGTGTAAATGACTTACTTAGGTTTTCCAGGATCATATGTATTAACCCTAATTTATGATCATTATCCAAGTCATCATCAGTTCTAGATTATCATCATGATACTTAGCATCATTGGTATTCAAGAATAGATCAGGTTTTGATTAATATTAAGAGTAAATAAGGGATCAACTTTTAGGTCAATAGATCAAGATATGCAACAAGATTTAGATCAATCACATTATTAAGATGTCATCATCATATTCAAGATTAAATCAAGTCAACAAATATAAATCTAGATCATTAATGGGTCAATTATTATTTTAGAGTCTCAATATGAACATTAGAGTCAAGAATTAGGGTTTTCAGTGTTAAGTCAAGATTAACAACAAATAGAGTTATTTAGATCAATTACATAAGCAATAGATAAATATTTATACATATCAGTGAGAATAATTTGGAATAAGATTTCAAAAGTATTTTTAAATGATTAATTGGATTTTCTTGAACTAGATTGCCTATTTGTTCATCATTTTTGGTGTTTGGATGCATTTTCTATGATTAAAATGAGATCTAGGCATTTAAACAAATATTTTCCAGAGAACGAGATAAATACCGTATTTCATGAAAGTGGTTGATTGTTGGATGTCAATTGGATGTCCTAGATCGTTCCACGAGGCTCACTGATCTAAAGTTCGGTTTAGGCCTTGGCTTCGTCAGTTCAAATCTTGATTATGATCGGTTCTCGGTCGGTTCAGTCCTGGTTGCACCCCCTTCTGGACCGGCTGATTCTTTAGCCCTCTCCTTCCTCGTGCAAGCCCCGCGTGAGCCTAAGAATAGGTTAGAGGGCTCTGTCAGTGAGGTGAAGGCTTAGGAGGAGGAGTAGCCGTAGAGGGCAGGGAAGGTGTCGCCTGACCTCCTCGCGACCTTGCGTATGAGGTGGTAGTGGCTGATTGATGAGAGGGGGGCGGGGATAGGGAAATCCCAATATGAGTAGTGAAGCGGCGGAGAAATAGAGCAGGAGGTCGGGGATGCAAAAAAACAAAGTGTTTGAGGCCAAGATGGCATGTGAGGCTGCTCTCTAAGCAAGATGCGCTTGTTACGGGCCTTGGGAGGTCTCTTTTATATCATCAAGGGGGTAGATTTAGGGCTAGAGGACCTAGAGTAGCAGCCATGGCCACTGGGATGAGAAAGGAGAGCAAATTGCTCATTTTGGCAGTGCAAGCATGCTCGAAACATGGTCAAAATGGGTATGGTTGAGTGCGACAATACGAGCCGAGACGTTTTGTTCGTTTTGATTATCAAAACACAATCAAGAACGGGTCAGTGGCACTTTCGGCTTCACATCCATCCTCCCCACTGATTGTAGGAGGTAGGTGATGGGTTAATGGCTGCCTGATCTACCTAGATCTGTGTGGATTGAATCTAAGGGCTGGGGTTTGCCCCCTTCCTTTGCAACAAATAGGTGATGTGGAAAAACCCATAAAAAGGCAAATAAAGGCATTTTCAATGTATTATCTTCAAAAAATTGTAGACAGTTGTAGACATGTGCAAATGACATACAATTTGGACCATAGGTTCAAAAATATGTTGAGAATATTTAAAAAAAGTTTGAGAACCATATGAAGAAGTTTGATGTTTCAATTCTCTTCTTTGGACAAAGTGATCAATTTATCACATTTAAGGAGTTATAATGTGTATAAAATCCACACTGATCGCCCTATTTTGATTTTGAGTATCAATAATGATTTTAAAGACAAGAAAAATGATTTGAGTTCATGAGTGAACATAAATTGGGAAAAATTGTAATTTCATCATACTTACTCAAAATTACACTTCGTCACACCTCCTCTCTCCCTACTCAGCTCTAGCCCTAACTGGATGGAATGATATAGACCACTATATTTGCATGCAGATCCATGGTGATTCCTCCATAAATGGCCCAAGGCTTTTGTAGAAAAATATCACTTTGTTTGATTGTTGCAAGATCTACCCAAATTTGTTAATCTAATTTCCTTGTTCCAAAGTACGCTTTACCTTATATTGAACAAACTAGTGGTATTGAAATTTCTTGTACTATTATGTATAAAAAAGCTTGGCCATATCTACTTTTTTGAGCTACATGTTCTCTATGATTACTACTTTGTTCCTTGTTTATGCGACATTGATAAAATTATGAACATAAACATATAAGTCCATCATTCCAAATGCTTCTTGTACTTGCATGAATTCTTGGGGTAAGGGCACAAGGCACACGACACATACTTGTATTATTCAAGAAAGGGCACAACATATTCAGAATATGATTAGCTCTTCACTTTTAGTCCTAAGGTCTATCAAAAATAAGGTTAGATCTTGGCTTTTAGCCGTAAGGCTCCCTCACAGACCCTTCCTTTAGGAATCTGGTTTCAGGCCTTATGATGATATTGTTGGTATAATGGAAAATCTCTTAAAATAAGATTGTGTGCTAAAAAGCAAGTCTTTCATAATTTTGTTGTATTTCTGCGATTATATAAGTTTTATCCAAAAAAATATGCTCAGAACCTACAATTTTATGTTTTACATGCCTTACACAACACGATTGTGCTGATCCATATCAATTTTATGATCTTAGTAACATGTACTCTATCACTCATACCAAGATCTTGATTCCTCTATGTCGTGACATATGTTGAGACCATTGAAAGTGTAATACCAATGTAAGTCCATGGGTGTTTATGTATAATTAAAGGGTCTAGATCTTGTACCCTCTTGTATTAGAGTTTTGTTTTAATAAGTCTCTCTTCTTTTATTGCTTAAGGGATATGTTAAAAAACTTATGGTTCATGAAATAACTAGTGAAGTCTTTGTTGGTTTTGTTGATGTATAAGTTGTGGTTTGAGACATTCAAGTGATGCATGCTTGGGCCTTCTCACCATTCACTTTCTAGTCATGAAGGCTGAGGATTTAGGTAATAAATGATTCCATGAAACTACCTTATTGTGTAGTTCTTAGAAAATGTTATCATCACCACTTTTCAACTGTTAATTCTACGTCAAAAGCAATTAAAGGTATTAGATTGCCATTATGTTGATCAAGCATAATGATAGCAATGGAGAAAATGATATCATACCACAGATTTGAGAGACAAATTATGATAAACTATGTAAAAAGAGTCATACAACGATTTCCCGGACTACTCTCTGTCCTAGAGACAAAGGGGATTAGCCATGCATGTTCATCTCAATGCAAAACAGCATGAAGGAGGAAGAAAATTTGGGGAGAATGTGGATGGAGATCCCTGAACAAAGGAGAACCGGGTGATCCTCAATGTAAGATGAGCGTTGTACAGCCTTTCGGTAGTGGAAAACTCCATCTACGGCGTTGGAATCTCCCGAGGCGTAGCTCTCGGCTCCGTTCCACATTCTCTCCTCCTTCGAGACTTATGCAATGCAATAAAATATCAATGATGGCTCTAGGCCATCTTTTCCTAGGTATACCTACCACTTATGACTCTTAATCAACACTCTCATCATGACCATCTTCATAAATTATGGTGCTTATAATATATATTGATTATGTGAATCAATATTACTTTCTAAGACAATATGTATGACTAGTGGTAAGAAACAAAAAGACTTTCTGAAAATATATCATCATTGTGTTTCACTATATGTACATCAAACAAGGTAGGACTTGTGTCAACAACATGTGCAAGAAATTTTGTACATCCATTCATCATCATCTTATATGTATCTATTTCATTAACCATACTTCTAGGATACATATTCCTATCACCCTAAAAGACATAAGAAAAACCTCCATCATATAAAATTCCTTCCTCGGCAAAACATTATATATGTACACCACTACACTAAACAATTCATATTCAAGTGATAATTGGTCCACATGGATTCATTTCCTATAAAAGTTAAAAAAACACCTAGGACATACACACACACAAAGATATATATATATATATATATATATATATATATATATATATCCACACACAAATAACTATATATATATAGTCAGGCTAGAATACAATCGAGTATACAGATTGCATGGATACACTCAAGTGTGTTTGAATATCAAGACAATTTTTTGCAAGATGTAAACCATTGATCTTCATTGTCATACTATAATTAGGATACATACAAATTTTGATCCCATTTGGATGAGTGTAAGTCACACATCAGAGGGCAACAAAATTGACTTACGAAACTAATTTGAAATGCATAATTTTTGCAGTCTTTTTAACATGACCTATAAATATCCAAATGTGCTCAAATTTTTTATATGAGTTATTCACAAGATGATTAAGAAGATCAATGGATTAGATTTTTGAAAAAAATATTGCATCATGAAAAACTACTTGAGTGTATTCTACTCTGAATACACTCGAATGTATTCTAGCTTAACTTATATATATATATATATA
Organism: Alisma plantago-aquatica; assembly: GCA_963693085.1. Taxonomy (NCBI): domain Eukaryota; kingdom Viridiplantae; phylum Streptophyta; class Magnoliopsida; order Alismatales; family Alismataceae; genus Alisma; species Alisma plantago-aquatica. The sequence goes on from OY856413.1 coordinate 202,676,565, forward strand.
TGTGTGTGTGTGTGTGTGTGTGTAATTATATATATATGAATATATATATATATATATATATATATGAATATATATATATATATATATGAATATATATATACACACATACATACATACAGCCGACAAGGAGTGGCTCAAATGGTCAAGCATGGTGTCCCCTAACAAAGGGACCCAGGTTTGAATCCCAGTTGCCACCTTGATTTACCACCCTTCTGGGCATTCAGCCTTTGCCACGGGCATGAAAGAGGGGAGGGTGAGAAATCTTCTCTCTTAATCCCATACATACATACATACATACATACATACATACATACATACATACATGCAATACATACAAGCTCCTAGGGTTCGACTCTATGATCAGGCGATCGACCGTCCCCCAGGTATGGCTCGTACGCAGGCGGCTTCCCCTGCCACCAACGTCCACCTCCACCACACCCCTATCTCTTCCTCCACCCCTCGCACCACCACCAAATCGCCGCACTTACAGAGAACTGAAGGAGAGAAGAGGGACGGTGATTCCCAGTCGTCGGAGATGGAGGGCAACCATATCTCAACCAGTGGCTCATGGAACACGGATGTTGTGAAGGATTCAGCTGCGCCTCCTCGCATGGAATGGACCAAGGTCCTAAAGGAGCCGCCTCCCAATAAGGATGACGAGATGGAGTTCCTGACGCTGAGGAAGTTGTACATACAGGTGCATGTTGACCTGGTCGCAGAAGAGTTTGAAAGAATGAAGAATATCTGGGAGTTCTCTGTAATGACCTACGTTCTTGGCAAGAGGCCCTTCTATCCCTACTTCCGCACATGGATCAAGCAGACATGGAGGCCAAAGGGAATGATTGAACTATTATCTAAGGAAAATGGGATCTTCCTTGTTCGATTCTCAAACGCAATGGACAAGAAGACAATTCTTGATCTAGGTCCAAGATGGTTTGACAGCCAATTGGTCATAGACAAAGACTATCGCTTTGGGGATGAACTGAAAAGGGACGCCTTTGAGACGATTCCCACATGGATTATGCTAGGCTCTGTTGGATGATCTTGGACTTGAAGGGCGATCGGCACCATCACTGCGGGAGTAGGCAAGGTCCTCTTCATCGACGAGAGGTCACTTGAAGCTGACGAGGCTCGTGTCTTGGTGGAGCTTAAGGCTGAAGATGAGGTGGTCGAGCATGTGTGGCTAAAAATCCATGGACGGGAGGCAATTCCGGTGAGGATCATATACAACTACTCCCTGCCTAGGTGCAATTGTTGTCAGTCTTTCAGTCATCCTGGTGGTGGTTGCAAGGACGGATAAGAGAAGAAGACAATGGAGGATAAAGAGAAACACATGGCCAAGGGCATGCAGAGCAATGCTTGGGTCGAGAAGAGCTAGAAGGTCAGAGAGGAACAACCGTCTACTGCTACTAAGCAGGTCGCGGGTGACGATGAAGGTTAGGCCAAGGCTGATGATGAGTGTGCAAAGCAGGTAGCGGGGGGTGAAGATGGGCAGACCACGTCTTCTGGAACTGACAAAGAGGGCACAAACTCAATAAAGGCCTAAACTGCTGATCACAGTATTGAAGGAGGAAAAGGAAATACACATGCAGAAAGTCAGAAAGAAGAGGGTGAATTCACCCCAGCCTCAAGGAGGAAAAGCCAGAGTGGGATTCTGAAGATGAAAGGAGTTGGGTCCATTTTAGAGGCCACCAACCAGTTTGATGCTCTTAGCGAGTCAGATGCAAAAGAACCTGAATAGGTTGAACCAAAGAAGAATAAAGAAGGCAATAAGAAGGAGCAGCCCAGGCTTACTCGGGCTAATAAAAACTTTTAATATGTCCATAATCATGTGGAATATTAAAGGAGGGTGCGACAGGTATAAGAAGAGAGAAATCTGGGAGTGGATTGGCGCTAGTGGATGTTCTATTGCATTCAGTGGTTGATATTAAGATAAAGGTGAACAACAAACTAAGTGTTGGTTATTTGTTTCCACAAGGGTGGGAACGTGTATCCAACTTCCAACATTCTAAACTGGCTAGGGTGTGTGTGGCGTGGAAGCCCAATGCATGGCAGATGACAGTGAAGATGATGTCTGCTCAACATATCACTCTGGAGGGTAGGAACGTAGTAGGATTGCACATGTGCTTGACTGTTGTCTATGCTCATAATGATGCAAAGAGAAGGAAGGAAATCTGGAATGATCTGGCTCAATTATCTACACAGATGACGACACTGTGGATGGTGATTGGTGATTTCAAAAATGTCAAATTATAGGGAGAGAAGATTGGGGGCATACTTGCACTACGTGTTGTGATTGATGTCTTTAATAGGGCTAATGATAAAATGAACAAAACTCGGAGGACAGAATAGCTAGCAAGCCGGATAGAGCCCTAGTTAATGAGGAATGGCTAAAGATATTTCCTAATGTATAGGTGAAGGTAGGTGGATCTGAACTTAGTGACCATGATCCCCTTCTTATGCAGATCATAGAGAAAAAGCAAAAGAGAAGACCTTTCAGATTTCTCAACTATTGGGATGAGTGGAAAGGCTTTGATGATATTCTGAATGAGGTACAGGGTACACACATACATGGGAACCCTATGTTTGTATTTGCAAAAAAAAAAATCATTGCTGAAAACAACACTAAAAAAATGGGTGAAGGAGAAGGTGAATATCCCCAATTTGATTGCAACAACAAAGAAGGAATGTAGTGAAGTTAGAAAGCTCATGATGGTTGATCCTCTTAATGGGGATTTAATAAAGAAGGACCGTGAGTTGAGACTGATGCTTACTGACTTAATGAAGGCCGAGGAGAAATTCTACTGGAAAAGAAGCAGGGAGAAATGGATGGAAGATGGTGACAGAAACACCAAGCTCTACCACATGGTAGTTAGAAGAAGGGAGGCATCTAATATCATATGTGAGCTTATTGAAAAAGACGAGCATGTGGTTAATAGACAAAAATACATTGAGGACCAAGTTGTGATGTTCTACAATGAGCTTTACAATAAGAACTTTGAAGACACAGTGGAAGAGGATGACATAGAATGGGAGTTCAAACTCTCTAGCACCCACAACAACATTCTCACTAGGGAGGTCATAGAGCAAGAAGTTAAAGACACATTACCGATCATAGGCTGCAACAAATCTCTCGGGTCTGATAGGTTCAATCCTTTCTTATATAGGACGACTTGGGACACAATTAAAGATGATCTTATGAGGTATGTGAGATGGTTTCTTGACGGAAGTAATATGGCTAGATAAGTCAATCATGCTTTCTTGGTCCTCATTCCAAAGAACAAGATTACGGCCTCTCTTGCTGATTTTAGACCTATTGCATGGTGGTCTATCCAATATAAGATCATGCCAAAAATCTTAGCCACAAGATTGAATATGGTCCTTCCTTTCCTTATTTCTAAAAACAAAGGAGCTTTTATTATGGGTCGGAGCATTAGTGACTGTGCCCTTCTTACTGATGAGTTCCTAGCTGATTTCAATGTGATGAGAGGGAGCAGAAAGGCTTGCATAAATCTTGACATCTCAAAGGCGTATCATAGTGTTAGATGGGAAAAACTGTGGTAGATTATGCAACAAATGGGCTTCTCTGATACATGGATATAGTGGATGCAGCAATGTGTTGGCACAACAAGTTTATCGGTGCTTGTAAATGGCACATCGGCTGGTATGTTCAATGGCAGGAATGGCCAGCGGCAAGGTGATCCCCTTTCACCACTCCTCTTCACCATTGTCATGGAATATTTTACAAGGAAGCTAAAAGAAGTGGAAGACTCAAAAGTGATCAGAGCATACACAGTCCATGGTACGAAGGTAATGAGTCACCTTATCTTTGCAAATGATGTTTTGCTATTTCTTGAGGCCAAAGTTGAAATGCTACGGGAGCTGAAAAATTTGTTGGAAGTGTTTGGAGAGTGTATAGGGCTGCAGATTAATGCGAACAAGACTCAACTATACCTCTAAAAAAATTGTCATCATATGGATGATAGACTACAAAAATCCATAGGTGTGGATTTGGGCAAGTTCCCAACTAAATACTTGGGCTTCCCACTTGCCGAGGGCAACCTACAAGTCAAATACTTTGCTGAATGTCTTAAAAGATTTGATGAATGATAGAGAGATGGCCTACATAGAAGACATCCATGGCGGGCTGAGCTACCCTTATTAGAGAAGTTATAGAGGGGCTCCTTATCTTCTGGGTCCAATAGGGTGAGATACCGGGTGCTTTGCTTGATAGGATGGAGATGAAAATCTCAAACTTTATTTGGGCAGGTGAGTACCATCCCATGTGCTACACTAGGCTGGCTTTACCTAAAGACAAAGGTGGTTTGCAGTTGAAAACTCCAAGAGACATTGCTAGATGGAGGAAACTAAAGAGAATTATCTTGTACCAGACATGTGGCTCCATATGGGGAAGATGGATGAGAGATAGATACCCATAAGGACTAGATTTACAGCCTCGCACCAAGGAAGGCATCTCATGTACCAATCATATGATGAGGAGCCTATGGCCGTAGGTGAAGCATCTCTTCTATCTGAATCATGCGGGAGAATGGCTCATGCTAAATCCAAAAGTTGACTTGTGGGAAATCATGAGGATAAGGGTTGAAAAAGATGGGACTATGGTGCTGATATGGGATGGTAAGCATATCCCTAAATGGTCTACATGTAAATTCAAAATTATGCACGGTTCCCTAGTGACTCTGGACAAAGTACATGAATGGAATAGCAACATTTATGTCATCTATTTCTTAAGCAAAGAGAAGGAGGAAACCCACATCCATTTTCTTGGTAGATGCATTTTCACAAAGACTTTATGGGAGAAAATCTGCAAGGAGTTCCTACTACAAATAGAACTGGATGAAGACATAAAAAACATGGTCAAATGTTTTGGCACTGAGGAGAAAAAGCTTCTTGTTTTTTCTGCCTTGTGCTTCAATGTTTGGAATGAAAGGAATGTTCGCAAGCATGGTGCTTTAGATAGTAGTGTGAGTACTATTGCTGCAAAAAATTGTAAAAATGTAAAAAAGAGATTACGTCTTAGCTAGCTGGGTGAGTTGATCACGTACACGTTGTATAGTGAGCATAGGGCTATATGTAACTATTGACCCTCCTATATTTATATGGGGGAGTCGAAATATATTTACCTGATTATGATACATACATACATACATACATACATATACATACAGTCGACAAGGAGTGGTTCAAGTGGTCAAGAACGGTGTCCCCTAACAAACGAACCCATGTTTGAATCCCAGTTTTTGCCTTGATCTAACACTCTCCTGGGCATTCGGCCTCCGCCAGAGGCATGGGAGGGGGAAAAATCTTTCTCTCTTAATCACATACATACATACATACATACATACATACATATACATATGCATATATACATACATATAATATGCACGTCCTGTCCAATGGGGTTGGGCAATCTCGATAGCTGGTGTTCATGGTGCCCACACCACTAGTTACCCCAGCCAATGGCGTCCACCCAACACCCACCTACGAGAACCCACAACCCTCCCAGCACCATTGTCGATAACTAGAACCAGAGGGTAGAGGCTAGAGACAACCTTAACTTGGGGTCGTCCACGACGGTTACTGAAAAAGAAACCAGGGCGGAAAGGAAAGAATGATCACGGGTCTTGAAGAAACGGTTGTCGATCAAGCAAGATCTAACCTTCCAAGACATCGAGTTGGAAGTTGACAAATTCAAACGGATATGTAACATGTGGGAATATACATTACTGGTGTATTTTTTGGGAAACCGCTCATTTATTCCCTCATCTTCTATCTTGGATCAAGAGAACCTGGCATCAGAAAGGAGCCTTTGAGACACTTTCATGCAAGAAGGGCATCTTCCTAGATACACTTCTCCAAAACAACTGATAAGGAGGTGGCGGTGGGTCTTGGTCCACGCTGGTTTGATTCCCATCTTGTGGTGGAAAAGGATTACAAATATGGGGATGAGTTGAAGAAAGACATGTTCTCTACTATCCCAACATGGATCACAATGCATTCATTCAGCAGGGCCTGGACCAGGCGTTCAGCTGGGATGATCGCAGTTGGAGTGGGAAAAGTGATGCATGTGGATGACAGGTCTCTATAGACAGACGAGGCAAGAATCATAGTTGAACTCAGTGATGAGACAAATAAATCTAGCACGATCTGGATCAATGTGAAGGACCATGATCCTATTCTAGTGAGGGTTGTGTATGACTATGTGCCTCCTAGTTGCATCTATTGTCGATCATTTGGCCATTGTGACGGAGCTTGCAAGGTGGAAGAGCAGTTCGTTAAGGAGGGATCTAAGACTGGTCCTATGAGGGTATGGAAGGAGAAGTAGGTGCAGTCCAATGTACCAGATGTGACTAATGGTGTAAGTATACCTAGTTCATAGAAGAAACAATCCACACCAACATAGGGGTACCACACAGATGAAGAGGGGTTAATGATCCCTTCCAAGGAGACAACTAAAACATAGGAGATTGGAAAAAGCAATGTAACATCCTAAAATTTCAAACCTTATAAAATGAACCCAATTTGAAACCCTATTTTTATATTGCTTTGAAATCGATGATTAAAACATATAATAATGTGATGATGGTTCCCTAATGTGTTACATAAGTCGAATTTGACAACTTTTGCACTAAATTGAAAATCAATATCATCAAGTGACATTTAGGGTTTTACATGAAATTAAGTGACATTTAGGGTTTTACATGAAATTAACCCAATCCTCGTTCTTTTTATGACCCAATAATTTTAACACAATTTTGTCATGTTCAGTTTGGGATTTTCCCAAAAGTATATCCTCAAATTCATTTTAAATAATCTTGAATGATAAATTAAATTTTTATCCTAAAAGAGAAATATAACAACCTAAGTTGGCTAAATCATAAATCTAACCCTAGTTTTGGGTTCCTTGTGTTCCAATTAAGTAACACATGAAGTTTTATAAGATTTGGATCCTCTTAGCTAATCCAATTGAACTTAACAAGAAAATAACCAAAATTTAATATATATAACCCTAATATATCTAATTTGATATGGACTTTGGTCTATCGTTTGATTGAGGGTCACGCTGACCAGTCGGGTCAGACTCTCATAGATCCAGTCTTGTGTGGGGAGGTTGTCTCCTTCACCCGAGTCATGCGCACAGTGAACTCTATAAAGCGACTCTCCTCCTTGATCCTGATCTCTGTCGCCTAACCACCTCAGCATGAAAGAGCTAGCTTTTCACGATCCTCACACCGAGCCAGACTCCCCTATACTGATTTTGTTTGGGCTTCATCCAGTATATCTCCCAGTCGACTAGACTCTCCCATCCTCCCATGTTTCCCATCTCGACAGGGACTCTAGCCCTCTCTAGGGTGTCACCTATGTAAACAACCTTGCAAAAATGATCGAAGACCATCAGGAAACCATTTTTAGCCGCCCCTTTGCGCACTCTCACCTCCGCATTTTCTTTGCCTACTCGACTTGGCACTTGTCCCCTCCGACGAGTGGCAGCATCAACTAAGACGCCACCGACGATCCCAAGCACTTGGGTCTGACCTCGGCGACCACCTCTAAGGCATCGAGTAGCCTCCTCAAAGTCCCAGGAAGGTTTCTCTGGGTCCAATTCGGTCGTATCTCCAGTAAGTTCTATATCCCTCTTTTTTTCCTTGTTTGGAATCCCTTCATCAATGTTTGACTCCCCAACCATCTGGTTGGCTGGTTTGTGGGTGGATAGCTCCGCCTAGGTTCTCTTATGATATGTCTGCTCGTGCAGCCATCTCAAGTCAGGGTACAAGGCTGGTTTCCCCCTTCTCGGTTTCTCCTCTGTCCTGCCGGGGGCGACCATCTATTTCCCTTGACCTCACCATCAGACAAGCCAGGTTTGGGCTCGTCAGGTCATTGCTCTTGTGCCTAGCACCATGGTTTTTTATGACCAGGTCTAGATCTTGATTCATATTCTCCTGATTGCACTATTCTTTTCAGTGTTCATTGAGGTTCTTCACTTCTCACCTTAGAAGGAAGATCCCAGGTTGAGGTTTTCTAGTTTTACCCCCATGTCACACCTATAATTGTAAAATAGGGTATGGATATATCTATCTTTCTAGTTTTGTATCATCCGATCTCCAGGTAATTTTAGGTGCTTTTATCTTGCTTGTGATTGGTCAGGCACTAATAATTCATAACTTTTTGATTGGATTCGTCCTATAGAAACAAGTCTTGTATGAAAGTTGATCAATTTTTCGAGATTTACAAGATGGAATAACTTTCAGAGCCTGTTTTTACATCGATTTTCACTGTTTTCATCGAGAACCCCAAAAACCCTAGAAATTAGGTTCAATATTTATTATTAATGAAGGGTAATTGCTTTAACAGGGTAATTATGGTTTCTAAGCCTCAGGAATGAGATTAGGGTTTGCTAAACCTAAGAAGAGCATCTAGGTTGTCTCTAAGAGAGAGGTAAGTGGTCCATGAACTTTGAACATAAATATTTGATTGATTGTTGATGAGTGCATACTCATCATAATTTTCAATTACCTTTTTGGAACAATTTAATATCTTTTCCACATCTTTTCACCCTAATATGAATCATAATGCACAAAACTACTAAGTAATTCAATAATCAAGGTTTTAACTAAATATCTTTCATTTTATGCAGGTACAGCAGGCAACTCCATGCAAACGGTCTCAAGATCGTTTGGATCCATGCGGTCTCAAGATCGTTTGCTGGAATACACAAAGAAACAAGACGAAACCAGTTGCCCAAGAAGTCCATGCGGTCTCAAGACCGTTTGGTCCCATGCGGTCCCAAGACCGTTTGGTCCCATGCGGTCCCAAGACCGTTTGGTCCCATGCGGTCCCAAGACCGTTTGGTCCCATACGGTCCCAAGACCGTTTGGTCCCATGCGGTCCCAAGACCGTTTGGTCCCATGCGGTCTCAAGACCGTTTGGTCCCATGCGGTCTCAAGACCGTTTGGTCCCATGCGGTCCCAAGACCGTTTGGTCCCATGCGGTCCCAAGACCGTTCGGTCCCATGCGGTCTCAAGACCGTTTGGTCCCATGCGGTCTCAAGACCGTTTGGTCCCATGCGGTCCCAAGACCGTTTGGTCCCATGCGGTCCCAAGACCGTTTGGTCCCATGCGGTTCCAAGACCGTTTGGTCTCGCGCGGTCCCAAGACCGTTTGGTCCCATGCGGTCCCAAGACCGTTTGGTCCCATGCGGTCTCAAGACCGTTTGGTCCCATGCGGTCCCAAGACCATTTGGTCCCATGCGGTCCCAAGACCGTTTGGTCTCGCGCGGTCCCAAGACCGTTCGATGCAAGCACAAGGATCGTTTGAAGAACTAAAGCCGCGCGACCACACCAAAGCCAGACTGATCAAAGCAAGACCGTTTGGCGCTCAAACGACCTCCAAACCGTTTGATGCCCAAACGGTCTCAAGACCGTTCGGTGCCCAAACGGTCTCGAGACCGTTTGGCGCCCAAACGGTCTCAAGACCGTTTGGCGCCCAAACGGTCCCCAGACCATTTGGCGTCAGATCTAAAACTATAAATAGACCCCCAGGGTCCCCATTTGAGGCATCGATTCCGGACGCCGAAAGGCTGCCAGAGCACCATCCCGATCAAGTTCCACTCCACCTACAGCTGGTGTTGCGTCCAAGGAGGCTAAGAAGGAGAAGAAGACGGAGCAAAGAGCGCATCTTCTTCACCGGGCTGCGTCCACCTTCTGCACCGAGCTCATGGCGGATCTATCTTCTTCTTCTATCTTTCTTGTACCTCGCATCATGAGTGAGTAGTCCTCTTTCGCTGGGGTGCGGGGACTAGCCCCGCTGCCCATGCAAACCATGTTCTCTTGTTAAACTTTCCATGGCAATGTATATAACTCTTCATTTTGTCGTTTATCGTTAAGCTTGTGAGTTGGTTATGTGCGTGTTTCCATCTTTGTGCTCCCTATGTTGCGAGAACTTCAATGCATAGGTATGAATGTCGTTTAGCATGTTAGACTCCTTGACGAGAACTTCCGATAGGATTCCTTGAGGTAGTAGGTGTAGGATCCGCGAGGGGACGGTCCGCCTAACCTTCGGTGACACTTGTGTGCGCCTGACGCCCGTAAGGGGGGTTCACAGCCTTAGTTGGATTTTGTATCTTCGTGCTTTTCGTCGATGTTTACACGTACAATAGTCGCTTGTTTGCTTTGCGGTTTGCGCGGTTGACTCCCTGATTAGAAATAGGATGGGATTTCATCGAGGTCGTAAGTGTATGATCCGCGAGGGGACGGTCTGCCTAACCTTCGGTGACACTTCTGTGCGCCTAATGCCCGAAAGGGGGGTTCACAGCTTCCGTGGATTTCTGTATCTTCAGAGCCGTAAGACGTATGATCCGGATGGCGATGAGAAATCGGCTGCCTATGGTGACGCTTACGCGGACCTGACGCCCGTAAGGGGGGTTCTGCAGCAGCTCTACTTGGAGTGTTATTTCATGCCTGGATTGTTCGCGAGAGAGTATGATTGTGTGTGTAGCGGTGGTCAAACCCGGTACCATCCCAGCGATTTTGTATCATTAATCTAAACCCATCTTTTATTCCACGTTTACTTTCTTGCAATTAGTTTAATCAAACCAAAATCAACCTATTGTTCTAAATATTAGTTTTACTTGAGCTAGATCTAACTGACAAGGATTCTTAAAAACGTTGTCCTTTGGGTTCGATCCTAAACTATACTGCGATAAGATCCGTCCGCTTGCGGGTGGTATTGTTGCACTTGGTTTTGGTAAAAGCTCGGGGATATAAACCTCGAGTGAATTTGTTAGTGCATTCAAAAGCCACATCAAATTCTGGCGCCGTTGCCGGGGACAACGGAATCAGTCAGTCAAATCAAGTTCTTTTAAGACTAATCTAGGATTTTGTTTTTTTCTTTTTGAAACTATCGCTTATCTACTTGATCTTTATTCTACTCCAAGGATCTCATTTTCAAACCTTTTTAAGTTTCAGGTGCTCTTGACGATTAGTGTATGCACCGTTCGGATAGTCTCGGACTGACTGCGAGCTTTGATCTCGAGATCGATAGAACCTTCCATCATCAGATCCGAGAGAATCAAGCCAGAATGGCGCAAGAAGAAGAAGTAGCCCGTAGGGTAGCTCAAGCCATCAATGCGCAGAGAGAGAGGTTCATGCAAGAAGCTAGAGCTGCGGTTCAACAGGAGATCTTAGCAGCACAAGCAGCAGCGCAGGCAGCGGAACTTCAGAAGGATCTTAGAGAGTTCTCTATCCCAAAGGCCGCAAATGTATATCATCCGGTGCAGCCTCCTCCCATCGAAGCTGCCAACTTTGAGATTAGAGCACATTGGATAACCTTGCTTCAGAACAACCCATTCTACGGTAAACAAGCTGAAGACAGCCAAGGTCATCTTCTCAGATTCATTGACCTGTGTGCCATGACGAAGCAAAATGGAGTCTCTGATGATGCTATTCGACTCCGTCTCTTCAAGTACTCTCTGGCTGACAAAGCCATTTGTTGGTACAACTCACTGCAGAGTGATGTACCCATCACCACCTGGGAGCAGCTTCAAAACGCCTTTCTGGAAAAGTTCTACCCCCCGTCCCTTACATATGAAATCAGGGGACGAATCACAAATTTCACTCAAGTCCCAGGAGAAACTCTTTCCGAAGCTTGGGATAGGTACAAGGAGCTCCTACGAAAATGCCCACACCATGGAATTCCTAAGAATCAGCTGATCGAGATATTCTATAGAGGTGTGGAAGATGATGTTAAGATGTTCCTTGACTCCTCGTCTGGAGGGAACTTCATGCGGCAAAGTTACGACAGCGCATGGAGAGTAGTAACTCTGGGAGCAGAAAACCAAGCCAACTGGGGTAGATCTGTTGGTAAAGGAGTCCTAAAGGTAGCTATGGCTGATGCTATCCCAGAATACAAATCTATAGCTGAAACTTTGAAAGTCTTGGTCGCAAAGCAAGATCACATAGAATCATCCCTTGCTGCAATTGGAAGAGGACATTCTCCAACTAGGCAACCAGAACAAGTCAAGTCCACTTCTTTGTTTTGTGAAGCGTGCAAAGGCACTGACCATTCAACACTATCATGCAATGTTCTCTATGATGTTGTTTTAAGCAATGCCTGTGGACAAGGAGATAGTTTCCAGATGGAAAATCTTAATGCTATTAACACCAACCCTGGGCAGAACTTTTACAATCCAAATCAAAATAGGAATCACCCAGGCTTCCAGTACGGAAATCCTTCAGGAGCTATGAACTCACATCAATTTGTTCCAAATAATCAACCAAGAGGCCCATCTGGGTATCAGTTTAATCAACAACAGAACTTTGGGAATCAAGGAAACTTCAAGGGAAACTTTCAGAACAGAAACTATAACAATTATCAGAACAACTCTCAGTATCAAAACTTGAACCAACAACAGGGTCAAACAGGACCTATCCCTTCTGATGACAAGCTATCTACCATCGAGAAGTTATTGCAAACACAACAAACGATGATAGCCAATCAACAAGCCCAGCAGAAGGCTATTGAAACTCAACTAGCTCAACTTGCTGCTAGTATTAAGCCACAAGCTGGGATCTTCGCTGGACAACCTGAGAACAATCCGAAACATCCGGAGCAGCTGAAGGTTATCGCCACAAGATCAGGGAAAAGTTATTCGGATCCACCAGCGAAAACAACTATGGATATCCCTGAGGAGAATGAACCCTTGACTGATCAAAACTCAACAACATCAGAACCGCAACCGAAGGAGAGAAATAATGATAAGGGGATTTCTGAGAAACCTACCAATGAAGAAGTAGAGACTCCTGAACCAGAAATTCCTGTATATAAGCCTCGTGTCCCTTTCCCATCCCGTCTGAGGGAAACCAAGTTTGATACTAGATTCATCAAATTCAAAGAAGCTATGAAGAAGCTCCATGTTGATATACCATTCTTGGATGCTCTTAATGAGATACCAGCCTGGACCAAATATCTAAAGTCGCTTCTCACCAAGAAGTACATCACGGAAGAGTGTGAAACTGTGAAATTGGCTGCAACTACATCAGATATCATATTAAGCAAGATGCCGAAGAAACAAAAAGATCCAGGATCCTTCGGAATCTCATGCCACATTGGTGATTCATCATGTAAGAAAGGATTGGCAGATCTTGGCGCAAGTATTTCTATTATGCCGCTGAGTCTATGCAAGAGATTAGGATTCGAAGAATTGCTTCCAACTGCTATGACAATCCAACTTGCGGACAATTCAGTGAAAAGACCGCTAGGAATTCTCGAAGACATCCCGGTCAAGGTAGGCAAGGACGCATATGTCCCATGTGATTTTGTTATCGTGGACATAAAAGAAGACACCAAATACCCTATTATCTTCGGTCGTCCATTTCTCGCTACTGCTAGAGCTCTTATCGATGTTGAAGCCGGAACCTTACTGCTCAGGTTAGGAAAAGAAACTCTGGAATTCAAGGTCTTTGAAAGCATGAGAAGACCAAGTATACAGGAGGAAGTCTATCTGATAGATTGTGTTGAGCAGATGTTACAACTTACTCAAGAATATCACGAGTCATGCGATCCTTTGGAAACTTCTCTATATGACCTTTTTAATGATGAACCTACTGACCAACAAGATAAGGACTGCGCCAAACCTCCCGACTCTGCTGAGGAGAATCATGAAGCTACCTATGAGGAATTAAAGGTTACCGAAACCCCAGAAAAAATCAGTAAAAACCCAGAACCTCCTGAAATGAAGCCCCTACCTGAAGGGCTGAAGTATATGTTCTTAGATGATCTCAAAGTTTGTCCCGTCATTTTAAACTCTGGCTTAACAACCAAACAAGAAGAGCAACTTCTGGAAGTTTTAAAGGAGAGCAAGAAAGCCATAGGCTACAGAATGAGTGACCTCACAGGGGACAGTCAAGCTTTGTGCATGCACAGAATTCCCATGATGGAAGACCATAAGCCAACAATCGAGCATCAACGAAAATGAAACCCGAATATGAAGGAAGTGGTCCGTCGTGAGATCATCAAACTCCTTACAGCTGGAATAATATACCCGATATCGGACTCACCATGGGTGAGCCCAGTTCATGTTGTACCCAAGAAAGGAGGTACCACTGTCACAAGAAATGAAAACAATGAGCTCATCCCCACCCGAACAGTGACTGGGTGGAGGATGTGTATTGATTATAGAAAATTAAACAAGGCCACTCGGAAGGATCATTTTCCTATGCCCTTCCTCGATCAGGTTTTGGAAAGATTGGCTCACCAAGAATACTTCTGTTACCTGGACGGTTACTCTGGATTCTATCAGATCCCCATACATCCAGATGATCAAGAGAAAACAACTTTCACCTGTCCCTTCGGGACATATGCTTTTAAAAGGATGCCATTTGGCTTGTGTAATGCCCCTGCAACTTTTCAACGTTGCATGACTGCCATTTTTGCAGGGCTTACTGAAACAGTTATGGAGGTTTTCATGGACGACTTTTCTGTATATGGTGACTCCTTTGATTCTTGTCTTAAGCACCTCTCCATGGTACTCAAACGCTGTGAAGAAGCACATCTGGTGCTAAATTGGGAGAAATGCCACTTTATGGTAAAGGAAGGCATAGTTTTGGGCCACAAGGTTAGCAACAAAGGAATTGAAGTTGATAAAGCCAAGATAGAAGTCATATCTAAATTGGCAATACCCACAAATGTGAAAGAAGTTCGTGCTTTTCTCGGTCACGCTGGATTCTATAGAAGGTTTATACATGATTTTTCTAAGATAACAAAGCCGATGACCAATTTACTTCTCAAAGATGCTAATTTCAATTTCAATAAGGAATGCATCAAAAGTTTCGATACGCTGAAGAAAGCCCTTACGACTACCCCCATTATTAGGGCTCCAAATTGGGAGCACCCCTTTGAAATTATGTGTGATGCCAGTGACTACGCAGTGGGTGCAGTCTTAGGACAATGCATTGAGAAGAAACATTATGTTATCTATTATGCATCGAAAACCCTCGACGAAGCTCAAAGGAACTATGCCACTACTGAAAAGGAACTTTTGGCAGTCATCTATGCCTTCGATAAATTCAGATCCTACCTTACTGGTTCAAAGGTAATCGTTTACACAGACCATGCTGCCATCCGTTACCTTATGGCAAAGAAGGATGCTAAGCCAAGGCTGATCAGATGGATACTCCTTCTACAAGAATTTGACCTAGAAATACGAGATAAGAAAGGAGCGGAGAATGTCGTAGCAGATCACCTGAGTCGCATCCACACTCTGGATGCTGAAGGAATTCCGATAAACGACTCTCTACCAGACGATCAACTCATGAGAGTCTCAGAATCTGAACCATGGTATTCAGACTTAGTAAACTACCTTGCCGCCGGAGTCATCCATCCTCAATACATAGGGAACGGTCTGAAGAAATTTATGCATGATGTGAAGCATTACTATTGGGATGAACCATATCTCTTCAAACTCTGCGCGGATGGATTGTATAGACGTTGCGTCGCCAAAGAAGAAGCCCATTCCATTTTGGAACAATGCCACTCAGGACCCGTGGGTGGGCATATGAGCTCTAAAAAGACTGCCTTAAAAGTTTTGCAATGTGGATTTTTCTGGCCAACTTTATCCAAGGACTGTTATGATTTTGTCATATCATGTGATCAGTGTCAAAGAGCTGGCAATATAACCAAGAGAGATGAAATGCCACTGAATCTATGGCAAGAAGTAGAGATATTTGACGTCTGGGGAGTAGACTATATGGGGCCATTCCCATCTTCTAATGGATTCTCTTACATCCTTGTGGCGGTGGACTACGTCTCCAAATGGGTTGAAGCTATACCAACCGTCACTTGTGATTCGAAACCAGTCATCAAACTATTCAAAGATATTATCTTCCCACGGTTCGGAGTGTCGAGAACCGTGATTTCTGATGGAGGCTCCCATTTCATCGAAAGAAGCTTCGAAGCTCTATTAAAAAAATATGGCGTCTCACACAAGGTAGCTTCTCCTTACCATCCACAGACCAGTGGACAGGTAGAAGTCTCTAATCGACAACTAAAGGCTATCCTTGAGAAAACCGTTGGGCGTAATCGAAAAGATTGGGCGACAAAAATCAACGATGCCCTATGGGCTTATCGCACTGCTTATAAAACTCCCCTTGGTACTACTACTTTTCGTTTGATATATGGAAAAGCTTGTCACCTTCCGGTCGAATTAGAACATAAGGCATGGTGGGCAATTAAACAATTAAATTTCGATATAAAGGAAGCAGGGCAAGCCAGGATTCTGCAACTCAACGAGCTGGATGAACTTAGAATGACGGCCTATGAAAATGCTCGAATCTACAAGGAACATACAAAACTTTGGCACGATGGACATCTGAAAAGAAAAGACATTCAAGTGGGAGACCAAGTTCTGGTTTTTAACTCAAGATTAAGGATATTCCCAGGAAAACTTCGCTCACGCTGGTCTGGACCATACATTGTCAAAAGCATCTCTCCTCAGGGCACTTTCTCTTTATGGAGTGCAGAGTCGGGTGAATTCATAACCAATGGCCACCGCCTGAAGAGATATTTCACCACAACAGACATAGGCACCAAATCAACGCTGGAACTCACCGATCCTAAGGATCCCACATGACGACGAAGGACTCTGTCGAGCCATCGACATAAAACAAAGGCGCTTGTCGGGAGGCAACCCGACCAATAAATCTGCTTTACCTTTCTTTTCCCAATTTTGTTTTATAGTTAATTTTCCTTAAATAAAATTTGCCTTATGGATAGTTTTCTTTCAGGATACGAGATCGGATTGGTGCTGATCACAACGAATTCATTCTCGGCAGTCATACCTGGTGTTTCCTTTCCCCTCCATCTTGAATTTAGGGTTTGCTCGAGGACGAGCAAATCTCTAAGTTCGGGGTGGAGGGTGGGTGGTACGTATTCCACTTCCACATACACACCCTCTTTTATACTCAATATGTCTCTATCATAAACTTTTTCAAAATTGTGAACAGATACTTGATGGAATTTTGTCTTTTATTGATAAAAATGTAACTAACTGTTTGCTATGCATCTTCTATCATAACATCCTCCTTATTCGAAACAAATCCCCAAGAGGACTGACTTTTGAAACTTGCCTGAAATCATCCTGTGAAACTTATGATTCCTAACATCATGATCCTTTTTACATAATGACAAGTATCTGTCAAACTGATAGGGATCAAACACGTTGCGCTTCCTAACTGACTAATGGAACAATGGCTCAGAAACCCCACCGGATCCGCACCAAGTCATTATTTGAGCAGAGTATGACAAAGAGAATAACCCGGTTTTGAATTGTAAATCAAGTTGCATCCTGATCTGAACTCTCTTCTACACTTCTTCTATCATCTTCGTATCCCTCCATCCATAAATACCACCAAAATAGACAAACTTGTGCCAAATCCCTAAGTTCGGGGTGGCACGCCACTTTCCCCATATCCGCTTCTTCCATACCCCTTCCAATAAGTAGGGGCGTACCACCAAAAATGCAATCTCGAGTCGAATAGAGGAGAGATCTGCAACAAAAGATGCCATAGCGCACACAAAAAAATATATATATATATATGCAATAAATGAAATTGCAAAACAAATAAAAATCTCGAGTCGAATAGAGGAGAGATTTTCTTCTTCCTTTCATACCGCCTTTCACTCATTTTTCTACCTAAGGGCACAATACATGCCCTACCATCCTTAACAATACCAGTGTCAGATCAAATGCATACTTGTTGATTCTGCGGGTATCTCAGAACTCCTACGACACTCTTTGACATGCTTGGTGTTAGAAAAGGCGGGGAGGAAGCGTTGTTGGGAAACGAACTCAGGAACGAAGCTATCGAAAGACGTGTTTAGTGGTCCCAGGAAGTTGAGGTACTCATTCATACTAAGCAGAAAGAAAACACTTGTGATGTGAAGATGAAGAAATCACATGGATCGAAAGTATTTCATTAGGCAACAGTTTCAAATTTTATGTTACTCGAGGACGAGCAACGATTTAAGTTCGGGGTGTTTTGATGAGTGCATACTCATCATAATTTTCAATTACCTTTTTGGAACAATTTAATATCTTTTCCACATCTTTTCACCCTAATATGAATCATAATGCACACAACTACTAAGTAATTCAATAATCAAGGTTTTAACTAAATATCTTTCATTTTATGCAGGTACAGCAGGCAACTCCATGCAAACGGTCTCAAGATCGTTTGGATCCATGCGGTCTCAAGATCGTTTGCTGGAATACACAAAGAAACAAGACGAAACCAGTTGCCCAAGAAGTCCATGCGGTCTCAAGACCGTTTGGTCCCATGCGGTCCCAAGACCGTTAGGTCCCATGCGGTCCCAAGACCGTTTGGTCCCATGCGGTCCCAAGACCGTTTGGTCCCATACGGTCCCAAGACCGTTTGGTCCCATGCGGTCCCAAGACCGTTTGGTCCCATGTGGTCTCAAGACCGTTTGGTCCCATGCGGTCTCAAGACCGTTTGGTCCCATGCGGTCCCAAGACCGTTTGGTCCCATGCGGTCCCAAGACCGTTCGGTCCCATGCGGTCTCAAGACCGTTTGGTCCCATGCGGTCTCAAGACCGTTTGGTCCCATGCGGTCCCGGGACCAAACGGTCCCAAGACCGTTTGGTCTCGCGCGGTCCCAAGACCGTTTGGTCCCATGCGGTCTCAAGACCGTTTGGTCCCATGCGGTCCCAAGACCGTTTGGTCCCATGCGGTCCCAAGACCGTTTGGTCTCGCGCGGTCCCAAGACCGTTCGATGCAAGCACAAGGATCGTTTGAAGAACTAAAGCCGCACGACCACACCAAAGCCAGACTGATCAAAGCAAGACCGTTTGGCGCTCAAACGGCCTCCAAACCGTTTCATGCCCAAACGGTCTCAAGACCGTTCGGTGCCCAAACGGTCTCGAGACCGTTTGGCGCCCAAACGGTCTCAAGACCGTTTGGCGCCCAAACGGTCCCCAGACCGTTTGGCGTCAGATCTAAAACTATAAATAGACCCCCAGGGTCCCCATTTGAGGCATCGGTTCCGGACGCCGAAAGGCTGCCAGAGCACCATCCCGATCAAGTTCCACTCCACCTACAGCTGGTGTTGCGTCCAAGGAGGCTAAGAAGGAGAAGAAGACGGAGCAAAGAGCGCATCTTCTTCACCGGGCTGCGTCCACCTTCTGCACCGAGCTCATGGTGGATCTATCTTCTTCTTCTATCTTTCTTGTACCTCGCATCATGAGCGAGTAGTCCTCTTTCGCTGGGGTGCGGGGACTAGCCCCGCTACCCATGCAAACCATGTTCTCTTGTTAAACTTTCGATGGCAATGTATATAACTCTTCATTTTGTCGTTTATCGTTAAGCTTGTGAGTTGGTTATGTGCGTGTTTCCATCTTTGTGCTCCCTATGTTGCGAGAACTTCAATGCATAGGTATGAATGTCGTTTAGCATGTTAGACTCCTTGACGAGAACTTCCGATAGGATTCCTTGAGGTAGTAGGTGTAGGATCCGCGAGGGGACGGTCCGCCTAACCTTCGGTGACACTTGTGTGCGCCTGACGCCCGTAAGGGGGGTTCACAGCCTTAGTTGGATTTTGTATCTTCGTGCTTTTCGTCGATGTTTACACGTACAATAGTCGCTTGTTTGCTTTGCGGTTTGCGCGGTTGACTCCCTGATTAGAAATAGGATGGGATTTCATCGAGGTCGTAAGTGTATAATCCGCGAGGGGACGGTCCGCCTAACCTTCGGTGACACTTCTGTGCGCCTAACGCCCGAAAGGGGGGTTCATAGCTTCCGTGGATTTCTGTATCTTCAGAGCCGTAAGACGTATGATCCGGATGGCGATGAGAAATCGGCTGCCTATGGTGATGCTTACGCGGACCTGACGCCCGTAAGGGGGGTTCTGCAGCAGCTCTACTTGGAGTGTTATTTCATGCCTGGATTGTTCGCGAGAGAGTATGATTGTGTGTGTAGCGGTGGTCAAACCCGGTACCATCCCAGCGATTTCGTATCATTAATCTAAACCCATCTTTTATTCCACGTTTACTTTCTTGCAATTAGTTTAATCAAACCAAAATCAACCTATTGTTCTAAATATTAGTTTTACTTGAGCTAGATCTAACTGACAAGGATTCTTAAAAACGTTGTCCTTTGGGTTCGATCCTAAACTATACTGCGATAAGATCCGTCCGCTTGCGGGTGGTATTGTTGCACTTGGTTTTGGTAAAAGCTCGGGGATATAAACCCCGAGTGAATTTGTTAGTGCATTCAAAAGCCACATCAATTGTATATATGTATGAATAATGAATGTTGAATGTCTTATTTACTTTTTTAATTGTTAAAAGTCATTGCATTTATACTAAACTGAATGCCATGTTTAATTTCAATATTATTGTATCATCTTCATGAACATTAAGAGTAAATTTAAAGTTAAGTTTTAAGAGTGAAGTAAGAGTTTTAAGAGAATTATAATGAATTAAAGATAACTTATATAAGATCCCCACCAAGAGGCTCCTCAGAGAAAAACTAAGACGCACTTCAGTGCATAAGAGAAGAGGCACTCCGGTGCAACCCAAGAGGCACTTCAGTGCATAAGAGAAGAGGCACTTCAGTGCAAAACCCGAGGATTCTTATATAGGTCAAGATAAAAGACTTAATTTAAAAGCAGTTGTGTTTTCTTTTCAATGTCTAATGCTTAAAGTTTATTTTCAAGTTGACATGCTTTCTTAAATTGTAATACATTCAATCCACTTACCAATTGTGTGATGCATGGCTGGAGGCATGATGCACGCCGAAAAGGAGCAACGTCAAGGACAAAACTAACTAAGGACTAGTTGAAGAAGGAGCTCTAGGACATCTGAGACCAGACCTGGTGGGGTGTCAACTATCCATAGATTAGATTTCCTTTATGTTTATGAATCGTGTGTTTTAGTTTGGTGTGAGTTTAATGAGAAAGTGTAGAATGGTTAAGAGTAAACATGTTTAGTTTTATTCTTGTATGGGTTATGTTGAGGACATGAGTATGAGAAATGTTATTTTATCATGTGTTGGTATATATGAACTTTATTTTTATGCAATGATAATCATGTTTGTGACATCCCAATGAGATATATGATTCCTCTTAGTGTGGTGCATGTTATAGAAATTGCAGTGTTACAATATGGTATCAGAGTGAAAAATATAGTTGGCCACCAGGCTTTTCTCAAAATCTCATATAGTTTATGTTCCCTCTTGTAGATGGCTCCCAAGAAGAGATCTGATAAGTGCAAGGAGCATTTAGATGGATAAGGAAGCTCTTCCAATGGAGAAAGTGATCATAGTGCTTCTACAGGGGCTAACCCTAATGGTAACCCTAATGCACATCTAGAAGTGCTTATCAAGGCTCTAACTAATTCTATCATTGGACAACAAGGAAGGTCACATCAACTGAGGAACCAGGAGTTAACCAAGAGTTGGATGTGGTGGGCAAATCTGAAAGCTGGTAGCAGAACATGGAGCATTGTTTTCATGACCTAAATTTCCCTAACCCAACTAGAGTTCGTTTTGGGACTCACATGCTCAAAGGTGTTGTAAGGACTTGGTGGGAGAACCTGCTAGGATCTCATGAAGCCGATGCCCCTCCACTCTCATGGGAGGAATTCACAGACTCCTTTAAAGACCATTACATATTTGAAGCTATGATAGAGAAGAAAGAAGAGGAGTTTCACAACCTTCATCAATGTGGTGATATGACAGTCACACAATATGCCATGAAGTTCAAGATCTTACAAAAGTATGGATATGATTATGATGAATACGCAAGGCAAAGAAGTTCATTAGAGGTCTCAAGGAGGATTTTAGCTTTTCTTTGTCTAGACGAGGACACCACATCATGCAAGGTGCCCTAGATGCTACCCTTGAACTAAAAGACCATCTAAGAAGAGCATGGACGAAGCATAATCACTCCAACAACAATAACAACCACCATAATGACAAGAAGAGGAATGCTCCACCTGAGGTTGTTGTGAATCAACCTGCCAAGACCCAATGTGCCAAGTGCTCCAAGTATTGTCTAGGAGAATGCAGGTTTGGAACCAGAGTGTGCTATGCATGTGGTGAAACAGGCCACATTAGGCCCAACTGCCCCAAGTTTCAAAAGAAAGAACCCAAGGTCAATGAAGCCCCTAGAGAGAAACGACATGCTAGAATCTTCACCATGGTGGATGATGATGAAGATGATAAGAATGAACAAGGTATGGTTTAAGTAATTAAACTTTTTCAGGTTATAGTTGTAGTTAGAATTATCTTATGTATGAACATGTGTAGAATTAAAAGTTAAACCTTTTCATGTTAAGGATAAGGAAAACCCTAAGGTGGGTAGTACCCTGGAAATTTCGAGGACAAAATTTTTATAAGGTGGAATTTCGAACCTTATAAAATGAACCCAATTTGAAACCATATTTTTATGTTGCTTTGAAATCGATGATTAAAATATATAACAATGTGATGATGGTTCCCAAATATGTTACAAAAGTCGAATTTGACAACTTTTTCACTAAATTGAAAATCAATATCATCAAGTTAGCCCTAATTATTAAATAAGTGACATTTAGGGTTTAACATGAAATTAATCCAATCCACATTCTTTTTATGATCCGATAACTTTAACACAAATTGGTCGTGGTCAGTTTGGATTTTCCCAAAAGTATATCCACAAATTAATTTTAAATAATCTTGTATGACAAGTTAAATGTTTATCCTAAAAAGAGAAATATAACAACCTAAGTTGGCTAATCAGAAATCTAACCCTATTTTTGGGTTCCTTGTGTCCCAATTAAGTAACACACGAATATTTATAAGATTTGGAGCTCCTAGCTAATCCAATTGAACTTAACAAGAAAATAACCAAAATTTAATATATATAACCCTAATATATCTAATTTGATCTAGACTTTGGTCTATCATTTAAAAGAGGGTCACACTGACCAGTCAGGTCAGACTCTCACATATCTAGCCGCATGTGGGGAGAACATCTCCTCCACCCAAGTCTCGTGCACAGTGGACTCCACAAAGTGGCTCTCCTCCATGATCCTAATCTCTCTCACTTATCCACCTCAGCACAAAAGAGCTAGCTTTTCACGATCCTCGCACCGAGTCAGACTCCCCCGTACCAATTTTGTTCGGGCTTCATCCAGTAGATCTCCTATTTGACTAGACTCTCCCATCCTCCCATGTTTCCCATTTCGACAGGGACTCCAGCCCTCCCTAGGAAGACCATCAGGAAACTGTTTTCCGCCACCCCTTTTCTCTCTCGCACCTCCGTGTTTGCTTTGCCTACTCGACTTGGCACATGTCCCCTCTGATGAGTAGCAGCATCAACTCAGACGCCACCGACGATCCCAGAAACTTGGGTCTGACCTCGGTGACCACCTCTGAAGCACTTAGCAGCCTCCTCAAAGGCACATGAAGGTTTCTCTGGGTCCAATTCGGTCGTATCTCCAGTAAGTTCTATATCCCTCTCTTTTTTCCTTGTTTGGAATCCTGTCATCAATGTTCGACTCCCCGACCATCTTGTTGCCGGGTTTGTGGGTGGATAGCTCCGCCTAGGTTCTCTCGTGATCTGTCTGCTTGTGTAGCCGTCTCAAGTCAGGGTACAAGGCTGGTCTCCCTTCTCGGTTTCTCCTCTGTCCTGCCGGGGGCGACCATCTATTTCCCTTGACCTAACCATTGGACAAGCCAGGTTTGGGCTCATCATGTTGTTCCTCTAGTGCCTAGCACCACAGTTTTCAATGACTAGGTCTAAATCTTGATTCCTATTCTCCTGATTGAAATGTTCTTTTTAGTGTTCATCGAGGTTCTTCACTTCTCACCTGGGAAGAAAGATCCCAGGTGGTGGTTTTCTAGTTTTACCCCCATGTCACACCAATAATTGTAAAATAGGGTATGGGTATATCTATCTTTTTGGTTTTGTATTATTTGATCTCCAGGTAATTTTAGGTTCTTTTATCTTGCTCCTGATTGGTCAGGCTCTAATAATTCATAACTTCTGATTGGATCGTCCTATAGAAACAAGTCCTATATGAAAGTTGATCAATTTTTCAAGATTTACAAGATGGAATAACTTTTAGAGCCTATTTTTACATTGATTTTCCCTGTTTTAATCGAGAACCCCAGAAACCCTAGAAATTAGGTTCAATATTTATTATTAATGAAGGGTAATTGATTTAATAGGGTAATTATGGTTTCTAATCCTCAGGAACGAGATTAGGGTTTTCTAAACCTAAGAAGAGCATCTAGGTCTTCTCTAAGAGAGAGGTAAGTGGTCCATGCACTTTGAACATAAATATTTGATTGATTGTATATATGTATGCATAATGAATGTTGAATGTCTGATTTACTATTTTAATTGTTAAAAGCCATTGAATTTGTACTAAACTAAATTCGATGTTTAATTTCAATATTATTGTATCATCTTCATGAACATTAAGAGTAAATTTAAAGTTATGTTTTAAGTGCAAAGTAAGAGTTTTAAGAGAAAGATAATGATTAAATGATAACTTATATAAGATCCTCACCAAGAGGCTCCTCAGAGCAAAACTAAGAAGCACTTCTGTGCATAAGATAAGAGGAACTCCATTGCAACCCAAGAGGCACTTCGATTCATAAGAGAAGAGGCACTTCAGTCCAAAACCCGAGGATTCTTATATAGGTCAAGATAAAATACTTAATTTAAAAGCAATTGTGTTTCCTTTTCAATGTCTAATGCTTGAAGCTTATTTTCAAGTTTACATGCTTTCTTAAATTGTAATATGTTCAATTCCACTTACGAATTGTTTGATGCATGGCTAGGGGCATGATGCCCACAGGAAATGAGCAACGTCAAGGAAAAAGCTAGCTGAGGACCAGTTGAAGAAGGAGCTCTAGGACATCTGAGACCAGACCTGGTGGGGTGCCAACTATCCTTAGATTCGATTTCCTTTATGTTTATGAATCGTGTGTTTTAGTTTAGTATGAGTTTTATGAGAAAGTGTGAATGGTTAAGAGTAAACATGTTTAGTTTTATTCATGTATGTGTTATGTTGAGGACTTGAGTATGAGAACTGTTATTTTATCATGTTTTGGTATATATGAACTTTATTTTTATGCAATGATAATCATGTTTGTGACATCCCAATGAGATATATGCTTCCACTTAGTGTGGTGCATATTTTAGAAATTGGGTTGTTACAAGCAACAACCCAGTTAATGAGAAAGAGGAGAGTGATATTGTCTCTTCATTAAGGAGGAAAAGTTTCAAGAAAAACGGCATTCACAGGAACCAAGGAGTGGGAAGCATCTTGGATACATGAAATAGCTTTGAGGCTTTCATTGATTTAGATAGTGAAGACCTCCTAGCAGTGAGGCATGATGAAAAAGATGATAGGAATAAGGAGAACAAGAAGGAGCTGATAAGGTGAACCATATCCCCAAAATAACTATTAATATTTCCATGTTATTATGGATTATTAAAGGGGTGTGGTAGGAGCAAGATGAAGGAGATCTGGGAATGAATAGCTTTTAGTGGTCATTCTTTAATTGTATGGTTGGAAACAAAAATAAAGGAAAGGAATAAAAATAGCATTTGATATTTGTTTCCGCAAAGATGGGAGCATGTATCTAATGTAGTGTGTTCAAAGGTGGCCTGAGTTTGTGTGGCATGGAAACTAAATGCTTGGCAGGTGGTAGTGATACATATGTTTGATCAACATGTTACAATGGACTGTAGGAATAATGGGGATTTACACATGTGGGTGATAGTTGTGTATGATCATAATGACACAAAATCTAGACTGGATCTATGGGAGGAACTAATTTCTATTTCCAGATAGATAAATTTACTGTGGCTGGTTATTGGGGATTTTAATAGTGTCCAGGTGTAGGTAGAGAAAAGAGGTAGAAGACTAGCACTGAATGTGGAGATTGATTTTTTCAACCACACCATTGATAAAGATGGTTTGTATGAACTAACAATAACTGGTGGTGATATCTGCACATGGAACAATGAGAGGAGCTTAGAAGACAGAATTGTAAGCAAGCTAGACAGAGCACTAGTGAATGATGAATGGTTGCATATATTTCCTAATGTGCAGGTGAAAGAAGGTGGATATGAACTAAGGGACCATACTCCTATCTCAGTTCAGATTGCAGAAAAGAATAATAAAAGGAGACCTTTCTGTTTCCTAAACTACTGGGCTGATTGGAACGACTTCACTGATTCTATAAAGGAGGCATGGGGTGTACATGTGACTAGGAACCCAATGTTTATATTTTCAAAAAAGTTGGTGAACACCAAAACTTCTCTTAAAAGATGGAACAAGACTAAAGTGAATATCCCAAACTTGCTAGTGGAAGCAAAGAGAGAATGCAAAGATGACAGAGAAAAACTACTGGTTGATCCACTCAATGAAGAATTGATAAAGAAGGATGGAGAGCTACAGATGATGTTAGAGGACCTGAAGAAAGTAGAAGAAAAATGCTACTGGCAGAGGAGTACAGAGAAGTGGATGGTAGATGGGGATAGAAACATCAAACTTTATCATATTATTGTCAAGAGAAAGGAGACAAATAATATTATATTTGAGCTAATTGATGTAGAAGGAAGAGTGGTCAATAAGTAGGAGGACTTAGAAAAACATGCCATAAATTTCTATTCTTATTTATATAATAAAAGATTTGAGAAAGAAATAGAAGAGGAGGAGATGGAGTGGAAGTTCAAACTCATTGGCATACACAACAACATCCTTATGAGAAAAACCAATGAGCAAGAAGCCAAAAAAGTAGTATGGAGTATTGGCAACAACAAGTCTCCAGGTTTAGATGGTTTCAATGCTTATTTCTACAAAAAGACTTGGGACGTTATCAAGGAGGATCTGATTGCATATGTCAGCTGGTTCATGGAGGGTGGAAACCTGGTGAGACAAGTTAATCATTATTTTCAGATACTTACTCCCAAAAAAAAGGTGACACCTTCCCTTGTTGATTTTAGACCCATTGCATGTTGTTACGTACAATATCAAATCATTACAAAGATTACAGCTGCTAGATTGAAGATGATCCTTCCTTATCTCATATTTGTAAATCAAGGAGCCTTTGTGATAGGAAGGAGCATTAGTGATTATGCTCTATTGGCATGAGAATTTCTATTAGACTACGATGTCATGAGAGGAAGCAGGAAGGCTTGCCTAAAGCTGGACATGTCTAAAATATATGATAGTGTCAGGTTGGAAAAACTATGATGGATCATGAGGCAAATGGGGTTCAGTGAAAAATGGATTGGCTGGATAGAACAGTGCATTGAGACTACAAGTTTTTCTATCCTGGTCAATGACACATCTACAGGAATGTTCAGGGGAGGCAATGGGTTGCATCAAGGGGACCCCTTGTCTCCTCTCCTTTTTGTGATTGCTATGGAGTACTTCACTATGAAGATGCAGATTATAGAGAAAAAGATGGAGATAAAACCCTATATAGTACATGGTACAAAGGTGATGACCCACTTAACTTTTGTTGATGATGTGCTGGTCTTTGTGGAAGAAAAATAGAATACGATGGGGAGTTTGCTTAATCTGCTTAATGTGGTCAACGAACGGACAAGGATGTGCATAAATGAAAATAAAAAACACACCTCTTCTTATCTAAAAATTGCTATCAAGTGGAAGATAGATTAATGGAGGCTATGGGAATAGAGAAAGGACATTTCCAACTAAATATCTTGACTTCCTCTAGCTGTAGGTAACCTGTAGGTAAAGGATTTTGTTGATTGCATGGATAGAATGGAGGAAATGATTAATAAATGGACGACACAGAAGACATCCATGGAGGGAAGAACAACTTTGATACGAGCTGCTATAGAGAGGCTTCTTATTTTCTGGATTCAACAAGGAGAGATCCCTGGTTCGGTTCTAGATAGAATGGAGATGAAGATGGCAAATTTCCTATGTGCAAGTGAACATCACCCAATGAGATATGCAAGAATGACTCTTCCAAAAGATGAAGGAAGTTTGAACCTAAAAACACCCAGTGATATAGAAAAGTGGGGGACAACCCAAAGAATTGTTATATATCAAGAAGGCCCCTCAACTTGAGGAAGATGGATGAGAGAAAGATACCCAAGAGGTCTAGATTTCAAGCCAAAAACTAGGGAGGGACATTCACACTTCATTAATGTATTGACGGAGGTTTCAAAGCATATTAGACATCTCTTCGAGCCTCATGCTTTAGGGAACTGGAGTCTCAAAGACACAAAGCTAAATTTATGGGAAGCAACATGGTCAAGGGAAGCAAAGAACAAATATGCAGAGAAGATTTAGACGGGTATTCATGTCCTGAAATGGAGCATGTGTGCCTATAAAATTTTGCATAGTGCATTGGCCATCCTGGATAAAATGTGTGGATGGAACTATGACATCTTAGTGTAGTGCTTTCTTTGCAAGAAGGAAGAAGAGTCCCACAATCATCTTGTAGGAGGTTGCAACTTCATAAAAAAGTTATGGAGGTTAATATGTGAGGATTTTCAGCTACAAATTATACTTGAAGAAGACCTGAGGAAAATGTTGACAAGCTGTGGGAATGATGATACAAGAAGATTTTATTTGCTTCTCTATGCTACCATATTTGGGAGGAGAGGAATGCAAGAAGACACCAAGGTGTTTCCACTAATGAGAGGAGTATTGTTGTAAAAATTTGTAAATGTGTTAAATGTAAGTTGCACATTAGCTAGATGAGTGAGTTGTTGCTCTATTTCTTGGCTGTATGGCATTGGGCCTATATGTAACTATTGACCTCCTATAATTTTAGGATGAAGTCAGAATATATTTACCTAATTTTGATACATACATACACATAGATACACAAGCATTCCTAGGATTTCATTTTTGGCTTTGGAGACGACGACGAAAGGAAAAGGATGTGTGGCCGCATTAGGTGGGGGATGCTCTCCCCCCCCCCCACTCCTCCTCCCTCCATGAATACTATGTTTGTACCTGAGGAATGCATGGAACAAGGTGGTCGTAGGTGCTGAAACCTACAAGGAACACCCATACAAAGCAACAGAGATCATTCATGACAAACACTTTGTTACCATTGATGACCAAACTTACAGTAATATGGAAAAGTCTTGGGATCATACGTTGATGATATATGTTATAGGGAAAATACCCTATTATCTTCATCTTCTTGCTTGGATAAAGAGGATGTGGAAACTGAAGGGCGGATTTCACCATCTACCCAAACATGATAAGTTCTTCCTCATCTAATTTGACAACAGTGAAGACAAGAAGAGCATTATTGGCATGGCTCCACGATGGTTTGACAACAAATTGGTTGTGGTAAAGGAATATAAAGTGGGTGATGACATGAGCAAAGATATGTTCAATATCATCCCAGTATGGATCAATATCTCTAGCATGGGGAAGAACTGATCATAGAGGGTGGTTGGGATCATGGCCAGTGGAATGGGGAAACTACTAAGGGTTGATCTTTGATCCTTAAGTAATGAATCCTTGGGGGAAGAACGAGCCTTGGTGGAAATTGAGGCTGTGGAGGACCCTCCCAAGGAAATCTAGGTCAACATGCCTGTATGTGAGGCAATCCTTGTAGATATTCAATATGAGTATGTGCCTAAATGCTATTGTGATTGCAAGGTTTATGGTTACAATGCTGAAGATTGTCCTGTTAAAGACAAGGCTGACACGAATGATGTATTGTTGGAGGGAATCCTAATGTCAAGGTGATTGAAGGAAACCCTATCATGGAGGGGTTGACTGAGAAGGAGGGTACAAGTAATAGGGAGTATGATGCTAGTACACCTAGTACTATTAATACTCTGATTGAGATGTAGGTAGTTATAATTGCTAATAAGGAATCTGAAACCTTTAGCAGCTCAGATGTGGCAACAAGTGAATTGGATGTTGTCAATGATCATTCTGATACTTCTAGAGATACAGTGGCTCATTCAAATCTTGGAATTAAGGAAGGGCCTAAGGCCCATGATTTTGTGAAAAAGAAGATAGGTGATGGAGGGACTGCTTCATCAAACTTCACTAGTGTGAAAGGGCCACACAAGATCTGTTTATCTGGAAAAGTTTCCAAATGATAGTCTTCATGACCAACATATGTGGTTCTGGGAAACCATAGAAAAAGAGGGAGGTGAGAGACTTGCTTTGTTCTGTCCATGCTTCCATAGTTGTTTTGGTGGAAACAAAAATTAAGACGTTCAATAAGTGAACTATTGGGAAGATGTTTTCGATTGGTTGGAATTTCATCTCGAATCATGATCAAGAGCCCAATGGACGTATATGTTGGTATGTATGCCCTGAGAGCCAATCATATGATGATTGGTGGGATACATTAAGATTGATTTGATAAACATAAAAGGCGAGCTTCCAATTCTTTCTGGTTCAGTCATATGAGATAGTGATAGAACAGATTGAATGTCTACAGAATGACAGTACTCAATGACGTATGCCTTCAGGTTCAGGACCTGAACGATGAGATCATACGGATGCTAAGAGTTTGTACATTCTTGTTATGTCCCTAGTCGGATATCATTTTGGAAGGTAGATAGACAGCAATGACACACAAGACTAGATTGTGGTGTTGGTTGATGACAGAATCTCATTAGTCATGATATAGAGATATCAAACCAAACACATAGGTACTTGTTAGAGAACAAGTGTACCGGACAGACCCACCGTGAGTTTGACACATGGAACCATGAGATGGTAGTCACAGTCAGTACTCACAGTGATGGTGGTGAGTGTGATTCTTAGACCTGAAATCACTACACTCAACACATGTCGTTGGGCACACTTTGACGTCATCAAACGCAGTCCTGAAACATGGGTTGTTATAAAGGTGATGATTGGGTGGCTTTGACACATGGGGCTTTTGAGGGGTGAGTGATAGATATGGGATTTGTCCCTCCTGAGGGAGTTTGATATCCATGGCCACTTGATGAGTAGGATTGAGAAAGGCGTGCACGCATGTGTGAATCAGTATGTGATACTGATGTCATACATATCTCTTCCAGTCTACTCTGAGATCAAGGAAGTGAATGAACGTTGACAGGATGACTGTTCCATGCCTCGAGTTCATTCGGGATATCAGTGACAAAGGAATTATACATTCGCTGTAACACCATTCACGGATTGTAGGATGAAAGTTGTTCTCCAACTTTCTACTTTCACTTGGATAACACTGATGTGTGACTAGACACTGCTCTTTGCTTGTGAAGTCATAAGTGTTATGGACTTTCACTGCCAACGTGAAATGGACCTGCAGGGTCACACGCATAGGATTTAACCTGGAAGAGGAGTTTTGTCCACAAAGCAATGTTTAGGTTGATTACTAAAGGAGTTTAGTAGTTCAATTAAACACTCAATCAGTCGATGGCTCAATATCATATGGTTCAAGGTGTTGGTCGCATTGATTGGAGTATCGGATTGATTGAAATCGCAATTGACTGATTTTGCCCAACCTGTGCTCCCAACCGATCGGTTCATATGATGAACCGGTCGGCTGAGGTTGCTGAACCGGTCGGCTGGAGTGTCCAGACCGAACGGCTCATGCCCAGGTTGAAACGACCGGTTCAAGGGTTGAACCGATCGGCTCAACTGGTGCAACCGACCAGTTGGGAAAGTCATGTCGGCAAGAATTTTCCTTTGGTTTCAAATTGCCCAATTCGATTGGGAATAACATTGGTATACGATACCAATTGAGAACGAAACAAGGAAATTCTTTTTGAGCCGGATTAGGAACGTGAACCGATCGGTTCAGGGCACCAACCGATCGGTTGGAGTGCCCCAAACGATCGGCTCAGGTCCAACCGATCGGCTCAATGGCCGAACCGATCGGTTCAGTTGTGAACCGATCATTTCAAGTTGCGAACCGGTTGCTTTTTGTGGAAAAATTCTCGAACCCTTCTACTCCTGCTTTAGTCCCGCATTGCCCAGGATGGAGAACCCTATCCCATGACTCTCCTATATATATAGGGGTATTGGGGGCTTCTCAAAGTACAGCTCAGTGCAACCAGTTGCTCTGCAAGTTGTCGTTCTCTCTGGTTTTGGTAACCGTGAGAGAGTCCGAGCAAGTGCTTCCCGCAAAAGGGAGGTGCAGCAAGGGAAGGACAACTGCAGTTGCAACAGGAGGCAGGAGAGCGTGTTGGCGACTAGTACGTCAACAGGAGGGTGCGACTCCTTCCACTTCCTTGTGGGACAAGGAGAGTGGAGTTCCAGGTGGTCTGTGTGGACTATTACAGAGGCGGGAGGACACTGCCGCTTAGGAGGACAACTGTCATCCGACAGTCCGGTTCGAGTAGGAGTTGTCAGTCCCGGTGCGACCAGGAGCTGCACAGACACCGTCGAAGTCCGGAGTTGAAGACCACGCATTGCGCGAGGTATTGTCGCCGAGCAAGCCTCGGGACAAGGTATGATTCCGCAAACCATCCTTTCCTATTATATAGACGTTGACGCGTTTCCTTCGTATGGGTTTGGGGAGAAATTTTTTTTGTTTCCGCTGCCTTCTCTGTCTCCCCTAAAAACCCAACAGTGGTATCAGAGCCACGTCAACTGCTCTATATTTTAGGAATATCGATATGATCGATTTTGGTTTGTCGCCTTTATTTATTGCATGCGATGCGAATAATATTGGCTTTATGCATGTCCAATCCTAAATCCACAAATCCCTAATTACATATATGATATGTATTATTAATGCACTTGATACGTGTCGCCCTTAAACGAGTTTTGTGGTGGATGTGTGTAGCATGATTATGGCCTATAAACCCCTATCTGTGTGTGGTTGTTTGTGGTTGCTTGCATCTCGTTCTGCGCACTGATCTTCCCTCTCTTATTCCTGATGTAACTCGAAATAATTCGAGATTCTTTCCTACCTTTGCTCCCCCCGAATATAACTCGGGGTTTCCTTTTTAAAGCAATGTAATAAATAGAATAGGATTTTATTTCCTATTATGTCAAAGACCGGCGGACATCAAGACGACTGCTCAGACGGTCGGTTCAAGGAGTGAACCGATCGGTTGACCTTCCAGACGGTCGGTTCAAGGAGTGAACTGATCGGTTGATGACCGGTTCGAGGAGCGATACGAGCGGGTGGCGGACATGACGAGATGCACGACGACCAGGCAAACTGATCGGTTGGAGGAGCCAACCGATCGGCTGGTGGCACCCAGACGACCAGCTGAAGAGTACAGATCTTTCATGTGATGAGTTGATCTACTCGGATGGCAAGGCACAGAGTTCATCTTGTACAGGTTGCATGTGATGTAGACCTAGATGACCGTGATTCCTCTTGGCTCGAGGAATCACATTAGGATGGCCATAATCATCACTTTTTATCGTTTGTGCATGTTTTCTGTGGGATATAGCATGTATATGATACGTACTATGTATTGTGGTGATTGGATATGTATATGTATATAAAACCAAATCCCTCATTAAATATTAAGTTTTAGATGCCTTCCAAATGCGACACACGTGAAAAGCTTGATCGACCAAGTGTGGGCACGCCCAAGCGTGGTGCACCGTCTATCTCGTGGAAGCGTGAAGGATGAATGTGTGGGTCTGCCCAAGCAGGGTGCATATTCATCGTGTTTGTTTTGGGTTGGACTTAACAAGGTGACCTAGATAGGATCTAGCGCCTTGAGGCATGGAGATGATCATTGCAAGGAGTTGTAGATGACATCTTATCAAGAGTTGCATATGATGCAATTGGAAAAAGTTGCCTACCTGAGAGATCTATGTTGTGGGTGACAGCCCAAGCTTGTCCATGACTTAAGAGGATTTCAGGATCTTGCCCACTAGAAGGTTGTACGCTGCAATCTTCCGAATTGATGGTGAGGGCTATCAATTTGAAGTAAAATAGTGGGAGCGATAATTAATTAAAGGCCTAATTATATCGTCAAATTTTCAAATCAATCAAATAAGTCAAAAATGAGTTTTGGACTAAAATTGCATATTTTCCTTTTTGTAGTTCAAATGACAACAAACAACAACAACTTTTCTTTGCGATCGGTCCTTGACAAGGACAAGCTAAATGGGACAAACTTCCACGACTGGTATCGGACATTGAGAATTGTTGTCACTCAAGAGCGTAAGCTCTATGTCCTGGATACTCCAATTCCAGAGGAACCCGCTCCTAATGCACCAAAGGAAGAAAGGGATGCTTACAAGAAGCATTCTGATGATGCCATTGATGCAAAGTGCTTGATGCTATGTTCAATGAACCATGAGTTGCAGAGGCAACATGAGAACATGGGTGTCATAGAGATGATTCTGCATCTCAGGAACATGTATGAAGATCAGGCACGGCAAGAGAGGTACAATGTTTCTAGGGCGTTGTTCAAGTGCGTCATGACAGAAGGAGATCCAGTTGGTCCTCACACACTCATGATGATTGGGTATGTGGAGAACCTGCAGAGACTGGGATTTCCACTGAGCCAAGAGTTGGATACTGACGTGATACTGCAATCGTTGCCAGAATCTTACAGTCAGTTTGTGATGAACTACAACATGAACAACTTTGATAGGCCACTGTCAGAGTTGTTGGGCATGTTGAGGACAGCCGAGTTACAGATGAAGAAGGACAAGCCTAAGTCCGTGATGGTGATCACGAGCAAGAAAGGCAAGTCCAAGCGCAAGGGCAAGGGCAAAGCTAAGAAAGGTTCTGAAGCTAGCCAGGAGTCCAAGCCATCTTCAGCTCTCAAGGCCAAGGGAGGCGTGACAAAGAAAGGAAATTGCCACCATTGTCAAAAGCCAGTACATTGGAAAAGGAATTGTCCTCTCTACCTGGAAGAACAAAAGAAGAAGGAGGCGACTGAAGCCTCTACATGAAGGTGTCATGTAAATAAACTTGTAACACTTTTTGAGATATATGATATCAAGATGTAAAGTGTAAAGCATTCTTAATTGGGGCAAGTGTTGCCTTTATAGATAGGAATACTTTAGTTTATTTTCAGCCAATAAGGCATGTAGTACAGTTATGAACTGCTATTTCATACTTGCCAATAGATAGAAACACTTTATTTTTGCATATTGTATGACAATGATGGTAATTAATAAAGTTGTGTTTTCAATCTTAAAGATATGATCTTTGTGGCAATGCCTTATTTATCTTGTGATATTTGATATGCATAAGATAAGACGATACCTAAAAGTTATAGATAACTCAAACAATTTAATTAGCATTAATCATGAGAAATTCATTTCTAGTTTCCATGTGATGGATAAATCTAGACTCTTTTGGTTAGAGAACCAGTAAGGGACATGAATATCTTGGACATGATTAATCAATCTTCACTAATGTAGTGGGAGAATGATTATCCTATTAGGTATAATACATGTGATGTATTTACATACCTATTGGAATAAATGATAAATACTTCAAATGGTGTTTAGAGAAATACCAATATGAATATCTTGAAGTGTTCAAGATTATCATAAATGAAGTACAAATTTGGTAAAGTATTAATTCTTGATGAGATCAATGAATGAAATACTTGGACCAAATGTTTGAGATCCTTATGAGTGATATGATAGTGTATCATAGTGAACTCATGATTAAGGCATGGTGATGTCTGAATCAATAAGGAATCATACTCTAAGGAGTTAGAGAATGATTATCAAATAAATGAATTCTTCTTAATAAAAGAATACCCCACACTAATAAAAGAAATTAAGAATCACAAGGGTTGTGAGTTCTTATATCTTTAACAGATACACCTCAATTATCTATGTGATGAGTTGTTCATGTGATGAGTCAACTATCAAGATGAATATGAGGAACTGAATCTTGAGTTATGGTTTACGACCTTTACATCCTAAATGACATCCATGTGAACCATAAGGTATGACCTTGATGGTAGCACGCATTGGATCATATCCATAAGTGCAGATGAGTCTTAAGTGTTAAGCTACATGGATAACATTTTGATAAGGATGATGCTTGTTAATTGCAACTTAATGGCTAAGACATTTGGCATATGGATACTAAAACCGCATTCCTATGAGGAATAAAACCAGGATGTGTACGTCTCACATCCTATAAGGTTTATGAATCCACTAATGCAAATGAAGTCTATAAGTTACAATGGACTAATCAATGTGATTGATTGAGTACAAGCAACTCAAAATTGGATCTTTACTTTGATGATGTAGTCAAAGGGTTTGACTGATATGTCAAAGATAAAGAAGGGATCTGTGATTTAGTGGGAGCGTATTCACATTCCATTGTGAAATGGAAATGTTCTAGATTGGAAATCCGAATGTGGAAATTATCTTTAAGGAAGATAGAGAAGTTTCCTATGTGATAGGAATAGAGATCTATAGAGATAGTTCTCGAAAATCTCTTGACCTGGAAAGAGAGAGCATACATTGGCAATCTGTACTGATGTGTTCAGTATGCACATATTCAGTGGGAGAAAACTTGTCCATGTTACATGGAGTTAGTATCCCAAGGCCAAGTGTCCAATTCTTATGAAGAATGGGAACACTAAGAATAGATATGGATCTATCATGTATGTAATCATCCCATTATCTTGCATGTATGACATGGCAAGAATAAAATGCATTCATCATCTTGTATGTAGGACATGGCAATATGATGTGCTCATCCTGATAACTCGTATGTAGGACATGACGAGTGGATGCCTGTCTACTTCCAGTAAGGGTTACTGGAATACCATGAGAACTTGATAAGTTCTTGTGAAGTACTAGTTCTATGGAGATAAGGAAGAGTTCAATGTAAAGAGTTACATTGATGCGAACTTCCGAAAGGACAGAAAATTAATCGCAATATATATACATGAGATGTATAAAAGTGAATGTTTGTTGATAATTGGAAGTGTTCCAATAAAGCCATTTATAAAGGAAATGTCGAGTATCTATGTGTTAGTGAACAGCAGTGGATACTATATGGATCTAAAAGTTCATGAGATGAACTTATATTCCACTCATTGATGACAAGTCTGGAATCCTTGATCATGCAATGTGGCTAAAGGTTAGCAAATGGAATACTAGATCGCATATTACGGCAACTCCATCTCATACGTATGACGTACAGCGAAGAGATGAGAGACATGCAATTTATACAGATTTTGGCAAGGTGTTGCCATTACTCACCATGTTGGCACTACAGCACAGTAACATGTGGGACATGTTTGAAGATCACTATGAATATGATTCATGGGTGATTGGCTCGCAGTGCAATAGGGAGTCTGTTGGTATGTATGCCCTGAGAGCCAATCATATGATGATTGGTGGGATACATTAAGATTGATTTGATAAACATAAAAGGCGAGCTTCCAATTCTTTCTGGTTCAGTCATATGAGATAGTGATAGAACATATTGAATGTCTAGAGAATGACAGTACTCAATGACGTATGCCTTCAGGTTCAGGACCTGAACGATGAGATCATACAGATGCTAAGAGTTTGTACATTCTTGTTATGTCCCTAGTCGGATGTCATTGTGGAAGGTAGATAGACAGCAATGACACACAAGACTAGATTGTGGTGTTGGTTGATGACAGAATCTCATTAGTCATGATATAGAGATATCAAACCAAACACATAGGTACTTGTTAGAGATCAAGTGTACCGGACAGACCCACCGTGAGTTTGACACATGGAACCATGAGATGGTAGTCATAGTCAGTACTCACAGTGATGGTGGTCAGTGTGATTCTTAGACCTGAAATCACTACACTCAACACATGTCGTTGGGCACACTTTGACATCATCAAACGCAGTCCTGAAACATGGGTTGTTATAAAGGTGATGATTTGGTGGCTTTGACACATGGGGCTTTTGAGGGGTGAGTGATAGATATGGGATTTGTCCCTCCTGAGGGAGTTTGATATCCATGGCCACTTGATGAGTAGGATTGAGAAAGGCGTGCACGCATGTGTGAATTAGTATGTGATACTGATGTCATACATATCTCTTCCAGTCTACTCTGAGATCAAGGAAGTGAATGAACGTTGACAGGATGACTGTTCCATGCCTCGAGTTCATTCGGGATATCAGTGACAAAGGAATTATACATTCACTGTAACACCATTCACGGATTGTAGGATGAAAGTTGTTCTCCAACTTTCTACTTTCACTTGGATAGCACTGATGTGTGACTAGACACCGCTCTTTGCTTGTGAAGTCATAAGTGTTATGGACTTTCACTGCCAATGTGAAATGGACCTGCAGGGTCACACACATAGGATTTAACCTGGAAGAGGAGTTTTGTCCACAAAGCAATGTTTAGATTGATTACTAAAGGAGTTTAGTAGTTCAATTAAACACTCAATCAGTCGATGGCTCAATATTGTATGGTTCAAGGTGTTGGACGCATTGATTGGAGTATCAGATTGATTGAAATCGCAATTGACTGATTTTGCCCAACCTGTGCTCCCAACCGATCGGTTCATATGATGAACCGATCGGCTGAGGTTGCTGAACCGGTCGGCTGGAGTGTCCAGACCGATCGGCTCATGCCCAGGTTGAAACGACCGGTTCAAGGGTTGAACCGATCGGCTCAACTGGTGCAACCGACCAGTTGGGAAAGTCATGTCAGCAAGAATTTTCCTTTGGTTTCAAATTGCCCAATTCGATTGGGAATAACATTGGTATACGATACCAATTGAGAATGAAACAAGGAAAGTCTTTTTGAGCCGGATTAGGACCGTGAACCGATCGGTTCAGGGCACCAACCGATCGGTTGGAGTGCCCCAAACGATCAGCTCAGGTCCAACCGATCGGATCAATGGCCGAACCGATCGGTTCAGTTGTGAACCGATCATTTCAAGTTGCGAACGGTTGCTTTTTGTGGAAAATTCTCGAACCCTTCTACTCCTGCTTTAGTCCCGCATTGCACGGGATGGAGAACCCTGTCCCATGACTCTCCTATATATATAGGGGTATTGGGGGCTTCTCAAAGTACAGCTCAGTGCAACCAGTTGCTCTGCAAGTTGTCGTTCTCTCTGGTTTTGGTAACCGTGAGAGAGCCCGAGCAAGTGCTTCCCACAAAAGGGAGGTGCAGCAAGGGAAGGACAACTGTAGTTGCAACAGGAGGCAGGAGAGCGTGTTGGCAACTAGTACGTCAACAGGAGGGTGCGACTCCTTCTACTTCCTTGTGGGACAAGGAGAGTGGAGTTCCAGGTGGTCCGTGTGGACTACTACAGAGGCGGGAGGACACTGCCGCTTAGGAGGACAACTGTCATCCGACAGTCCGGTTCGAGTAGGAGTTGTCAGTCCCGATGCGACCAGGAGCTGCACAAACACCGTCGAAGTCCGGAGTTGAAGACCGCGCATTGCGCGAGGTATTGTCGCCGAGCAAGCCTCGGGACAAGGTATGATTCTGCAAACCATCCTTTCCTATTATATAGACGTTGACGTGTTTCCTTCGTATGGGTTTGGGGAGAAATTTTTTTTGTTTCCGCTGCCTTCTCTGTCTCCCTTAAAAACCCAACAGTATATGTGTTGGGTGGAATCCTAAATCTTGGGATATTCAAGTGACCAATGTGGATGATCAAATCATCACTTGCCTATGTATTAATAAAGGAGGGCTTTGTATTTTCTTATCAGCTCTCTATGCTAGGAATCTGTTGTAGGAAAGGATGAGTCTATGAAATAAGCTTAAAGACATTGCCCCTAGTATTCATGATCTAATGTTGGATATTGGCATTTTGAATAATATTAGAAAACACAGAGAGAAAGAAGGAGAATGTGAGGTGCCCCACACTATTCTAAGCTCTTTCAACACTGCTATTGATAATGCTGGTCTGACAGAACTCCCAACTATGGGAGGTGAAATTTTCACTTGGAGTATCCTGTTGGAGAAATCTAAGTGCATTGCCTGCAAACTTGATTGGGCTTTAGTCAATGATGATTGGATGGTCAAGTTCTCAGTTACAAAGTCCAAACTTGTAACTTATAAATTTACTGATCATGCCTATATCAATGTCAATTTGAAAGATATAAAGAGGAAACCCAGACCCTTTAGATTCCTTAATCCATGGAAAGATTGTCCAAGATGCAAGGAACTCACTGAGGATGCTTGGCATAAACCAATATATGGGAATCCTCTCTTCTTATTCAACCATCATTTGAAGTACGTGAAAAGGAGCTGAAGCCTTGGGCAAGGAAGTTTGTAAATCTTAAACCTTATTGGACAAAGAACATATGGAACTCAGTGATGTATCAACAACTCTGAGAAAAGACCCGCTTGATGCCCAACTTATAGAAGCTAAGGAAATTATTAGATACAGACTTAAAGCTCTAGAGCTAGCTGAATAGAAATATTATTAGCAACAGAGTCGACTCCAATAGATTGAGAATAATGATAGAAATATGAAACTATATCATTATACCATCAAATGCAGGGACACACTCAACATGGTCACTGAACTCTACGATGATCAGAGCCAATTCATTGATGATGAAGAAGCTATTACTGCATAAACTATCAAATTCTTTGATAAACTATGCAACTAAGAGTGTGTGAACACAAATGATGACACAAAATGGACCAAACTCCTTTCTAATGTTGATAACAATTACCTTGTTGTTGTTCCTAAGGAGGATTAAATTAAAGAGGTGATTTTTTCGATTGGTCCTAATAAAAGCCCTGGGCTTGACGACTTCAATGACTTCTTCTACAAAAAAAATTGGTCTCTTATTAAGGAGTATTTAATTCGTACCATTTCTTGGTTTTTTGATGGAGGTAATATGGTATGTCAAATTAACTACTTTTTGTCACTTTGATTATGAAAAGGACAATGTTTCTTCTCCTGTGAACTTCCAAGTCCATTGCTTATTGCTCCATGCTATACAAAATCATCACTTAGATATTCATTAGAAGATTGGTGGTCCTGATGCTCAAGATTATTTCCAGTAATCAAGGTGCTTTTCTCAGAGTCGACATATTGAGGAATGTTCATAGTTGGTAGTGAAATTCACACTAAATTTGAACGTACAAAGGAGCTC
Organism: Alisma plantago-aquatica; assembly: GCA_963693085.1. Classification (NCBI taxonomy): domain Eukaryota; kingdom Viridiplantae; phylum Streptophyta; class Magnoliopsida; order Alismatales; family Alismataceae; genus Alisma; species Alisma plantago-aquatica. The sequence continues at coordinate 202,717,604 of OY856413.1, forward strand.
TCCCTCAATGTGCCTTAAACTGGACATTACCAAAGCGTATGATTCAGTGAGGTGGAGTTATCTGTGAAATTGCCTTAATGGTCTTGGTTTTAGTGATCATTGGATCTCAATGGTCAAACAATGTGTGATGACTCCTTCTTTCTCCCTACTAATGAATGGGTCCTCAGTTGGCTTGTTCACTAAATCAAACGGTTTATGACAAGGTGACCCATTTCCCCCTTGTTGTCCATCATATCCATGGGAGTCTTAATGAAGAGGATAGATGAAGTAGTTGATAATATGCTATTGAAAACATATACTATACGTAAATGCAAGGTGATGTCTCACCTACTATTTGCAGATGATGTCTAGGTCTTCATTGAAGGAAGGAGTAGGAGTTTTAAAACACTTAGAGTCATTTTGAACTGATTTGGAGATGTTTCTGGTATGAGGATTAGTGACACTAAGACCTTCATCTACTTCTCTAAATCATGTTAGAATAAGAATGCTCTTGATGAATTGTTGGGTGTCCAGGTGGGCGTCTTTTCGATCAAATACCTAGGATTCCCTATTGTTGGTGGCAATCTCCATAGGAGAAATTTTTATGAATGCTTAGATCGATTGAAATATATGATTAACATATGGCAAGGTTCCAAGTCATCCATGGCAAGTAGATTGGTTCTCATCACAAGATGTGCTCTTGGCCTTATCATGTATTTGATGACCTAAGGTGAAACCTCATCATTCGCTTTGTGGAGAATGGAGATTATGATGACAAACTTTATTTTGGGGAGTGCATCTCACCCTACCAGTTGGAGTAGCCTCACATATCCACTAGAAGAAGGGGGTTTGGACCTACCAGTGTTGTAGGATCTTGGTGAAGCCCATATGATCAACAAAATTAGGACTCTTATTGAAGGCAACCCAATGTGGGCCTCGTGGATGATCATGAGATATAAAGCTTTCCCAAAATGTAAACCTTCACACAGACGGGGGGTTCTCCACATCCTGGAGAAGAATGACTGAACTATGGGAGCATTTTAGACCTGGTGAGGACAAGGAGGCATCTTGGAATAGATGTAGACAACGTCTTGCACCTGATAAAACAGCCAAAAACATATGGGGTAGGTTCCATAGGCCAAGATGGAGCATCTCCACATTCAAAGGGCATAAAAACTATTTATTCACCATGGAGAGCATTAGTAATCGGTACCCAAATGTACAATCTTCTTGCTTTCTTTGTCTCATGGCTTTGTATTCTCTCCAACATCTATTTGGAGAAAGTAATATGTTAAATTACATATGGGGTCATATCGGTATCAAGCTTGGAATACAAGGCAAGAAAAACCTGGAGTAGGGTATGTTGCTGATCAACAATCTGAGGCATAGGGACAAAGTGCTTCTCCTATGGTGCATCTCTGTATGTGTACACTACATATGGTGTGAACGTAACACAAGGAAACATTATGGCAAGGCCTCTGGCATCCTTATTATCTTTTCTAAATTAGAGAATGAGATTCATCTCATGTACTATGTTTACAAGTCAAAATTGGTCTTATTTCTAAACGTAGCTTGAGGAATTAGGAACTTTTGTAAACCTATGATAAAGGGTGGTTGCTCTTTTTGTTAGTTTTATGTCTCAACAAGATGTAAAAACTTATTTGTCCCCCTTGGGGTCGAAATATATTTACCAAGTTTTGATACATACATACATACATGCATACATACATACACTGACAAAGAGTGGCACAAGTGGTCAAGCATGGTGTCCCCTAACAAAGGGACCCTAGTTCAAATCCTAGTTGTCACTTTCTTTACCACTCTATCGAGTGTCCAGCCTCTGCCACGGGCATGGGAGAGGGGTAGAGAATGCCTCTCTTAATCCCATACATACATACATACATACATACATACATACGCCGACAAATAGTGGCTCAACTGGTCAAGCATGGTGTCCCCTAACAAAGGGACTCAGGTTCAAATCTCAGTTGTCACCTTGATTTACCACCCTCCCGGGCATTCAACCTCTGCCATGGGAATGGGATAGGGGAGAGAAATCTTTCTCTCTGAATCCCATACATACATACATACATACATACATACAATATTTGAAAAATCTTAAAAGCCTTTTGGAAAAGTTTGGGAAGCAAACGGGGTTGTGTGTTAATGCAAAAAGAATAGATATCTTCTTGTCTAAGAACTACTACCAGATGGAGGATAGACTTACTCAAGCTATGGGAGTGGAGAGGGGTGAATTCGCAACAAAATATCTGGGAATTCCCCTCGCTGGTGGCAACCTTCACATCAAATATTTTACCGAGTGCATGGCTAAGGTAGAGGAAATGATTAACAGATGACATACACAAAAGACATTTATGGTGGGACGCAGATTGAAATGAAGATGGATAATTGTCTGTGGGGAAGTGAACATCATCCTATGAAGTATTCCAGATTGGCTTTTCCAATAGATGAAGGAGGACTGAATTTGAAGACCCCTAGATACATCGCTAGATGGGGATCCATGAGAAGGCTTGTTGCTTTTTAGGAAGGCACGTCTACTTGGGGAAAGTGGATGAGAGATAGATATCCAAGAGGGTTGGATTTTAAGCCAAAGACAAGGGAAGGATATTCAAGGACCATCAACGTCATGAGGGAAACATGGTTGCAAACCAAAACTTGTTTGTCGCTAATGATTCTAGAGGATGGAAGCTTAAAGACAAGAAGATATGCATATGGGAGGTGACCCAGACAAGAGTCACAACGGACTTATTGGACGACCAGATATGGACTGGCAGGTATGTGCCGAAATGGAGTACATGTGTTTATAAATTTCTGCACAATGTTCTTTCTACTTTGGATAGAATAAAGATCTAGAATTATGATAACCCTACTGTATGCTTTCTATGTCGGGAAAAGGAAGAAAGTCACAGCCACCTTGTGGGTGAATGCAGTTTCACAAAGGAGATTTGGGAGTATCTTTGTAGTGAATTCAGATTACAGATTCAACTTCTTGCTGATCCGAGAAGAATGATTGCTAGGTGTGGCGGTAATGAGAAGAAAAATCTCTTATTTTCTGGTCTATGCTACCATATTTGGGAAGAGAGGAATGCTAGAAGACACCAAGGAAAGTCCACGAATACCATAAGCATTGTTGTAAAAATATGTAAATGCGTTAGACGTAGATTACGTATTTGATAGTTGAGTGAGATGTAGCTTTTCTTTGAGTGTATGGTGTTGGGCCTACATGTAATCTCGACCTCCTATAATTTTAGGGGGAATGTCAGAATATACTTACCTAATTTTGATACATACATGTCAATAAGGAGTGGCTCAAGTGGTCAAGCATGGTGTCCCCTAGCAAAGGGACCCTGGTTCTAATCCCAGTTGTCGCCTTAATTTACCACCAGCCACACACATCTATATATGTGTGTGTATGCATGTATAAATAGGACAACAATTCAGCGAGAAACATTTCTTGGTGAGAGAATGAGAGGCTTTTTAAAAAAGCTTTATAGAATGATCAATTCTTCATAATCCAACCATACAGAATAAAAATATACCTTGTTATTTACCTTTTTGAAAGATGTCATCAATATAGGACGTGTTGTATGAACAACAAGCGAATAATTTTCAACAACTAATATTGAGTTTTAGGCTGACTGTTGGATGTAAAATGTGTATATTGTACATATGGACATGTTAAAAAATATGATTGCAATGTTTTTCTATGTGAAGGTAAATAAAATGAATCCCCCATAAATAAGGTTATATATTAAATATAAGATATAACTTTGTAGTTATTCAAATGCCTTTGATCTCACCATAGCATGGTGCTCACTGGACCACTACCGTATATATATTGTATTATATATATGTAGTACATTATATATATACATACATATATATATATATATATTGTAGTTATTCAAATTCCTCTCATGCTCTCACCATAGCAATGTGCTCACTAGACCACTACCATATATATATTGTATTATATATATGTATTACATTATATATATATATATATATATATATATATATATATGTGTGTGTATATATATATATATATATATATATATTAATAGTGTAGAAACTATTGTGGGTCATTTTTTTCTCAAAATGACATTATAAAAATTTACAAGGGGTAGCAATGCTTGGACATCACATCTTGGTCACGAAAGGGTGTTTGTTATCACAATCAAACGACATAGAAAATGTAACTAAAGAAAAAGTAACAAAATGATCCATTATGTGACAACTCATGATAACGTGGAGTATATGTGTAGTTGGGACTTGACACCTACTTCCTACCTTGACTTGACCTCTTCATGTATCTCTATTATTTGTCCCTAATAGTGGAGCATACCTGTGACATTTTTCCACTGCATATTCCTTGTGATTCTATTGACATCAAGGTTATCACTTTGCTAGCTCAAACTAAGTTGGTTCCTCTATGGACTTTTTATAAATCATCTGCTAGGATAATGGATATGGAACAAACCCCTACACAACCAACCATGCATGAAATGGATGGTGATAAAAAATAGAAACTCCAAATTTATGTTTGTATAAATGACATATATATCATTGTTGTTGTCCTCTATGTTAATCATCAATCACTAACACTACATAATCCATATAGCAAGTATGGTGGTGCACTAACTAGTACACTTTCTCTCCAATATATGATCATGTTCTAGACACTCTTAAATATGTGTTGTTGATAATCGACATACATATCACATTTTCTGCCCTTATGAGTAACAAACTCTAAGTTGCATTCTATCACATGGTCTACTTATCCAATAATATCTTCAAAGATGAAGCAGTCAATATTGAACTCCACCACATTGACATTCTCTTCTATATCACAACTTAGTCCCTCCCCAAACCTATTGATATTGTCCTCATCAAGAAAGAAAAACTGAAAAAACGTGACTTGGTCCAATAATGAAGCATATTCTCTATCACTAACAATTGTCATCGTCTCAAAATCTCAAACTTTTTACTATTGATGTGGATGTAATAGTGGGACAATCGTTTAAGTTAGAAATTATCTTGAACTCTATCCACATCAATATCTTCTTATATATTTTTTTCTCCTCCATACCTTATCGATTTATCATGCTTCCCCTTATGGTAAAACCAACAACGTTCATCTTTTCTTCTTCATGCACATGGTATTTTTTGAACCCTTTCTTAGTTTATAATATCCACACATATTCTTATACAAAATTTACACCTCTATAAAGTGATAGGTCCTTGAATCCTCATCTTATCACAAGACTATCTAAATCTATGAAGTAAATAATCAAATATTGGTGATAAAAGTAAAGTAGATGCCTATCCTTCACTAAGACTGGTCTCTGTGACAAGTCAAAATATGGTCATCAGTGCAAATAATTATCTTGTGTTTTTGAACTATACCCTCCTAAGGGGTCTCATCTTATGATGTATCTCCTATGAAACCTCTAACATGTACTGTTACGACCCCACCTTCTGGTAACCCCCAATTAAGGGAGACCGAGAGGTCGAAGCCGCACATATAATTTCTGGATCAAAGGTTCGGAAATTAACCAAGAACAATTATTAAATTTTAATAGACTAAACTAGAAAGCTATAATAAATAAATAATTTCATACCTTTGAAAAATTTGGATTTCTAAACTTCTATTCAGAACTGGGACTAATCTAACTAACCCTCCTTGAACTTTAATTCATGTATTTCACAATATGACAAATTTCTGTTTGTCCTTTTGGTTTTGTACCTAAAACGCCGACAAACAAAATGTCAGTCAGCCAAAGCTGGTATGTGGGGGAAACACTAATCGTGCAATTATCCATAACAATGTATTGCAATCAATTACAGTTTAACAAACAATTTTACATTTTAAATATAACTGCGTGATCCATGTATACACTATCCCCTGCGCTATCCCTGCGGTTGACCTGGATACTACCTTCCTTATGGTAGATCCCCATTATACCCCTCATGATCCCACCTAACAGGTGAATCGGTTTCTAGGTTTGAGTCACATGGCACTACCCGTAGGTATCCCACTCCTTAACTCATGGCATGCTAAGAGTCGCATGGCACTACACATGAATAGCCCAGTTTTTAACTCATGATAGCTTAGACCTTACTCTAGGTTATCCTCTTTAGCCTTTGCATAGCCACATGGGTGGACCCAGATCTAAGGCACATAAATGTATACATTTATAGTGATAGTCATAGTCACTCTATAGTTTCTTGAAATAAAAGCATCCAACAGTTAATTTCAAGCAACTGATAAAAACCTCGACAAACCCTCGGAAAACAAACTCAGAATATTCATAAGCGTAACCACATACCTGTATTTGCAGATTTGAATACAGAATCAACTATGTAGAGAGAGAAAATCCAAACAAGCAAACAAAGTCCACAGAAACCCTGAAATAAAAGTACAAGTTTCCTTTTATTAATATTTACCCAATTTCATCATATTCCTTAGGGTTTCTATTCCAATTTTAGGGTTTCCTTGGAAATTAGGGTTTTGCCTCCATTCTTAGTTATTAAGAACCCTAATTCATCAAATCTACTTAAAACCTTTAAATTCTCTCATTGTAATATTCCTAACAGTATTAGGATCATTATTTAGTAATTTACTTTCTTACTCTGAAATAACATGGTTTTCCTCTTCTTTTACCCTAAATTACGTTTTCTACATGTATTATCCTTTATTTATAGAGTAAAACCCTAAATTAGCCAACTTTGTAATAAAAAAAGGATGACAACTCTATCTTAACAATCAACAGGTTAATCATACTCAATTAACCTATTAATTCACAAAGAATCATCCTTTATATACAATTAGTGTTTCTAATTACTTTTTAATACACTTTTCCACTAAATTAAAGTACTTTTGCAAAACGAGACAGATCTAGATTCTCAAAATATTTTTGTCAAGTTCCTCATATTTTTATATACAACTTTCATATATAAAGTTTCCTTATTGGATATTTCTAGTCTTCTCTATTAATTTTCCAAGGAAAAGCAATATTCTGGATTATTTTATTAGAGAGGGGATTTTACCGAATCTCCTTGAGCATTGGATCGGTACGCCGCTAGTCTGCATCTGGATCTTACGCTCCATGTTAGTTGTCTCCACTAACATGGTGATGCGTGCGGCTACAGGCTGTCGTCCGTCGGATGGCGCTCGAGTCCACGATGGACTCTGATCCAATGCCTCGTGCGAACGCGCTCCACTCAGCGAGCTATCTCATCGTGCTTCTCCTGAGGTTGTTAGATCTCGCTCAAGCCAAACATGCTTCAAGATCTGACGGCTCCTGCTCGTCTTCCTCCTCTTCTTCTTATTTTGACCTCACGGCGGCGTCGCGTCTGGGGCTCATCTGAGCGATGGCAATTGCGTGAGGGCGAGGGTGTCGAGACCTAATAGATGGCCTCTCGAGATCGCTAGGGTGTGAGGACTCGAGTGGTGGCCTATATATAGGACTAGGGTGGCTCTTCCTAGGGTTTCTTAACCCCGCCGTCAACTGATCCTTTGCCCAAATGGGCGTTTTTCCTATTCGTGATGGGAACCCATCAAATTAGGGTCGAGAAGCTTTGCCTCTCACTCCCGGACTCAAAGGGACAGAATTCTCGATTGCACATGCACTGAGTCGATCGGAAAAATGAGGAGAAAGTTCCCCTGTAAGCACAGAGTCCATGTCCCTCTGGGACTCTAGACGATGAGCAGCGTACGTTGGATCAATATCCAACACACCTCATCGCGCCCGATCTAACAAAAGGAAAACAATTCCCTAATTTTCGAAATAAATTCCAAAATCAAGGATAACTTGAAAAATCAATAACTCCCAAATATTAACTCCTTTTTTATTCAAATTTTAATGGAAACTCATTCATAAGTTTATCTCTCATCATGCAAAAATTGAAGTCATTATCTAAATAAAATGATCCCTTTAATTCAGTTTCAATTTATCACATATTTATTCATATTTTCCACATATCTCCTATTCCTTTTGCCATTATGTAATTATCCTGAGTTCTTTGAACCCCAAGGAACCTTTATATTACGAAATTCTATTTTGGAAAATATCCTTTAACCTTTTAATCATTTTTATTTATTTTCTTATGTATTCCTTTATCCAAATTAATTCCTTTTTCATTTCTTTTTCTTTTTCTTTCAATTGGGCTTAATGGCCAATAAGGCCCACCAAGAAAGCATACAAGGCTATCATACACAAAATTCATTCAAATCAACTCATCAAATCAATCATTGATTTCATTTATATTTTTAAAAGTGATTTACAAATCTCATTACATGCTTTAGAAGATGGGGTTATAACATCCTCCCCTCCTTATAGGAATTTTGCCCTCAAAATTCATCAATCAAACAAACAAATTGGGACATTCCTTTTCCATGTCCGTCTTCAGCTCCCATGTGGCCTCATCCTCTCCATGGTGCTTCCAAAGAACCTTTACCATCTCTATATTCTTATTTCTGAGTTCCTTTACCTTGGTATCTAGAATCCGCAAAGGCAACTTAGGGTAAGTTAGCTTTCCTTGAAGCTCAATGGGTTCAATGCTCAGCACATGGCTCGGATCTTGCACATATCGCTTCAGATTGGACACGTGAAACACGTCATGCATCATACTATATTGAGGGGGTAATGCTAAACGATATGCAGCTTCACCGATCCATTCTAACACTTCAAACAGACCCACATATCGGGGGCTCAACTTTCCTCTGTTCTTAGCTATAGCTCAGAGTGGTCGGATTTTTAGAGAAACATGTTCCCCCATAGTGAAATGCACATCAGTCCGCTTTGCATCACCATACAAATTATGTCGGTCTTGGGCTCTCTTTAGCCTTTGCCTGATCAAAGCGACTTTATCAGCATACACTTGGAGTTCACCTGACTTCAATAAGGTCCTTTCGCCATCATCATCCTAGTGAAGTGGTGACTGACACGGTCTCCCATAAAGAGATTCATATGGAGGCATCCCGATACAGGCTTGGTAACTATTGTTGTAAGCAAACTTAGCTAAAGGTAGGTACTGCTCCCATGATCCACCCCAATCAAGCACACAAGGTCTCAGCAGATCCTCTAAGGCTTGGATTGTCCTTTCTGATTGACCATCTATCTAGGGGTGATAAGCGGTACTAAACTTCAACCTTGTACCTAGTTCTTCTTGAACCTGCTTCCACAACATGAAGTAAACTTTGGGTCTCTATCGGAGATAATGAAATTGGGTACTCCATGTAAACGTACTATTCTCTGATATACATCTCAACTAAGTCTGATACTTTGGTAGTGGTTTTTAGGGCAAGGAAGTGTGATGACTTGGTAAGGTCATCTTCCACAACCCATATCGCATCATGACCTCTCTTGGTCCGGGGTAGACCCACCAGGAAATATATGGTGATCTGCTCCCATTTCCACTCTGGAATCTCTATAGAATATAAAAGTATGTCGGGTCGTTGGTGTTCAACCTTCACCATTTGGCACGTAAGACAACTGGCCACATAAGATGCAATGTCTCTCTTCATTCCTAGCCACAAGAAAAACCTCTAGATGTCCTTAAACATCTTAGTAGTTCCTGGGTGTACCGTGTACTTAGAACCATGAGCCTCTTGTAGGATACGTTCCTTCAACTGTGAATCTTCAGGAACCCATATATGATTCTCAAATCAGATTCCTTCGTCTATTCCCAAAGAAATACGAGTCTGAGGCTTCTTCATCAAGTCTTTCATCTTATCAAGCTCCCCACTGGCCAATTGTGCTGCTACAATTTCACTCAACAATTCAGACTATATCTGGATGTTGGCCAATCAAACTTGATCATCTAACGGTTGAGGAGACCATTCAACCAGCTCTTCTAAGCTATTCCACTGACTGGACAAAATAGCTGCACACCTGAGCTATTTCTGACTCAAAGCATCGGCTACGACATTCGCCTTTCCTGGATGATAAGCGATGGTGAAGTCGTAATCCTTCATGTACTCCATCCATCGTCATTGTCATAGGTTTAAGTCTTTCTGTATCAGGAGGTATTTCAGGCTCTTATGGTTGGTGAAGATCACAAAAGTAGCACCATACAGGTAATGTCGCCAAATCTTCAAGGCATGGATGATAGCAGCAAACTTTGGGTCGTGTGTCGGGTAATTCAGCTCATTAGGCTTGAGTTGTTGGGAGGCATATGCAACCACATGCCAATTCTATTACAACACACAACCAAGTCCCATCTTTGATGCATTAGTGAAAATCATAAAACCCTCATTGCATGATGGTAGAGTCAAAATGGGTGCAGTGGTTAGCTTCTCTTTCAGCTCCTAGAAATGAGCCTCACAAACATCAGACCACACAAACTTCACATCTTTCTGAGTCAACATGGTCAAAGGCAAGATGGTCTTTGAGAAATCTGTGATCAAGCGTCGGTAGTATCCTGCTAACCCCAAGAAGCTTCGAATCTTGGAGGGGTTCTTTGGTGCTTGCCAGTCTTGAACTACCGACACTTTAGCCGGATCTACCGCGATTGTTCCTCCTGAGATTATTTGTCCAAGGAACATGACTTGGTCTATCCAAAACTCACATTTAGAGAATTTCCCATATAACTTCTTCTTTCTCAAGATATCAAGGACTTTACTTAGGTGGTCTCGGTGTTGATCTAAGTCATTTGAATAAACCAATATGTCATCTATGAATACTATGACAAACGAGTCAAGGAAGGGTTGAAACACACTATTCATAAGGTTCATGAACACACTGGGTGCATTGGACAGCCCAATAGGCATAACCACAAACTCATTGTGGCCATATCGAGTTCTAAAAGTGGTTTTCGAGATATCCTCACTTTTAACTCTCAACTGGTGGTAACCCGATTTCAAGTCAATCTTGGAAAAGACTCGAGCTGACTTCAACTGGTCAAACAAGTCATCTATCCGGGGTAAAGGGTATTTGTTCTTAATGGTAGCCTGGTTGATCATCTGGTAGTCTATGCACATACAGAGTGAACCATCCTTTTTCTTTACAAAAAGAATTGGTGCTCTCCATGGTGATGTGCTAGGATGGATAAAACCCTTGTCTAATAATTCCTGCAGTTGTTTCTTTAACCCAAGCTACTCAGCAGGGGCCATTCTATAAGGTGCTCGTGAAATAGGGCTTGTACCAGGAACTAGCTCTATGGAGAAATCTACCTCTCTTTCGGGAGGAATCCCAGGTAGATCATCTGGGAAAACATTTGCATAGCTCCTAACTACCTCTATTTCTTCTAAGGGTTGCACCTTGGGTTCTGGCTCAGTTACTACTGCTAGGAAAGCTTGACACCCTTTACTCATCATCTGCTCTGCCTTCAAGGCTGACACATACAGGTTGGTGGTGGCATCCTTCCTACCCCTAATGACAAAAGGTGGGTGACCCGGTCTCTTAATGATCACTTTCTTCTCCCTACAGTCAATGTTGGCCCTATAAGTATAAAGCCAATCCATGCCAATGATTACATCAAAATCATTCATGTCAAGAAGGATAAAGTCTGTAGGAAATTCATGATCTCGATATTTCAGAGGAATCACCAGAGTTTTCAAAAGGGAAGTAAAGATCCGACCACTCGGGGTTGTAACATATAAGACATACCCTAAATCCTTGATATCCAAGCAAATCATAGTTGCAAGATTTCTCGAAATGAAAGTTTTAGTAAATCCAGAGTCAAATAAAGCTTTCACATTATGCCCCATGACTTCAAGCATGCCTACATAGTTATTCATCATGCATTAGACCATTACATGCTTAACTTAAAACATAAAAGAAAACTCTAAGGGTTATTACCCTCGATCAACCGATTAGCATTAACTTGAGCCTCCTCATTATCAATGGCAAATACCCGAGCTTGCCTCCTCTCTCCAGCAGGTGGGGCTTCCACAGGTGGAGCTGCTACTGGTGGAGCTGCCACTTGTCCTGGCCCTTTGGGATCTGGCATAGGACAAACAGATTGCAGATGTCCTTCTTGGTGGCATCGAAAGCATGTCTTCTTCTTGTAGCAGCACTCACTGGCGTGCCCCTTTTCGTAGGTGTGGCAAGGAGGTCGGTTGTTCTCTTGATGGGGTTTCCCTTTTCCTCCATGTCTTCCTTTAGCTTGATGACATCCTTGACCCTTCTTGTGGTTGTTTCTCAGGCCTTGGGCTCCTTTAGTGAAACCCAAGTACCCCTTGGGTGGAAACTGGGCAGGCATCACAGTCCTTTCCATGTCTAAATTAGTGTTGTAGGCTTCGATGAAGGTTTTAGGCTTTCTTTCCATCACATGGGGCATGATGGCAGGGTGAAGACACTCTATGAAGTGATCCACCCTTCTTTCTTCATCTATCTTGTACCCAAAATGCTCCAGGATCCAGAACTTGTGTCGGAAGTCCGCCACAGAAGAGTTTCCTTGGGTCATGTTGGTGAACTCCCTTTCCATTTCCTTCTTAGTTGAGACTAGGACGAATCTGGCGGTGAAGATCGTCTTGAAGTCAGCCCATGCCATGGGTGCCTCTATCAAATCTCGGTCGGTGATGTGGGTCTCCCACCATATCTTGGTTGCTCCTTCCAGGAGGTGAGCAACAAAGAGGACCTTCTTGCTCAGTTGTACCTAAAGCATGCAAAATCCATTCTCGACTGCAAGCAGCCAAGCTTCTGCCTTGTCGACTACCTACGACTTATCCTCTCCCCAGAACTTCTCGATGTTCAACTTGATGAAGTCCATGATTGTGGCTCCTAGTTGAGGGAGAACTGGAAGCAGCTCACCATTCTCAGCTCTGGCTAGGTCTCAGAGGGCCAAGGCATTAATGGCCTCTGTCAGCTTCTTCTATTGCTCCAACCACAAAGCATCAGGGGTGTGGATCATCATGGTCGGTTTTGGACCTCCAACTTGGTCTTCTTCCATCTGGTCTACTTCCTCATACACATGTTGCTCCTCATACCCTTGGTCCTGTTCTTGATCAAGGTTGTTGAAGGGTATCGTATCAGGGTAAGGGACCTCACGAGTGGTCTCTTCGGGCCTCTTTATCTTATTAGATGATTCACCATCATGGTTCTTCTTCCTCTTCTCTGAAGACCCCTTTCCTTTGCGGAGAGGCCAAGCACTCCTAGATGGGTTCCCAGTGCCCTTGGGAATAGCAACAGTCTTAGTACGAGCCATCTACATAAGCATAACAAACAGACCTTTAGTTTATCATTAAACTAATTATACTTATGTTGATGATGTCTCATTACTTATATTTTATTAATTTGATGGATGATTCCTTAATCCTTAACTTACTTGCCCATACCACATGAGGGTGAGGAAGAGATAGAAAACCCTAACTCTTAAAATCCTTAATAGAATATGTGATGAGAAGGGATGAATAAGATGAGAGAGTCCTCAAGGTATCTTATTTCGATTCATACCCTAAGACTTTGGTCGGGCAGTCACACATATCCGAGAGTCCTCATATTCTGACTAGCGGTGCGGAGGAAAATATTGCCAGCCCACGGTCGTGATCCTTTTCTGGACACCTTCGTCTTTCGGATAATCCTCTAATAACTCCCTTGGGTTCTATGGAGTTTGTAAAAATTTAATAATTATTAATGGTTAAGTGAGGAACCTAGGATCTGATACCAAATGTTACGACCCCACCTTCCGGTAACCCCCAATTAAGGGAGACCGAGAGGTCGAAGCCGCACACATAATTTCTGGATCAAAGGTTTGGCAATTAACCAACAACAATTATTAAATTTTAACAGACTAAACTACAAAGTTGTAATAACTAAAATTTTGCATACCTTTGAAAATTTTGGATTTCTAAACTTCTATCCAGAACTGGGACTAATCTAGCGAACCCTCCTTGAACTTTAATTCATGTATTTCACAATATGACAAATTATTGTTTGTCCTTTTGGTTTTGTACCTAAAACGCCGACAAACAAAACATTTGTCAGCCAAAGCTGGTATCTGGGGGAAACACTAATCGTGCAATTATCCATAACAATGTATCGCAATCAATTATAGTTTAACAAACAATTTTACAGTTTAAATATAATTGTGTGATCCATGTATACCCTATCCCCTATGTTGTCCCTACAGTGGACCTGAATACTACCTTCCTTATGGTAGATCCCCATTATACCCCTCATGATCCTACCTAAAAGGTGAATTAGTTTCTAGGGTTGAGTCACATGGCACTACCCATAGGTAGCCCACTCCTTAACTCATGGCATGCTAAGAGTCTCATGGCACTACACATGAGTAGCCCAGTTTCTAACTCATGATAGCCTAGACCTTACTCTAGGTTATCCTTTCTATCCTTTGCATAGCCACAGGGGTCGACCCGGATCTATGCCAGTTATATGTACACATTTATAGTAATAGTCATAGTCACGCTATAGTTGCATGTAATAAAAGCATCCAATAGTTAATTTTAAGCAACTGATAAAAACCTCGACAAACCCTCGGAAAACTAACTCAGAATATTCATAAGCGTAACCACATACCTGTATTTGCATATTTGGATACAAAATCAACTATGTAGAGAGAGAAAATCCAAACAAGCAAGCAAAGTGCATAGAAACCCTGAAATAAAAGTATAATTTTCCTTTTATTAATATTTACCCAATTTCATCATATTCCTTAGGGTTTCTATTCCAATTTTAGGGTTTCTTTTGAAATTAGGGTTTTTCCTCCATTCTTAGTTATTAAGAACCCAAATTCATCAAATCTACTTAAAACCTTTAAATTCTCTCATTTTAATATTCCTAATAGTATTAGGATCATTATTTAGTATTTTACTTTCTTAATTCGAAATAACATGGTTTTCCTCTTCTTTTACCCTAAATTAGGGTTTCTACATGTATTATCCTTTATTTATAGAGTAAAACCCTAAATTAGCCAACTTTGTAATAAAAAAGGATGAAAACTCTAACTTAACAATCAACATGTTAATCGTCCTCAATTAACCTATTAATTCACAAAGAATCATCCTTTATATATAGTTAGGGTTTCTAATTACTTTTTAATACACTTTTCCACTAAATTAAAGTACCGTTGCAAAACGAGACAAATCTAGATTCTCAAAATATTTTTATCATGTTCCTCATATTTTTCTATACAACTTTCATGTATAAAGTTTCCTTATTGGATATTTCTAGCGTTCTCTATTAATTTGGCAAGGAAAAGTAATATTCTAGATTATTTGATTAGAGAGGGGATTTTACCAAATTTCCTCGAGCGTTGGATCGGTGCACCGCTAGTTCTCCTCTAGATCTGACGCTCCACGTCAGTTGTCTCCACTAACATGATGATGTGTGTGGCTGCGGGCTGTCGTCCGTCGGATGGCGCTCGAGTCCCCGATGGACTTTGATCCAATGCCTCGAGCCTACTCGCTCCACTCAGCGAGCTATCTCAGCGTGCTTCTCCTAAGGTCGTTAGATCTCACTCCGGCCCACCGTGCTCCACGATCTGATGGCTCCTTCTCGTCGTCCTCCTCTTCTTCTTATTTTGAACTCACGGTGGCACCGCGAGTGGGGCTCTTCGAAGCGATGACAATTGCATGAGGGAGAGGGTGTCGAGACCTAATAGATGTCCGCTCGAGATCGCTAGGGTGCGAGGACTCAAGTGGTGACCAATATATAGGACTAGGGTGGCTCTTCCTAGGGTTTCTTAACCCCGCCGTCAATTGATCCTTTGCCCAATTTGGCATTTTTCCTATTCGCGATGGGAACCCATCAAATTAGGGTCGAGAAGCTTCACCTCTCACTCCCAGACTCAAAGGGATAGAAATCTCGAGTGTACATGCACTGAGTCGATCGGAAAAATGAGGAGAAAGTTCCCCTGTAAGCACAGAGTTTGCATCCCTCTGGGACTCTAGATGATGAGTTGCACGCGGTGGATCAAGATCCAACGGCCCTCATCGCACCCGATCTAACAAAAGGAAAACAATTCTCTAATTTTCGAAATAAATTCCAAAATCAAGGATAACTTGAAAAATCGATAACTCCCAAATCTTAACTCCTTTTTTATTCAAATTTTAAGGGAAACCCGTTCTTAATTTTATCTCTCATCTTGAAAAAATTGAAGTCATTATCTAAAGGAAACGAGTCCTTTACTTCAGTTTCAAGTTATCATTTATTTATTCATATTTTCCACATATCTCCTATTCCTTTTTCCATTATGTAATTATCCTGAGTTCCTTGAACCCCAAGGAACCTTTATATCAGAAATTCTATTTTGGAAAATATCTTTTAACCTTTTAATCATTTTATTTATTTTCTTATGTATTCCTTTATCCAATTGTATTCCTTTTTCATTTCTTTTTCTTTGAATTGGGCTTAATGGCCAATAAGGCCCTAGGCTATCATACATGAAATTCATTCAAATAAACTCATCAAATCAATCATTGATTTCATTTATATTTTTAAAAGAGATTTACAAATCTCATTACATGCTTTAGAAAATGGGGTTATAACATGTACCAAATAGAATCTCTCACTATATATGCTCCCCTACCATCCATGTTTTGAAAATATGAAATATACCATAAGACAACAAATAGAGAAGGTAGACCTCATGAAATTCAAAGACCCACCTAAGCTCCATATATCAAGGTTAAAAGAAACTTATTATTTGATACCCTATCATTGTTGAGCCATTCCCTATAGGATAACGTTTATTATCCTAGTAGGTGAAAACCCGATGCTATTAATAACATTAGTCACATTATCAAAAATAAAAAATGCAATAAGTGATATCTAAAACAACAACTAGTTATTTTTATTTATTACTAAATAACATAGGAGAATAACTATGTATTTTATAAGTTCTTAAAGTAAATCATATGTATGCCCTACATTAATATTACATCATATTATACATGAACAATAACATACATGAACTATGTACAACACATATTACACACACACACAGACACACAAACACACACACACAGATATATATATATATATATATATATATCTGTGTATGTATGTATATATATGTATATATATATATATATATATATATATATATACATATATATACATATATATATAAATGTATATAAGAATCATACCACATTCCACTCCATGAAGCCTAATAATAGGTAAAAGACACAATACTAATCACCAAAATGCACCACGTCATACCATGAAATGCTAAACACAATCTTAATGATCCTCCTTGGAAATAGAAGGATTCTCATGAGATCCCATAGACACAAATTAATAATGTCATTAGAAACACTAAGTGAGTGAACAAGGAGCAAAGGAAGACCATTCATTAATTAGAAGAATCACTGAATAGTTAGTATGGTAATCTAAGTAAATAATGATAATACAACATTTCAAAGTATGCATGTGTTAAGAATATTCATTGATGACAAAATAACAAGTGAGACTAAAATATAAATGAATAAGCACACACATATTATTGTCCTTTATAGTATCCCAAAACTATTTTGTGTGTAATCAATTGGAAGACTCCATAGAATTTCCTCATGTCAATAACTCAATGTCCAATCATAGGGTTTACATGAACAACCTAAGAGACCTAGAAAAAACCTTAGTTCACCCAGTAGGGATGTCTAATAGAAAAGGTAGGATCTTTTGGTCTCTCTTCAATTAGGTCCTCATTTATGGTACATAATATAGGCACAAAATTAAAAGTGACATCAACAAGGGAATCACATAAGAGATTATAACGAGAACTATTTCTATTAAGCCCAGAATGGTGACTATATTGTACCTCAAGATATCAAATAAAATATACAAAGAACATTGCCTCTTACTCTAGTCACTGTTAGGAATCAATGATTTCATAATCATGCCAAATTGGTTATATGATCACTCTAAGTGATGAATTCCTAATTTTCTATGATTTAACATTTATGTCTTATAATCACACTCCAAATCCTTCTCGTAAGAACATTTTATTACTACATGTAAATGTCCCTAGAAAGGAAATCATATGAACTCATAGTGTTTAGAGATCCCAACTAGATGAAAGTATCATCCCACTAATTATGTGTAACTCTTACTTTCACTAAAATACAATATGATTTGTAGTCTTGTATAATTTTATATGCACCACATGTACTGAATAAGAAACAGGCATGGAGTTTAAAATTGAAACAATGTTAACTCATAGGATATTAGAGAATTCTTGGCAAAATCAACATTAACTATATCAACCCATGTTTCATCTTTTAATATTATGGATTTATAATCATAACTTCACATGCATCCCCATCAATCTAAACAAAATGTGTATACATTTGGTTGAAACATTTCAACTTAGAGTTTCATCAATTTTGGTTAAACAAACTTACATATCAACTCATGTGAATAAGTTGTGAAAAATTGTAAACAATTTTGCAGCATAGTCATTTATTAAAAGTAATTATATTTTTTTATACCTCAAATATTTTAACTCAAACAACATATTGATTTAGATACACATATGGATACAAATATGAAATTTAAATTCAAAAAGTAAATAAGAAATAGTATTACTTATCCTTGAACATCAAACTATAAGTATGTAGTTGCACACTACCTACAAACCATTACTAGGTTGAATCAATTGATTGGATCAAGAGGGTTCCACATAAGTTAACTAATTTTGGTTACATCTATTAATATGAAAACTACAGTTGATATTAGATTACATTTTGAATCAAGTTTTTTCAAAATGAACTCGATTCACTCACCTTATTAAGAACAAACTGAAACAATAAGCCAACATTTTATAAACTACAAATCTTTACCAAACTACAGATGCATAATTTATTTCTCTCTCAAGATCATAATGAGTTGAAGTAGTTAAACAGAAGAACAAGTAACCATTGGGGAACATTCTTGTCTAGTTGATGTGAGGTCTAGAGAGAAAATCACTGAATAAGAATGCATCAAAGTTCTTCTGAAGAGATGATGAGATAACACAATTTATCCAACTTAAGGAAGAGAACATCATAGTGAAACCTTAGAACTTCAACTCCACCAAGAAACCCTGGAAACAATTTATCTACGTTGTGATAGAGATGTTTTATGGTAGAAATGGGTAAATGACTTACCCCTTGTGTTTAATATAACACATAGGTGGTTACCTTTGTTGGTATATATCAATTTTAAGCCTTCTTTATCATACATGATTTGGATTGTTTAATCATTGGATTTGCCATCTATTAGTCCACCCAAACAATTCTATTGAGCCGACCCAACTCTAGTTGACGGTTTGACTTATGAGAGGGAAGTAAGAATGACTTCATTCGATCTCCATGACTACATTGAGAGTTGGTATCTCCCAGAAAAGATCATCTAGTCTGAGATCAAGACTCGGGTTTACTTTGTTTAGTGACCTTATTCTAGAAAAAAATCATCCAACTCAAAGAGTTGATGACCTCAATTTTTTATTTTGATTTCTTTACAAGCTTTATTATATTATAAATAGGTTTATGAGTAATTAAAGTAGATTAAATAAGGTTCATTCTTGTTTCACATATTAGCTAAATCAATCATCATCAGATTATTTCAAGATTGCAATGTATAAAACTAGGTATTGCATCTAATCCTCATAATCTAATAGTCAAATAAGCTATTCATATATCAACATAAACTATAAAATATTGGAACACATAAATAAGGTAATTTTAGGATTTTACGACTCACTAAATAATTAAAACTAGATTTAAAGAAATAAACATGATACATATCCTTCTTTAGAAGCACTAAATGTTATCATTGTTTGATTTGTACTTCTAGTGTATCATGTTATACTTTGTTCTTGGTTAGATGTCCCTTACCGGACACTATGGAATGTGCTCTTGGAAGGTGGACAAAATGTTGTTTTGGTAATATAGCGATTTGTGCTTTGAACTTTAGTGATTACTTTAGCAGCTGGTGACTGTGTCTTTTCCTATTTGCATACAAGAGGAGAATGAGATGAGTAAAAACAAACTTCTGATTCAGTAAAGCAACAATAAATTACGTTGGTTTTGTGGTTTAATGTTTGAGATAGACGTGTGTGTCATCTCATGACATAACATAGACAGGTACGTATACCGTAAATTAGTTTATGCCCGTATTGTGCAAGACGTAGTAACTTGTAGCGTGCGTTTGAAATGGGCCATTGACAATATGTCAATGGTTTTCGGAGAAATAAAATGTGGTGATCAGGTAGCTTAAAGACAGTAGAATTCCCTCGACTAGTTATGATGATAAACTAAATCAGAAATGTGTTGCTGCCTGCCGTGCTCTCGCTCCCCTTTCAGTGTTGTGCGCTAAATGGGTTCGATACGGGGTGAAGCCTTTCATATCGGGTTTTCATGGGGAAAATAGTATGAAAAGTTCAAACATGACTTCTGACAATCAATAAGAAGGGGTAAAATCAATTTAACAGGTAGATTAGAGTATTTCTGAGAGTTTTTTCTTCCGGAATATCACTTTAGTCTACACTTAAAGTAGCCTGTTACGAAAAAGTGTTACTTGGTTTTGTTATTAAAAAAAGGGAAAAACGTCATTTGGGTGCCGTTTTAAGGAAGTTCATGGGGAAAACACTACTCTGAAGCAGGGTTTTTCGCCATCTTTTTCATTAAAGACGCCAATCAAGGTGGCACTTTCGGATAGCTGACTCGTTATACGTTTCATTGAGTGATGATTTCAACCCAAAGTGTGCTATATATTGCAGGTAGTATTTTTCAGAAGTGCTATGGGGAGAATTATTATACGGTGAAATTGATTCCTTGTTCTAATAAGGACTGATATACATATATGAAGATGATGCCACGGTGGAGGATTCAGGTCAGATTACCTACAATAGCATTCATTATTTTCTATAACCGGCCTACATGTCAACGTAAAATTAGATAACCGTCACCATCTGCATCCTTACATGAAATGATGATTAGACAATTACATCGCAATCCAAGGAGTCTCGCATGCGATGATATAGATAATTTCATGGAGATGATCTAAGCTAACCCAGAGATACGTATCAGACACACGAAAAGGAAAGGCTGTAAACCGACAGACAGTAAGTCACGATTTCCTAAAAGAGACGTATACGAACCCTGCCTGTCCCAGTTTGGAGTTATTGATTGCGGTGACATGGCAGAGCAGTTGGTTGAAGGGTTAAATCAATCCAGGGTGCCCCCACGACATCGGCTGATCGGATTGACATCGTCCGCGGGATTTACACATCCAGCTAGCTCCAGCGACCGCCGGAAGACCGACAAAACACCTGACAGCATCTCTGCTTGAGTAATCGAATGGCAAGTTCGACGCAGCGTCTGCCAGACAAACTCGGCTGCTGCAATTGTTTTTAGAGGTTTGCTATTAATACCAGAAATGTTTATCTAATCCCACGCTAGTGCACGCCCTCCGTTAATCCAATGCTTGTTTTCTAGCCGCCGCCGACGATGAGGTTCGGCTAGAGAGCAGTTCGAGGTTGGTTTCAGAAGTTTTAGGTGTGTGATTTGGATGTTTCGAATCTATCCATTCCCCATCCCCACCGGGCAGGTGGTTTGCGCCACTTGCTATAGCGACAACAAGGCAAATTCACTTTTCTAGCAAGCAACTGATGGATCCATCATATATATCAACAAGGTTTCCGATGTTGCTCTGCAGATTAAGCATGAATAACGCGACTGTCTTCAGTTTGCGTGCCTAAGTTAACGTAACTCATACGGAAGCAGATGTGGCATGAAAGAGGCTCTAGAACTGTAAAATATGCATGCCATAGGGCCCAGCCGCCAGAAATACCTGCTCATATTGATATTTTGCTGGACCAAATTCTTAAAGGAATTGAAGTCGGTAAAAGCATTAATCGATCGTGAATCAGCATTGTGCATGGATATGGTTTGATACAGAAGTTTAGGTATACGATTTGGATGTCCGGACCCAATCCAGCCGGCCCCGTCTGTGCTGCTAGTCCAGGACGTGTTTGGCAACCCCAACGTGATAAGAATGACAAAATGTCAGTGTCACTTTCCTAGGAAGCAACTGCTTCGTCATAAAATATGTTCTTAGTTTTTGTTGCAGAGGGGAGTGCATATTTTTCATGACCGACGCAGCTAATAAAACCTTATTGGTAATAGATGCCAAAATTAAGGATTTATACTCACAAAGTTTTGTGGCAGACATTTTATTGAGTCGTAATAGAGAACAGTCAATTTCATACCGTTGAACATCGAGACTTTCTATATATATTGTGTATTAAAATATCCAAAAGATTTGTGCATCGCAACAGGTGAATATAGTAACTGTCATTTTTCTGGGATAGAAAGGTGACGTTGGTCGTCGGCATAGATTAAAGGTTAACTTGTAATCCGAGTCTTTCCAGCAAAATTAATAAACTCTCAGTTTAGTGAAACACGTGTGATATGTATGATATGTGAAGTTCAGGTACCGCTCATATATGTTTGCAACAAAAGTTAGTAGCTTTCGTTCATTCATACCCATTTCTAAATGACTTTTACATGTTTTGGGGTTTAAGAAATTCTTTAATTTGATGTGCTATACTGCTTGAATACAGTGCTTTTTAGAGAAAACGGACCAATTTATTGTTCCGGAGCCATACGATCATCCACATGTACAAGAAAACGCACAACATTCAAAATCAAGATCTGACAACCACACAAACTTGTATTGCAACTTGAATTAGGCACTACTGTGTATATCTCTCCATTCTTAACCCATCCCAAGGTCGTCTCCACATTATACGCCATACTACCAAGCTACTAAAATGACCTGAGGCAAGTACCATACTCGGCTGGATGAGGAACTCGATGCCCTCTGAGGACACAACACCTAACCAGGGGACTGATAAATGTCAATCAAATGACGGAGACTGAAGGTAGATAATTGCTCACAAACCCTAAACTAGGACAAAACAACACTTGAAACAAGGAAATGATCTAAAAAAGAAAGAAAGCAGGAAAGCAGGGGAGTCACCGCTCAGAACACCAGCAAGGAAAAGACCCACACAACCACCTCAGAGCCATCGCAAACAGGGAGATCCCAAAGCCTCCATCCAGCAGCCCCATGATACAGCCAAAACCCACAAGTCCATATTAGGACGTCGCTAATACAAGCCGAAGCATTGGAGAAAATGCCCCCTTCACAGTTACCAGTTATCACCGCTGCGACAGTCTGGGCATGGACAATCTCAGGAGCAGCGGTGTGAATGTATGCCTGTCGGCAGTCTAAGCCCCTTCCCCCAAAGTTGCAGAGCCGTGGTCAGGAAACCCTAGGGTGATTTTGCGATCGCTACAACATGGAACTGGGGAGCCCTCATAAAGAAGCATTATCAAATTTTCACCGGTGTCCATGTTATTTTGCTTGAATACATAGGTGGCCACCATGCAGGGAAGATTAACATGACCCCTGCGCAAGGACGACAGACACAAATAAAAAAATGGTCCAGATTTTTTTAATTATAAAAAAGGTAGCCACTATGCGTGACTCTATTTCCTCCCGGTTAAGCTAGAAGAAAACTCCACTATGCATTTTATTTAACATTGATCATGATTTTGGTAGAGCTTTATGATGTTTTTCACCATGCCATCCTTCTAACCCAAATGCTTTGTTACACGTAGACAAAAACCTTGTTAGTGTTATGATCCTTAAAGGAGCAGCATCAGTATGAGTAAGAACCCTTGCACACTAGGGACCATTATACAAACAGTCTTATCGAAAAGGGTTTAGCCCAAATCATTGTATTATGATGAGAACCCTAGCAACAAAATAATGCATGGAAAATATAATATCAAAATTTACCTTTTAGGATTATATATTGTCTGAACATTATTCCCTCAACATCCGTGAATTGTGGGCCCTCAATTGTGCAAGTGGTGAATGATTAACATAGCCGATAATAGTTTGTAAGATGTGTAATTAATAGTACAACATTAAAGATTAATCAATGAGATCGTTAATAAATTTTCTAAAAGAACTACGTACTCGAGCTCTTGTACTCATATTTTCAAAGATGTGGAAACAAAACTGAATACTATACTAATATAATCCATAAGATGATACATAAAAAAATTCTACTCTAGCCTACAAAATATGACTAGTTGTTAAGATCAATTTTTGGTTGTTCTCTTGGCTAGAAATAGTTCTATTTGTCTAAGATTATAAAAAAATGCCTTTAAAATTTTCAGAATCATGAAACTTTCTAATGTTTTATTACCGAATGAGGAATCCATTTTGTGGCCTGAATTCAACTACAATTTGAAACTCATTCCAGTACTCAGTTGAAGCTTCCCTATGAGCTTCCTTCATCACATGAAAAGCTCATGACACTAATGAGAAGAACCCACCACTTTCAAAGGGCTACCATCATCCTCCATACTATTCAACCAACTAGGATTCTCCAACGCTCTGATAGATAACAAACATACTCGATTGCTCCAAGACACATGGACTCAAGTAATTGAAGATCAAGCTACAATCTCCAACTATCAAAAATTAGTTCGACCATTTCAACTCCATTTGACCAAATTCGAGGAGTGACCTCCCAATGCCATTGACAATTCAATTGAAAAGCTCCTCATTCAATCAGATAAAAGATATGTGAGATTTACATTTGACTAAAGACATTATGATGTGCTCAGATATAGAAGAATGTATGTCTCTAATATGACCTCCCCTCGATTGAAATCCACTCGAATACCAGAGAAAGGTCTCCTAGATCGTTCATCTAGGCCATGTGCCAATACATAGAGTCCCTACACTATCATTCTCAAGGCTTAAGACTACACCAATATTTTCTCCACTAAGCCACACCACATGCCCATTGTCCACCCTTCCACCAATGACCACATGACACCTTTCCTACAATAATCCACAAGAACTTCCCCTACATAATCCACAAACTACCATACCACTCCACCACCACCATACCACTCCTTCAGACATAGACTATTAGAAAGGTTTATGATTATGCTACAACATCACATAATTGTGTGTGCTTGCCATCACTTCTATCTTTAGAAACCTATGATTTTGATCTACACAAAAACCTATAAAAAACATAGAACTCATATATATTCTAGAGCACGATTAGGCAATCAGACACGACAACTCGGTTTTGTCACTGGAGAACAATCCCTTATTCATCAATCTTTCTTCTAATTTTATATGATGCAACCCTATTTAGGGCTTCATCTTGTGTCATATTGCACTGCAATCACATCTACAACTGTTAGATTACATGTTACTTCCCTCAATATGTGTTTTACTATCAAATGCACGAATGGATGATTTTTGCATGTTTGATAGGTACCTTGGCCACTACTTGATGGAAGGGAGAGAGGAAGGTTGAATCTAGGGTTTCCCCTTGTTAGTATGTATGCCCAAAGAGCTAATCATACGATCATTGGAATGTGGCATTAGATACCTGATTTGATAATAATAAAGGTAATTCTATTTATTATCTTTGTCTCAGTCATGATATGATGAAACAAATATAATAGATGTCTAGTGAATGATGCTACTCAATTATTTATGTCTTTAGGTTGATGACCTGAACAATGAGATCATATGTATGATAAGAGTACATACATTCTTGTTATGTCCCTAGTCAGATATTACTATGGAAGAAAAATAAATGACAGTATTACATATGACTGGAGTGTGTGTCTGTTTATCACAGAGTCTCATTAGTCATGATATATGATATCAAGTCAAGCACACATGTACATGTTAGAGAACAACGTATCAGACAGACCCACCGAGTGATACATGGAGACCATTGAATGATAGTCAAAATCAACTCTCATAGTGATAGTGGTGATTGTGGTTCTTAGACCTGGGATTAAGTGAGACATTCTCTCCCATGTCCCATAATCGTGATAGAAGTTGAATGTCCACGAGGGTGGTTAACCAAGGCGGAAGTTGGGACTCGAACCCATGTCTCTTTGTTAGAGGACACCATGCTTGACTACTTGAATCACTCCTTGTCAACTGTGGCTCTTAGACCTAAAGTCACTACACTCATCACATGTTGTTCGATGTATTTAGACATCATCCAACATGACTGTGGCAACACATCCCATTATCACACAGATAACGAGGTGTTACGCGAAAACGTGCGGAAATCACCATAACCACAGATTATGAAAACACAGGTTAATTAAAACTGATTGTGAAAAACTGATAAATTGTGAAACTATTACTTTCCAATCCTCATCCTACACAGAAACATGTCATATATATACATACATGAGATCTGATACGTGTCTACGGCTTACAGAAATAGTTATTCATCCATCACATGAGTTCACCACCTATTCATATACATAAAGGCCCGCATCCGGCCAACAGCAGGATATGCAATCGCCATCGATCGTACATCGTGAAACATCATCAAAACACCGCCAAGGACCTGAGAGTACAGGGATGACTCTAGACTCTACTACAAAATATCTAAAACAACAGCATGTCCAACGCTTGCCTTCTACTGCTCCTCAAGCTGCTCGGCCGCAACACCACGACCACGACCACGTCTACCTCGACCACATAAAAAGGGTGTAAACCAGCGGGGTGAGACAATTGAACAATTGTCCCAGTGGGAAACATAACTCCCCACCGCAACTACAGAACCTCAGCAAGATAAACTATAACAGCAGATAACTAATCAACAGATATAATAAGAACAATCAAAATAAAGCAAAGCTATTTTTACCGACAAGCTTACCAGCTGTACAAAAGCATATACCGGATATTTCTCAATGGAACATTATTGACAAGATAAGATATATCACAATGTAACATGATTATCAGAATAAGATATATTGCCACATAACCTGATTATCAAGATACAACATATCACCACATACCTGATGTATATATATAGAAGTAACTGCAAATATAACAGAATTAGTTACACAAACAAGGCCTCAACCAATGTTTCGTGTTTATCTTAAGAAGTAAGCACTAAACAGATGTATTATGTATTATTATGCCCTGAGGAATAGAATCGTACCAATCAAATCCAACCTTCGGTTACGAAACCCAAGCCGGTGCCATACAAGGTCAATGGAAGAGCCGGACTCCACGACCTCTGTTATGACCCACGTTTCGTTTTACCAGTAAGTACCTTGGTTAGTGCATAATTGAACTAGTTATGTTGAGATGAGTACTTGCTTTTGTTAATAGTGTTTTGAGCTTTGAGCTAGTGTTAATGTATCATTAGCTTGTTTTCTTGTCCTGAGATTGAAGACAAGTTTATTCTTGAACCGTTGCCAGAGAAATCACGTGAAACTGACCTACGAGTAAAAAGATATGGACTTTTTGGTGTTCAGGGACCTATGTGCAATTTCGGAAAGTTCTTGGGTAATTTATTTTCGGCCCCCTGGGCGCCCTGCCTTATCCTTTCCTTTAGCTTTCCTTTATCTCTTCGTTAGCCGACTAAGGAATGAACGAAGGGTTCATTTCCTCCGTTAGCCGCTGGACGAGAAACAGGGAGAGAGAGAAGGAGCGAGCTAGAGAGGAGAGGCTGGGAAATCAAGCCCTTCTCCCCCGATTTCTTCATCTTCTCCAGCTAATCCACCCGCTGCATCTTCCTTCTTCTTCCCTGCGTTCTTCTTCCTCCTGCAGCCATGAAGAAGACGACCTAGGAGGTGGTCTAGGGAGCGAACGGCGCCTCCTTCCCGGTTCTTTCTTCTTGCCAAGCGATTGCTAGATCATTCCGGAGCTGTAGGAGCGATTTGGGTAAGAATCGTCCGCCGAATCGACCCCGATCTTCGTTTTTAGTTCTGCAATTTCCGTTCTGCCCAGGTTGCACGGCGTGCAAACCTGGTTTGCACGGCGTGCAAGGTTACAGGGTTTGATTTCGGGATTTTGTTTCTGCACAGATCGCACGACGTGCAAAGTGGGTTGCACGGCGTGCACAGTCGCAGGTGGTGGGACGAATTCCTGCCTAGGTGCACGACGTGCAAAAGTCGGTCTGCACGGCGTGCAGGGTCACAGGAAGGTAGAACTAAAAGTGCACTGAAGGTGCACGGCGTGCAGCCTAGGTGCACGGCGTGCACGTTGCTGTAAAGGTCAGAATTAAGCGTGTTTGTGGACGTTTTTCGGTGTATACGAACACACCGAAGTGGGTGAGTGGCAATTCATTTAGAAATCATTATTTAACTCATTTTTAAATGTCTATTTGCTTCAGTAATAGTATGATAAGTTCATGGGAACTTGAAATATGTGATAAGAATGATATGAAAGAGGAAATTCTGTGTTTTACAGTTATAATGCGTTATTTTTGTTATTTGTTAATTAAGTATAGACTTAGATGCCTTAACACCGTAGAACCCCTCGTGAGGTCTGCACCTTGGGGTGAAACGACCTATCTAGCGTGTGTCTAGATGGTCGGTGACTCGTGTTCAACAATAATCCGTGCGTGTGTCACGGTGGCACGAGGGCAGAAAAGCAGTGTTCAACAATAATCCGTGCGTGTGTCACGGTGGCACTGGTAAGAAAAGAAAACACGGTTATCTAACATCATTCGTCAAGCATCACGAAGGTAACCCTGTGACTCTCCGCCGGTGTACTCAGGTTAAAGGAGGAATCTAGTATACACTCTTTTGAGAGTGCAGTGAGGCCGTGTGAGCCTGGGAGTCCTGTAGCAGACCAGGACAGCAGTCAGACTTAGCATTCCCCGGGTGTGTCGCTAAGTCTTGTACGGTGGGGCCGTAGCATGAACTTGTTGCGGATCTTTATATGCAGAGTACACTGCATATATTTAGGGCATAATAATAAAATGGATAAATAATCGAGTAGGTTCACAGTAAATTTATATAACTGTTTAATTACCTGAAATACCTGTTAATGCTTAGAAGTGTGGTTATTGTCTGTATATTTGTTATGCTAATAGAACTGCCTGCTTGAACTGTATATTTGTTTATTTCAGTTTATAAACCTGACGAGTTGTTTAATGATAGCTAAGTGAAATGTTATTCACTGAGCGAGTAGGCTCATACCTCTACTCAAAACATTTTCAGGTCAGCATCAACATCAGGAGTCGGAAGGATCGTTTCATCCTAACGCCTAGTCGATAGAAGGTTTGTAGTTAGTCTAGTTAGAGGTCTCTTAGTCCATTCCCCTCGATCTTCGGGACAAGGTGTGAGTGAGAGAGAGAATGTGTACACAGATGTAAATTAATGTTATGCTTTCTTTATGTTGATCAATGTATTATGCTGTAGACCTTGCTTGTATCTTTAATCAGTTAGATAAGAAAAGTTCCTACAGTTTGCTCAGTTTTCTGTTTACAGTTTAAACTTGGTTACCATTTAAATGCCTTGAAAGGTTTTAAAAAGTGAAGAGTGTTTGGCTTATGTGTGAATCCCATCCTGTCGCGTCTTAATCTCGTGGTTTGTGGTTAATGTGAGATTGGGGCGTGACAACCTCCCACCTCGTGGTCAGTACACGAGTACAACACAAGCAGGACCGTAGTCACATGCTGAAGTGGTCTAAGCCACGGGGTCAGCTCCATAGGATACCCACACCCTAGCCCGCCTTGGTACATGTCTCGACGCTAGTAAAAAAAACTGAGCCACGGGCCTATTCACCGTGCTCTGAGCCATGAACGCACTCATGCTCCTCACATCACATGTCCTGAGCCATGTGCATGTTCACCATGCTCTATATACGTATCTGAGTCTGTAACTGAAGTTACACTCTTACCTCCTCATTTTCAGGCTAGGAGCAACCTACACATATTCAACAATATGTGCTTCCAGGTTAACCCGTAGGAGAACCCGTTTCACCATCACCAAGTCCTGACGATGATGGATCTATGGCCAGGGCAACAACATGATATATTTCACTGTGATTAATTAATATCTTTTAGATGGATTGCAAGATTCAATCAAGTTGTATAACATGCAAGATATAACAAAAAGTAAACAACCTTATATTATTATTGAAACCACATAAACCTGATCCTTCACAAGGTTCCAATCATCACATGTTACCACTTGGCCTCTTGCCAATCATCCAGATCTATCTCAAGGATTACCACATACCATGTGATCTCAATCCCTCATCATGTACTGTCAATGCCTCTCAAGGCTCACATCATCATCATGGGAGAAACACATCATTCATACAACCTCATAGATAATTATCAAAGTGATGTTACTCATCACATATGTCTCATAGCCTTTTCATGGCTAATCACCACCTGCATGGTTAGGATACACAATAATCATAGTTCCAACATAAGGGATATGCTCACTATCAAGAAATATCATACAAGATATTCTACTTATCATTCTTACACTATTTGGTGATCAAGCGTATTAAGCACATCATTAACAAACCATATCTATACTTATCCTCATCTCAGGATTATATAAACAAGCTGCTCACATCAAGCAAGATGTCATGATGAGAACACAGAACAAACACTAATATTACCATTGTCATTACTGTCACCATTCGCTATCATTACCATTATCATTATGCAAGCTACCTGTGTGACTATCACTTAACATTGTCATTAAGCATCAGACTTACATCATGTATATCATTACTACCATTATTACCTTCACTACTGTTATCAACATTATACTATCATCATCCACTATTATCGTTATTGTTATCACTACTAGTAAGGCATTATTATCGTTATTTGTGTATAACCAATCACTTCCATGGTACAAGGAACCATCCCTCACTACAACTCATCATAACCCTCACTAAAACCCATCTTAACCCTCACTCAAACTCAGCTTTCAATGGCAAGCACAAGAGTTGCAGCAACGCTGCGTTGCACCCTACCCCGTGACATAGCGTCACAGGGGGGGTGTCGCGCGTCAGTGCTATCGGGCAACGCCCGTTGCACCCTTCCGACCGACACACTTCAAAGTGTGACGCCCGCCACAACTCAACCATAATGCCCGATATGCTAGGGCTATCGTCCAGCTCACACCTCACCTCAACCACCAGGAGAGAGAGGGAAAGAGAGAGAGAAGAACTCCCACAAAACGTGCAACAACAACTCAAGGCTTAACGGCCAGCATACACCAAAGAAAAGGGGGGTGACGCCCGTCACAACCCAACCCTGTCAGCCTTCACAACAAGAAGGTGTATCACCCGATACACAACAACATCTATCGGCCAACACACCATATGCGCCTATCGTCCAACCCTAAACATATCCATACTTGGCCTTGTCGTCCACCACAAGGACCACTACAAAGATCACCACGACGCCCATGGTCTATCGTCCATCACAAGAAGATATCGCTCAGCACAAGGAGACCATATTGTCCAACAAGAGGTATATCGGCCAAAACTCATCCTAGCACCACCTATCGCCCAACACAAGGGCAAGGGTATCGTCCAACTCAAGGGCACCTCACCATATCATCCATCACAAGGGTACCATGTCATCCATCACAAAGACAAAGGTGGGTATCATCCAACACACTAAACAAGGAAGGGGTATCGCTCAACCTAAGTCATCTTCTCCCTCCAACTCAAGGGAGCACAAACCCTAGATCATAAGGTATACTAGATCACAAGGAAACCCTAAACCCTAAGGAGGATTGGCCACCACAGGTACATAATAAAAGGTACAAAAGCAAGGAACTAAGCTAAGCTACTAACAAGAAACAAGATCATAGATAGAGGTAAAGGAGTTAGGGTTAGAAGTTATGCAACCCGCCTTAAGCTCCAAGCTCCAAGGAAGAAGAAGCACTCCAAGGTCCAAGGGGTATCGCCCACCAAAG
The DNA here is from genome assembly GCA_963693085.1 of Alisma plantago-aquatica. Classification (NCBI taxonomy): domain Eukaryota; kingdom Viridiplantae; phylum Streptophyta; class Magnoliopsida; order Alismatales; family Alismataceae; genus Alisma; species Alisma plantago-aquatica. The sequence continues at coordinate 202,749,315 of OY856413.1, forward strand.
CTTCTTCCAAGAGGGTATCGGCCACCACTGCTACTCCCGGAGAGTGTATCGGCCAACACAAGGAAGGAAGGAGAGGGGTGTCGTGCACTCAAGGTGGAGGAAAGACCAAAAGAGCAAAGGAAGCTAAGGCAAGGGAAAGAGCCACCTATATAGAAGGGAAGGGAGGAGAAAACAAGGTAGGTCCATGCTAAGTGTCATCCACCCAAGGGACACTTGTCCTAGGGTTCAAACCAACACACTAGCACACCACGAGACACTTGTCCAAGATATGCACCAAGTGTCCACCAACTAAGACCAAGCAACATGGGCGACACATGCATCAGCTCTGCTGGGCGACACACCAAGGCTCCTGGGCGACACACCACCATGTTGGGCGACACAAGATACTCTAGGTCGACATAAACTTCACCTTGGACGACACAAACAAGTCTTGGCTGACACAAGGCAAGTCTTGGCCGACACAAGGCTCAACCAAGCCCAAACAAAGCATCCCAAGGCCCAAACAAGCTTAAACAAGGCCCAAGAAACTCAAACAACAAGCCCAAGCATTCCTCTCAACCCTAGAGGAAGAAAAGAGGGGAAAACATCTCACAAGATGGCAAACTTGCACACAAAACCCTAAACTTGGGTTATTTGCAAGTAGCCCCTCAAACACTCAACAAAGCACATCAAAACCCTAATCACCACTAAAGGTGATTAGCAAGCACAAAAGCACCAAGATTAAGCAAAACAAACAGGGTAAACCCTAAACGCAGGTCAGGGTCCTTACAAGCTAACCCCCTTTAAGGGATTTTGCCCTCGAAATCCGAAGAGAAAAGCAAGGGATACTTCCTCCTCATCTCTTCCTCAAGCTCCCACGTGGCTTCCTCAACGCCACAACGCTGCCAAAGAACCTTAACAAGAGCCAGGTCCTTCTTTTTCAGCTTCTTGATCCTCTTGTCAAGGATCGCCACTGGACCTTCCTCATAGGTCACGTCTGCATCAAGCTCAACCTCAACTGGTTGTATCACTGTGCCTGAATCCGGATGACTTTTCTTCAGCATACTGACATGAAACACTGGATGCAACCTATGCAACTCTGGAGGCAACTCTAACTTGTAAGCTACCTTGCCAACACGTGCTCTAACTGAGTAAGGCCCCATATACCTGGGAGCTAAATTACCCTTCCGTCCAAACCTTAGCACACCCTTCCACGGCGAGACTTTAAGATACACTTTGTCTCCTACCTGGAACTCCAAAGGTCGTCGGTGATTGTCTGCATAAGACTTCTGCCTGTCCTGTGCCACTTTTAACAGTTGATGTATCACTTTGATCTGATCTGATGTCTGCTGTACTAACTCATGACCCAAAAGCTGATACTACCAGACTCATACCAACACAAAGGAGATCTGCACTTCCTTCCATACAATGCCTCATAAGGTTCCATGTCAATACTCCGTTGATAACTGTTGTTGCAGGAAAACTCTATCAAACTCAGATGTACATCACAGTTGCCTAGAAACTGCAAGACACAAGCTCGAAGAAGATCCTCCAAAATCTGTATAGTCCTCTCAGACTGTCCATCTGTTTGCGGGTGAAAAGTTGTACTGAACCTCAACTGCGTGCCCAATGCTTTATGCAACTATTCCCAAAAGCGACTCATAAACTGAGGGCCTCTGTTAGAAACTATCGTTGCTAGCACTCCATGCAAACGTACTATCTCATCCACATATACTCGAGTAAGTTTCTCAGCTGTATACGTCGTCTTTACTGGTAGAAAATGGGCAGACTTAGTCAATCTGTCCACTATCACCCAAATGGAATCATGATTCCTAGTTGTCCGGGGTAGACCAACTACGAAATCCATAGTTATATGATCCCATTTCCACTGCGGTATTGACAAAGGTTGCAACGTTCCTACCGGCTTCTGATGTTCAGCCTTCACTTGCTGACACACCGCACATCTCGACACGAACTCAGCTACATCTCTTTTCAAACCGGGCCACCAATACAAGTCCTTTAGACTATGGTACATCTTGGTGACACCTGGATGCATAGTATACATTGACGTATGTTCTTCCTCAAGCACCAACTCCCTCAGATTATCAACATCTGGAACCACCATCCTGTCACGATAGCAAACTAGCCCATCCTCGGACTCATGAAACCCATCACGCTTGTCGCTGCCGAACTCTGATATGATCAACTGTACCGCATCATCTGTCTGTTGTGCATCCTTGATCTACTGTCTCAGCGTAGGCTTAACTTGCATCTGTGCGAAAAGACCAGACAACAAAGAAACTTCCATCTGCACATTCATCTGTCGAAGAGAGACAAACATATCTCTCTTATGGAATACCAGAGAACTCAACTGTGCCTTCTTTGAAGAAAGAGAAGAAGACTTTCTACTAAGCGCATCAGCTACCACGTTCTCCCTACCAGGATGATACTTGATCGTGCAGTCGTAATCATTGATCAACTCCATCCATCGTCGTTGTCGCATGTTCAACTCTTGCTACGTAAAGATGTACTTCAGATTCTTATGATCTGTAAAGATCTGACACACTTCCCCATACAGATAGTGTCTCCAAATATTTAACGCATGAACCACTGCTGCCAACTCCAAGTCATGAGTCGGATAGTTCTCCTCATGTTTCTTGTGTTGTCGCGAAGCAAAAGAAACCACATGATCTTCCTGCATCAACACGCAACCTAAACCTTTCTTGGAGGCATCACAGAAAACAACATAGCCTTTCCCAGGCTCTAGCAAGATCAACACTAGAGCACTGGTCAGCTTCTCCTTCAAACTCTGGAAAGCTTGCTGACATCGATCATCCCAAATAAAAGGTGTGTCCTTCCTGGTCAACTTCGTCATCGGCAACGTGATCACACTGAAGTCCTTGATAAACCTCCGGTAGTATCCTGCCAAACCAAGGAAACTACGAACTTCTGTCGGCATCTTTGGTTGTTCCCAATCCGCAACAGATTCCACCTTCTTCAGATCTACTTTGACTCCTTCAGCAGATATCACATGACCCAAGAAAGCCACTTCCTCCAACCAGAACTTTGACTTACTGAACTTGGCATACAACTGATGTTGAGGAAGAAGAGTCAACGCTCGACGAAGATGTTGCTCAAGATTTTGCCTGTCCCGACTATAGATCAAAATGTCATCTATAAAGACTACAACAAATTGATCTAAAAACGGATGGAACACTATGTTCATTAGATCCATGAAAGCTGCAGGTGCATTGGTTAACCCAAACGGCATAACCACAAACTCAAAATGACCATACCTCGTCCTGAAAGCTGACTTTGGTATGTCATCCACCTTAATCCTAAACTGATGATATCCAGACCGTAGATCGATCTTCGAAAACACTATAGCACCACGCAACTGATCAAACAGATCATCTATCCTCGGAAATGGGTACTTATTCTTGATCGTGACCTTGTTCAACTGCCGGTAATCTATACACAACCACATCAAGCCATCCTTCTTCTTAACAAACAACACAGGAGCACCCCAAGGCGACGTACTCGGTTGGATAAAACCTTTCTCCAACAACTCTTACAACTGCTTCTTCAGTTCTGCCATCTCTGCTGGAGCCATCCTATACGCTGACTGTGCAACTGGCTGTGTTCCTGGAACCAGATTGATCTCAAAATCAATCTCTTGGGGTGGAGGAACACCAGCAAACTCCTCAGGAAACACGTCTGCAAACTCTCGAACCACGGACACCTCCTCGAGACTAGGACCTTTCGCCTTGGTAACCACAACGGTATCCACCACGTGAGCTAGGAACGCCTCACATCCTTGTCGTAACAACTTATCTACCACCATAGCTGATACTAAGCATGTCAGAAGAATCTTCCTATCTCCCTGGAAGATCCACTTCTCTCCAGCGACATCAAACACTGCCTGCTTGGAACCACAGTCCAAGACAACCTTATACTTCTCTAAGGTATCCATCCCAAGGATAACATCGAAACCATGCATATTAAGTAGTATAAGATCCACTTGAATGCGGTGTCCTGAGAAAGACAAGACACAAGACGGACAGTCTTCTCTAACCAAAGAGGAAACATCAAGAGGGGTTTCTAACAACAAGCTATCCTTCTTACAGCTAACAGGTAAACGACAGTTTTCAAGCATACTATAGGCGATAAAAGAGTGTGTAGCACCCGGGTCAACCAGAATAGATATAAAGCAAGAAGAAGACATATCAGAATGAAATAACTCCATCTGACCTGTCACCACTCGCGGGTTGACTAATGCCTCCGGCTGACTCATAGCATAGAATCGAGCCGTTGCTTGTTGTCCACGACCTCTGCTTCCTTGAGCAGACGATCCAACTTGAGACACTTGACCGCATCCTCGACCTCTGCTACCACTGGACTACGGTCCCTCTGACCTCTGAAAACTCCGTCTCAGCTGCTGCGTCACTTCAACGTCTCTATTTGGGCAATTAAGCCTGAAATGCCCGACTTGTCCACAAAGATGACATGACTTGTCCTCAAACCGTAGCCTAGCTGGCCCTGTCACTGCCACAGAGGCTGAACTGTGCGCCTTAGACGGTGAAGAAACATAACCTCTCCCCTTACTCGGAGACCACTGAGATGGTACACCAGAACTTCTCATCGCTGACGGTGTCGAAAATCTAGGCTTCTTAAAGCCATCAAACCTCCGTCCTTGAAACTGAGCAGGTCTTTTGTGAGACATAGACTCTCTTTTCTCCCTTACCATCCTCTCAATCCTTCGAACAGATTCCACGAACGTAGCAAACCGTTCTCGATTCTCCAACGCAGACACATGGGTTTTCAACTCAGCACTCAAACCCTTCTCAAAACGTCTGATCCGTTCCTCATCTGTTGCCGCCATGTGAGGAAAAAACCTCAACAGATCCATAAACTTGGCTTCATACTCGGTGATGTTCATCGTTCCTTGCCTCAGATTCTTGAACTGACTCACCTTCTCGTCCAAATACGTCTTCGGAAAGTATCTGGTGACGAACTCGCGTCGGAACACCTCCCAACAGATCACCTCACCAGGCCGCTTCTCTTCTTCGATGGTCCACCAGTGACCAGCACTACCTTTCAGAAGGTAGACAACATGCTTTACCTTGTCTGCTTCGGGGATGTCAAGGATCCGAAAAGCCTTCTCAAGACTTGTCAACCATATATCTGCATCCGCTGGATCAGCCGTTCCAACATAATCCGAAGCTCCGACTCGGCGAAGCCGCTCGAAGGTCTTCCCAATACCTGATGCTTCTCCATGGGGAACCTGTGCTCGCAGAGGAGGCACTGGTAATCGCTCAACCATGAGATTCATCGTAGCCATTAACTGCCCCATAAGCTGTTGGTAAGCAGGATGTTCAAGTATGGCTGGGTTAAATTGGGGAACCTCAGGCACCCGATCTTCATGTGCCTGTCCATCTGCTCCATCAATCAATGAAGCATCACTGTACTCAGCAGAGTGTTCTTCATGGTTTCCAGACATCTTGGCTTTTCTTCCGCTGAGGGCAGAAGATGTTGTAAGAATACCTGGAAAACTCATAGGAGCAGACTCACCCTAGTCCTAAATCCCTGTAGACTCAGCGAACCTAAATCTCTGATACCAAAACTTGTGGCAACACATCCCATTATCACACAGATAACGAGGTGTTACGCAAAAATGTGCAGAAATCACCATAACCACATATTATGAAAACACGAGTTAATTAAAACTGATTGCGGAAAACTGATAAACTGTGAAACTATTACTTTCCAGTCCTCATCCTGCACAGAAACATGTCATATATATACATACATGAGATCTGATATGTGTCTATAGCTTACAGAAACAGTTGTTCATCAATCACATGAGTTCACCACCTATTCATATACATAAAGGCCCGCACCCGGCCAACAATAGGATATGGAATCGCCATCGATCGTTCATCGTGAAACATCGTCAAAACACTACCAAGGACCTGAGAGTACAGGGATGACTCTAGACTCTACTACAAAACATCCAAAACAACAGCTTGTCCAATGCTTGCCTTCTACTGCTCCTCAAGCTTCTCGGCCGCAACACCACGACCACAACCACGTCTACCTCGACCACCTAAAAAGGGTGTAAACCAGCAGGGTGAGACAATTGAACAATTGTCCCAGCGGGAAACATAACTCCCCACCGCAACTACAGAACCTCAACAAGATAAACTATAACAACAGATAACTAATCAACAGATATAACAAGAACAATCAAAATAAAGCAAAGCTATTCTTACCGACAAGCTTACCAGCTGTACAAAAGAATATACCAGATATTTCTCAATGGAACATTATTGACAAGATAAGATATATCACAATGTAACATGATTATCAGAATAAGATATATTGCCACATAACCTGATTATCAAGATACAACATATCACCACATACCTTATGTATATATATAGAAGTAACTGCAAATATAACAAAATTAGTTACACAAACAAGGCCTCAACCAATGTTTCATGTTTATCTTAAGAAGTAAGCACTAAACGGCTATATTATGTATTATTATGCCCTGAGGAATTGAATCGTACCATTCAAATCCAACCTTCGGTTACGAAACCCAAGTCGGAGCCATACAAGGTCAATGGAAGAGTCGGACTCCACGACCTCCCACCTCGTGGTCAGTACACGAGTACAACACAAGTAGGACCGTAGTCACATGCTGAAGTGGTCTAAGCCACGAGATCAGCTCCATAGGCTACCCTCACCCTAGCCTGCCTTGGTACAGGTCTCGGCGCTAGTAAAAAAAACTGAGCCACAGGCCTATTCACCGTGCTCTGAGCCATGAACGCATTCATGCTCCTCACATCACATGTCCTGAGCCATGGGTATGTTCACCATGCTCTATATACGTATCTGAGTCTGTAACCGAAGTTACACTCTTACCTCCTCATTTTCAGGCTAGGAGCAACCTACACATATTCAACAATATGTGCTTCCAGATTAACCCGTAGGAGAACCCGTTTCACCATCACCAAGTCCTGACGATGATGGATCTATGGCCAGGAAAACTACATGATATATTTCACTGTGATTAATTAGTATCTTTTAGATGGATTGCAAGATTCAATCAAGTTGTATAACATGCAAGATATAACAGAAAGTAAACAACCTTATATTATTATTGAAACCACATCAACCTGATCCTTCACAAGGTTCCAATCATCACAAGTTACCACTTGGCCTCTTGCCAATCATCCAGAACTATCTCAAGGATTACCACATACCATGGGATCTCAATCCCTCATCATGTACTGTCACTGCCTCTCAAGGCTCACATCATCATCATGGGATAAACACATCATTCATACAACCTCATAGATAATTATCAAAGTGATGTTACTCATCACATATGTCTCATAGACCTTTCATGGATAATCACCACCTGCATGGTTAGGATACACAATAATCATAGTTCCAACATAAGGGATATGCTCACTATCATGAAATATCATACAAGATACTCTACTTATCATTCTTACACTATTTGGTGATCAAGCGTATTAAGCACATCATTAACAAACCATATCTATACTTATCCTCATCTCAGGATTATATAAACAAGATGCTCACATCAAGCAAGATGTCATGATGAGAACACAGAACAAACACTAATATTACCATTGTCATTACTGTCACCATTCACTATCATTACCATTATCATTATGCAAGCTACCTGTGTGACTATCACTTAACATTGTCATTAAGCATCAGACTTACATCATGTATATCATTACTACCATTATTACCTTCACAACTGTTATCAACATTATACTATCATCATACACTATTATCGTTATTGTTATCACTACTAGTAAGGCATCATTATCATTATTTGTGTATAACCAATCACTTCATTGGTACAAGGAACCATCCCTCACTACAACTCATCATAACCCTCACTAAAACCCATCTTAACCCTCACTCAAACTCAGCTTTCAACGGCAAGCACAAGAGTTGCAGCAACGCTGCGTTGCACCCTACCCCGCGACACAGCATCACAAGGAGGGGGGGTGTCGCGCGTCAGTGCTATCGGGCAATGCCCGTTGTACCCTGCCGGCCGACACACTTCAAAGTGTGACGCCCGCCACAACTCAACCATAATGCCCGATATGCTAGGGCTATCGTCCAGCTCACACCTCACCTCAACCACCAGGAGAGAGAGGGAAAGAGAGAGAGAAGAACTCCCACAAAATGTGCAACAACAACTCAAGGCTTAACGGCCAGCATACACCAAAGAAAAGGGGGGGTGACGCCCGTTACAACCCAACCCTGTCGACCATCACAACAAGAAGGTGTATCACCCGATACACAACAACATCTATCGGCCAACACACCATATGCCCCTATCGTCCAACCCCAAACATATCCATACTTGGCCCTGTCGTCCACCACAAGGACCACTACAAAGATCACCACGACGCCCATGGTCTATCATCCATCACAAGAAGATATCGCTCAACACAAGGAGACCATATTGTCCAACAAGAGGTATATCGGCCAACACTCATCCTAGCACCACCTATCGCCCAACACAAGGGCAAGGGTATCGTCCAACTCAAGGGCACCTCCCCATATCATCCATCACAAGGGTACCATGTTATCCATCACAAAGAAAAAGGTGGGTATCATCCAACACACCAAACAAGGAAGGGGTATCACTCAACTTAAGTCATCTTCTCCCTCCAACTCAAGGGAGCACAAACCCTAGATCACAAGGTATACTAGATCACAAGGAAACCCTAAACCCTAAGGAGGATCGGCCACCACAAGTACATAAGAAAAGGTACAAAAGAAAGGAACTAATCTAAGGTACTAACAAGCAACAAGATCATAGCTAGAGGTAAAGGAGTTAGGGTTAGAAGTTATGCAACCCGCCTTAAGTTCCAAGCTCCAAGGAAGAAGAAGAACTCCAAGGTCCAAGGGGTATCGTCCACCAAAGCTTCTTCCAAGAGGGTATCAGCCACCACTGATACTCCAGGAGAGTGTATCGACCAACACAAGCAAGGAAGGAGAGGGGTGTCATGCACTCAAGGTGGACGAGAGACCAAAAGAGAAAAGGAATCTAAGGCAAGGGAAAGAGCCACCTATATAGAAGGGAAGGGAGGAGAAAACAAGGTAGGTCCATGCTGACTGTCGTCCACCCAAGGGACACTTGTCCTAGGGTTCAAACTAACACACTAGCACACCACGAGACACTTTTCCAAGATATGCACCAAGTGTCCACTAGCCAAGACCAAGGAACATGGGCGACACATGCATCAGCTCTGTTGGGCGACACACCAAGGCTCCTGGGCGACACACCACCATGTTGGGAGACACAAGCTACTCTAGGTCGACACAAACTTCACCTTGGACGACACAAACAATTCTTGGCCGACACAAGGCAAGTCTTGGCCGACACAAGGCTCAACCAAGCCCAAACAAAGCATCCCAATGCCCAAACAAGCTCAAACAAGGCCCAAGAAACTCAAACAACAAGCCCAAGCCTTCCACTCAACCCTAGAGGAAGCAAAGAGGGGAAAACATCTCACAAGATGGCAAACTTGCATACAAAACCCTAAACTTGGGTTATGTGCAAGTAGCCCCTCAAACACTCAACAAATCACATCAAAACCCTAATCACCACTAAAGGTGATTAGCAAGCACCAAAGCACCAAGATTAAGCAAAACAAATAGGGTAAACCCTAAACGAAGGTCAGGGTCCTTACAATGACCTTGAATAAGGGTTTCCATAAAGGTGATGCTCAGGTGCATTGTGACACATAGGGATTGAGTGTGATTGATGTAGACGGGCTTTTTCCCTCCAACAGGAGATGGATATCTAGGCTTCTTGATAAGCGAGACTGAGAAATGTATGGATATACTCATGTGATTCAATATGATGTGAACTCACATGCATCTCAGATAGTCTGCTCTAGTTTAAGGAACATAGATTGAACGTTAAAGAGCATAAAGATTCCATGCCTCGACTTCAATCCAGATATTAATGACAAAGAAACTATACTATAAGAACGCTAACTTAGCATTTTGTATAACCTTGTTTTCTTTGCATTATAATATGCTTAAAACCTTAATCAAAACATGTGATATACTTTAATAACATGTGACATGTTTATGCTTTAAGTTTGGTCTGAAAAACCACTAGAGGGGGGTGAATAGGGTTTTATAAATATTTTAACAATAATTCAACTCAAACAACCAAAATTGAGATAAGAAGAAAGAGGCAAGGTGTTTAGAGTGGTTCCACCCTTAGAAAAAACTAAGGGAGTCAGTCCACTACCCAATTGTTTCCAATTGGGATTTGAATGTATTTGAATTTTATTACCTTTTTAGGATGTAACACAAAATTACAAATATCTTCATCACCCTTTGGACAGCCTTCATCCCAAAGTCATCTCACCAACTATGAAGCAGCCTTCACTTGAAGTAACTTCAAGCTCCCCCTTGAAGTAGCCTTCCTCCTCGAAGTAGCTTCCCATTGAGACCTTCTAGAAGTAGTCCAAAGTCATCCTTCTCCACCGAGAAGATCCTTCTCCACCTGAGAAGATAGCATCCTCTCCAATCTGTAGCCTCCAACCCTAGGAGTAGCAAGGAGAGTACAAGCAATAAGAAGGAACAAGAAGGGAAAATGGAAATTACAATTACCATTGTAGCACAAGGATTGATTTCCTATATCAAGCGTTTTGATCTCCTAACCAATGTGTGTGAAAGTGTAAGTATGGTGGAAAGGAGATACTAGCCTATTGGACACAAGCTTGTAGCAATGGGAAAGATTAGTAAGTGTAGAAGTTGCTCAATTGCTCACAAGAAAAGATTGCCAATTGCAAGTATGTATGCTCAAGTATTGCACAAGTCTGTTTTGGGTGTCCTAAGGCATGTCCTATTTATAAGAATGGCCTATGAATGCTTGAGGACGTTCTAGACACTTTATAGGGGGTTCTAAGTGCTCAACTAGCCGTTAGGTATCCACTAATTGCTTTAGCAATGACTAGTTTATTAATTCTGAAAAGTGCAGACAGAGTTCTTCTTTGTCGAGAAGTTTGTCGACCGAGAGTCCATCGGTCGAAGTTTTTGTCAACCGAGGGATAGTCTGGAGCAAGTGCATATAACGTTCGATTCCAATTTTGAACTACCTTGTCTGTTGTGTCTAACGGCTATAGAACCTATTAGAAGAAATAAATCAGGAGACTCTAGGTCAAGAAGTTGTTCGACCGAGTGTGTCTCGGTTGACAAATAGTTTGACTGAGAAATTCTCTCTTTTGGTGGTTCTAGATGAATACTAAGTGTGTGTATGAGTGTGCAATTGTGACACTATTATAGAGGATGACCTATCTAAGTGTTGTGAGTGGCTAGGGAAGATCTAAATGCTTGATTTACATGATATCTAAGTACTTGTACATTATATACTTGTACACGTTTTTACATTTGATTACAATCATGAAATTAAAACATTTTGAGTATTTAAATCTTCAAAGTTGTGTCATCCACTTAATTCCTACAATACTCAAGTAGCACGTTAGATCCATAAGAATGAAATGTTTGTCATTTTCAAAACAAAGGGATTTTGACGATGTCCATTTAGACAACAATCTCCCCCTTTTTGAAGATGACAAACATTTCTCAATATAACTCAAATAAGCTTAAATAATATTGAGTTCAGTTTCATACCTGAATTATACCCTGTGTATATGTTCTCTTGTTTATGGAATGTGTGCTTATTATTCCCGAAGAGGTGTGGAACATAAAATCTAATTCTTTACGGAATATAGAAACATTTGATGTGAAGCCAAGAGAGTATGTATGAAACTCATTGATTGAGTATTTAAGATTTATATTATTTCTCCCCCTTTGTCATTTCAAAAAGATAATAGTTAAAAAATATTTGTTAAGACTCCCCCTTAATTGGCTCTCCCCTTTCAAAAAGATAACCATTAAGAATATGCTAAAAGATGTCCATTTACAGCCAAAATGTAAGGATCGGAGAAACCAAACCGATTTTAAGAATCACAAATGTCAAAGAAAACATCTTCTAAGGGAGTGATAAGTAATTGCTTCCTTATGTGATTAAATTGATCTAATGGAAGTGGTTTTGTGAAAATATCAGCCAATTGATCTTCCGTATCAACATGATGAAGGGATATATGGTTTTTAGAAATATGATCCCTTAGAAAATGATGACAGATTTCAATATGTTTGTCACAAATGTGTAAGATAGGGTTATGTGCCAAGTTTATAGCACTTGTATTGTCACAAAAGATAGGCGTAGATGAAAATGTAAAACCATAATCATTTAAAACTTGTTGCATGTAAAGCACTTGAGCACAACAAGACCCGGTTGCCATATATTCAGCTTCAGTGGTAGAAAGGGCAACCGTGTTTTGTTTCTTGCTAAACCATGATACTAAGGCTCTTGCTAATAAGAAACAACTTCTGCTTGTGCTTTTTCGGTCAAGTCAACAACCAACGTAATCGGCATCGGTATAAGCTTTCAAATCCAAAGATTGTCTTTTAGGACACCATAAACCATAGTTTGTGGTGCCGGCTAAGTATCTTAGAATCTGTTTGACAGCTTGAAAATGAGTTTGCATAGGTTTTGATTGAAATATATAACAAAGTCCAACAGAAAACATGATATTCGGTCTAGAAGCGGTTAAGTAAAGCAAGCTACCAATCATGGCCCTATATAAGGAATCATCAATGGGTTCCCCATTTTCATCCTTATCAATTTTAGTAGAGGAAGCCATTGGAGTGGTAGCATGTTTGCAATGTTCCATCCCAAAACTTTTTAAAAGTTCTTTTGTATACTTCTCTTGGCTTATAAAAATCCCAGTGGGCATTTTCTTTATTTGAAAACCAAGAAAGAAAGTGAATTCTCCCATGAGACTGATTTCAAATTCCTTTTTCATAATATCACTAAATTGTTTACATAAAGATTCATTTGATGCACCAAAGATAATATCATCAACATAAATTTGAACAACTAGAAAGTCAGCTTCATATGTTTTGAAAAATAAAGTAGAATCTGAATTTCCAATTGAAAAACTATTACCAAAGAGATAGTTTTTGAGCCTTTCATACCAATTTCTAGGTGCTTGTTTTAAACCATAAAGTGATTTCTTAAGTTTATAAACATGATCATATTTACCAGGAATTTCAAAACTAGGTGGTTGGGAAACATATACTTCCTCTTGTATTATTCCATTTAGAAATGCACTTTTTACATCCATTTGAAATAGTTTGATGTTTTTGTGGGCAACTATAGCTAGTAGCATTCTAATGGCTTCAAGTCTTGCCACTGGTGCATAAGTTTCATCAAAGTCTATTCCTTCTTGTTGATTATACCCTTGTGATACCAACCTAGCTTTATTTCTTACTACTTCCTAATAACACCCTTTTTGGGGTTATTTATGGCCTATATTTTGTTGTCAAAACTGCCCTCTAAACTGTTTTTCCTATCAATTTTGTTATGTTTTGAACAAAACTAATCTGCGCTATGCTCTGACCAATTTTTGCATCCTTTTACAGAATTTTTCCTTGTCTTTCTACCAAAAAGGCCTGTCTCGACCCATGAACAATGTTTACCTACATCGACCCTCCTACCAGTACCTGTCACGCAACTGCTCGATACAGCTGACGCGCGACACGGGTGTGTCACGCAAGAAGACTCCACCGGGCAATATGTCGCTTACCCGACAGGGTGCTGTACCCACCATAACTACTCTCCTGATGTAGCATATCACGCGATATGAGCCACCCACCGGCAGGCACCCACCCGTCATGACTACCTGACACGCTTGCAACCCGGCACCCACTGCGTCGGGTGACACACATGTCGATCATCCCGGAAGCCGCGCTAATGGAGCCGATGGAGGACACGTGGTGCATAGAGAATCACAAATTCTTCCAACTGCTACCTATAAATAGCAGCTACAAGACTCCGATGGGACGGGTCAGAACCCTAGCGAAAGCTAACCTTGAAAAGCTTCAGAAGCTAGTGTGACACATTCCAAGGGCATGTTGGGCGATACTAGGTGAGCACACCCCCTACCCGAGAGGGGTGGGAGTGGTTCACTTAGAACCTGTCCTAGTAGCCGCAGTAGCCCGATACGACCAAGAAGGCCACCCAATGTGTCAGGTTCCTAGATGGGCTCCTGCCTGAGATGGATCGCCCCTACACCTGATACTAGGAACCCGAGAACCTAAGCTATCTTTCACTCCACATGATACTGAGCTCAATACGGATTTCCCATCACGGCATGCCGCCCGAGAGGGTGGTACCCCGATACGGCCGTATCGGGTAGAGAGCCTTGGCCGTCATGCCTGCCTGTCACTGCCTATCCCCCGACAGGGGCTGGCCACCCAACACAGGCATGTCGGTTAGAGCTCTCGCCCAGTATTGGGTTAGAGGCATATTAGGGATCTGCTAGTGTATATCGCCCTCCTATATCAAGGAGGCAATACCTATCTTCCTTTTTACAGTCATTTACTTCCATTTATTATGCAATGTAACTAAACCTATTATACAATGCTCATGGTAATGGAATTAGTGTATTTTTAATTCCTATTGCTCTATGTTTGACTCCCCCCCTTTTGTTGGATGATTTCGTTTTCTTAGCAGTTGAACTCTAGCTTGTATGCTCAGATCATGTTTTGACTAGCTATCAAATCGTGTTTCCCGTTTCAACTCCCTCGAGAGAGGTGTTGTAACTCTAGCGTTTGGTCTGATCAGGGAGTAAGAGAGTACCCCAGGTCAGAGTTGCTTCAGTTATCCTTCCACTCCAGCCCAAGTCTGCTACCTTTGAGAGAGGGTGTTGGTTCTTAGTTGGAGGTACACTCTTTTAGAGAAGGGGTACTGGATGTTTTCTACTGCCGCTTGTTATGCCTAAGTTTTCTTCCTTCGTTCCTTACCTAGGTAATAGTGTTATCTCCTCATGTTCCGTTGCACAAAACTCCTAAAATTTGATGAAATGCCAAAACCTTAAATATTCCTTGTAACTCTAGTTGGAGATAGCTTTTTCTTTATAATGCTCTCTTGTAGCATTTTGTTTCCTTTTATTCTGTTGTTTACCGTTCTTCATCTACCGTTCCCTTGGGAACACTTTCTTACCCCTCTTTTACCAGAGTGTAGAGTGTTGATTCTGCGTTCTTAGCACGACCACCCTTTTCCCTGTGGCTTGACCCCGATCGCTACTTTGGACCCTGTTATCGTTGTGGGGGCCTAAGAGTCGGGTTATTTAAAAGTCTGACTACTTCAAATCCGCTCCCTTTGGACGCGCGATTTAGGCCAGTCAACTTTTTGGCGTTGTTTTCGGGGACGAGGCAAAACGGTACTGTTAATGAACCCGAATCAACTAACTACACTCCTGTGCCTCAAGTTTAGTAATAAGCTTGACAACACAAATTCTTTTAGTCTTCTAACCTGAATGTGTACATAATAATTCGTTTCATTAAACTTAGGTTTTCTGACTTGATCATACGTTCTATTCAGGTACTCGAGGAAGAAACGCTATGTTCGGTTGAACATCATTTATCATGCCACCTCGCGTGGAACCCCCTCTTTCCGAGGATGAGTGAAATGCTAGAGTTGGACCACACCCACCTCCACATGGGAACGATGACCATTACAATAATGATCATTTACATGAAGAGCTAGAAGAACCTGAATCAGAACAACCTGGGGATGATCATCATCATGAGGGACATCATCATCGCCGTAGGCATAAAAGGAATCATCATAATCAAGAGAGGAATCATAGAGACCACGAAAATGAAGATTCCAAAGAAGAAGAAAAGACTCTCTGGGAGCTGGCAGCTACGAAAGCCAACAACTCAAGATGCCCAGTGGTAATCCCAAGGTTTGATGTTGTAAACTTTGAGTTGAAGCCATCCGTGATCTCCATTATTCAAAATAAAAGTTTTAGAAAAAGTCCTAAGAATGACAACCTCTACCATCAGCTTGATGATTTCAAAAATATATGCGACACCATCAAAATGAGGGGGGTTCCACAAGAAGTGATCTACTACAAGGGTTTCATTTTCTCCTTGGAGGACAAGGCACTGTCATGGTACTTTCGACTGCCACATCAATCTCTGAATGGATGGAATTCTTTAGTAGATGCTTTTGTAAACAAGTTCTACCCTGCCGAGAAGACTGTCAGGAACAGGCAAAAGATCACATCCTTCACGCATAAGCCAGGAGAAAACTTGCATGAAGCATGGGAGAGATACTAGGAGTATCAGAGGGACTGCCCTCACCACAACTACAAGAAAGGATTCCTGATAATAACGTTCTATAATGGTCTGACTCCTGAAGAAAGAGTATCGCTAAATGCAACTGCAGGAAGTGACTTTCTTGGGAAGAAGCGCAGTAGGTCTAAAAAGATCATTGAAAACATGGCTAAACTACAAGTCGGGACTAAGTACGACAGGACTGACAAAGGACATGTTAAGAAAGCCACAAATGAAGGCCCTTCGATCGAATCTAAGGCTCTTGAGGCAATCACATCTCAGATACAAAAAATAGCTATTGATGTCAGACAGCTAAAAGAGTCGGGAGGAAAGGGCAAGAAACAACTAGAGAAGGTGATGAAGTGTGTCACCTATGGTGAAGGAGGACACATAATAGATAACTGTTTATATACTCAACCTGAGGAGTCGAGCGATAGAAAAATTGAAGAGGAGAAAGGTGAGAATGTCTCTTATTTCAATTTCAAGAGGCCTGATCATCCAGGTTTCAGCTATGGCAACAAGGATGCCGTAGAGAATTCGCATCAATTGAATAATCCACCCAAGCAACCACCTAGTTTTAAGAAAAGAAGCAGACAAGGGCAGTACATCAAGACCAGTTCCTTCTATACAAACAAAGATAGTTACCAAGGCCAAGGAAAGTTCCAACCCCGTCAAGTAGCTAACCCAAGTCAAGGACAAGTGTAAGCCCAAGGGCAAGGCCAGACGAAAAACAACAGCCATCCGGACTTAGTGGGTCGGCTCTTTGACTTTGTCAAGAGACAAGACACAATAAACAATCGGCTAGCACAAAGTGCGCTATCAAACTCTGGTGTAATTAATACTATGCAGGTCTAGATGGCGCATATGCAAATGCATCAATGCCAGATAGACCAACAACTCGCTCAGATGGCAGAGTTGATGAAAAATCCTTCAGGTAAGATACCATCTAACATGGAATCTGCCAAGATGGCAGTCTTAAGATCGGGAAAAATGGTGGAACGCCCTGAATCGTCCAGACCTGAAGAACCAGAGCCCAAAGTTGCTATAGAAAAATCAGCTGAAGGAGGCAGCCAACAAGCTTATGTCAGAGAACCGAAACCCATGGAGAACTTGTTTAGAAAAAGGAGTCAATACTCTACGAGAGTGACTTTTCCACACAAGCTTATAAAAGCACATCTTAAGAAGAGATATGAAAGGTTTATGGAGTCAGTGAAAAAGCTCCATCTCGAGGTGCCATTTCTGGATGCCTTGGAAGAAATTTCAAATTATGCCAAGTTTTTCAAGGACTTGGTGACAAAGAAAAGAAGAGGAGGAAGGATTGAAATGGTACACCTGGCCAGTATGTCTACGGCCTTCGTTAAAGCTGATTTACCCACAAAGAAAAAGGATCATGGAGCCTTCACTATACCCTTTTCTATAGGGGATAACACTGAGAGGAAGGGTCTAGCTGACTTAGGGGCTAGCATAAGCCTTATTCCCTTAAGCCTCGCACAACGATTGGGGCTGACCGACATGGTCAAAACCAGCATGAGAATCGAGTTGGCAGATCATTCCTTCAAAAGACCCATGGGGGTAGTTGAAGATGTTTTGATTCGTGTAGGGAGGTTCTTCATCCCATGTGACATTATTGTCATTGACATTGTTGAAGACCCAAAGTGCGCCATCATTTTCAGACACCCTTTCCTGGCAATAGGTAAAGTGTTGATTGATGTCGCTGAAGGTATCATAACTTTAAGAGTCAGAAATGACCACATGGATTTCAAGGTGAAGGATGCCATGAAGGGACCTTCCTTGTTAGAGTATGCTTACTTCATGGATACCTACTACCAATGTTGCGAAGAGATAAGAGAAGAGACCGCAGTTGTAGACCCTCTTATGAGGCTGTTAAACAATTATGATTCAGAAACTGAAGATCCTGAGGTTGTTGAGATCCTCGATTACCTAATTCAAAATGAATATGATATGAGCAAGGGTGAGGAAGTTATAGAGAAAGTTAAATATGCTTCCCTAGAAATGGCACCAGAAGAAGAGAAGGCACATAATGTTGGTATGTATGCCCATAGATCAAGTCATATGATGGTTGTAATGGAATACTTTGTAAATGATTTGAATAATAATAAAGGAAATTTCCGATCTATATGTTTAAACTATTTCTGAGATGATGGTGTAACATGATAGATGTCTAAAGAATGATTTTACTCAATGACGTATGCTTTTAGGTTAAGGACCTAAACGATGAGATCATGTGGATGTCAAGAGTATACATTCTTGTTTGGTCCCTAGTCGGTTGTTATTGTGGAAATAACCATAGACATCAATAACACTAAAGACTAGATTGTGTGTTGGTTGATGACAGAATCTCATTAGTTATGATATAGTGATATCAAACCAAGCACATAGGTACTTGTTAGAGAACAAGGTACCAGACAGACCCACCGTGAGAGTGACACATGGAACCATGACTTGGTAGTCACAGTCATCTCTCACAGTGATGGTGGTGAGTGTGATTCTTAGACCTGAAATCACTACACTCAACACATGTCATTGGGTACATTTTGACACCATCAAACGCAATCCTGAAACATGGGTTGTTATAAAGGTGATGATTGGGTGGCTTTGACACATTGGGCTTTTGAGGGGTGAGTGATAAATATGGGATTTGTCCCTCTTGAGGGAGTTTGATATCCTTGGCCACTTGATGAGTAGGATTGAGAAATACATGCACATGCATGTGTGAATCAATATGTGATATTGATGTGACACACATCTCACCCAGTCTGCTCTGAGATCAAGGAAATGAATGAATGTTGACAGGATGATTGTTCCATGCCTCTAGTTCATTCAGGATATCAGTGACAAAGGAATTATACATTCACTGTAACACCATTTATGAATTGTAGGATTGAAAGTTGTTCTCCAACTTTCTATTTCACTTGGGTAGCAATGATGTGTGACTAGGCACCACTCTTTGGTTGTGAAGTCATAAGTGTTATGGACTTTCACTGCCAACATGAAATGGACCTGTAGGGTCACACACATAGGATTTAACTTGGAATACGAGTTTGTCCACAAACAATGTTTAGATTGATTACTAAAGGATTTTAGTAGTTCAATTAAACACTAAATTAATCGATAGCTCAATATCATAGTGTTCAAGGTGTTGGACTGATTGATTAGAGTATCAGATTGATTGAAACCACAATTGACTGATTCTGCACAATCTGTACTCCCAACCGATCGGCTCATGTGATGAACCGATCGGCTGATCTTGGTGAACCGATCGGCTCAACTAGTGAGTCGATCGGCTCATGGACACGGTGAATGATTGCTTCAAGTGTTGAAACGATCGGTTCAACTGTTGCAACTGGGCAAGTTGGGAAAGTAAGATTGGTGAGAAATTTATTTTCGTTTCACTTGCCCAATTTGATTGGAACAAGGATTGGTATTCGATACCAATTGGAAACAAAAGAAGGAAAGTCAATCGGGAACTGATCAGGACCACAGACCGACCGTTTCATGTGTAAAGACCCAAAGTAAGTCTCTACTAAAAACATGATAAACAAATCATCAATTGGATAGCAGCGGAAGAATTAAATCTTGACATTATTCAAAATGTATAAAGAGTACATTATAGAATTTCCCCAAATGGGAGTACAACTTTATACAAGCAACTACAAGGATCTAGGTAGAGGAAGACTTAGACTAATGCAACATTGTCTCCAAACAAACAACTATATAACATAAAAGCAAACTTGATCACTCAAACTATATATTCCTTTCTTCTTTCTTATCCTATCCTTATCTTTGGGTTCACCAAGCTTCCATGCGCACTCTGATCCTATCCTGGATGGTTGGGGTCATCCAGCAAGAGAAAGATAAAAGGTATGTGTTAATAAAAAGGGATAGGACAAGTAATAATAAAAAGCTTTGTAGTATAAAAGATTCTCCACAAGAAGAGATTTCCAAAGAAATGAGACAAATATATGAGAGAGAAAAACTGCCACATTAAAATATCAACAATTATCACTTTTGCATGAATATAAATTATGACTCAACGTCCTATCAATGTAGGGTGAGGCACCTACCGGACCTCACCAATGGCAGGGGGACTAAAACCCCAGTGCCTAAAAAGTGGCAGGGGGAATAAAACCCCAGTGCCTAATATATAAAATGGCAGGGGGACTAAAACCCCAGTGCCCGGCAGGAGGACTAAAACCTCAGTGCCCTGTGGGTGGTTTGTACTCATGTACACTACATTGTCAATTGGCCAATAACTATATCATGCATAAATATTCACTTGGCAGCATAGTGAAAATATAACAAGATGCAACAAGCATTGGGAATAAAACCCAAATAAATAAGTAATAAGACCATCATAGGTCACAACCATATCCAAGAATTCCAAGAATAGTCAATGAGCATCAACAATATGTAATGTTCCAAATAATTCCAAAAGAATGAGCCACATAGGCAACAACAAGATTCATGAGTTACATTCGAATGAGCCACAAGAACAACCACAATATATATAAGATTTCCAAGTATTTCAAAAGATGATCCAACAATGGTATTTGAAGCATAAAATCAGTTAAGAGCCAATAAATGCAATTAGAGGGAAAATGAGGCTAGCACAATAATTATAGTGGGGTTGTAAAAGATCCCAACTGAGGAATAGGTAGTTTGCACAATTACAATAGGATCCACATACATAAAATAGGCTTCACATATTCAAATAGGGGCACATACAAAATAGGGCTCACATACATAGGAATCACATACCTTAGATATAACATTACCATCATATCCATCAAACAGATAGCAAACCATCCATATAATATCCTAGTTATAAACACAACACATGTATTAATATATATAAAGAAATAAACATAGGAAAAACGCTAATTTTACAAAACTACGATTTAGAGCTCAAAACCAAGTCCAAACGATTACTCATAATCTCCTGATTAAGAAAACATATCTTATTATATAAAACAGAGTTAAAATGAATTAATTATGTATTTTAAAACATTTACATATTAAAAATGCCAATCAAAGCAAACTTCGGAAAACCATTGAGAATCAGGTCTCAAAAACCACAAAAACAGATTCTACATTAAAAATCCTTTCCATTGACTATTTATTCATATTTTTCTGATAAAGGATCGATTTACTATGAATTAAGTAAATCTGACCAATCAGAAATTAGGAAAACTATAGCGTGACAGTAATTAAATCAAAATACAATTTCGATGTAAATAACAGAGTAAATGACCAAAATATCCTTGCTCGTTAAATCAAGCCAATGGAAACTTCGAGGGCAAATCAGTCATTTGAACAGATCAATTGCTTTGCAAGCGAGAAAGAAGAAACGGGGGGTGAAAAGTCGAAAATGCCCTCAGTCCGAAACAAAGGCTCCATGGCCGGGGCATGGGTGCCTTGGTCATTGCCTGACCAGGCATCTTCCAGCCCAGGCATGGTGCGAGCAGCTCGCAGGAGCTAAGCTACCTGCCTCGAATTGCCATCGGGGCGAGTTACTAAAAACGGAGAACGGGAACGAGTCCCCAAGGTCCCCCCGAACACAAAGAACTCCTACCCACGCACCCGCGCTCTCACGAGCAGAAGAGCAAGGCCCAACCTGGCCGGAAACAGGGGAGGAGAGATCGGGGGTGAAACCTCACAGAAACACTGCCAAAACTAGAACCGAGGTGAGGGTTACCTTCGCGGGACCAAGGTGAGTTGGAAGGCTGCTTTTCCGTGGGCGCAGAAGCACCATGGCCAGGAAAAGCCTAGCGCCGGAGGAGCTCGACGGCGGCTCTAGAGGTTACGGTGGTAGGGGACTCCACGAGACAAACTGAAGAAGCGAAAAGGAAGGAAAGAGGCTAAGGATGGTTACCTAGCCCATGATTGCACTGAGGAGGTCGGAGGTGTGAGAGGCTGGCTGCCGTTGCCGGAGAAGAAGAGCGAGTAGGTCTGGGTGGCTGAGGGTAACCTAGGGCCAATTGATAGTGGAGGAGTGATGTGCGGAGGCTGAGGAGGGTTTTATAGGTCTCAGATAGGCAATAGGGTATATCTACCCTATTCTGTAACTCCTCCGCGAAGAGGAGGCAGGGAGCCCAGTTGGGCGTTTTGCCAACTCGAGGAGATAGGCGGTTAGCTAGGGTTCAATCGAACTGGCGTGAGAAGAGGAATCCAAAGATACAGGAATCATGAAAAATGGTTGAGAAGGGAGAGAGATCGGATCGGGAGGCGAACTGCCGTGAAAACGGCTTCTGTCTCGCATTGAGCGGGAGGTAGGGGACAAAGTCCCAGTCGTCAGATCGCGCCTGGGTCAAATCGTAGCCGTTGGATCGCTTCCAAGGGGCGCGTGACAAATTAAATAACCGGACTATAGGCGTTACAGAGATATTAATGAAATCGATTCAATTATTATAACACACTATAATAAAAGCTTGTAAAATCAATTTGGGGGGTCAAATGAAGTCCAAATGACACCAAATTTGGACCACATGCTCAAATTAACATATAGAACGATGCTATATAATTAAAATCTCGTTTAATGCATAACATGGCCATTAATAAATACATAGCCCATAAAGGAGTATAATAACATATTAAAAATCAAGGAATTATATGAAAAAGCTATTAATGAGAAACATGTGAGTAAATTCGATATATAAAACATATTAGGATACAAATAATCATTACTCAACAAAATAACATATTATTATGAACTAAAATCATATTTCGAGGAGAGAGAAACAATAAAGGTTAATTACACATATATGAATTCAAATACACATTATTAATAATATATTTATCCAAAAAGCTCCAAATAAATATAATCTGCTATATTATCCCATTAATGACCAAATTACATAATTAACCCTAACTTATCTCCTAATGTGGGTTATTTGTGCAAACACCCCCCTCATTTACATAAATGAGGGTAAATAGTAATTTCAACATCAAGTTGTGCTCAAATTGCACAAGGAGTCCGAAAATGATCCAAAAGGATGTGAAATTTATGGAAAAGGTCCAAATGGACTAAAAGGCAAGGAAAAGCTCAAGAATGGGTAAATTGCAGGGAAGACCCTGAGATTCAGTATGTTACAGCACACCACCCCTTAAAGAGGATTTCGTCCCCGAAATCACAACAAGAGAAAAGAGAGGGTGAGTGTGTAACATCCCAACCATAAACAACTAGGTTATAACCCTTAATCTAGGGTACTACATAAAATCTATATAAGTCAGGTGTTACTAAGGTTTCCACCTAAATCATTATATCAAACTCAACATAACCAACATCTTGTTACATAAACTCTATCATGAAAAGGCAACATATCTATTATACTAACACTTGTGCCACATTTTATTACAAAACAATTATATCTCAACTATATATCATGGGTATCTCCCTCATTAAGGGTTTTAAGCACAATTAGGGTTTACTAAGCCATTTATACTAAACCATTCCTAACAACAATTAATGCATTAGGTCAAAACCTAAATAACTCAACATTATTACCCAACAACTACATCATGTGGGATTATGTCATCTAATATCATCCAACCAATTATTACCCTAATAACAGGTCTAAGGGTATATGGCTTATCTCCAAGGAACATATGGTCACAACATCTAACATACTCATATCCATGCCATCACTAATCATATTCTTTCACAACACTAGTTACTATGAATTAACCTCACATTATATGAATCTAATTACTCATCATCTTATTACTGATTTTATCCATAAACCAATAAGATGATCAATGAGATGTATTTTAGTCAACAAGGTGCTATGCCTAACATATGAGGATAATTAGGTCACAACTATGATTAAGGGATTATAATCCATTTACATGCATTAAGGTATATCATGTGATTACACCTAATGTCACTAATGTGTCAAGAAAGGCATGAAGGGTATATATGTACATATGTTGTCAAGGATAGATGATTACATCCTAGGGTTTAGGTCAACATGACCCTAACATGATAAAGCATCCTTAGGGTGTATTCTACCATACACATTTTACCATTAGGGTGACTTAATCAAACTATGTATATCCACATATGAACAATTAATGATTATGTGCATCAAGAGTATATTAAGGTTCAAGCATAAGGATTATGTGACTTATCCATTTGTTATAAACAAACAAGATGAATTACAAACATATTAGGTTTATTAAACTCTAAACACATAAGCTCTCTATTCCCATGTCTAAGGAGTTAGAGTTACTTGATTTCAAGGCATTGAGGGACTCCAACCCCCTAAAGAGGATTTCGTCCTCGAAATCAACAACTCCAAAACCTAACAAGGTACTAACACTACCTTTCCACTCAAAAGGTTGACTAAGTCAAACTATTGTAAGGGTATAAAGCCCAACATAAAAAGCCTTACTAAACTATATCTTCTAAACTCAAGGTATAGCATAGGGTACACTAAACCCTAAACATAGGAAATCTAAGGCTCATAAAAGATATTTAGGGATAACAAGATGATTTTTGTTTTGAGAAAAGAAATCAAATCATCATATAAGGATTCTAAGGTTATTCAACAATAAGGTAATGTCTGAAGGTAGACTATTTTGAGCTGTCCGTTTCAGATCAGGCCAGGCCAGGTCATATGAGCTCAGGAGTCCTCGTGACCAAGCTAGTGGGGCGGAGGAAAATATTGCCAGCCCCCAAGCTCTGACCCTTTCTAGACACCATCACTTTCAACTTCTTGCTCTAATAGTTACTCAATAAACAATTCACCAAAAAGTTGACAAATTTTTATTTCTAATAAATAATTATTATGATCCTAAATCAAATATTCTTTATAGGTCAACTCTAAGGTGAAAAACTAACTAAAGAGAAACTATATAAGATAAGGGTTATATCTAGGAGACAATTTTGAACTAGTCAAGAATCCGACTACCTTGATGCTCTGATACCATGCTGTAAAGACCCAAAGTAAGTCTCTACTAAAAACATGATAAACAAATCATCAATTGGATAGCAGCGGAAGAATTAAATCTTGACATTATTCAAAATGTATAAAGAGTACATTATAGAATTTCCCCAAATGGGAGTACAACTTTATACAAGCAACTACAAGGATCTAGGTAGAGGAAGACTTAGACTAATGCAACATTGTCTCCAAACAAACAACTATATAACATAAAAGCAAACATGATCACTCAAACTATATATTCCTTTCTTCTTTCTTATCCTATCCTTATCTTTGGGTTCACCAAGCTTCCATGCGCACTCTGATCCTATCCTGGATGGTTGGGGTCATCCAGCAAGAGAAAGATAAAAGGTATGTGTTAATAAAAAGGGATAGGACAAGTAATAATAAAAAGCTTTGTAGTATAAAAGATTCTCCACAAGAAGAGATTTCCAAAGAAATGAGACAAATATATGAGAGAGAAAAACTGCCACATTAAAATATCAACAATTATCACTTTTGCATGAATATAAATTATGACTCAACGTCCTATCAATGTAGGGTGAGGCACCTACCGGACCTCACCAATGGCAGGGGGACTAAAACCCCAGTGCCTAAAAAGTGGCAGGGGGAATAAAACCCCAGTGCCTAATATATAAAATGGCAGGGGGACTAAAACCCCAGTGCCCGGCAGGAGGACTAAAACCTCAGTGCCCTGTGGGTGGTTTGTACTCATGTACACTACATTGTCAATTGGCCAATAACTATATCATGCATAAATATTCACTTGGCAGCATAGTGAAAATATAACAAGATGCAACAAGCATTGGGAATAAAACCCAAATAAATAAGTAATAAGACCATCATAGGTCACAACCATATCCAAGAATTCCAAGAATAGTCAATGAGCATCAACAATATGTAATGTTCCAAATAATTCCAAAAGAATGAGCCACATAGGCAACAACAAGATTCATGAGTTACATTCGAATGAGCCACAAGAACAACCACAATATATATAAGATTTCCAAGTATTTCAAAAGATGATCCAACAATGGTATTTGAAGCATAAAATCAGTTAAGAGCCAATAAATGCAATTAGAGGGAAAATGAGGCTAGCACAATAATTATAGTGGGGTTGTAAAAGATCCCAACTGAGGAATAGGTAGTTTGCACAATTACAATAGGATCCACATACATAAAATAGGCTTCACATATTCAAATAGGGGCACATACAAAATAGGGCTCACATACATAGGAATCACATACCTTAGATATAACATTACCATCATATCCATCAAACAGATAGCAAACCATCCATATAATATCCTAGTTATAAACACAACACATGTATTAATATATATAAAGAAATAAACATAGGAAAAACGCTAATTTTACAAAACTACGATTTAGAGCTCAAAACCAAGTCCAAACGATTACTCATAATCTCCTGATTAAGAAAACATATCTTATTATATAAAACAGAGTTAAAATGAATTAATTATGTATTTTAAAACATTTACATATTAAAAATGCCAATCAAAGCAAACTTCGGAAAACCATTGAGAATCAGGTCTCAAAAACCACAAAAACAGATTCTACATTAAAAATCCTTTCCATTGACTATTTATTCATATTTTTCTGATAAAGGATCGATTTACTATGAATTAAGTAAATCTGACCAATCAGAAATTAGGAAAACTATAGCGTGACAGTAATTAAATCAAAATACAATTTCGATGTAAATAACAGAGTAAATGACCAAAATATCCTTGCTCGTTAAATCAAGCCAATGGAAACTTCGAGGGCAAATCAGTCATTTGAACAGATCAATTGCTTTGCAAGCGAGAAAGAAGAAACGGGGGGTGAAAAGTCGAAAATGCCCTCAGTCCGAAACAAAGGCTCCATGGCCGGGGCATGGGTGCCTTGGTCATTGCCTGACCAGGCATCTTCCAGCCCAGGCATGGTGCGAGCAGCTCGCAGGAGCTAAGCTACCTGCCTCGAATTGCCATCGGGGCGAGTTACTAAAAACGGAGAACGGGAACGAGTCCCCAAGGTCCCCCCGAACACAAAGAACTCCTACCCACGCACCCGCGCTCTCACGAGCAGAAGAGCAAGGCCCAACCTGGCCGGAAACAGGGGAGGAGAGATCGGGGGTGAAACCTCACAGAAACACTGCCAAAACTAGAACCGAGGTGAGGGTTACCTTCGCGGGACCAAGGTGAGTTGGAAGGCTGCTTTTCCGTGGGCGCAGAAGCACCATGGCCAGGAAAAGCCTAGCGCCGGAGGAGCTCGACGGCGGCTCTAGAGGTTACGGTGGTAGGGGACTCCACGAGACAAACTGAAGAAGCGAAAAGGAAGGAAAGAGGCTAAGGATGGTTACCTAGCCCATGATTGCACTGAGGAGGTCGGAGGTGTGAGAGGCTGGCTGCCGTTGCCGGAGAAGAAGAGCGAGTAGGTCTGGGTGGCTGAGGGTAACCTAGGGCCAATTGATAGTGGAGGAGTGACGTGCGGAGGCTGAGGAGGGTTTTATAGGTCTCAGATAGGCAATAGGGTATATCTACCCTATTCTGTAACTCCTCCGCGAAGAGGAGGCAGGGAGCCCAGTTGGGCGTTTTGCCAACTCGAGGAGATAGGTGGTTAGCTAGGGTTCAATCGAACTGGCGTGAGAAGAGGAATCCAAAGATACAGGAATCATGAAAAATGGTTGAGAAGGGAGAGAGATCGGATCGGGAGGCGAACTGCCGTGAAAACGGCTTCTGTCTCGCATTGAGCGGGAGGTAGGGGACAAAGTCCCAGTCGTCAGATCGCGCCTGGGTCAAATCGTAGCCGTTGGATCGCTTCCAAGGGGCGCGTGACAAATTAAATAACCGGACTATAGGCGTTACAGAGATATTAATGAAATCGATTCAATTATTATAACACACTATAATAAAAGCTTGTAAAATCAATTTGGGGGGTCAAATGAAGTCCAAATGACACCAAATTTGGACCACATGCTCAAATTAACATATAGAACGATGCTATATAATTAAAATCTCGTTTAATGCATAACATGGCCATTAATAAATACATAGCCCATAAAGGAGTATAATAACATATTAAAAATCAAGGAATTATATGAAAAAGCTATTAATGAGAAACATGTGAGTAAATTCGATATATAAAACATATTAGGATACAAATAATCATTACTCAACAAAATAACATATTATTATGAACTAAAATCATATTTCGAGGAGAGAGAAACAATAAAGGTTAATTACACATATATGAATTCAAATACACATTATTAATAATATATTTATCCAAAAAGCTCCAAATAAATATAATCTGCTATATTATCCCATTAATGACCAAATTACATAATTAACCCTAACTTATCTCCTAATGTGGGTTATTTGTGCAAACACCCCCCTCATTTACATAAATGAGGGTAAATAGTAATTTCAACATCAAGTTGTGCTCAAATTGCACAAGGAGTCCGAAAATGATCCAAAAGGATGTGAAATTTATGGAAAAGGT
Organism: Alisma plantago-aquatica; assembly: GCA_963693085.1. NCBI lineage: Eukaryota > Viridiplantae > Streptophyta > Magnoliopsida > Alismatales > Alismataceae > Alisma > Alisma plantago-aquatica. Next base: position 202,778,033 of record OY856413.1, read on the forward strand.
CCAAATGGACTAAAAGGCAAGGAAAAGCTCAAGAATGGGTAAATTGCAGGGAAGACCCTGAGATTCAGTATGTTACATCATGGGTCCCAACTGATCGGTTGAGGTGTTAACCGACCGGCTCAGATCCCCAACTGACCGTTTCCGTTGTGAAACGATCAGTTCAGGTTGCGAGTTGGTTGTTTTTGTGGAAAATCTCGAACCATTCTACTCCTGATTTAGTCCTGCATTGCCTGAGATAGAGAACCTTGTCCCATGACCCTCCTATATATAGGGGTATTGGGGGCTTCTCAAAGTACAACCCAGTGCAAACAATTGCTCTGTGAAGTTGTCGTTCTCTCTGGTTTTGGTAATCGAGAGAAAGCCCGAGGAAGTGGTACCCGAAAAGGGAGGCACAGCAAGGGAAAGACAACTGCAGAAAGCGACTGGTGGCAGGAGAGTGTTTTGGCGACTAGTACGCCAATAGGAGGGTGCAACTCCTTCCGATTCCTTATGGGACAAGGAGATCGGAGTTTCAGGCAGTCCGTGTGGACGACTGCAGAGGCGGGAGACCTCTGTCACTCAGAGGACAACTGTCAATCCTGACATTCCTGGTGAGACCATGAGTCTTCAGTCCCGGTGCGACCAGGAGCTGCACAGACACCGTCCAAGATCAAAGGTGAAGACCGCGCAAGGCGCGAGGTACTATCGCCGAGCAAGCCTTGGGACAAGGTATGCATCCACAAACCATCTTTCTTATTATATAGAAGTTGACGTGATTCCTTTTGTTCTGGGTTTTGGGAGAATTTTTATTTCCGCTACTTCTCGGCCTCCCCTAAAACCCAGCAGTGGTATCAAAGCCACATCAACTGTTCTATATTTTAGGATTATCGATATGATCGATTTTGGTTTGTCGCCTTTATTTATTGCATACAATGCAAATAAAATTGGCTTTATGCATGTCCAATCAACAAATCCCAAATATACATATATGATATGTAATATTAATGCACTCGATACACGTTGCCCTTAAACGAGTTTTGTGGTGGATGTGTAGCATGGTTATGGCCTATAAACCCTATATTTGTGTGTGGTTGTATGTTGTTGCTTGCATTTCGATTTGCGCACTGATTCCCTTTTCTCCTATTCCTGATGTAACTCGAAATAATTCGAGATTTCTTTTCCTACCTTTGCTCCCCCCGAATGTAACTCGGGGTTTCACAATTCAATTGTAAATAGGATAGATTTTTATTTCCTGTTATGTCAAAGAACGGCGAATGACCTGGCGGATGACCTGAGATGATCGGTTCACGGAGTGAACCGATCGATTGATGTTCCAGACGACTGGTTCGAGGAGAGAGACGAGCGGGTGTTGACCTGAGGAGATGCATGACGACCGGTGAACCGATCGGCTGGAGGTGCCATTCGATCGGATGGTGGCACCCAAACAACCAACTTGATGGCGAGCCGATCAGTCATGGAGATGAGCTGATCAAACCCAGAAAGGCAGGCACAAATTTCATCTTGTACAGGTTGCATGTGATGTAGACCTAGATGACCGTGATTCCTCTTAGCTTGAGGAATCACAATAGGATGGCCATAATCATTGCTTTTATCATTTTTGCATGTTTTCTATGGGATATATCATGTATATGATACATACTATATATTGTGGTGATTGGATATGTATATGTATATAAAAACCAAATCCCTCATTAAATATTAAAGTTTTAGATGCCTTCCAAATGTGACAAACATGAAAAGCTTGATCGACCAAGTGTGGGCATGCCCAAGCGTGGTGCACTGTCTATCTCGTGGAAGCGTGAAGGAAGAATGTGTGGGTCTGCCCAAGCAGGGTGCATGTTCATCGTGTTGGCTTTGGGTCGGACTTAACAAGGTGACCTAGATAGGATCTAGCACCTTGAGGCATGGATATGATCATGGCAAGGAGTTGAATATGACATCTTTCAAGAGTTGCATATGATGCAATTGGCAAGAGTTTCCTACCTGGAAGATTTGAGTTGTGGGTGACAGCCCAAGCTGGTCCATGGCTCAGAGGATTTCAGGATCTTGACCCACTAGAAGATTGTACGCTGCAATCTTCCGAATTGATGGTGAGGGCTGTCAATTTGAGTCAAAATAGTGGGAGCGGTAATTAATTAAAGGCCTAATTAACTATCGTCAAATTTTATTCAAATCAAATCAAAAGGAGTTTTGACAAATGCAATTTTTCTCTTGTAGAATGGCAAAATAATCATCTTTTAAAATGGGAAAATTAATTGAGAATAAATTCCATAACTGGTTGAGGACTGTGAGAAGTGTTTTGCACAATCCAGATATACCAGGAGCCTTTGAATCCACTCTATGTACGCTTAATGTGTTGGTGAAGAAGAAAGAAAGTTCATTGATAGAGATCAATGGAACGAAAGGTAAGGGAGAAAAGGGTTCTCTCGCCAAACCAATTTATTCTACATGGAGAGGATGGAAGGAATGATGGAAGAAGAAGTCAGAGATAGAGATCTCTACTTCTGGTGTATACGTGATAGAGATTAACTTTACTACTTCTTTGTCATGGGTACTTGATACCGGATGCGGATATCACATTTGTTCAAATGTGAAAGATCTTAAGAGAAGTAGGCCTTTGGGGAAAGGCGAGGTTGAACTACGTGTTGCCAATGGGGCAAGGGTTTCCGCCAGTGCCGTAGGAACCTATGAGTTAACTCTACCAAGTGGGCTAATAATAGAGTTGAAGAACTACTATTATGTACTTGCCATAAATAGGAATATCATTTCCGTCTCTTGTTTGGACAAAGATGGATTTGAATTTCTAATTAAGAATGGAAATTGTTCCATTTCTAAAGATGGGATCTTTTATGGAAGTGCCCCAATGTCTTATGGTCTATACTTGATAGATCTAGAGACAAATGTATACAACGTAAACACCAAAAGGCAAAAACTCAACAACTCAAACGAAACATATCTTTGGCATTGTCGTCTAGGGCACATAAATGAGAAGCACATTTCTAGACTCCATAAAGATGGTTATCTAGACTCTTTTGATTATGAATCAATAGAGACATGTGAATCTTGATTGTTGGGCAAGATGACCAAGACTCCCTTTTCAGGTAAAGGCGAGAGAGCTAGTAATCTATTAGGACTCATACATACTGATGTATGTGGGCCTTTTAGAACTAATGCCAGAAATGGGTATCAGTACTTCATTACCTTCAGTGATGATTTCAGTAGGTATGGCTATGTGTACCTGATGAAGCATAAGTCGGAAACCCTTGAAAGGTTCAAGGATTTCATTAATGAAGTACAAAACCAACTTGGTAAAAGTATTAAGGAACTTCGATCCGATCGAGGTGGGGAATACTTAAGCCAGGAGTTTGAGGACCTTCTGCGAGCCCGTGGTATTGTATCACAATGGACTCTGCCAGGAACACCACAACATAACGGTGTGTCTGAAAGAAGGAATCGCACGTTGTTGGATATGGTGTGATCAATGATGAGTTTTGCTGATCTTCTGATTTCCTTATGGGGTCGTGCTCTTGAAATTGCCGTGTTTACACTTAACCGTGTACCATCTAAATCGGTTCAAAAGACACCATATGAGATATGGACTGGGAAGCGTCCCGATTTTCCTTTTCTGAAGATTTGGGGGTGTGAGGCTTACGTTAGGAAAATGTTTCCTGATAAGCTTGGACCCAAATCCGATAAATGTTATTTTGTTGGATACCCCAAGGAAATGAGGGGATACTATCTATACCACCCTACTGACAACAAAGTGTTTGTTTCCAGGACAGCTGTGTTCCTAGAGAAGGAATTTATTTCCAAAGGAAACAATGGGAGGAAAATAGAGCTTGAAGAGGTTCAAGCCCAACAAGAAAACATTGAACTGGTAGATGTACGAGAGGAAAATGGAGATTCACAAGGTGTTGTGGAAACTCATTCTCCTCAGGTAACACAAGGACCTCGCAGATCTAGTAGGACCCGCCTTGAACCTGAGAGGTTTGGATACCTTGTAACTCAGGAAGGTGGTGAGTTGATCATAGATGATGATCCAACTACCTACGTAGAGGCTATGGAGGGACCAGATTCTAAGAAATGGCTTGAAGCCATGAGATTCGAGATGGAATCCATGTACTCCAACAAAGTATGGACTTTGGTGGAACCACCCGAAGGGGTAAAACCCATAGGGTGCAAGTGGGTCTTCAAGAAGAAGACCGACTGGGATGGCAATGTGCAAACTTATAAAGGCAGATTGGTTGCTAAGGGATTTCGACAAGTTCAAGGTGTTGACTATGACGAAACCTTTTCTCCAGTTGCCATGATTAAGTCCATCAGGATCATGCTTGCTATTGCAGCTTATTATGACTATGAGATTTGGCAGATGGATGTTAAAACCACATTTCTTAACGGGAATATAAATGAGGATGTGTACATGAAACATCCTGAAGGTTTTGTACATCCAAAGAATGCCAATAAAGTCTGTAAGCTGCAAAGGTCAATCTATGGATTGAAGCAAGCATCTCGGAGTTGGAATCTTCGATTTGATGAGGAAGTCAAAGTGTTTTCCTTTATTCAAAGAATGCCAATAAAGTCTGTAACCTCATTTGTATGTGAATGACATATTTTGATGGGGAATGATGTCTTAGCCTTAGAGAAGGTAAAGACTTGGTTTGGGAATACTTTCTCAATGAAGGACTTATGAGAAGCATCCTACATTCTAGGAATTAAGATCTATAGAGATAGATCTAGAAGGCTTCTCAGACTAAGTCAGAGCATGTACATTGACAAAGTGCTGAAGCGGTTCAGCATGGAGAACTCAAAGAGAGGCAACATCCCCATGCTACATGGAGTCACCGTCTCTAGAGCTCAATGTCCCCAATCTTGTGAAGAGAGGGAGCGTATGAATGGGATCCCATATGCATCAACCATCAGATCCATCATGTACGCTATGTTGTGCACACGCCCAGCTGTCTCGTACGCTCTCAGCATGATGAGCAGGTACCAGTCAGATCCCAGGGATGCTCACTGGACAACCGTAAAGAACATACTCAAGTACTTGCGAAGGACTAAGGATCAGTTTCTTGTTTACGGCGGTGAGGAAGAGCTGGTTGTAAAGGGTTACACAGATGCAAGCTTCCAAACCGATAAAGATGATTACAGATCGCAGTCAGGATTTGTGTTTTGCCTTAATAATGGAGCTGTGAGCTGGAAGAGTTCCAAGCAAGAAATATTTGCCGATTCTACTACAGAGGCCGAGTATATTGATGCCTCACATGCAGCAAAGGAGGCTGTGTGGATCAGGAAGTTCATCTCTGAACTTGGTGTAGTTCCCAATAGCTGTGATGCAATTGAGCTTTATTGTGACAATAATGGAGCTATTGCACAAGCTAAGGAACCCAGATCACATCAGTGGTCCAAGCACATACTGCGGTGCTTCCATCTCATACGAGAGATCGTACAGTGAGGAGATGTGAAGATTTGCAAAGTACCAACTGAAGACAACATAGTTGATCCACTGACTAAGGCCCTTTCTCAGCAGAAGCATGATGGTCATGTTAGGTTACAAGGACTGAGGTTCCTTGGTGACTAGCTCTAAGTGCAAGTGGGAGTCTGTTGGTATGTATGCCCATAGAGAAAGTCATATGATGATTGTAATGGGATACTTTGTAAATGATTTGAATAATAATAAAGAGAATTTCCGATCTATATGTTTAAACTATTTTTGAGATGATGGTGTAACATGATAGATGTCTAAAGAATGATTTTACTCAATGACATATGCTTTTAGGTTAAGGACCTAAACGATGAGATCATGCGAATGTCAAGAGTATACATTCTTGTTTGGTCCCTAGTCAGTTGTTATTGTGGAAATAACCATAGACATCAATAACACTAAATATTAGATTGTGTGTTGGTTGATGACAGAATCTCATTAGTCATTATATAGTGATATCAAACCAAGCACATAGGTACTTGTTAGAGAACAAGGTACCAGACAGACCCACTGTGAGAGTGACACATGGAACCATGAATTGGTAGTCACAGTCATCTCCCATAGTGATGGTGGTGAGTGTGATATTTAGACATGAAATCACTACACTCAACACATGTCGTTGGGTACACTTTGACATCATCAAACGCAGTCCTGAAACATGGGTTGTTATAAAGGTGATGATTGGGTGGCTTTGACACATGGGGCTTTTGAGGGGTGAGTGATAGATATGGGATTTGTCCCTCCTGAGGGAGTTTGATATCCTTGGCCACTTGATGAGTAGGATTGAGAAAGGCATGCACATGCATGTGCAAATCAATATGTGATATTGATGTCACACACATCTCACCCAGTCTACTCTGAGATCAAGGAAATGAATGAACGTTGATAGGATGACTATTCCATGCATCGAGTTCATTCAGGATATCAGTGACAAAGGAATTATACATTCACTGTAACACCATTCATGGATTGTAGGATTGAAAGTTGTTCTCCAACTTTCTATTTCACTTGGGTAGCACTGATGTGTGACTAGGCACCACTCTTTGCTTGTGAAGTCATAAGTGTTATGGACTTTCACTGCCAACGTGAAATGGACCTGCAGGGTCACACACATAGGATTTAACCTGGAATAGGATTTTGTCCACAAACAATGTTTAGATTGATTACTAAAGGAGTTTAGTAGTTCAATTAAACACTCAATTAATCGATAACTCAATATCATAGTGTTCAAGGTGTTGGACTGATTGATTAGAGTATCAGATTGATTGAAACCACAATTGACTGATTCTGCACAATCTGTACTCCCAACCGATAAGCTCATGTGATGAATTGATCGAATGAGCTTGGTGAACCGATCGGCTCAACTAGTGAGTCGATCGGCTCATGGACAGGGTGAATGATTGCTTCAAGTGTTGAAATGATCGGTTCAACTGTTTCAACCGGGAAAATTGGGAAAGTAAGATCGGCGAGAAATTTATTTTCGTTTCACTTGCCCAATTTGATTGGAACAAGGATTGGTATTCGATACCAATTGGAAACAAAAGAAGGAAAGTCAATCAGGATCTGATCAGGACCATGAACCGACCGGTTCAGAAATGAACTGACCGGTTCATGGGTCCCAACCGATCGGTTGAGGTGTCAACCGACCGGCTCAGATCCCCAACTGACCGTTTCATTTGTGAAACGATCGGTTCAGGTTGCGAGTTGGTTATTTTTGTGGAAAATCCCGAACCCTTCTACTCCTGCTTTAGTCCCGCATTGCCCAGAATAGAGAACCTTGTCCCATGACCCTCCTATATATAGGGGTATTGGGCGCTTCTCAAAGTACAACCCAGTGCAACCAGTTGCTCTGTGAAGTTGTTGTTCTCTCTGGTTTTGGTAATCGAGAGAGAGCTTGAGCAAGTGCTAACCGAAAAGGGAGGCACAATAAGGGAAAGACAACTGCAGAAAGCGACTGGTGGCAGGAGAGTGTGTTGGCGACTAGTACATCAACAGGAGGGTGTGACTCCTTCTGATTCCTCGTGGGACAAGGAGATCGGAGTTACAGGCAGTCCATGTGGATGACTGCAGAGGCAGGAGACCTCTGTCGCTCGGAGGACAACTATCAATCCTGACAGTCCCAAGGAGACCATGAGTCTTCAGTCCCGGTGTGACCAGGAGCTGCACAGACACCGTCCAAGACCGGAGGTGAAGACCGCGCAAGGCGCGTGGTACTGTCGTCGAGCAAGCCTCGGGATAAGGTATGCATCCACAAACCATCTTTCCTATTATATAGACATTGACGCGATTCCTTTTGTTCTGGGTTTTGGGAGAAATTTTTTGTTTCCGCTGCTTCTCTGCCTCCCCTAAACCCCAACACATAAGCCCAACCCAGAGCTGAAACAGTTGCTAGAAGGTTTGAAGTATGAGTTTCTCAATCAAGAGGAAAGAAATCCCGTTATAGTTAATGCCAGTCTGACTGAAGAACAATTGGAAAGGCTTCTCAAGGAATTGAGGCTTCATAAATAAGCTATAGGCTATTCAGTGGAGGATATCAAAGGACTTAACCCTGCTTTGTGCATGCACCACATAAATCTGGAAGAATCCGCCAAACCCTTGGTCGAACCCCAAAGAAAGTTGAACTAGATGTTGAAAGAGGTGGTAAAGAAGGAATTTATCAAGCTGAGAGATGTAGGTATTATCTACCCTATTAGGGATAACAACTGGGTAAGCCCCTTTCATGTTGTACCAAATAAAGGGGGTATGACGGTCGTGAAAGGTGAGAAGGGTGATGAAGTAGCCGTCTGTGCTGTTACTGGATGGAGAATGTGTATAGATTACAGGAAGCTAAATCAAGCAATGAAGAAAGATCATTACTCGCTTCCCTTCATCGACCAAGTGCTAGAAAGACTAGCACATCATGAGTATTTATGCTTTTTAGATAGTTATTCTGGGTTCTACCAGGTCCTTATCCTACCAGATGACCAGGAAAAGACCACGTTCACTTGTCTTTATGGTACTTATGCTTTTCGAAGAATGTTGTTTGGATTGTGCAACGCTCCAGAAACATTCCAACGTTGCATGATCTCAATGTTCTCAGATTTTCTAGAAGATATCGTAGAAATCTTTATGGATGACTTTTTAGTTTATGGGAAAGACTTTGATGGTTGTTTGAAGAACCTATCATTGGTCCTGCAGCGCTGTGAAGAAAAGAACCTAGTTCTCAACTGGGAGAAGTGCCATTTCATGGTACAAGAGGCCATTGTGTTGGGCCATAAAGTCTCCAAGAAAGGCATTGAAGTGGATGTAAGCAAGGTTGCGGCTATTTCTAGGCTATCCCCGCCAAAGTCTGTGACAGGGGTACATAGCTTTCTCGATCATGCCGGGTACTATAGAAGGTTCATCAAAGACTTCTCCAAAATATCAAAACCTCTTTCAAACTTGTTGGTCAAGGATGCAGAGTTCATTTTTTCTGATGATTGTTTGAAGGCTTTCCAGACACTGAAGGAAGCCCTAGTAACACCCCCAATTCTCCAAGCTCCAGATTGGGAGCTACCCTTCAAGTTAATGTGTGATGCTAGCGACTTAGTTGTAGGGGTTGTCCTAGAAAAAACAAAAGATAAGAAGCACCATGTAATTTGCTACGCCAGCCAAACTCTTGATGAGGCATAAGTAAATTACACCGCAATAGAAAAAGAGATGCTAACAATTGTCTTCAGCTTTGACAAGTTCAGATCTTGTTTAATTGGAACCAAGGTGAAGGTTTACACCGACCACAGAGCAATATGGTACCTGATGAAAAAGAAAGACACTAAGCCTAGGCTGCTAAGGTGGGCTCTATTGCTCCAAGAATTTGATCATGAGATAATTGATAAGAAAGGCAAAGAAAATGTAGTTGCGGACCATCTCTCAAGGATAATCTACAATGAAGAACACCAGTTTCCTGTCAACAACAACTATGCTGATGAAGCCCTGTTAATGGCACAATCCGATGAGCCGAGTCTACCATGGTTTGTGGATATTTGTATTTACCTTGCTTGTGGGGAATTACCTCCGGAAATAATGTACAATCAAAAGAAGAAACTCTTCTCAGATGTAAATCATTATTATTGGGATGATCCTCTACTCTTTAAGAGGTTCTCAGATATTTTATATAGAAGATTTATTCCAGAGGAAGAGGTGCCAAACATTCTAAGGGAATGCCATTCCTCGCCTTATGGAGGACACTTGGTTGGCGAAAAGATTTCTTTTAAGGTCCTCCAGTCAGGCATTTATTGGCCGACCTTGTTGAAGGATGTCCATGCTTTTGTAAGATCCTGCAACTAGTGCCCGCGAACAGGGAATATCTCCCGTCGGAATGATATTCCACTCTCTAATTGGATTGAAGTTGAGATTTTTGATGTGTGGGACATTGACTACATGGGCCCTTTTCCATCCTCTTTTGTCTTCAACTATATTCTTATTGTTGTCGACTATTTCTCCAAGTGGGCGGAAGCAATTCCTACCATGACTTGTGATGTAAAGGAAGTAATCAAACTTTTCACCAAGATCATATTTCCGAGGTTTGGAGTTTCGAGGACCATCATTAGTGATGGCGGCTCTCATTTTGCAGAAAGACAGTTTGAATCGCTGCTACGCAAGTATGGCATCAATCACAAGGTTGCAATGTCGTATCATCCTCAAACATCAGGGCAGGTTGAGGTCTTCAATCAGCAGATTAAGCAGATTTTAGAAAAGATAGTAGGCAAGTCCCGCAAGGACTAGTCAGCTAAGATGGATAAAGCTATACGGGCGTATCGAACAACTTTTAAGATTTCATTGGGAACCACACCCTACCACTTGATTTATGGGAAAGCTTGCCATCTTCCCTTTGAACTAGAGCATAAGGCGTTCTGGGCGATAAAATGCCCCAATATGGACCAGAAGCTAGCCAGGAAGAAGAGGTTTCTTCAGCTATAGCAACTTGAAGAATTGAGACTTAGTGCTTATGAGAATGTCAGAATTTACAAACAGAGGACAAAGGTGTGGCATGATGCCCACCTGAAGAAAAAGGATGTGAGTGAAGGTGGTAAAGTTTTATTATTTAAATCCTCTATCTGTCTTTTTCTAGGAAAGCTACAAGCTAGGTGGCCTGGACCCTTCACCGTGACAAAGATCTATCCATTAGGGATGATGGAGCTATATGACAAAGACGATCCAGCGAAGGTCTTCCCGGTGAATGGGCACAGAGTCAAAATATACTATGAAGTTGAAGCATTTGTGCTAAGATCAGAAATAGCGCTGCAAGAAGCAGAAGGATCCGTATAAAAGGACTTGAAGCATGTCGAGCTGACGACGGAAACTACATCGCTCTTTGGGAGGCAGCCCAAAATTTTACTTTTCTAAGAATAGGATGTTATTTTCCCTTTATGAAAAACACTGCAAACATTATCACTGTAATAAGGCATGATTCAGTACATGCGCAACATGCATATACTCTCTTGTTTTATGAGCCATCGATTTAGTTTTATGAAGCTCTGATAGGTAATACTATCTAAGGCAGGGAGTCTCCTTTCCTACCAATGATGTTTTACTCATCAACTCTATCCTAACCTCTATTTTTCACCTCTACTTTCGATCAAAGTTTTACTCCTTTTTAAATTTATATACATAATGTTCTTCCTAAGGTTTTTCTACCTTGCTTCTTTAGAAAAAATCTCACTTTTTCTATCGGAATCGGGAAGACATTCTTGTGTCAGGCAAGGTTTACGTGCCTGCACAACACAACTGTGTCAGGCAGTAAGCCTCGTGTCGTGCGAAACACGACTGTGCGGGGAGAGGCTTGCTTAAGAAGCCATATCGACTCTTGAAGTGATGCATTACACCGCTCATCTGGAATGATTTGTCTCTCTACACAACATGTGCCCCATTTTTACCTAATTTACCCGTACTAGCAGTCACTATAAATAGTAATTGTAGTAAACCGTGTTAGACACTTGCATTTACTTTTCACCTACTCCGTATCATGCATTCAACTCTCTCGCTTCAGCTCTCGTGTCGGCCAACATCCCATCTTCTTCCGTGTCACCCATCACGACCTCCAGATGAAAAAGGTATAACACGATACATGCATCGTGCAAGTTTCCCGACACGCCTATCGTGTCATGTAACTTGTGTCGGGTATAGGGTATCATGTACTTTTTGTTATACCCATGTCAGGTGAAAGACTTGAGTTCTTTTTCGTATCGGGAGACACACATCTATCGTGCGCCCGACCGATACCTAGTATCAAGAGGGACGCTTGTCGCCCAGTTTTGTTTTTAATAAGGGTTTAGAGTGTATCGCCTTTCAATTCATCCGTATCAGGCGACATCTTTTCTCATGAGATCGTATCAGGCAAAAATCTTTGTTTTACCATACCACCCCTATCACGCGATAAGTTTTGAGTTCTGACGCCCATAGACATATTGGCCTCCGATCTTGTATCGAGCGACACAAGTATCACGTAAGGGCTTATCGTGCATTCGTATTGGGAAAATCCCATTTTGTTAACGATGCACGCTATCGATCTTCATATCGGCCAGATCCCTATCGGGTGATAAGACTAATTCACCCATGCCCTATATCGACTTGCTTATGACGGGCTTGGTGTAGTCTTAACCTATTTTGGTTTTTCAAGATATCACCTTCCTGATATCGGGTGACACAACCTTGCCACCTGATATCAGACAAGGTGACCCATTCAACAATAATATTACTTAACATACTTTTGTTTGATATTTATAGAAATAGCCCACACAAAGTAGAAAGTCGTCCAAGTAGACGAGCACAGCCAGAGGAAAACCCCGAGGCCACTATAGAGGCCGGGTAGAAGCGCCCAGACCTCAATTCAGCGGGTATGTCTGGGGCCGAGAAGAGGCCAAGGATAGAAGCAGCGGCAACCCCTTCAATGGAAGAAGAACCTCTGGCTCACTCTCTAGGACGGTTCGTGCGCAGGGACGAAGAGCATCAATAGAGATACACGGAGTTGGCAGTCAAGATCTACCGACCAACCTAATTCACCCACCAACCATCCTTCCACACCTCAGTATTTTCACCAGATTGGACAACGTCTTGGGGGCTACAGGGCTGAAGACAATATGCTTCAGCCTATCCGGATCATATACTAAACTCACAAAGGAGTTCATGTCCTCCCTCCGACGAGTCTAGAACAGGCTGGAGGAAGTGGAAAGATTCGGAGGAGCAGACTGGTTGCAGGGCTGGTTATACAATGCTGAGCATGGGATCTCAGAAAAGCTGCTCAACAAGATATTCTACTCCTCAAAATCCGAGTTGGAGATATTGAACAATGGCGCTAGGCTTAGTGAGGGTGATGGCTTCAACCCTATCAACATCTGGAAGAAATTGACCGACGAATAAAACTACAAGCCAGGAAGCAAAGTGGCGGCCATCCACTCCTGCTTCTGGAGGATCATCCACAAGATAGTGGCTTGTATCCTCTTCAGCAAGTATGAGACGAGCACCATATACACCAAAGAACTCCATCTCATGTGGGACATGATGGAGGGCAAGGTGGTCAATTTGGGACACTTCTTATTGAATAGGTTTTACCCCATAAAGGATGCCACCAAGGAGTATTGCATGGGTGGCGTCGTCAATCTGATAGTGGCAGGGGTTGGGGTACCCAAGGGAGCCGCATAGCCTGTTAAGAACCAGAGGTGATGACAGGATCGACATGAAGTTCTTGCAACAAGTAAACATTATCAAGAAGGAGGGAAAACACTACTTCTACAAGTTTGCAAGAACTTCCAAGCTTCTACCCCTCCTGTTCTGCATCAACTATGATGTAGAAAAGTTGGTCTTCACCAAAGAAAAAGTTGAATCGTTGGAGGTTGAAGCCGCTTACGCTGCCACCACCAGAATACAAGAAAGGGTGGCTGCAACAGGTGGGCCAATCCCTCTTGACGCCCGACATGACAAATCTTCCACAGTCCCTACCGAGCCACCCACCGCCCCCGCACCACCGGTGGCAGCCACTGACAAAGTTGTCGTCGCTACTCCCATCCCAGCCACGGCCGCCACAACAACAACTGTCGTGGTCGTAGAAGAAGTAATGGTGATCGTGGAGGTCGCCAAGACAATCGGGCCTGAGACAACGACGATATCCCCGAGGGAAGATGCCTCGGGAGAGACAGCCGTAGTTCCCAAAGTTTTTTTTGTGCCTTCAATGGCGAAGGAGATGGTACAACCGGACGCCAACAATGGGGCGTTCGTTGTGCTCCTCGAGACGGAGCTCAGGGCTGCACAACCCACGCCGCCGCCACCGCCAACATTGCCGGTAATAGATGTAGAGGAGGTCACCGACAACCAGATGATAGAACAACGGCCACCCACCTTGCGCCCTGTTCTACCAACACTGACGGGCGAGGTAGAGGCAGCCACAAAGGTGCCAACACCTCACCCTGAAGTGACGCCCTCGTGGACAGTACATATGGGCTCGGACCCGCTTGAAGTCGAGTAGTCATTGGGCCGACCTCCACGTGCGAGGAGCATTACGAGATTGAGAGGGCTATCTGGAGCAACACCTCCGTCTTTGGGGAAATCCTTGTTCGAGAATTCGACCATTTGCGGAAGGTAACGAGCAACCACTCAGTTACCTTTTCTTCCCTTACCTGCAAATTTTCTATTTTCTAGCAGAGGCTCAGCGAACAAGAGCATCCGCTGCTAGCTCTAGTTGGCCTTCTAGGCCAACTAAAGGCACTTAACGCAACACTACAGTAGGCTCTCCTACGCCTCGACGCAGTTGAGGAGAGGCTTAGTCGGAGGGATGGTCACCCCCGCTCAAGACAGCCACAAATGTCTCCATCACCCCCTGGCTCAGGTTCCCAACCCTCCTCATCAGCATCATCCTCTAGGAAGTCATCCCCTTCCTCCTCTAGCGGGCCGTCCACAACGCCCGAGGAAGGTACGACGCACAAGACAACTGACGAGACTCCAGTAGGACAAGCAAGCTCCCACGGCATGGAAGAAGCTTCTCCCTTAGCCTCCCTGGACAAAGATGAAGACAACGATGAATCGATCAGTGTCGGGGAGGACTCTTCTGATGAATCAAAGTGAGAAAGGGGGGACATCTACTGTGTTAATGACAAACACCCCCCTAAAAGAAGGAGTTTGATGGCAGATGAGTTTTCTACACCGTCGGAGATCCCTTCCTTCAAGATGGCAGATTTTGAAAGAAAAGCCATCAGATACTTGACGATCAGAGACCAAAAACTCCTAAACAAGGTCTTGAGGACGCAAGATGATGAAGAAGACATCGTCTGGAGCAACGGGTACTTCTCCACACGATGAGGGGAGATGAGGAGCATATTTCGCTCACCAGCCATCATCTCCAAGAAGCTATTCAGGGTCCTCAAAGGTGCTATGCTCAAGAATCTCAGCACCAAGACAGGCCGACAGCCGATCTACACTACCACCCCGGCCTTGGCAAGAAGACTGATGATGGGGTTGTACAATTCTGTGAAAGTAACCACCATGCTGAAGCATATTGAAGACCATAGTGCAACCCTGGTGTTGGCCCCTTAAAAACATTGAAAGAATTGGTTCATGTGCATGGCGGACCTCCAGCATCATGACGTCCAGCTTCTCAGCTACTGCAATGAGGAGGTTCGATGCTCAGGACACATCTTCATATGCCCCGAAGATAAGATCTTGAGGCTCCTTCTGCTGCGTCTTCTCTAAGTGATCAAGCATGGAATCCAACGCCACTCTGGCATTTGGAATTTCTTCAGCATTAGAGAGTTCCCCATCCAAGAAGAAGCAGGAAGCAGAAGCATCGCATTTATAGTCCTTCGTACCATAGAGTTGCTTCATGTCTTTGGATTCATAATGCAATTCAACAACTAGAACTTCTATCAGCTCAGGAGCGTATACACGCTGATGTTGATCAAGGACAAGTGCTATTTCTGGGACGCAGGCATCCCATAAGAGTTGTTGGAAAGTAATTATGAAGATGAACCCTCCCAACCCAGCAACCCTCCAGAGGAAGCAAAAGAGATCGCCACAGAAGTTTACGGGACAGGCAAGCAGATGGACATTCTAGAAGAAATACTTTCAAAAAAAGCCCCGCTGTTCCTGATGCTTCGGAAGATATGATCGACAAATTTGACCATTCCTCGTGCTCTACACTAACATAGGAATAGGTAAACGAGATCCTATAGAAGTTAGCTAACTCTACTCCCGCAAACATCATCTATGAGGCAGATAGTGTCATAGTCCCAGTTGACGATTTAAGGGACATGGTGAAAGAAGGAGGATGTTTGGCAATATCATTAGCGGCCGCCTATATCCAGATACTACAAAAGAAGTTTGAAGACACATACATTGCCCATCCAATGTTGTTCAATGACATCTGCCTTGCCCATGAGTCAAGAGCAAAGTAATCTTTTCTGGAAGAGATACAGATTAGAATGCCATGTGTCATCTTCCTACCTATCTTTCACTACAACCATTGGACGCTCCTGATGATGTACACTCACCCTCGAGCAGGAATCTTCTACAACAGCTCAGATAGCAACAAAGATCATCCAATTCAGTGTACATCGACAACATTGACACCCCTAGAGTGCTTAGTAAGGAAATACTATATGGAGGTGGCAACACTGCTCTACCTATTCTTGGAGACGGCAGAGAGAAAATGGCACGAGCTTCAATTCTACCACAACAATCCACAACAAGTTCCTCTATCCAATGACTGCGACATTTTCGTGCTAGAATGGATCTCTAGCTCGGTGATGCTACAACAAACACCTAATAAGCTCCACCACATCGAATACCATAGCAAACACGGAGAATATGTGTGGGAGCTTATATCTGATGGAGGCACGCTCACTAGCTAGCCCTCACTGACTTATCACTACCTCACCTTATCTTTTCTCACTACTCTGGGACAGAGTGTGGGATAAGTTTGGGGGGGGTACTATATATCATTGATGGAGGTATAACATTTCTCCCATTTTGCGTTTTGTCTTTCTTCTTTCTTTTTAACATACTCTATGTATATATACATATACAAGTCTGATACAATATAGTGCATATACAACCCCTTTCCTCTATACAATTGTACAAAGACACTCTATAGTAAAAATCTGATACACCTTCTCCCAACTTGTTTTCTCTATGTCTAAGGTGGTGCATATTTTTGTTATATTTTTCTGAAATTGCAGTCTCAGATGACAAAGGCTATAACTTTTCTATGCCATTTTCGAAAAATAATCTTGCAACAGCTAAGAGATGTGTATGTGATGGAAAAAGCTGCCCAAACAACAACTTGCTTTTGTTTCCCTACCCATCAAAAATCCCAAAAGAGAGAAAAGCCTTATGAGAGTGAATAAAAGCATGAGAGTTGTGCCAAATAAATAAATAAATAAATATATATATATATATATATACACTTGTTTTCCAAAAGTACCCATCTTTAGGCATGGTAGATCAGGGGCAGTGGTACATAGGATGTGAAATCACTACTCTAAAGCGAACTGGCTTGGACTGTAGGGACCACTTGCCCGTTAACAGACCTGTACCTGGATGGAATGATGGGAAATAAGAAAAAAAAAACTCAAAAAGCCTTAAGCCTACCTAAAAACCCAACTTTCTATTCCCAAAAGCTATTTGGTGTGAAAGCTAACTTCAGAATCATGCACCTAAGTCTCAACAAGGCTGAGGAGAGGAATTTTGCTTAAATAAGGCAGGAAAAATTAAGTCTGTTGTTCGTAGTCAGACAAAAATTCTCACTAAGACATCTCATTACTCGCTCAAATCCCTTGTCCGAAGACTATGTTGGGTTCTGAAGAAGTATCACAAAACAAAGCCTTAAAATATGTACAGATTGATTGGGGACAATCAAAATGCTAAGTTTGGGGGAGTTGATAACACCCTTTTTGGGGTTATTTATGGCCTATATTTTGTTGTCAAAACTGCCCTCTAAACTATTTTTCCTATCAATTATGTTATGTTTTGAACAAAACTAATATGCACTATGCTCTGACCAATTTTTGCATCCTTTTGTAGAGTTTTTCCTTGTCTTTCTACCAAAAAGGCTCTTCCCAGCCCATGAACATCGTTTACCTGCATCGACCCTCCTACCAGTACCCGTCGCACAGCTACTCGATACAGATGCCGCACGACATGGGTGTGTCATGCAAGAAGACTCCGTCGGGCAATACACCGCTTACCCGAAAGGGAGCTGTACCCGCCACGATTACTCTCCTGATGTATCATGTCACACGATACGAGCCACCCACCGACACACGCCCACCCGTCACGACTACCCAGCATGCTTGCAACCTGACACCTGCTGCACTGGGCGACACGCATGTCGATCATCCCCGAAGCCGCACTAATGGATCCGATGGAGGACATGTGGCGCCCAGAGAACTACAACTTCTTCCAACTGTTGCCTATAAATAGCAGCTACAGGACTCCGATGGGACGGGTCGGAACCCTAGCAAAAGCTAACCTTGGAATGCTTCGGAAGCTAGTATGACGCGTTCCAAGGGCGTGCTGGGTGATACTAGATGAGCACACCCCCTACTCAAGAGGGGTGGGAGTGGTTCACTTAGAACCCGTCCTGGTAGCCGTAGTAACCCAATACGACCAGAAAGGCCACATAATGTGCCAGGTTCCTAGATGGGCTCCTGTCCGAGACGGCTCACCCCTACACTCGATACAAGGAACCTAAGAACCTAAGCTATCTTTAACCTGACACGATACCGAGCTCGATATGAATTTCCCATCACGGCGTACCGCCTGATAGGGCGGTACACCGATACGGCCGTATCAGGTAGAGAGCCTTGGCCGTCATGCCTTCCCATCACTATCTGTCGCCTGACAGGGGATGGCCACCTGACACGGGCATGTCGGTCACAACTCCCGCCCGGTATCGGGTTAGAGGCACCTTAGGGGTCTGGTGTTGTATATCACCCTCCTATATCAAGGAGGTGATACCTATCTTCCCTTTTACAGTAATTTACTTTCATTTATTACGCAATGTAACTAAAACTTTTATACAATGCTCATGCTAATGGAATCAATGGAGTTTTAATACCTATTTTTCTATGTTTGCCCCCCCCCCCTTTGTTGGATGATTTCTTTTTCTTAGCATCTGACCACTAGCTTGTATGCTCAGATCATGTTTTGACTAGCTATCAAATTGTGTTTCCCGTTTCAACTCCCTCGAGAGAGGTGTTGTAACTCCAGCGTTTGGTCCGATCAGGGAGTATGAGAGTACCCCAGGTCGGAGTTGCTTCAGTTATCTTTCCACTCTAGCCCAAGTTCGTTACCATTGAGAGAGGGTGTTGAGGCTTAGTTGGAGGTACCCTCTTTGAGAGAAGGGGTACTGGATGTTTTCTGCTACCGCTTGTTATGCCTAAGTTTTCTTCCTTCGTTCCTTACCTAGGCAATAGTGTTATCTCCTCATGGTCCGTTGCACAAAACTCCTAAAAATTGATGAAATGCCAAAACCTTAAATCTTCCTTGTAATTCCAGTAGGAGATAACGTTTTATTTATAATGCTCTCTTATAGCATTTTTGTTTCCTTTTATTCTGTTGTTTACCGTTCTTGATCTACCGTTCCATTGGGAACATTTTCTTAACCCTCTTTTACCGGAGTGTAGAGTGTTGATTCTGCATTCTTAGCACGACCACTCTTGTCCCTGTGGTTCAACCGCGATCGCTACTTCGGACCCCGTTATCATTGCAGGGGCCTAAGAGTCAGGTTATTTAAAAGTCTGACTACTTCAAATCCGCAAGATGAATCTTAATGCATGTTATAAAACCCTAATCTAGGTTAATGATGTAACCTAGGGTTAATATGTGCACAAAAATAGAATATGGAACCTGATATTCAGATAATGAATCATAATCTGGAAAATGACATCAGTAAGATAAATATAAGACAATAATGCAAGTAAACATTGGAATATCCTAATGAGATAATATAAACCCGAATGAACATGACTAGGGTTAAGATGATTAGAATCTGATGATAGTATATGGTCTTGTCTTAATTAGGTGATGACCAGACTTCTAGATGATCAAAGACATTTATGAATCTCTGAACTCAGGTACGTGGGATTTATTAAGTATAAGACTAGTTTTCAGGTTGCATATGATATGTGATATCTTGAATGCTCATATTTGGATATGATTGTTTGGTTGAACTAGTATGAGTTATACTTCGCCAAATCTAATAGAACATAAATGAGTATGGTGGGTTGTAGCTACTAGAGAACATAGCCTGGTGTGGACATATGTTGCCTAACATGGATGTATGATTCCTTGGCCCATGTTAGATGTATGATGATACTATATTGCCCACACTAGATGTAAGTCAAGTGCAAGTATGTGTAGTACAACCGCATCAAACTGAAAGCAATAAAAGGAATGTTTACCTGATTATCACTTTAAATAATGTTTTCTTTTAATCTTTCTTTCTCAAGTTATTTCAATTATGCAAACATATTAGTATGTATCTTTCTACCCACGTACACAACACCTTGTGTGTTGATTCGTTGTTTCACGTATGTTTTAGGTTCAGAGATAGCATGGGAGGAAAAAGTAAAGGATGTGAACAAGTTGTCCAGGTTGTACCTATTGTCTAAGATCCTGTTAGCATACATGTTCAGACTTGTAGAATTTTCATTTAATATGTAACTGTAAATCATTTTGTAATAATTCATATTGTATAAATATGCATGTTGAATGTTGAGTATGTTATGGTTGTACGTTCATGTATGTGTATTATGCTTCCGCATCGCTTTCTGATATGATTAGATGATGTTCTCGGATTCAGACATCTCATTCCCAATAGGGTTTGGAGAAGCCAAAATCCGGGGACGTCACATTAGCCTTTCAAAAAGAATCACAGTTTCCACCTGTCTAGACCTCCTCTTCTTTGTTAAGATATCCTTTAAGAACTTGGCGTAGGAGGGAATTTCAGCTATGACTTTGACTAGGGGAAGGTTTACATATAACTTTCTTAGAATGTCCATAAATTTATTGAATTTCACATCATCTTTTGTGCTAGCAAACCTATAGTGAAAATGGGCGTTCGGCTTGTTAGAAGAATCACTTTGCTGTGAATTTCCAACAACTTTCTTCTTTTGAGATTCATCAATAACTTCAAAAGTAGTGTCAGAAATCTCTCCATACTTCCTCTTGGATGGTAGTGAAGATCTTCCTATGACTATTCCACTTCTCAAGGTTACATATTTACAAGTCTCCTTCAGATTCATAATGGGTTGACTAGGCAAGGAACCTGAAGATGTTCCTTGGTTGGATAATGCTTGCTGAGCTATCTGATTCTCCAACATTTTAGTGTGAGTGACAATCCCATCAACCTTTGAAGAGAGATGTATGATAGAATCTTTCAACAAGTTGTCATGTGCATGAAATTCATCATTTTGATGAATTTTTGTGGTGAGAAAGGTCTCAAGGAGGCTTTCCAAACTTGATTTCTGCGGGGAGGAGTCACTTGCTAAAATTGATTGAAGTTTCTTGTGACATCCCTCTATCATACAGACAATGATACGTTACGCGAAAACGTGCGCAGACACCATAAACCACATATTTCTGAAAACACGGGTTAATTAAAACCAATTGTAGAAAACAGATAAAAGAGAACATTACATACATATCCTCATCCTGTAAGGAAACATGTTATATAAATATTTACAAGCCTTGATATTTGTCCACAGCCTATAGGAACCAACTGTCCTGTCAGCACCAGAGTTCATCACCTGTATATACATACATAACGGCCCATGTAAGGCCAATAGAAGGATATACAAAGCTACATCAGCTATACATTGTAAAACATCATCAAAACACCTCTGAGGACTTGAGAGTACATGGATGACTCTAGGACTCTACTATAAAACAACCAAAACAACAACATATCCATCTCTTGCCTCCTACTGCTCTTCTTTCTGCTCGGCCACAACCTCACAACCACCACCATGTCTAACGCGATCACTTAAAAAGGTTGTAAACCAACGGTGTGAAACACACAGTCCCAGCGAGAAACATAACTCCCCGCCGAAACTATAAAACTTCAAAAAAATCAGGTAAAGCAGATAAATGATATCAGCAAATCATAAGAGCAGCATCCTGAGTAGAACGTATATTATTAACAATCTTACTAGAGTATCCAGGAGGCATATGACCATATATTCTTTATGGAACATGATTGACAAGATAAGATTTTATATGAACTTATCACAAAATATAAGGATTGTACAAATAACTACAAGGTATAACTAGATCAACTATACAAGCAAGGCCTCAATCAATGTTCCGTGTTTTTCCCTAAGTAGTATATATTATTCGACTGCATTACATATTATCATGCCCTGAGGAAGTGAGGCGTACCGCTCAAATCCAATCATCAGCTGTGAAGCACAAATCGATGCCATACAAGGTCAATGGAAGAGCCAGATTCCACGACCTCACCACCTCGTGGTCAGTGCACGATTTCTCAAAAAGCAGGACCGCAATCTTATGCTTAGGTGGTCGCAGCCACACAGGGGTCAGGCTACCCTCTGCCTATCCCACCTTGGTACATGTATCGGCGCTAGTGATCCGAGCCATGGGCCTTTTCACCATGCTCCATATTCATTGAGCCATGGGGTTGTTCACCATGCTCTTATCACACATCATGAGCCATGGGCCTATTCACCATGCTTTTCATATTGAGCCACGAGCCTGAAACCGTGCTCTAGAGTCTACAACCGAAGTTGTCCTCTAATCCTCCTATTTTTGGCTAGGAGAAACCACACATATTCAACAATATGCGCTTCTAGATTAACTCGCAGGAGAACCAGTTTCACCATCACCAACTACTGATGATGATGGATCTATGGCCAGGGAAAACTACATGATATGTTCCACTATAATTAATTAATATATTTTAAGTGGATTGTTGAGGAAACCAAGTTGTAAAACATAAACAACGCTGAGTTACATTATTACCATGGGATCTCAATCCCTCATCACATAATTCCATAGCCTCTCAAGGCTTACATCATCACTATGGATAGCAATCCCTCATCTCAACATTATAGGATAACACCTCAACTAGGCAATCAGCCTTTATCAGGTCAACAAACCTCTCACATCATATGGGTGATACATGTTCTCCCATCAACAAGGATTATCATCACACATATATCTCATGGCTTTTACCTGGCTTATGAATTCATTTGATACACCTGCATGGTTAGTATGCATATCGAGAGAGATAACTAAATCACCAAACATAGATCTTTATGATTATCATGCTATTAGGGTTGAAGGTACATGATTGGAACAACATCCATGATCATAGATACATGAAGCACAAATCTATATCTATAGACAAATTACATTATTGTTAACAAACCATGAGCATCCACTATGCCTTTATCTTATGAACATAAACATGTATATTATCATCTTACTTAGCACCAACTTTAGGTATCAATGCATATCATTGGTTACAACCTATCATTCATAACGCAACATCAACAGAGGTGCGGTTACAAGATAACGACTCACCGAAACTAGGGTTTCTGAGCTAGGTGCAACCTTTACCAAAGATACTGCCTACCCTCACTATAGGTGTGGTAGGCAGTGCATCCCTCACCCAAAGGGGTATCGGGCAGGATTACATCCCCCACCAAAAGCCTATTGGCTAGGGCACTTAGCCACACATATCGGCCAACAAAGGAGTGCATCCATTCACAAGGGATATCGGACAACCAGACCTGATGTGAGTCGTGCAACCTGATCCAAGAGTTGTATCGTGCAACTAAGGATCAAGGGGTGTATCATGCACCCAAGTGCAAGGATGTGTTGAGCAGCACAACCAGCCCTAACGACCAAGACCCTATCACCCATTAGGGTTAGGGTTTCATGTCGGGCATACACCGTCATAATAACGCCCAAGTCCATATCAACCAAGGCCAAGATCATGATGGTCAACAAGCACACTACTGACCTCTATCCAACTACATCATGGCGCTCAAGGAGGGCTATCATTCAACTAAGGCATCTATCTAGGGTTTCACCACCCAAGCACCATATTGGGAAACACCAAAACCAACCCATATCACCCAAGGCACCAAACCAGAGATGTCTATCAAGCATCATGTCGGCCAAAGGTATCCAAGATTCAACACTCCCAAAACCTTCTTGGGTAACAAAGCATATCTCCCAACAATATTAACATGGTGAAGGGGTCATATCAGGCAACAAGGTCAACAGAACCCAACTTATCATATCATCCAAGACAAAACCCTAGAAGAGGGGTATCGTGCAAAGCACCATAAAAGGGTATCGTGCAAAGAACAAGGACCATATCAGTTTGGTCATCATCAACCTGAAGATCACCATCATCAAACCCTAATAGATCAAGAGATTTGGCTCACCTCTCAACAACCAAGAGAGAGGGGTTTTGTACAACCTCCATCACATATTCGGAAACAAGGTAGATCATCCCCTTATCGGTCAAGATTCCAACCAAGGCTCACCTCTCAAATCCATGGTGAGAGAAGGGTATTGCCCAAGCAACTAGAGCATAGACTCACCTCTCAAAAACCAAGTGAGAAGGGTTTTGCCTACGCCACTAGAGCTCGAACTCACTTCTCAAAACCAAAAGGGAGAGAAAGGGGTTTTGCCCAAGGAACCCTAAACTCAAGGTTCGGCCACAAGGTCTAAGAACACATCAACAACATGACCACTATATATAACAAGATAAAAGGGTACACACTAGGGCAAGAAACATATCTAACAAGATGCATGACTGATCAAGATGACATATAAACATGCAACATGAAAAAGAAGTAGTATAGCTAGGGTTAGGAGTTATGTAACTTGCCTTAAGCAAGATCCAAGCTCCTAGCACCAAGCTTCCAAGCTCCAAGCACCACCTTCGGCCACCAAAAGAAGAAAAACAAAGCTTATAACCACTGTGGCCAAAGAACAAGCAAGAAGGAGAAGAAGGTGCCAAGGAAAGAGGGGGAGATGCTCACCACAAGAAGATAAGCAAGACACACTCTAGGGTTTGGCCACCACTAGAGGAAGAAGAAGACTCCACCAAGGAGATCGGCCACCAAGCTAGCTCTACCAAGGGAAGGTATCGTCCACCAAGGAAGAAGGGAAGAAACTAAGGAACAAAAGGGATCCTAAATAAGAGAAAGGAGAGACATGTATAGAAGAGGGTGAAGAGGAAACTAAGACAAGGTGTCTCCCAACCTAGGGACACTTGTCCATGGGGCAAAGCCACCTACTAGCTCACCACCTCCACAATTCCAAAGCTTTTACCACATACAAGCAACAAGCACCAAGTGTCCACAAGGGGGTGACACAAACAATGCTAGGTCAAAAAAGGTCACTTGGCCGATACACCTCATGGGTGACACACCCTAGCCCGACACAACCACCTGGCTGATATACCATGGTTGTCACACTCACGCTTGGCCAATACACCTAGGGCTTGCCCAAAAAAGCAAGGAAAAGCCCAAACAAGGCTCAACAAGGCAAAACAAAGCCCAAAGCTACTCAAACAACGAGCCCAACCCATCCTCTCAACCCTAGAGAATGCAAGGAGAGGGAGAAACATATCTCGAGGTGTCAAACTTGCACATCAACCCTAAAACTTGGGTTATTTGCAAGTTGCACCTCCAACTCTCAACAAAGCACAAACAAACCCTAATCACCATTTGAGGTGATTAGTAAGCATCTAAACACAATGTTTAGGTAAAGCAAATAGGGTAATCCCAAAACAAAGGTTAGGGTCCTTACAAGCCATAAACCTCTACAACGGGCCCCCAAAATCCAAAGAGAAAAGAAAGGGACACTTCCTTCTCATCTCTTCCTCGAGCTCCCATGTGGCTTCCTCAACACCAAGATGATGCCAAAGAACCTTCACAAGCACCATGTCTTTCCTTTCCAACTTCTACACTCTTTTGTCAAGAATCGTCACTGGACCTTCCTCGTAGGTCACATCTTCATCAAGCTCAACCTCAATTAGTTGTACCATTGTCCCTGTGTTTGGATGACTTTTCTTCAACATACTGACATGGAACAATGCATGTAACCTGTGCAACTCTGGAAGTAGTTCTAACTTGTAACCTACCTTGTCAACATGTGCTATTACTGGGTATGGCCCCATATACCTGGGTGCCAAATTGCCTTTTCGACCAAACCTTAGCACGCCTTTCCATGGTGATACCTTGACATACACCTTGTCTCCCACTTAGAACTCTAGGGGTCGTCGGATATTATCTACATACGACTTTTGTCTGTCCTGTGCCACTTTCAACTGTTAATGTATCACTTTGATCTTCTTTGTTGTCTGCTGCACTAACTCAGGACCCAAAAGCTGATACTCGCCTGACTCATACCAGCACAAAGGAGATTTGCACTTCCTGCCATATAAAGCCTCATAAGGATCCATGTTGATGCTTCACTGGTAACTATTGTTGTAGGCGAACTCTATCAAACTGAGATGCACGTCCCAACTACCTAGGAACTACAAAACACAAGCTCAGAGAAGATCCTCCAAATTCTGAATAGTCCTTTTAGACTGTCCATCTATCTGTGGGTGGAAAGTGGTACTGAATCTCAACTGCGTTCCCAAAGCTTTGTGCAACTATTCTTAGAAATGACTCCTGAACTAGGGTCCTCTGTCCGAGACTATCATTGTGGGAACACTGTGCAAATGCACTATCTCATCCACATACACCTGAGCAAGCTTCTCTGCTATATACGTTGTCTTCACAAGTATGAAATGAGCAGACTTTGTCAATCTGTCCACTATCACCCAGATGCAATCATGATTCTTAGCTGTCCTCGGCAGACCAACTATGAAATCCATGGTTATATGATCCCATTTCCATTGTAGTATCAAAATGGGTTGCAACGTACCTGCCAGCTTCTGATGCTCATCCTTAACTTGCTGGCATACCACACACCTAGCCACAAACTCGACTACATCTCTCTTCAAGCCAGGCCACCAATACAGATCCTTCAGATTATGATACATCTTGGTGACACCTGGATGCATAGCATACATCGATGGGTGTGCTTCCTTGAGCACTAGCTTTCTCAGATCATCAACATCGGGGACCACCATCCTACTATGATAGAAAACTAATCCATCCTCAGACTCATGGAGCCCATCATGCTTTTCGCTGCCAAACTCTGATTTGATTAACTAAACTGAAGCATATGCCTGCTATGCATCTTTGATCCACTTTCTCAATGTAGGCTTTACTTGCATATGTGCCAATAATCTTGCCAACAAGGAGACTTCCAACTGTACATTCATTGTTATAACCCCAATTTTTGGGTTCAATTGGTGAGAAATGCAATTTCTCATATTAAGGATAATTGAACAAATAATGATGTGATTTGTTTTGAATAAATGGATTCCTTTCACAATAGCCTTGATTGGTTGTTTTGTGGGCATAATTAGCTATTTGGCCCAATAACAAGGAAATTCAATTAGTAAATGGACAATTGAATTTTTAAGAAAAGAAATATGTAGAAACCTCTAGAAGGCAAATCCATAGAGGATTTCGTGCCTCTTGGGTTCCTTGGGTACCAAGGAGTCCAAGGTTGCAAAAAGAAAGCAATAAGAAAAGAAAAGATTAATTAAATATTTCCTTGTGAAGAAAGAAATTGAAAATAATGGTAAAATGATGAAAATAAGTGAAAAGAGGTATAATTGAGTTATCCTTTGTGAAATTTCGTATCCCAAGGATTTCTAATGTTAAAAGGAATTCCAATGGTAATATAGAGGAGAGATAAAGAGAAATCCTTAAAAAGAGAATTAAAAAGGAGAAGAAATTGATTAATAAAAGGGAAATATGAGGAATTGACTTTTATAAGGAGATAAAGGCAAATCAATTTTCCCCAATGTGGGAATCCGTGCCTTTGGGTTTTCTTGAGGTCCAAGGGACCCAAAATAACCAGATAATTGCAAAGGAAAGAGAAAATAAATAAGAAATATACCTGAATGAGTAATAACTTGCAACTAAAGAGAGGTACCCGATTTCTTTATATAATGAGCCCAAATTTGGCATGATGATATATAAAGTCATTAATACGATTCCCTTAAAATTTGGGCTTAATTGGATAAGCGGTTTGCGAGTTATTTTTTTTACAAATTTCCATAAAGTGCTATGATTGTAATAAATGTCACATTATTTCCGATTTAATTGGATATAACTCTGGACGACGCCAGCCATCAGATCAAGATCTGATGCCGGACGTGCGTCTCCTACCTTGGGACGGGATGGGAAAGGAGCCGCTGGCAGAGGGATTTTCCTCTCCGATTTCCTAATAATCCAGTTCGCATGAGAACTTGGAAAGGCCCCAGTTATAGGATTCCAAGCTCCCCAGACCCTATTTGTTCGTGCTTCCATGGCGTATAAAAGAAACGCCTATTTCCGTCCAAGAGAGAGTTGGCAACGAGTGCAGGAAGCCTTAGGGCTCGACCCTAATCCTATATATATAAACTACCCCTCTCAACTCCTCTCACCTTTGCACACCCAAACGTCGCCTCCCCTTGTGCCTAGTCCCCCAGATCAGCGAGATTGATCTGCTCTGGCACGCCCTCAGCCGCGGTGCCACCGTGAGGCTGCTGCTGGATCAGGCGAGGCAGAAGGAGCAGCTGTCGTGCGATCGTGGACTACGGTGGGCCACAAGATCTGATCAACGGCCCTGGCTGATTCGCGAGTTTCACAAGAGGGTAATGGGCGCAAGTCCTACGGGCCGCACGATCGGGAGTGGTCTAATATAAACCCGCGATCCAACGGATTTTGTTTTTCCAAAAAAAACTCAGGTAATTCGCCTCTCTGGTTAATATTCAAGAAAAGTATTGAAACTTGTATAAATCGCTAAAAATAGATCCTTTGTCCAAAAAATGCAAATGAGTAGTGCATTTTGATCAGAAAAATACGTAGAGCATGATAAAATGATAGTAGATCCTGATTGTAAATGATTTTCAAGAAGTATAGGGTTTTTCATCTTTTCACATTGAGTTAGATATTGGGCTATCTTCGGGTAGTGCCATGCGACTCTATTACCTAAAGAGAGGTGGTATCCATGTCCACTGCAGGGATAGCCCAGAGTTTGAGAATATGTATGGATTGAGTTGTATGGCTTAAAATGTAATCTTGATTGTTAAATGATTAATTGAATGATTATATTGTTAACATAGTTGAACATTACCTGTTTCCTCCACATACCAGCTTCGGCTGACCGACGTTTTGTTTGTCGGTGTTTTAGGTACAAATCTCAAAAGTACAAACAGTAAAGCGACACATTGTGAATTCAAGAATTAAATAACAAGGAGGAATTAGTTAGAATAGATCAGCTGAGGTTAATTAGATGTTTAGTTTGTTCCAAACTTTTCAAAGGTATGCAAAGGAAAATTTTATTACCAATTTTTAGTATAGTCTATTAGAATTTAATAATTGTTTTTGGTTAATTGTCGAACCTTTGATCCAGAAGTCATGGGTGCGTCTTCGACCTCTCGGTCTCCCTTAATTGGGGGTTATCGGGAGGTGGGGTCGTAACATTTGGTATCAGAGCTTGGGTTCCTCAGTTAACCATTAATAATTATTAAATTTTACAAACTCCATAGATCCCAAGGGAGTTATTAGAGGATTATCCGAAAGACAGAGGTGTCTAGAAAAGGATCACGACCGGGGGCTAGCAATATTTTCCTCTGCACCGCTAGTCGAAATACGAGGACTCCCGGATCCGTGTGACTGCCTGGCCAAAGTCTTAGGGTATGAATCGAAATAAGTTACCTTTAGGAATTCTCATCTTATTCATCCCTTCTCATCACAAAATTCTGATAAGGACCTAAAGGATTAGGGTTTTCTTTCTTCTCCTCACCCTCTTGAGGTATGGGTAAGGTTAATAAGGTTTAAGGAATCCTCCACTAAATTAATGAAAGGCATGTAAATAAGATGTCATGGACATAAGATTAATAGAGTAAGCACAAAATAAATAATAGATACATGCTTAGGTCGTATGACATAAGTTGTCATGTCATCAGAAGAGTCCTGAGGCTAGACCTTCTTGACAGGAGGATAAGTTAGTATTGGAGATAGAGATCTCCATTGCAAGTAGAGACCTGGCACACCCTCTGAGGATGATGCTAAACCTAACCCTAAGTGAAGCTTAGAGAGAGATGAGTTGGACAAGGTGTTTAAAAGGACATGCCTTTGGGATGTCATAGGATCCATGGGTGACCTAACACCTTTGGCAACCCAACCCTGGGTAAGGAATTATGATGGAGCATAAAGGGTTATGAATGATCTTGAGCAACCATAAGTGCGAACCTAGGCTTCACCCATGTAGAGAATGTTGTGGAGGTTGATCTTTCATGAAGAAGGGAACTCTAATGGTGAGGTTGGATGTAGGGTTAGCTCTAGAGAGAGCAGGAAATCCAGTGAGAACGTTGGAAGCATAAAACCCTGAATAATGGATGACAGTGGTTGCCTCATAAGTTGACGATATCTTGGTGGTCTTTAGATGGACCAAACCCTAGAGAGAAAAGATGAAGATTCTGGTACCTATGTGCCTACGGTATAGGTGTTTTCCTTTTGAGGTAGGAAGAAGATGTTTTGTATACCCTGAAGTGGTTTTGTAACAGGTTATGAGGCCCTGTACTTTATGGTTTGTCCTTGAGAAGGATCCAACTATAAGTGTTCCTCTAGTTGAAGGATGACAGGAAGTGCACGTTATGCCTTTTGTAAGCTTGATTCATGGTTAAGAGATAGAACATGCAGTTGGACACCTAAAAGTGAACCTAGGGTTCCTAGGCCTAAGAGGGGAAGTGGTGTACCTAATGCTCATGATGAGAAGTTGAGTTCCTATAGAAGCGAGCATGGTACTCCTCATGTATAGAGGAAAAAGGGGAAGCCCCTTAAGTTTAAGGTGTGTTTGATTAACCCCTCACAACTAGGTTGATGATAAAGAGAGGTATGATCTTGATCCAACATTGAGGAAAGAGGACAAGTATGACATAGCATGGTTCAGTAGGTGATCTGATGTGCTTTAATGGCTTGCTAGGGTTAAGTAGGCTCGTGTGGATGTAAACCTTAGACCTAAGAGATTTTGTGACCTTGTTGTCAAGAGATAGTTTTCCTCCCATCTTGGGAGAGGGACCCCTTTGTAAGGGTGCATATCAATTTTGTTGGTTTAAGTAACCTAAAGAGGTCTCATAGGATCTTGAGAAGCTAAGTGAAAAGTACATGGTATGAGAATGAACCTGTAGACCCATAGATATCCATCTCTAATTTCATATGAATGTGTTACCATGGAGGTAACCGGTATGGGGCTTGACTAGGGTAGGCAGGTTGCCATGATCCCTATGAAAGGATGGGAGCCAGCCCATGAATGCAGAAAGAGAGATGATGAAGACTTGGGTAAGGTTCTAAGTGAACATGTACTATAATGGAGAATCCTAAAGTCTATCCTAGGGTCAGGTAGGGATAAGACCGATGAAAGTAGGAGTTGCTTAATTCCCCAGTTGCACATGACCATAGGGTCGGGAGGTAACAACTATCATTGTCTAAGGGCCATGGGTTAGGAGATTGATCACCTTCATGAACTCATGGGACCCAAAGGGCAGATGAGTAGGGCACTCTCTTGATGCATGAGGGAAGAGGGATGACCCCAAAAGTGCCGGCACCCTATAGACCTAGAGGAGATGACCACGGGATGTGTGTAAACCTCAGTAGGTTCAAGACTAGTTTGATATCATGATGTTTGTGATGTAAAGACATATGTGGCACATTGCAACTTAGATGTAAAGGTGTATTGGCAAGGTGGGATGTACCATCTCTACTCTTGGAATAGGAAGAACTCTGTATTTGGACTGCAGCCAAATGCTTAATTCCTCTTGTTATGGGAGTGAGAGATAGGACATTACGCATGCCATACACCAAGGATAAGAGATGATGTAGGTTGGCACGTTGCCACGAGAAATGGGGATAGAGAAGATAACCTACCCTGGTAAAGTGAATGATACATGGATGGCTTGCAAACAAGAAGAGGAATGAGGTAGTCACCTTATGAGGATGTTTTATCATGAGCTATGTGGAACTTACGAGTTATACCAGGTTGAGTTTGATCACCATGATGGTAAAATCAGAGAGTGTTCTTAATGAAAATAGACATAGAATTTGAGGTGAAATGATAAATGAAATACATGGAAGTGTATGTCATCAATGTTACCTAATACCTAAGGGTGTGAAGTGGTAATGGAGGCTCTGGTTGAGATACATCTGACTTGTTGGACTAGAAATTAGAAGAGGTTGTTTGGCTAACCCTAAGTTCGAAAAGGAGAGGTGTTTGGATAACACTCAGATGTAACAAGATACATTGAAAAGTTAATGGTTGTTTGGTTAGCCAGTCTAGTCCTTGATACAATGAAAGGATGGTGTAGAACCTCAAGTGCACTTCTTTGGAAAAGAAGGTGATGAAACCCCAACTAGAGTGGTTTAGGGTTTCATAGGAATCGAGCTTGAGGAATCAGGACATACAGGAAATCATGATTGAAGATCACCATACACCGTGGAAACTGGAAATAGAACTTTGGATGCTTAAGATGAAGTTGCATGTGGTTTATGGCCATGCAAGCCAGGAGGTAAAGATTGAACCCCAGTAACCCAGTGTATCGATATGGAGAACAAAAGAGTCCTTGGGAGGGAACGAGAGCTCAACACTATGGATGTTGTGATAGGTCTTCCCTGGGCCAAGGAAGGTCGAGATGCAATATGGGTTATGGTAGGTCGCCTTACCTAGATAACATGAGAAAGAAAGAGTTCTGTTAAGGGACAGATCTAGAGAGAGATGGTTCAACTACACCATGAAGCGAGTTCAAAGGTTCTTGAGTTTGACCTAAAGGTTTCCTTCCAAAAGATGGAAGTAGGTGCATGAAGAACTCAATGTTAATATAGTTTATCACCCCTAACTATGGTTAGTGTGATCCAGACTAAAGGGTCTGATGAGAGCATATGTGTGCTCGTTCAAGGTGATATCTAGAGATAGTTCTTGTCCTATGAAAGATGTGACAATGACCACCATGGCCAATATCGGATTTTATAAGAATCCCTATAAGGGAGGTTGTGTCGGTCACCACTTCAGTAAGGTGATGTTGGTGAAAAGGACCACATGATGGTTAGAAAAGGGACCACAGTGCATGTAGATAAAGTCACTTTGATTGTGCAAGGGCTGAAAGGAGCCTAGAGACGATCAGAGTCGTGAGTAGATGCAAATTAGACCGACATACAAGTTACTGTGGAAGAATATGTGAAAATCCGACCCCTCTGAGTTATAGCTAAGAGAGCTGAGTCCCCGATGCATGGGTTCTTTTGATATGGTTTGGTGGAGAAGGTTAAGTTTGACCTTACCCCTTAGGATAAAGTAATCAGTGATGAGTTCCATGTGTCCAGTTTAGAGCACTATGTGAGGTACCCGACCATGTGCTGAGCAATGAACCTAGTGAGCCCTAAGGGAGGCTGAAATGGCCTGAGTCACCTGTGTAGTTTATAGATGCCAGGATGAAAGAACTCAGAGAAAAGAATATGTGATAATAAAGGTTCTTTGAAAATGTCATGAGTACGACAAAGCCACATAGGGGCCAATGATGGACATGGAAAAGTCTTATCCTGAATTGTTTGTTTGCTTGTTTGAATTTTGAGGACAAAATTCCTATAAGAGGGGAAGGATGTTATAACCCCAGTTTTTGGGTTCAATTGGTGAGAAATGCAATTTCTCATATTAAGGATAATTGAACAAATAATGATGTGATTTGTTTTGAATAAATGGATTCCTTTCACAATAGCCTTGATTGGTTGCTTTGTGGGCTTAATTAGCTATCGGGCCCAATAACAAGGAAATTCAATTAGTAAATGGACAATTGAATTTTTAAGAAAAGAAATATGTAGAATCCTCTAGAATGAAAATCCAAAGAGGATTTCGTGCCTCTTGGGTTCCTTGGGTACCAAGGAGTCCAAGGATGCAAAAAGAAAGCAATAAGAAAAGAAAAGATTAATTAAATATTTCCTTGTGAAGAAAGAAATTGAAAATAATGGTAAAATGATGAAAATAAGTGAAAAGAGGTATAATTGAGTTATCCTTTGTGAAATTTCGTATCCCAAGGATTTCTAATGTTAAAAGGAATTCCAATGGTAATATAGAGGAGAGATAAAGAGAAATCCTTAAAAAGAGAATTAAAAAGGAGAAGAAATTGATTAATAAAAGGGAAATATGAGGAATTGACATTTATAAGGAGATAAAGGCAAATCAATTTTCCCCAATGTGGGAATCCGTGCCTTTGGGTTTTCTTGAGGTCCAAGGGACCCAAAATAACCAGATAATTGCAAAGGAAAGAGAAAATAAATAAGAAATATACCTAAACGAGTAATAACTTGCAACTAAAGAGAGGTACCCGATTTCTTTATATAATGAGCCCAAATTTGGCATGATGATATATTAAGTCATTAATAAGATTCCTTTAGAATTTGGGCTTAATTAGATAAGCGGTTTGCGAGTTATGATTTTTACAAATTTCCATAAAGTGCTATGATTGTAATAAATGTCACATTATTTCCGATTTAATTGGATATAACTCTGGACGACGCCAGCCATCAGATCAAGATCTGACACCGGACGTGCGTCTCCTACCTTGGGACAGGATGGGAAAGGAGCCGCTGGCAGAGGGATTTTCCTCTCCGATTTCCTAGCAATCCAGTTCGCATGAGAACTTAGAAAGGCCCCAGTTAAGTTCGGGGTAGGATTCCGAGCTCCGCAGATCCTATTTGTTTGTGCTTCCATGGCGTATAAAAGAAACACCTATTTCCATCCAAGAGGGAGTTAGCGGCGAGGGCAAGAAGCCCTAGGGCTCGACCCTAATCCTATATTTATAAACTACCCTTCTCAACTCCTCTCACCTTCGCACACCCGAACAATGCCTCCCCTTGTGCCTAGTCCCCCAGATCAGCGAGATTGATCTGCTCCGGCGCACCCTCAGCCGCGGCACCGCCGTGAGGCTGCTGCTGGATCGGGCGAGGCAGAAGGAGCAGCTGTCGTGCGATCGTGGACTACAGTGGGCCACAAGATCTGATCAATGACCCTGGCTGATTTGCGAGTTTCATAAGAGGGTAATGGGTGCAAGTCCTGCGGGCCGCACGATCGGGAGTGGTCTAATATAAACCCGCGATCCAACGGATGTCGTTTTTCCAAAAAAAAACTCAGGTAATTTGCCTCTCTGGTTAATATTCAAGAAAAGTATTGAAACGTGTATAAATCGCTAAAAATAGATCCTTTGTCCAAAAAATGCAAATGAGTAGTGCATTTTGATCAGAAAAATGTGTAGAGAATGATAAAAATGATAGTAGATCCTGATTGTAAATGATTTTCAATAAGTATAGGGTTTTTCATCTTTTAATGTATTAAATAATGGAAAAACCCTAGAAAGAGCTAAAAGCAATCATGATGAATCTTGATTTTAGTTTGATCAAAGTAAACCAGCTAATGGTAAAGAAAAGGGTAAAATCATAAAAGGATGATTAATATGTTACTTTTAGGGTTCTTGTGATCATGTACATGGTTTAATAGGATAAAAACCCTAAGTTTGGAAAACATGAGTATTAGTGGTTATAATTCGAAATTTCCTAGTAAACAAATGAAATATAATGATTCTTGAACATAAGTGAGATTAAAGAATCCTTATTAAAGATAATGGAGAATTGGGGTTAAGTTCTTAATACTTAATTGATGAAATTGAGTTATTGCAATCTATAGGATATTAAAGGTGTTAAATGATGATTCTAAGCCCCTAATTATGGGTAAATACCCTTATTATAATAATCAGAGTTTCCTAATGAATAGAAGGTGGTTTGTTTATCCGTTTTGTATGCAAGGTTGCCTAATTTAGAGTAGTAATCTATTAAAGAAGAATAATCTAAATGGAAACCCTAATTTGAGATAAAAGAGGAGAAAAATCATGTTTATTCGGATTAAGGGAATAAGATGCTTAATAAAGATCATGAACTTGTTAAGAGTACTAAAATGATAAATTAAGGGTTTTATGTAGTTTTAAGAAATTAGGAATCATAATATTGAAAGAGGAGGTAAAAACCCTAATTTCTAAGGAAACCCTAAAAATTGGAATAGAAATCCTAAGGAATATGATGTTGTTGGATAAATATTAATAAAAGGAAATTGGTATATTTTTATTTCAGGGTTCTATGCATACTTTTTTTCTTGATTGGGATTTCTCTGTTCTGGATAATTTTTTCTCAAATTTGCAATTAAAGGTATGTGGTTAATTATGAATAACCGTTTTAGCTTTTCGATGGATTCCCGGATGTTTAATCACATTGAATGCAACTAAACTGTTTGAATGTTCATATTGCAAACTATAATGTGGCTATGACTATCACAAAGGATATATGCCTACAAACTCAGATAATGGTTCTCTCTGTGGCATTATAGCTAACCTAGTACATGGATGCCTATGGGTAAGTCCATCAAATTAGAGAAAGACCTAGTACATGGCTACCTATTGGGTAGGTCCATCAGGTCTATGGATGACCTAGTACATGGCTACCTATTGGGTAGGTCCATCAGGTCTATGGATGACTTAGTACATGGCTACCATTGAGGTAGGACCATCCAGTCACATTGAGTTAGATATTGGGCTATCTTCGGGTATTGCCATGCGACTCTATTACCTAAAGAGAGGTGGTATCCATGTCCACTGCAGGGACATCCCAGAGTTTGAGAATATGTATGGATTGAGTTGTATGGCTTAAAATGTAATCTTGATTGTTAAATGATTAATTGAATGATTATATTGTTAACATAGTTGAACATTATCTGTTTCCTCCACATACCAGCTTCTGCTGACCGACGTTTTGTTTGTCGGCGTTTTAGGTACAAATCTCAAAAGTACAAACAGTAAAGCGACACATTGTGAATTCAAGAATTAAAGAACAAGGAGGAATTAGTTAGAATAGATCAGCTGAGGTTAGAAGTTTAGTTTGTTCCAAACTTTTCAAAGGTATGCAAAGGAAAATTTTATTACCAATTTTCAGTATAGTCTATTAGAATTTAATAATTGTTTTTGGTTAATTGCCGAACCTTTGATCCGGAAGTCATGGGTGCGGCTTCGACCTCTCGGTCTCCCTTAATTGGGGGTTATCAGGAGGTGGGTCGTAACATTCATCTTCTTCAAAGAGAGAAACATATCCCTCCTATGGCATACCAAGGAACTCAACTATGCCTTCTTCATAGAGAGAGAAGAAGACTTTCTGCTAAGCGCATCAGCTACCACGTTCACTGTGACGTCCCAGGATTTTCTAAAACTTAATCTGAGGTGTGACGTCTAAATTGAAACCCTCACATCAGTGAGAATCCCAATTTAAACACCGCACACTAGACTAAGAAGAAGAAAATCAAGGGAGTCAGAAGGAAACAATCAGTAGCACATGCACATGAACAATAATAAAACCATACACACATGTTCACCATTCAACATATAATTACAACATGAATTGTTACAATATTTGACATTACATATTTAACAACAAACTTTAACATATACATGTACTACAACTAAACAATAGGATTTTAAGACAACAGGTCCACCTGCACATCAGCTCGCCACACAACTCTCAACTATCCTGGATCTTCAAGAGCATAACCACAACCTAGACAAAAGATTACATGTGGTACACGTCAGCACAATATTCAAGAATATTGTATTGAGTACACCTACGTGTCTTTTATATACCTCTCATCATATCTTGGAAATAAGATAAAACTAATACTTGGCAGTTATAAAGAAATATAAGGAAAATAGTATACTTGCACAAAGATGTATATTAACAAAAGAGAACACATGTTTTAAGCTCATTTTCTATTCTATGCTCGTGCATCTGCCTACCAATGGGATAGATGCATCTAGGCCTCATGATCTGCTTACCAAAGAGATAGATCATTGTACATGTGATCTGCTTACCAAAGAGATAGATCACTCACTAGCACTATGCTTACCAAAGATATATAGTGCTTCATATAATGGAACAGATATATTATGTTTGATGTGTTCATAATCATAAGTATGGAAAGCTCAAACAACATAGTATACAAGAACAATCATTTCAATCAATACCATATGCCAAGTCTTTACTACCATATAACATAAGTATATTGTATAATAAGCCAAGTAAGACGTAATGGCGTACCTTCCAAAGAGACATCATAATCACATATTCCTCATGTCAACTCTAACCTCTTGGTCAAACCCCGATTAAGACAAGATCATAGGTTCTCATCATCTTACATCTCATCATGATATCCTCATGATTACTTGTATTCTTGCATTATATTTATCTTACTAATGTCATTTTCCAGATTTTAGTTCATCAACTGGATATACTCATGTGTCACATTATTATGTGAACATACTTAACATTATGTCACTTTCATTAACCATAATAGGGTTACATCACATGTATTAAGGGTGCTCTTTGTATAATATGAATTCTATGCATATAACTGATATCAGAGTTCCACATTACTTTCTAGTTACATATATGAGGGTATTCTGTGAATTTCATCATTTATTGAGCATGTATGCATTAATTGCATTATTTTTAGTGTTATTATCCCTAATTAACCATATTAATCAAATTATATGCTTATGTGCATCATCATGACCATATCTGACATCATATGCATTATAAATATGATTATAGAATTAGTGACATTTTTCCATAATTTTATAACATCATTTGATATTTATTACTCAAGAACTAAGTATTACACATATTACATGATATCACAGCATTAAAGTAGTAAAACACTGATATTATGATTCCATATTGTTCTATGCATTTTTCTGAGAATTTTTGGTACCTCATTTGTAATTTTCTGATAACCGGGCTAAATTCTATGAATAATATAAGTTATGAGGTTTTGTGAAGATTTACCTTATTGCGGCCAAACAGCCATCACCACGTGGCTTCACTCCTTGGTTGCCTGGGTTCACGGTTGAGCTGGCCGATTTAAAGGTTGGTCCACCTAGTCTAGTCTGGAATTTGGTTTGTTTATTTCTACTGGACCTGGTCCTCTCTCGCAAAGAACACGAGCACCCATACGGTTGCGTTTGTCTCCCTGCGTAGACCGCCGCTATGGCTGGTCTCCTCCGGTGAGAGGAATCTACAACTGCAGTCCTCCTTTTCTGCCTCTAAGACCCCCATCGGTTTTGGCAACTTCAGATGGACCTCCATCGTTGCTCGCATCCTAGGATGATGTTGTGGAGCTCGACCTCCACCAACTCGTCGGTGTTGGTTGTCGCCACTGCGGCTAGCTCTGATGAGAAACATATGATGTGAAGATGCTACTTACTCACCCTTCAAGCTTCCTTCCACTTTGATCTATAGCTCCCTGCATTGCTGACATGCATTCCACACGATCTCAGTGTTGCACCTGCATGTGTGGGTTCTACTTCCCCACACCAAACCGTCAGCCGTCGGATGTCTCCTTAGGATGAAGCAATGTCGTTGAGTCCCTTCTTTGATGTTTGACCAGTGGCAGGACACCCTTCCTCAGTGTGTGTGTGTTCCTCTACCATAAGCCTCCGTTTGTGCATTCTCTGCACTACAAGCCTGTTCGTTGTTCTCCGTCTCAGCCTGCGTCGCTACCCCAAGAAGCAGATTTGGCGAACGATCTGTGATGGTCAAACCAGCCTCCGCTTCTCCTAAGTGTGTGTTCAGACTCATCCCTTCGATGCAATGCTTCTAGGACCGGACTCCTTGTCCTTTACTCCAGATCTTCACTAGCCACAAACTCACCATTGGTGATTCATCTTTTCCATAGCTTCTTCTATAAGCGCTGCCGCTGGACTCCAGTCTCCGACACGAACTAGGTTGTTTCCCCCTATCATTCTTCTCCTTTTTGTTGATGTGCCCAACAGTTGAGATGGGGTAAGAAACAATGCTCACTCTCCCTCTAATATCTACTCAAATCCGTAATATGAGGGGTAATTGAATCATTCTGGAGGAGGCGAGGCTAACTGCTTGCTCAGTTTTCCAGTCCACGCCAAGAGCGCATCATGCGGTGATGGGAAGTTGCTACCTCATCCTCCCCCCATGTCCATTATTGGACTGAAGGCATAGATTTAAACATCTAAAGGTCAAGATGGTACCACACTACCTATCCATGGATATGCTCTTTCAGTGCAAAGCACAACCGATCTAGGCTTAAAATGCAGATATTAAACATTGCTTCATGATACAACACATCACACATTATTTGATAATATACAAACTTAAATAACTCCCTCTAGGAGCATCCAAATGCCACCAAATTTTAACAATAGCTTCTTTATCTCTCGATCTACCTTCTACTCAAATTTGGTGACCAAAATCATCTATTAGACCATTCAATTAAATTCCTCAAAAGGAATTAAAAGAGATGTCTTAATCATTATGCCAACCTCACATCAACACACCTACTTTGTCAAAAGCTTGGAACTCTCAATATAACTCAACCATATGATTTCACTTATATCATTGGACATTTAGGATTTTAAAAGTCCACTCCATCACATCCTACACACCTTAAAATAAATTCTGTCCTCGTAATTAAGCTAGAAAAACCACTTTGTCACATTTGCCTTACCAGGGTGATACTCAATGGTGCAATCATAATCATTGATCAGCTCCATCCAGCAATGTTGTCACATGTTCTGCTCACTTTGTAAGAAGATGTACTTTAAGTTCTTATGATCTGTAAAAATCTGACACACATCCCCATAAAGATAGTGTCTCCAAATCTTTAACGCATGGACCACCACTGCCAGCTTCAAATCATGTGTCGGATAATTCTCTTCATGCTTCTTAAGCTGTCGCAAAGCAAAAGAAACCACATGATCTTCCTGTATCAGCACACATCCTAAGCCTTTCTTGGAAGCATCGCAGAAAACAACATAGCCTTTCCCAGGCTCTGGCAGTACCAACACTGGGGCACTAGTCAGCTTCTCCTTTAAACTTTGGAAAGCTTGCTGACAACGATCTTCCCAAACAAATGGTACATCCCTCCTTGTCAACTTTGTCAATGGAAACATGATCATACTGAAGTTCCTTATAAACCTATGAAAGTATCCTGCTAAACCTAGAAAACTACAAACTATTTTTGGTGTCTTCGGTTTCTCCCAGTCTACAACTGACTCCACCTTCTTAGGGTCCAATCTGACTCCTTCTGCACATATTACATGACCCAGGAAAGTTACTTCTTTCAACCAGAAGTCGCACTTATTAAAATTAGCATACAACTGATGTTGGCGTAGAAGAGTCAACACTTGTTGAAGATGTTGTTCATGGTCTTGACTGTACCGACTATAGATCAAGATGTCATCTATAAAAACTACAACAAACTGATCTAGAAATGGACGAAACACTCTATTCATTAGATCCATGAAAGAAGTAGGAGCATTGGTTAGCCCAAACGGAATAACCACGAACTCAAAGTGACCATACCTCGTCCTAAAAGTTGACTTTGGCATGTACTCATCCTTAATTCTCAATTGATGATATCCAGACCGTAGATCGATCTTTAAGAACATTGTAGCACCACACAACTGATCAAACAGATCATCTACCCTCAACAATGGGTACTTGTTCTTGATCATAACTATGCACAAATGCACAAATGCATCAATCCATCCTTCTTCTTTTCGAAAAAGACCAGAGCACCCCACGACGATGTGCTCGGTCTGATGAAACCTTTATCCAACAACTCCTGTAATTGCTTCTTCAGCTCTTCCATCTTGGCTGGAGCCATCCTGTATGGTGTCTGAGCAATTGGTTGTGTTCCTGGCACCAGATTAATCTCAAAGTCAATCTCTCGAGGTGGGGGAACACATCTACAAACTCTCATATAACAGACACCTCCTCAAGGCTAGGACCTTTTTCCTTGGTATCCACAATGTGAGCTAAGAACGCCTTACATCCTTGCCGCAACAACTTCTCTACCACCATAGCTGATACCAAGCATGTCAGAAGGATCTTTCTATCTCCCTATAGTATCCACTTCTCACTATCGTCATCAAACACTGCTTTCTTGAAACCACAATCCAACACAACCTTATACTTTTCTAAGGTATCCATTCCAAGGATCACGTCGAGTCCATGCATATCAAGTGGTATAAGATCTACTTGTATACTGTGTCCCAAAAATGATAGAACACAAGATGGACACACCTCTTGAAGCATCGAGGAACCATCAAAAGGGGTTTCTAACAATAAGCTATCCTTCTTACAACTAATAGGTAAAAGATAGCTAGCAAGAGTACTACGTACGATAAAAGAGTGTGTAGCACCCAGGTCATCTAGAATAGATATAAAGCACGAAGAAGACAAATCATAATGAAATAACTCAATCTGACCTACCACCACTCGCGGGTTGATTATCACCTCTGGCTGACTCATAGCATAGAATAGATTCGTTGCTTTCTATCCACATCTTCTGTTTCCTTGGATAGACAATCTCGCTTGTGATGCTTGACTGTGTGCTCTCCCTCTGTTACCACTATACTGCTGTTTATCAAACCCTTGCTAATTCTTCCTCAGCTGTTGTGTCACTTCAACATCTCTCTTTGGGAAATTTGTCCTGAAATGCCCAACCTGACCACAAAGATGACATAAATGGTCTCTCAGTTGTGGCCTAGACGACCCTGTCACTACCATTGAAGTTGTACTATGGGCTTTGGATGGCAAAAGTCCATGCCCTCTTCCCTTACTCGAAGACCACTGTGATGGCGCACTGGAACCTTGTATCACAGAAGGTGCTAAAAACCTTGCCTTCTTGAAGCCATCAAACCTCTATCTTGGGAACTGAGTAGGCCTTTTCTTGGTCAGGGACTCTCTCTTCTCCTTGACAGACCATTCTGTCCTTCATACAGACTCCACAAACGTGGCGAACCACTCACGGTTCTCCAAAGCAACAGCTGGTGTTGTCAACTCAGTGCTCAAACCTTTCTCAACCTGTCTGATTCGCTTGTCATTTGTCATCACCATGTGAGGACAAAACCTCAGCAGGTCCATAAACTTGGCTTCATACTCGGTGATGCTCATCGATCCTTGGCGCAGACGCTCAAACTGGTTGATCTTCTCATCCAGATACATCTTTAGGAAGTATCAGATGATGAACTCCCGGCAGAAAACATCCCAACAGATCACCTCATCGGGTTGCTTCTCCTCCTCGATGGCCCACCAGTGGCCAGCACTACCTTTCAGAAGGTAGACAACATGCTTAACTTTTTCTGCTTCAGGGATGTCGACAATCCGAAAAGCCTTCTCGAGACCTGTCAGCCACAAATGTGCATCTGCTGGATCAGCCGTTCCAGCATAATCCGAAGCTCCGACTCAGCAAATCCGCTCAAAGGTCTTCCCAATACCTGATGTTTCACCATGGGGAGCTTGTGCTCTTGGAGGAGGCATTGGCAACCTTTCCTCCATGAGATTCATTGTAGCCATTAACTGCCCCATAAGCTGCTGATAGGAAGGGTTTTCAAGAATGGTTGGGTCAAGTTGAGGGACCTCAGGCACCCGATCTTCATGT
Organism: Alisma plantago-aquatica; assembly: GCA_963693085.1. Classification (NCBI taxonomy): domain Eukaryota; kingdom Viridiplantae; phylum Streptophyta; class Magnoliopsida; order Alismatales; family Alismataceae; genus Alisma; species Alisma plantago-aquatica. The sequence continues at coordinate 202,821,168 of OY856413.1, forward strand.
GCCCACACTCTTTCTCCATCAACTGATGCAACATCACTGCTCTCGGCAGCATGTTATTCATGGTTTCCAGACATCTTTAAGCTTGATCAACCGTTGAGGGTAGAAGGTTATTGTAAAAAAATCTAGAACACTCACAAGAACAAACACAATCCTAGTCCTAGATCCCTATAGACTCAGTGAACCTAGAGCTCTGATACCAAAACCCATTGTGACATCCTGTTATCATACAGACAACGAGACATCATGCAAAATTGTGCGGAAACACCATAAACTACATATTACCAAAAAACGGGCTAATTAAAACTGATTGTAGAAAATAGATAAAAGAGAACATTACATACAGATCCTCATCCTGTAAGGAAACATGTTATATAAATATTTACAAGCCTTGATATTTGTCTACAACCTATGGGAACCAGTTGTCCTATCAACACCAGAGTTCATCACCTATTTATACATACAAAATGAGCCATGTAAGGCCAGCAACAGGATATCCAAAACTACATTAGTGATACATCATAAAACATCATCAAATCACATTTGAGGACCTAAGAGTACAGAGATGACTCTAGGAATCTTCTACAAAACAACCAAAGCAACAACATATCCATCTCTTGCCTCCTACTACTCTTCTTGCTTCTTGGACGCAACCTCACAACCACCACCACATCTAATGCGATCACCTAAAAAGGTTGTAAACCAACGGGGTGAGACACATAGTCCCAACGAGAAACATAACTCCTTATTGAAACTATAAAACTTCAGAAAAAGAAGGTAAAGTAGATAACTGATATCAGCAGATCATAAGAGTAGCATCCTGAGCAGAACTTATATTATTAACAATCTTACCAGAGTATCGAGGAGGCATATGACCAGATATTCTTTATGGAACATGATTGACAAGAAAATCTTTATAAGAACTTATCACAAAATATAAGGATCGCACAAATAAATGCAAGGTATAACTAGATCAAATATACAAGTAAGGCCTCAATCAATGTTCCATGTTTTTCCCTAAGAAGTATATACTATTCAGCTAGATTACATATTATCATGCCCTGAGGAAGTGAGTTGTACCGCTCAAATCCAACCATCAGTTGCGAAGCCCAAACCAGCACCATTAAAGGCCAATGGACAAGTCAGACTCCATGACCTCACCACCTTGTGGTCAGTGCATGAGTGCTCAACAAGTAGGACCGCAGTCTCATGCTTAGGTGGCCATAGCCACACAGGGTCAAGCTACCCTCTGCCAAGCCCACCTTGGTACAAGTATTAGCACTAGTGATTCGAGCCACGAGCCTGTTCACCGTGCTCTATATTCATTGAGCCATGGGCATGTTCACCATGATCTTATCACACATCATGAGCCATGGGCCTATTCACCATGCTCTTTCATATTGATCCATGGGCCTGAAATCGCACTCTGGAGTCTACAACCGAAGTTGTACTCTAATCCTCCTATTTTTAGCTAGGAGAAACCACACATATTTAGTAATATGCATTTCCAGATTAACCTGTAGGAGAACCCATTTCACCATCACCAACTACTGATGATAATGGATCTATGGCCAGGGCAAACTACATGATATGTTCCACTGTAATTAACTAGTATATTTTAAGTGGATTGTTGAGGCAACCAAGTTGTAAAACATAAACAACATTGATTTGCATTATTACTATAGGATCTCAATCCCTCATCAAAAAATGCCACTGCCTCTCAAGGCTTACATCATCACTATGGGATAGCAATCCCTCATCTCAAAATCATAGGATACCAGCTCAACTAGGCAATCAGCCTTTATCAGGTAAATAGACCTTTCACATCATATGGGTGATACATGTTATCCCATCAACAAGGATTATCATCACACATATGCCTCATGGCTCTTACATGGCTTATGAATTCACTTGATACACCTGCATCGTTACAATGCATATCGAGAGAGATAACTAAATCACCAAACATAGATCTTTATGATTATCATGCTATTAGGGTTGAAGTTACATGATTGGAACAACATCCATGATCATAGCTACATGAAGCACAAAGTTGTATCTTTAGAATAATTACATTATTGTTATCAAACCATGAGCATCCACTATGCCTTTATCTTATGAACATAAATATGTATCCTATCATCTTACTTGGCACCAACTTTAGGTATCAACACATATCATTGGTTACAACCTATCATTCATAGTGTATCATTAAAAGAGGTGTGGTAACAAGATAATGACTCACCAAAACTAGGGTTTCTGAGCTAGGTGCAACCTTTACTAAAGATACCACCTACCCTCACTATAGGTGTGGCTAGTAGCACATCCCTCACACAAAGGGGTATCAGGAAGGATTACATCCCCCACCAAAAGCCTATCGGCTAGGGCACTTAGCCACACATATCGGCCAACCAAGGAGTGCATCCATGCATAAGGGATATCGGGAAACCAGACCTAATGTTAGACGTGCAACCTGATACAAGAGCTATGTCGTGCAGCCGAGGAGCAAGGGGTGTATCATGCACCCCAGTGCAAGGATGTGTCGGATAGCACAACTAGCCCTAATGGCCAAGACCCTATCACCCATTAGGGTTAGGGTTTCATGTCAGGCATCCACCATCATCATAACGCCCAAGTCCATATCAACCAAGACCAAGATCATGATGCCCAACAAGCACACTACTGACCTCTATCCAACTACATCATTGCACTCAAGGAGGGCTATCGTTCAATTAAGGCATCTATCTAGGGTTTCACCACCCAAGCACCATATCTTGCAACACCAAAACCAACCCATATCCCCAATGCACCAAAACAAAGATGTCTATCAAGCATCATGCTGGCCAAAGGCATACAAGGTTCAACACTCCCAAAACCTTCTTGGGTAAAAAAGCATATTGCCCAACAACATTAACATGGTGAAGGGGTCATATCGGGCAACAAGGTCAACAGAACCCAACTTATCATATCGCCTTAGACAAAACCCTAGAAGAGGGATATCATGCAAAGCACCACAAAAGGGTATCATGCAAAGAACAAGGAACATATCGATTTCGTCATCATCAACCTCAAGATCACCATCATCAAACCCTAATAGATCAAGAGAGTTGCCTCACCTCTCAACAACCAAGAGAGAGGGGTTTTGCACAACCTCCATCACATATCGAACAACAAGATGGATCATCCCCTTGTCAGTCAAGATTCCAACCAAAGCTCACCTCACTACAAGAAAAAGATGATATAACTACAATTACTCTAACTACAAATATCGTATTTGTAGTTGAGAACTACTTTTCCTTATAAGTTATAGAAATGTAAATAAACAAGTATAGTTAATTATAGTTCTTTACAAAATTGACTACACATGTCGTTAACTAAAAATAATAGTCTCCCCTAGCTCATTTATCCCTCTCTCCCCGCTTCCCTCCCGAATAACCAAAAACACTTAGAAATTTCAAAATTTTCACGTACTAATGCCTCTTTCTACGCGGTTTCACGCGAGAAACCCCCATCCACCTCGTTAGTTCCACCCACACGTATCATATTCTCTCACTTACTCTCTCTTCTTCTCCCCAACAACCCTTGATCTGATTGCTCTCTCTCTTTGTCTCACCCTCTTCTCCTTCCTCTAAGGCCAAGCCTCTGACGTTGACCAACAACTTGCTCGAGAATCAGATGGAAGGGTCACTGGATTTATGGTGCTCAACATGCATGGACTGGTTCCGTGGTAGGCTGCAATTGTAGGAGGAATACCACCTATAGTTTTCCCCCGTGCCACCTAAGTAAGGTTGTGTAGATGGTCACGGAGTCGTGTAGAAAGCATGAATTGAGCTACAATGCGACATCATTCTAGGAGGCCAGTGTCTTGATGATCTGGACTGTTGTGTTGTGAGCGTTTAGCCTCATTGCCTCCAACAATCCAATGCCCAATAACCTCATTTCAGAGGCTGTCAACATGAATGGTTGTGAGAGCCGAACTAGATAATTCAGGTAGTGGGGTAGGATTGAAGTTTTCCTCTATTTTATTATGTTGGTTTGTTATTTTATTAGTTTATCCCGACCACCTCTGATGTTCCTTTTCTATCGCCTCCTGGAGTGGATGTGAACAACTTGCCTTTTTGTTTATTTCTTTTTGCTAGTTTTCGATTGCCCTTCCTCACACGCTTGTTTGTTTATCATGATAAAAATTAAAATTGAGGAATTAAAATTTTCCTCAATATCCAATCCACTACTTGATTCTTGTTCTCATGGAATGTTTGATTTCTGCTTTACCTTCATACATTTGTGCTCAATTTGATTGGGTTTCTTAGGGTGCTCAAACAGTGTTGCATTGGTGGACCACATTTGAAGACATTATTTCTAATATACATAGTCTATACATTGTGCCATTATCGTTCACTATATTTGATGCTTTTCTAATCCATTCATGACTTTATGTAGATGGTGTTGGTGCAAATGGTGCATGGATAAAACTTCCTGATAGTGCATCTAACTTTGCTCTTTATCCAAAAGATCCCAACCATGACAGTGGTGAGGTATCTCTCTCTCTATCTCTATTTTTAGGAACTAATTATCTAAAAGAAATATTATCATAATGTATGAATGATGTTAGGGATGTGATGCTAATTGAAAATGACATTTGTGAATAGGTAAGCATACAACAACATATAATAATACCCCTATCTACAATGGTAGATGAGAAACCATACAAATTAAACTTCCAATAAAGATTAAAACAATGTTTTCTTCCCAAAATTAAATAAACCTTACCCAACTGTAAAGTGTGATTTTCTATTTGTCTCTAGTTATACATAGTTGTTGTAGGTTCTGCACTAAAAATAAGTTGAGTATAAGAAAATCATAATGGAAGAATAGATAAGGAAATGGGATGCGGAAAAGATATAGACTTCCATGAAGGTAAATATAATGATAATATGTCTTTGAATTTGTTGTCTTGTACAATTTGTAGTGTGATAAAGGTTCAATACTTGTCATGTGAAGGTGGTAGTTTCAAAACTCTATCATCTCTGGCTACGTGTGGCTCCACATTATCTCTAGCCAATATATTGGCTCAAGGTTATAATGGCCTTAGGGTGTGTACCTTCACACTAGATCAGACAAGGATATCTCCATACCATAGTAGCCCACTAGTTACCCCTTTGTTATCTATGTTAAATGTTGTAGTTGGGTTCATTATGTTAATCTACTTAGTTGTGCCTGTATGTTACTATAAGATCAAAACTTTTGATGCAAGGAAGTTCCATCTTCTCGAGTCAGCTATTCATTTCACATATCACAAAATACAACACCACCAAGATTTTAGCTCTCGAGTTTGATCTCGATGAATTGACATATAACAATTATGAAAACTATATCCTATCCCTCTTTCTGCACTCTCTATAGGCTATTTGCAAGATTCATAGAAACCCTTACCCATTTCTTCCATGGAAGGTAATATCTATTTATTCCCCCACTCGTTGTTATACGTGTTTGTGATCTACAAGTAGTTGGCTTACCTTGAAGTGTGTTGGTTATACAATGCCATCTCTCATTTTCGAGTGTTGGTTTTAGGGACTTATTCTACATGCCTCCACATTAATGACACTCCATTTACTTTCTGTAGTTGGCATGAATACCAACATTCATTCTCACAGGGGTTGTGGTCAACCAGATCCATATAGCCCTCTTGACCTCAGGGTATCTCTTTCTGATGGGAACTCTCATACTTTGTAATTTTATCCTAAAGATCTATTACTATTCCATTTTTATGTGAATCAAAATTGTATATGAATGAAACTCACAAACATGTTTCTTACCTTCTTGTATCCTTGAGGTACTAACCTATCTTTACATTAGTGAAATTTTTGTGATTGCAATGCATATACCATGGAATTTCGTGTGGTTGCAGTCTATTATCAAATATTGTTATGGTTGTGCCAAGTTTTATCTTTCCTCTTTTCTAAATATTCTACTTAAGTCTACATCTATAGCTACTCCATAATAGAATTAATCAATGACTTGCTCCACATAAAATGCATGACCAGACATCACACATGCATGAATTGCTTGATTGGCTATCTACATGAGCATAGGGTAGTCGTAAATTTGAACATGCACAGTTGGAATAAATAAGATCATGAATTCACCTACTACTTCCGTAAGGATCAGAAAAGCAGATTTGAGTATATATGTTGTTTCCACGTGTCTATAAGTTATTGGTCAGCATTTGGTCTATTGTCTAGATCTTTTTGAGTTTGTTCTCTTGTCTCTGACCATATGACTTCTAAAACATTGCTTCTATTTGGTCAACAAACACCTAGACCTCAAATTTTCCCTAGTCTAGTTGATGATTGTTCCTAGCCACTGGAGTAGGTTGTACTCATCCTGTCAAACAACTTGAATAATGTCAAAAAATAGAAATTATAACAATTACTCCCCCCTCATCAATGCATTTTATATCAACATCCTTTACTATTTTTGACTTTTGTCTTCACAAGAAATACTACTCTTGAGGATTTACTTTAGATAATGTATTCGAGAATCTTATGCCACCTGATTGAATTTTTTATTTTTTGTCAAATGTATGCCAACTCTTTCATTCTTGCCTAGCATTTCTTTTCTTGTTGTTATTTGGATCTCAATTGCATGTTGGACTTTAGGAATGCCACCTAATAGTCTTTTGTGCATCCTAGATGGAAAAAACCATCTAGGTGGCCTCTCTATGCTACCGAAAAACTCTAGCATGTTGTTGTGTATCTCCAACTTGCTATCATGTGGAGGCGTAACCTATTACTTGTTACATGATGTTGTTCGTTACTGATAATGATGCTACAATTGTTGTTTGGATTGATTATTTTGAAGCTATATTATTAACTTGAGTTTTTTTTAACATTTGATGTGGTATTCCTTACCATCTGAGCTTTTTCATTAACATACCAAATTTGGCATTCTGCTGATTCTACATCCTTTTCAAATATAGATTTATTCATGCAATTCCACACATACCATCATCCAATCACAAACTGACTATTGTGGTTATCATTCTTTTTTAGATTCTTAGCCACACAACCCACCACACTGTTACCACTAAAAACCAACATCTCGTCCATAATTTCCATTCCTTTCCACATACCATAACAGACATGTAGTGCATGGAAGGTGGTGTATTCACCCTCCTTGCACCTGGAGGCTAGAACATCTACTAGCATCAGTGAAATGTCTAGATTTTTGTCTTGGGTTCATCACTATAATGTCTCTAAATCCTAGTTGGAATACTAATAATTTTAGATTTGTACCCTTGGTACTCAGTACTTAATAACATCCTCATTTGGTCTATTTAGTTCATAGTTTTCTATATTTATACCATTGGTACCCATCTATAACAACTAGAGGGTTATGTCTACCTTGAATATTGTTGGTCAATGAAAAATCCTTCATGATGCCTCCCTCTCAAACCAATATGTGACTGATAACCACTGGATACCAGCAGCTTTAGGAGTAACGAATCAAGGGATAATGTTCATCTTGAAAGTCTGCAATGGAGTTTATATTCATTTGGCTTGCTTTCTCTTGGGTTGGTATTGAGTAACTAAGAACTGAAGTTTCTCTTTGAGAAAGGTGGGACTATTGCAGACTTGAATAAGGTAGTCCCTATTGTTACATGTTGGTTGAAAAGTTTTGCAGCTCAATGCGGATGAGTGGTGAAGAAAAAAAGCTAATTTTGGAAGAATGAGGGAAACAACAAGCACATAAATGGAAACAATTTTTAGTGGATGATCGAACCTTTTTTTATCACACTAGAGTGGAGGACTAGCTAAATGTTTTCTCATGCACAATATGTTAATATAGTTATTGCATCATGCACACCATACATTATATAATCAGTAACTAGTGGAGGACTTCTTAATATCTAGTTTTATGACATTGATGGATGCATCATATGTCAATTTTAAACTCTATAGTCTTACTTAGGGAATGCAAATAGCCTAAAGAAATGTTAGGATCACTCAAAGAGTTTGATTCTAAGTGGTTGGATAGATGATATATTTGATGGTATCCAATAAAATGATTTTATTTTTTTATTTTATAAATATATCTATACCAACATCCACCACTAGTCTTTGTTAATTATTACGTAAGATTTTTGAAGTTTTCCAAACAATTTAACATCAAACTCTAAAGGTTATTCCAAATTTTAGTTAAAACAACTGGTTGAAAAGTGAGACATGCAACACTTAGTATTAGTGCGTTCATCCTAGTTAAACATGTTATTTCTTTAGACACAGAAAGACTCTAAACGTGGAGGGTCAGTGCAGGACACATGTCTTATATAGAGTTTAATGTAGATGTCATTCTATTCCAAAATTAGATAGAATTAAGCTTTATACATGTCTTAATGAAGTCAATATACTACATTCAATGCCAAAGTATGAGGGTTGGGCCTTTCTGGGTGTTATGTAGCATGAACATTGAATGTTTGACTCAGAATCTGATAAAGGACATTTTTTTACAACCTGGGTGGGACCAATTTGACATTTTTAGTTAAGACGTCACTGGAAATTCCACTTTTCAAAACATCACAACTTCAAATATTCAAGTAATGGGTCTTTGTACTTTGGTCTAGCATTTTTTCTTGTTCTGTTCACATTCTCCAACAAGAAAAGTGGATAGGATAGTAAAACTTAACGTATTCCATAAATTCTCACCACTAACTATAATGTTTGATATATTTGTATTGAATCATTCTCAACCTCTTCTCCTTCTTGTGTTTATTCACTACACTGACTAGGAGTATGCTTTTTCATTCACCCTCTACAGGGTCTCAAGCTTTTGAGCATATATTTATAGGTTTGTGTGCTCAGTCCATTGAATCATCCTCAAGCTTTTGTAGGTTGCTCCTAAATAATCCAACTGACATATCACCTCAGATTAGTTGTTTCCAAATGGGTTTTCTCCATTTGCATACTTGGGTTGAGTGCATCAGGATTTGATCTTCTTCTTCACACCTTGGGTAGGGTGAGGAAAAACATATATCCCCTCTCACTCACTCTATGTTGGTGAGTGATCACTTGTATTAAAGTTTCCACATGAATAGCTTCTGAGAGATGAGGATGTTCATTCCCTATATAGCTTTCCAATCTCTCTTAGTGGGTTGTGTCTTTCCTTTTGCAACCAGGTGACATTTTGACTTCACGGAAAATATCCTAGTATCATATATGGGCTCCAAGGGGATTGTTTCAATAAGATCAGTGCTTTGTTACTAGAACCAATTCCATATAGCTTACTAAGTCAGTGCTTTGTTACTAGAACCAATGCACATGCTTCATATCTATGGGCTTCAAATTAGACTTGCATCATGTCAAATCATGAGATATTTCTTATGGCATATTTATTTCACAACTTGATTATATGTTGTAGTATAGCTTATGAAATCAGTATCTCTTCTGTTATTATCGGGGCCCAACACATACAACTAAATTAGACTATGATCAACACCTCATGGGAATCCCTAGCTACATTCATAATCTATTACAACCTCAACCATGTTGCAGATGTCTTATAAGGAGGTAATTGAATTATTCATCTTGTTAATGGTTTAGGTGCCAAAGTTCTTAGTTTTGTCAATACAGCTGAAGGTCATATCCATGGTTTCTTATTTCAAGCTATACACATACTTTTCATGTCTTGTTGTTTTTTCAAAGGAGAGATAGTTTCCTTATTTAGTGGAGCCTGGCTCGTGCTATTTCTGGTGAATACATGGCTACAAATGATTTTTGAGATGCTTAGATTTTATTGAACTAAGCATGTTCTATTTTAGAAGTCTGGAAATATGGTTATGTTGCATCTAGCTTTTTGATATTCATTATTTTAGCAGCCTCACATCGATACAATATTACATTGCTCTCAATCAAAATCATAAGTAACTGGTGTTTCCTTTTTCAAGTGCAAATTCATGTGCTTTTTGCAGAACCAACACAAAAAGGCACATGATTGGATCAGTTCCTACCGAATAGTGGGGTTGTGGATGATCACCTCAAGTTCTGAGTTCAAATCGGAGGTCCAATCAAGCATGAACTCCCCTCTCATAGGAAATGAGTAATTACTTTTGTATATAGATTCCATGTGATATTTCCTATATATAATTCTAATGAGCTAGTGAAGTACAATTTTTAGAAAATAGTGAATTACATGTCCTCCTTCGAATTTATCAAGGATCTTCTCCAATCTTCACCAGATCTCAGACCATAAATCACCTAGTCATGAGCATTTTGTGATTATCCTTCCATATCCATGAATCGAGGTGAGTTGTAGATTGGAACATGTAGTTTTGGAGTCAATAAGATTTTGATTTTCTAACGATTTTAATATATAGTGTACAGTCCTAAACTTGACTCAGGTAGTGTTCTCAGGTTTTTTATCTGTCCAATAATTACATTTTGAGCATGCATATTCGTATGATATTCATGAAATCTTACAATGTTGCACTTCCATTCTCATTAATAATCTATTAATTTCTAGGGGAATAGATTTTGAACATGAATCTAGACATGTACAACTAACATTGGGTAATAATGAACATGCTAAGATAAAAATTTGAGATAAATAATCAGGAGAGAAGAGGTAGATTTATACGTCCAATGTAACTTGAGATGATCAGGAAATTAACAACTAAACCTCGATCCAGTTAGTATTCAATTCAGCTTCCTAGATTCACTATTCCATTGCTCTCTATTGTATCATATGATATTTGGAAAGGTTTAGAAATATCTTTGTGAATGAAAAAACATTTCCTGAAAATTTGATGCAATAATAAAAGTTATTTTCACATGACCTATAATTCATTACTACATGCCAAAACCTCTAACCTGACCTATACAAGACTTGTATTTGAATATGACATCATTTAGTTTGCATTACTTAAGCGGTTTTGTATTCCATATTGTATTGTGTATGATGTTCAAAATCATTTTCTGAAACTATACAATGTGATTATAAAAACATATGTGCCTTTTGTGGTATATTGCATTTGACTTATTGTGTTTACAATCTTTAACATGATGGTGTCACTAAGTGCCGAATCACCATCTTTTGGATGTAGCCCACAATTTCCTATTATAGGAATATGTCCACAAGTTCTTTTGGCTTATCCAATCTAATCACTATTTTATATTGATCGGATGCCATCCTATGTTCTTGATGAACGAATACCAGTTGGGAAGTTTTTTGTTGCTCTAGTCATTTTTCTCTTTACCGCCTAAGGCATAAGGTTGCCTAAGTTTTGTTCATATTCTTGTTTAGGCTTAACAAGTTGTCTCCAAATCCTATTTGTTGTTGCTTATTTGGTCATTCCTGGACCTAAACGGGGCACCGGTGTTACCTTCATGTTGCTAAGTAGATGTATGTTACTATGGATGCCACATTGTTTGAGGATATATCCTTCTTTGCCAAGCCAACTATCTTTGTGACTCTCATGTACCTTTTCTTGATCATGTGTTTCCTCTAGCTGAGTCTTCACTCCTCTAGTTGCAACACCTTCATTATTGGGTTCGATGGGTGTAAGAAGCATAGTGGCACACCTGAATGATCCCCTATTGAGTTTCTATCTTTGCCTGCAGATCATGCTGCTACCTTAGGTACTCCTTATTAGGATTCAACTAAGCTGATCTCATAATGTGTGAGGAAGAGGGGTGTGAGGTGGATTACCTATTGTGAAAGATATGAGAGAGAAAGAGAAGAGAATTGGATGTGTGATAGAAGGATTTCAATGTTCTAAATTTAATAACTTCACCCGCTTGTTGTTCCTTTCTTATTACAGTTGGAAGTACACCCTCACATAACAAACTACCTTCACATTGAAATTGATGATGCCAACAGCTAACACCTGACTTTACAGACTAATAGTATTACACACAATATCTATAGTCAGACTGCTAAAAATTTACCCTCACTAAAGATTAGACAATGTCCTTGGCATCAATCCAAGATGGAAATCACAGCTTCATCTTTTCATAATGCTCCCATGTTGCTTCAACTTTTGGCTCTCCTATCCATTTGATGTTGATCTCAGCAGTAGTTGTGGTGCCATCATGCACTATGCATCATTGCAACACTTTTTAGGGAATCGAGAAGCTAATACCCAATGTCAGAGCTTTATCTCATAGCCAATACTCAATCCTAGAGCTTTATCTTATATGCCAATGGTGCGCGGAGCATGATCCCTTTCCTAAGGGCTAAAGACAAGAGCAAAAAGGCTAAGTCTTGCTTGGTATTTTGGTTTACAATGTTGACATTGTGTATATCTAGAATAGCAGCATGGATGCCCCAACTTCCTTTGCTGAATCATACTAGGCACCACTTGGCAAGGGAAATTATTACAGTGGTCTCCCCCCATTTTCTTTTAAGTATTATTGATTTAATAACATAGATTATATGCATCATCTCAGGCAAAAGAACTAATTTCTGAAACTAAATGCATAGAGGGAGAGTTGGCCAGTTGTGAGCAGCTTTCTCTCTCATGTGTGAGTAGCACATCATCAACACAATGCCCTAGAACATCCTCAACGTCCAATTTACAATTATGGAAGCTCAAACAAAGGAAATATCTTTACCAAGCATCACAAGAATCATAGAAGATAATAAAAATTCTGTTGATTTATCTAACATAATGAAATCAATATGCATCATTATTGCAACAATTTGTAAAGCACAAGATCTAAGTCTTAATATAGTTCTCAACATGCAAATCACTGGATTCTTTTGAAATTTGACATTTTTGCCTTCTCTGTATAGAATTTTGTTCATTTGTTCTTTCTTATATTTGATGTCTATCTTGGAATGTAGGAATATGTTGATGGTATATGTTTTCTCTCAGATTTCATCCACCATGGAGGGGATCCATCTCCCAATAACATATCAAATACCTTCCTAACACCCATCTCATAGAAGGTCACATTTAGATAGACTTCATCTATATGCTTCAAGCAATACTAAAAACATGAATCCATGCTTTGCAATGATAATTTTCCTCATACTGGCTCTGGAAGTGAGCAACATGTTACCTCGTCAATCCATGTTCTTGGTACTCCTTGAGTTTTTTATTTTTAGAATTGAAGGGTTTTCCATATCTCTAGTTTTCTTGAGCTTGTTCTTCTAGGGATGTGTTGTTGAAGATTCGGGGATCGAGGTTGTCATGTCAAAATGACATGTTTTGTACCTACTGCATGAGATCTTAAACTGGCTTAAAAGGGAGGTTTCGAATTTCTTCTATATGAAGCTTTGTATTCTGAAGTTTCTTAGCAACTCTACAATTGATAGGAAGTAAGATTAGCATTAATTATACTTTTTTTTAATGAATTTGAGCAGCTATAGTGACTTCCCATACTAGTTGGTGGAATGGTAAAAGGGTATGGGATGATTCATCCTAACATGGCTATCATGCTTTGTGACTTGAAATGAATCTCACTTGGGCTGAATATATTTTCTTGGTGTATTGGTAGTGTTTCTATATTCACTATCATGGTTCATATAAAACTTACATGTAGTACAACTGTAGACACTACATGTTAATCTTGATATAGTGTTCTTGTTTGTGTAAAACTAACAAATCATACTAGAATCTAGTTCAAGGTCATAAAAAAAGTAGTCCAGCGTGCAGAAATGATATTGTTCCCTTAAAAACGTCTCTACATATTATGAACATTTAAAATATACAATGTCGATGAACACGTGAAAGGTTTCCTCTTTGGAAAACATTAGCACAGAAGCACAAGAAGTACCAAAAATTATGGTTGTTGTATGGAATTGATCTTGCTACAAAGTACATGTACCATATTACCAAAACTAATATTCACCAATTTTGAAGGTTACATTTACATGTATTTTTTGTTATTTTAAATACACCTGCTTCTTCATTTTTGTGGATTAAAAAAGATATTCCTAATCATTATTTCAATCTAACATGAGAGATCAGGTTTAAGATATGAGAATTTAATAATGCTCACTGGAGATGGTCTAATATAAATTTAGAATAGGCCCACTCCATAAATGAGTTGGTTTCTGGCTAGTTGAACAATGAGTACCACTGTCAACTTTATAAGATTTCAATCAAGGAGTAGCTCTTATATATGAAAAGACTTCATTTATGAATGCAGTCTTGAGTTTGTTTAAGTCAGTCTTTCTGTTTTCAATGTATCTCACTTGATTAGGGTACATAATTACCAGTCATATCGTATGATCAAATGTTTATGATTTTTCTGTGTTATATTCCCCATCAATGTAAAGTCTCATGTTCAACACTTGCAATGCTCCACCTACTTGTTACTATCTAAAGAAGTAGTTCCATGTATTGTTGTAAGTGTATATAAAGTATTACCTTTTCACCCCCTATTACCTCCATCAGAATGACTTGTCATCTTTTTACCCAAGTTCAAACTCCAGAATCCAAAATAGTTTTAGAGAGTCATTATCAATATATGGGAGATAACATTACAAATAAATAAGAAAGTGATCCATTTTTGTTATGCTTTGGATTGCATCTGTCGATATTTCCTCCAGTATACCGGTAAATATCTATATCCAAGTTGTCGAAACGACATCAGTATCGGTCATTGAATTCCTTGGACATAGCTACATACATATATGGAATGAAATTCCTTGCATAGGTAAAAAGGAAATTCCTAATTCAACTCAACCTGAATCAACAAATTTTCTTCACTAACAAAAAGTAATATCTAGATAATCCACATAACTGGAATTATAAGACTCCTCATTGGATATACATTGGCTACATCATATCGTCCATGTAATTATCAATCAAGTAATCAAGAATGTTGAACTGTAGAAAAGAAACAACTCAATCCATTTTATTCAATCAGTAGAAATGAGGTTCATCGTCAGTTGATGGATCCACTTAGTTTTCATGTAGCACATTTGAGTTGCTTATTGGAAATAAAATTAAGATGACTCCCAATAGTTGGACATTTGCAGTTTAGCATGTTCAGCATGCCTCTCACAAAAAGGAGGAGAACACTCTATGACCACTCTTCATCTTCAGGTTTCAAAATGTCCTCATATTCTAGTTTCATCTAAATGGATATAGGCCATTTAGTACTCTCTTTCTGAGTCACCTCTAGAGTTGATGTCTGTCCAAAGTTTCTTCATCAGTATACTTTTTATATGATAACAAGAATGAAGATAGTATGACACCCTATTCTTGGTGTGGGAAGAAGCTTCCTGAATGTCTAAAAACTTGTTTTGCCCTTTCAATCTTGGATGAATGGACTTTTGCCATGATGACAAGAATGCAAATAGTTTTGACACCCTATTCTTAATATGGTAAGAAGCTTCTTGAAAGAAGATTAGCTCATTTTGGCCTTCCAATTGGATGAATAGATGATAGTATACTTATATATGCCTTGATGAAGTCAATGCCTTAAACTATGAAGTTGTGAATGATTTTTTTGATCTGTAAATAGATCTCTGGAGCTACTAGCTTTTGTTGGAGGAGTCTAGCTGAGATTTGAAGTTACATACTGGTTCTCATTTGTTAAAAGTTGGGTTGATTTTCATTATTGTGAGTGTGTTTTCTTTAGACGAGACTTTCTTTGCTCTCTAATCTGATTTTCTTTGCTCTTCTCAGTTAGTAACTGTAGCTAAGACAATTAAATTTATATTCACATTTTTATTAAAAAAATACAACAAAAGATGGGATGCAAAAATAGATGGGAACATAAGAATATATGCATAAAGTTGTGGTATCTTATTGTGTATTCACAGTTATATACATACATATTTAAATATGTAGGGATGGATTTGTTGAGTATCTACTCTAATATTAAATATAAATCTATGGCTCAGTCACTCACATGACACTCCATTATTTATGAGGCATCAATTTAAACTTTGTCAAATTACTTGTGTTATTTTTGCAAAAAATTTCTTAGGATGATGGATGATTATTGGCAGCGCCGCTGCTAATCCAATCTCGATACCATCGATAGAGTGTCGATGGTATTGACGGAAGCCTCTTCTGTCGCTGTGATAATCTCAATACCATTGACCTCCTGTCAATAGTATCGACGAGGCTGCAAGTTGCTTCACACTCCCCCTCAAGTTGGAGAGTACACATCGTGTATGCCAGCTTGCCACATAATCTCTGAAAAGCTGTTGGACCCAAGGGATTTTTCAAGATATCCGCCAGTTGATCTTCAGATTTGACATATGTCGTCACAATAGTGCCATCTTTGATTTGATCATGAATAAAATGGCAATCGACCTCTATATGCTTTGTACACTCATGAAAGATAGGATTCCTGGAAATATGTATAGCAAATTGGTTATCACACTTGAGCTCCATAGAGGACAAAATAGAGATCTTTAACTTAGAAAGAACAGATTTGACCCATTGTAGTTCACAACATGAATGGGCCAGAGCATGGTATTCAGCCTCAGTACTGGATCTAGCTACCTCATGCTGCTTTTTGCTTTTCCAAGTAATCAGATGGTCACCTAGGAAGGTACAATAGCCTGATGTAGATCTTCTATCAGTATGATCACCAGCCCAGTCGACATCTGAATATCCTATGAGAGTCAACCACCCAAGATGAAGTAGATCCAGAAGCTATTAGAGATGTAGCTTGATGACCTATAGCAAATGCCAGGTTTGCTGACGATGATGATGACGATCCCATACTCATGTGTTGTGTAGCCTGAATAAACCGATCATGCTCCTGTTGAGTAAGAGTGATACCGGTTCCAGAAGTAGTACCCACAACAAAAGAAGAAGAGGCATCTGTAGTAGTGGCATAACGTGTTTCCCCCACAGGTGGTGCAGCAGGTCTCCCATGTTTCTTCCAACACTTCTCCACTATATGTCCCAGTTTGTCACAGAAAGTGCACTTAGGACGTGTCCCACGTCCTCTTCCCATACCAGGTCGTCCCCCTCTCACCGCAGTAGCTACGGATGCATGAGACTCCCCAGAAGATATAACAGAATCAGGAGTAGCTGACTCAAAGATAGATTGTTGTATTCTTGAATAGGCTTCCACAAAACTTGGTAATTTATCAGAAGCCAAAACGACACTCTGGGCAGAACCGCAGGAAGGGTTAAGCTCGGATAAAAATTTAGCCGTAACTAGATCGTCCCTATCCTTGACATGTTCAACAACAGTCACTGGATGATAATAGCTCAGCTCTTGAGAAAGTGCCAGAATAGCTCCAAAGTACTCCTCAAGATATTTTTCACCCTACCTCTCAGCAAACAGACGATCATAGATCATGAATTGGCGAAGCACATTTTTTTCCTAAGAATAATGATGCTTCATTGCGTCCCATATCTCCTTAGCTGTTGAATAGAACATGAACATTGTCGCAATTGCAGGTTCCATGTTGTTCCACAATCAAGTCTTCACCAGATTGTCATGACGCTTCCATTCAACATATCCTTTATCAGTAGAGGACAGAGGACCTGAGTCAACATATCCCTCCTTGTCATGAGACTCCAGCATATCCATAGAAGAAAATTCTTCCCGTTGTGCTTGATGGAGGCGATAGGCGACACCTCATTGTAGATCGTAGGCATCTTGGTGTCCTCCATTATAGAATCAGATTGTGTGACAGATTGATATACGTCACAAGGATGGCTGAGGTGACAGAGAGATACACGTCACACAAGAAATAAAGAAAAATGCGTTACTGACACATTCACAACCTCCAAATGATTTTCCTAATCACACATGGAGGAGGTGTGACTAGGACAATAACCGTAGAGAGACTAGTCCTCTGGTTTAGATTTTAGATGGCCGTTGGATCACTCGAAGGTCCTCAATCAACGATAGCAATTTTTGACGGATCGATCAGTGGCTATGTGAAAAACGTCGGGGACGAGAACGTTTCCCTTGTTCTTCGAGACTGAGCCTACGAAAGAAATGGAGAGCTACCAAGGGCCCAACGTGATGGAGGGGAGGAGCCGCTTGGTGACAGCTTCACGCTCGGCGGCAGATCATGGTTGCATGTCGTGCGGCGGCTCTGCTGCAGTCGCTGCTTCCGGTGCCGCGGTGAAGAAGATCCAGTGGTAGGAGAAGATCCGGTGGACAAGGAGGAAGAATAGAGAGGGAGGGACTGCCAGTGGGGAGAGACGGCGGCCTAGAGAAGACCTTGCTCTAATACCATGTTAATGAGAGAGAAGGGAGAAGAACAATGTTTCTGGCTGCTAGGTGCAACTTGCATGAGAGGGCAATAGCCGTCTCAACTCTTATTATGTATTAGGGTGAGATACATTGAGATACAAAGAGGAAAATAAGAGAGAAACAATAAATAAAACAAATAACATAATAAATATAGAACCAGTCAGTGGATTGACAGAGCTGCCGCTGATCCAATCTCGATACCATCGACAGAGTGTCGATGGTATCAATGGAAGCCTTTTCTGTCGCTGTGATAATCTCAATACCATCAACCTCCTGTCGATAGTATCGACGGGGCTGCAGGTTGCTTCACAATTATAAAGGGGAAACTAGTGATGTTGGACTTTTTGAATTTAATGTGAAACTCCATGGTGCAAAAGGAAGTAAGATTTTACTAAATTCGTTATGAATGTATTGCAATATAATGTGGACTTGTTGATTATGTTGCACAATGGGCGTATGCATTTGTTTACACTAAATCTATAGGGTGTAGAGTAGGAAATAGTGATTAGTTCTTTCTTCCTATTTCCACCTTTTCTCTCAGTCATTATTTTATAGCTTAGCATCTTCTCAATAAATGATATTCAAATTTGTATAATGCACCAGTACTTCAACACTAGCACACCAGAATATATTTCACTAGTACTTCAGTGGATTTATGCATGTGTTCTTGCTATTCTTGTATAGGTTGTAAAGTTGTTATGGGTTTTCTATTGTTCATTCAAGAAATGTTATAATTACTCTAGTTTTGTTCCATTATCTTGAGGTATTTACTTTCTTGTGTGCAAACTTTTATGTGCAAAACTCCATTGAATATCTACAAATTAGTAGAGCACTTGATGATAAGGAAGAGTTGATAGATCTTAGGTAAATCACTCTATCTTCTTTGTCTTAGTAAATGATTTAGGCTTTGATCTTCAAAAAAATTAATTGGAGTTTTCCAAACAGGCTGATTGTTAGCCATGCGTCCAGTTGAACCTATACTTAGAAAGATGCTTGTATTAGGTTCTATATTTAAATGTCTTGACCCTATACTAACTTTACTTGATGGGATGAACGCCATCAATGGATCTATATAGACACGATTCATGACATGTACAAAATCTTACTTGAGATTTGGGAGGGTGTTTCTAGTGAATGAACTAATTGAATATTTATTTATTGCTGAATTGGTCTCAATGAACATGTATACACATGGTTCATGTCTTATTCTGATTGTTTTCTCATAGATCAGTTTTCTAATATTGCTAATATGTACACTTTTAGCGTGCCTCTCACATATATGGAAATATTTATATCTCTTGTTCCTCTAAATGTCCTATACCTGTTGTACAATATTCACAAATGGCCTACTAAGAAACATTCTAAGCTGATTATTATAGGTAATTGTCTACCTATAGGCTGAAGTTTTGTTCAGTTTGCTTAGTACGTTTAGAATGGGTCATGTCCTACAAATTCCATATGCAGGGATAATAGATACCATGAATCTTCTACGTAATTTTTTATCACATATTTCCAGTAGAATTGGAATGCAAAAATTGTGTTTTCGTCGAACTATAGGAGATCATAAAATGGCATTAATTTACTCAAGAATGTGCAGCAATGTTTGTTTCTTAAAATGTAAGTATTTTTATCTATCATTTTAATGACCTACTTTGAGATACATGCTTAGGATGATGTAATTCTTTTAAAGCAAGGCGAGCACTGGAAGTATGGAGACTTGTAGTTAAAGTTTCTCATTGATTTTTATTCACTTTGCTGAACAAAACCTCAACCTCTAGATGTTCGATATCTTGACGCAATAGATTTAAGATTCAATATTTGTACACATGATTAGCCATTTGTTCCCTTTGTCCTCACATTTTGTAGGATGCAATTAGTTATACTTTCTATGAGGCCCACGACTGGATTTTTACGCCTCATATGACATAGCAATCTTCCATTTAGTGCCAAATTAGACGTGTATCTCATTGTGCTATGCTCGTAATATACTTACTATAATATCCTTTATACTAGATGTATATTACAGAATATATGGCATTTAGGAATCGAGTATTCATAGCTGAAAAACTATTTTTCAATTACTAAATAAGATTTTTTTGGTATCATATAAATAGCAAATTCTTAATAGCTAGAAAAATAGTTTCAGCAGTGGTTTCCTTGCTTTACGGTACCTAGTAAGAAAGGTCATTTTTCTTTAGTGTTTGGTTCCATGTTTGGAAGGATATCTTCTCGATGCATTTTTTATACTCTAACCCATGCATTTATCTCCTATATTAGCTGAAGGAATGAGATGGGATATATAACTTCTTTATGAGTCGATATATTAAGCAATATATAAATAGTTATTACGAATAGGTGTTCATGTAAGCATGACCCTATCTTAGAAACCATAATTTCTGAAAATTTGTGCCTATATAATCTGAAAATATGTCAAAGTGAATGTCATTTATCAATTCTAAATGGATGACCCCCTATATAATTTCTCTTCTTCCTTCTAGATGATCTCATTTGGGGTCTCCTGCTCCTGCATTTTTGGTTGCGTCATGGTTTATCACTATGGAGCATGATCTATCTCTGTGTCAAGGGAGGTTGTTAGCATCTGTCGCACATAATGATCTGGTTTGATGCTATGGCAGTTTTCTCCATTTTTTACTCATGTATGGATAGTACAGGGAGTATAGGATAGATAACTATATTATCTTGTCCATTTTGTGTTAAGAAATAGATTTGAAAAAGGCTCTTGCTTCAGA
This sequence comes from Alisma plantago-aquatica, assembly GCA_963693085.1. Taxonomy (NCBI): domain Eukaryota; kingdom Viridiplantae; phylum Streptophyta; class Magnoliopsida; order Alismatales; family Alismataceae; genus Alisma; species Alisma plantago-aquatica. The sequence goes on from OY856413.1 coordinate 202,842,100, forward strand.
CATAAAAGAGTTGGAAAAGGCTCTTGCTTCAGACATAAAAGTGTTAATTCTCAAATTGTCCTCTCAGTACTTAGATATACATTTGGTTTCTCTCGATTTGCAATTGTTAACAATGCTCATATTCATGGTGTAGGGAGCTATTCCTAATTTTATTCTAGAACTAATATTTGTATGTCTATAGTTTTTAATTAGTTCAATGAAAATGATATAAGTATCAAGTTCTTTTTGTAATGTTAAATTTTGTTTTCAGAAGATTGCTATACATGAAGCAATGAGATTTGGATCCAGAAAATATGACAGACTCCCAAGTTCCAACCATGGCGCTTATGGTACACCTCTCAAATAATTTAGCTTTAGCATTTACATACCTAGAATTAGCTAATCGAGATAACAGTAGTGGGATAATATGTAGTAGCAGTTTGGCATTATGGGGGAAAGATCCCATGATGGTTGTTAAGTGGATAAGACAAACTAAAAATTCTCACCCAACTGACGATACCGACACTCAAGAATATCAAGTCTCCATAATGTTGGTTCCATCTACATCAACTTATCCAATGATGGATGCCCATATTTGAGATGAAGTTGTAGGGGAAAGCTTGAGTGAACAACTTAGTAGGTCTAGTTTAGTATATTACTACCTTGTACAACTTTGAAGGCCTTTTGTTGGACAAGTGATTGTACAATGGACTGGTGCATATACATGTATAGAGTACTAGTATGATACAACTATTAAGTTATCCAGAAGGGAGTGCCTTTCGAACCTTTATTTGGCATGAGTTGTAGGTTTACCCTGTACTAGAGTGACTACAATCATTACATAAAGGATGAAACATCAATGCCTAAAAGAATGATCTAAGATATAAATGAACCGAATTGTTTTGGTGTCTGTGGTGATGTATTAGTCAAATAGCATTTTAGCCTCTACTAAAGCAACCTCCACTTTACTATAAGCCTCGTAAATTTACTTATGTGGTGAGGAGAACCTGCATTTCATCTCATCAGCTCATAACAACCCCATAACTCATCATTTATAGTCTACTAGAAACATAGAGGAGGTAAATCAAATTTGCAAACCAGCTTAAGGATGAGTGAACAACAAATCCTCATCAGCAAAAAGAACATCAATTATCTAGTTAGAAAATTTAATGATAAGTGAACAACAACTCCATCCGTTTGTAGTTCATGTTTCATCATTTTTGATAATTTTAATGGACTTATACTGATAGTTCAGATTAATTTGTTATTTTCATCCTTTTAGTTTATCCAGCGTGGTGTAGGCATTTCCATAAGTTGGCTCCTATTTTAGATGAAGTTTCTGTATCATTTTAAGACTATATAGATGTACTTATTGCTAAACTGGTCTGCCGCTTTTCTTTGATGTATCTATGGTTGGTATATATATATATATATATATATATATATATATATATATATATATATATATATATATATATATATATATATGACCTTTGAGCTAACTACCTAAGAAGGCAGCTGATTATTTGCTCCATGAAAAATGCTTTAACGATGTCCCCCGACTCCACTTGAATGATGGAGACTAGGTTTGCAGTAGATGATATATGACTCTACATACTTTCCATACTTTCTAACTAGCTACTGTGAAAAGAAGATTGATTGTTCTTCCCTCTCCTTGTTGCTTTCAGATTACAGAAGGTTCACGCCTTTGGTTGATTGAAACAAAGGTGTACCCTTTTATCTAAAGGTACTACATGGACACCTTTGACTATTACAGGATGAACTTGTACCCACTTCTAATAACCTTGTTGGGTAGTGGATTCACACCACTAAAATGGTTGCAACACCTCATTGATGAAGACAGTGTAGTTTTTACATATCCAGGTACTAGATAAATGATGACTCCATCAAGTAAGTTCCCTTCATCTTCTTCTATTAGCAACTAGATAATGAATCTTTGGAAACTACATGTTGTTGTCTTGAGATGGACACATGTAATGGTTAGCTGTGGTATCTTGCCCAAAGTTTATTTGATCAGTGATACTCTCATCTTTATGTACTCTTCTTGTTAATGATTATTAACTAACCATTGTTCAAAATTTGCAATTGCTATAGCTTGTCCTTAGTGGAACCCTACTGCATAAGGTACATCATCGTCAAGTTGAATAAATAGTGTTCCAAACATAACTGGGTATTCCAACCTATCTTAATTTTTCCAAACTTAGGTTGGAATACCCTATTATGTTTGGCACATTATTTATTCAACTTGATGGTGATGTAGATTCTATTTGGTATAATAGGAGCTTAGCAGGGTTCATTAGTTGCTATAGAAGTTGTTAATTAATATTTACTAACCTTATTTGTGTCTGTGCATTGTAGGATGTTTTATTCTTCAGAACCTGTGATTGTTGATGGTCAATTGTTGGGATTATTTTACATAATACACCATTGTATATTGAAAAAATGTATGACTTGATTATCAAATGGTGTAGATATATGCAATATTTGGTCATTGATCTATATATTCTTTGCTTCTCTAGGTTCCTATAAGTATGATGCAAATTCAGAATTCAGATACTGTTTGAGATGTCAGATAATTTCTTTACCACTTTGCTCCTATGTATAATCGACACATATGGTGATGGTGGACCAGACCAAGTCCTAAAATGGTAAAAAATCTATACTAAACAAATCATCTCTTGTCATCTACCTTTCTTTATGTGATTAACTAATGTAGGTTCAAATTCTACCCATGCTTAAAGACTGCACTACTTTGAGGGAAGAGAAGGAATGACGGAGATTGTGAGTATGGTGCATCTTAAAAATGAATGAAATAATTATTCTATTTAATGACTCCAATTTTGATACATATACGATGCAGGATAAAAAAAGGCCTCAATGTCAACTTATTGCTAAACAAGAATCCCTCTTTGGATTTAGATCAAGTCCAACAAAACAGAGTACAAAGAAGATTCCTAGAACATCTATGGATGGTCCAAGTTGTAATAGAAAGATGTCACTATGAGGGGTGATGCTACAATCTTCAAATCAAGACTTCTTCCATTCAACAAAATCGACCCACTAATCAAGGAAATCAGATGAAGGGCCAACGTGTCACAAGGTCAAAACTTTGTGCAACACAAGAACCCATGCTATCGCCAACTCATTGAACAAAAGGAGAAGAAAACAATGATTCCAAAACTGGTCGAGAAAGATACATACTCCTTTTCCAAGATGCATGTAGACCTCACCAAATTTATTAGTATATGTATATCCTTTTCTTTGTACAAATTATGTAATAGGGGTAAGGTATACGTCCTCCCCATGTACATTTGACGTTTCAATATAAATGAAAGTAAGTTTGTTGACATAAAGAGCGTAACTAGTCTAACTACTACAAATTTGTTACTAAAAGAGCTTCTGGACTAATTACACAATACATAAATAATCAAACTATACATATATGTATATGTGGCACTACATATGTAACTAGTACATAATCTAACTACATATATATGTGTGCATTAGATGCTACCTTTCCCTACGCATTAACTACATATAATTTGTATTAACTTCAAGTTTTTGCTACATACTGACTATATATACAATTGTAGGCATACATTTAGCTATAATTATACATATATTTAAATATGTAAGGACAATATCTAGCTACACTTCTGGATACATATGAATTTTTAGGGAATGGATTATCTAACTACATATTTAAAAAATATAGTTAAAGGCTTTAGCTATACGAGCATATACTACAATTTGTATGTGTAAAGAAATATGTAGTCAAAGCCTTTCACTACAAAATATGGGGTTTTCGCTACAATTTTTTTTATAGTTTAAGACCTTTTTTTAGTAGTGCCTCTCAAATACATGGTGAGAGAAGGTTATTTCCCAAGGAACTAGAGCATAGACTCACCTATCAACAACCAAGAGAGAGGAATTTTCCTACACCACTAGAGCTCGAACTCACTTCTCAAAACCCAAAGGGAGAGAAAGGGGTTTTGCCCAAGGAATCCTAAACTCAAGGTTCGACCACAAGGTCTAAGAACATATCAACAACATGACCACTATATATAACAAGATAAAAGGGTACCCACTAGGGCAAGAAACAAATCTAATAAGATGCATAACCGATCAAGATGACATATAAACATGCAACATGAAAAAGAAGTAGTATAGCTAGGGTTAGGAGTTATGTAACCCGCCTTAAGCAAGCTCCAAGCTCCTAGAACCAAGCTTCCAAGCTCTAAGAACCACCTTCGGCCACCACAAGAAGGAAAACAAAGCTTATAACCACCATGGCCAAAGAACAAGCAAGAAGGAGAAGAAGATGCCAAGGAAAGAGGGGGAGATGCTCACCATAAGAAGAGAATCTAGACACACTCTAGGGTTCAGCCACCACTACAAGAAGAAGAAGATTCCACTAAGGAGATCGGACACCAAGCTAGCACTACCAAGGGGAGGTATCGTCCACCAAGGAAGAAGGGAACAAACTAAGGAACAAAAGGGATCCTAAGCAAGAGAAAGGAGAGACATATATAGAAGAGGGAGAAGAGGAAACTAAGGCAAGGTGTCGCCCAACCTAGGGACACTTGTCCATGGGGCAAATCCACCTACTAGCTTGCCACCTCCAAGTGTCCAATGCTTTTGCCACATGCAAGCAACAAGCACCAAGTGTCCACAAGGGGGTGACACAAACGATGCTTGGTCAAAGAAGGTCACTTGGCCGATACACCTCATGGGCGACACACCCTAGCCCGACTCAACCTCCTGGCCGATACACCATGGTCATCACACTCAATCTTGGCTGATACACCTAGAGCTTGCCCGACACAAGGCCCAACAAAGCAAGGCAAAGCCCAAACAAGACTCAACAAGGCAAAACAAAGCCCAAAGCTACTCAAACAATGAGCCCAACCCATCCTCGCAAACCTAGAGGATGCAAGGATAAGGAGAAACATCTCTAGAGGTGTCAAACTTGCACATCAACCCTAAAACTTGGGTTACTTGCAAGTTGCACCTTCAAATCTCAACAAAGCACAAACAAACCCTAATCACTATTTGAGGTGATTAGCAAGAATCTAAACACAAGGTTTAGGAAAGGCAAATAGGGTAATCCCAAAATGAAGGTCAGGGTCCTTACATTTCTATTGTTGCTAGAATTGTACCTCGGTGGCTGTTGGTGGTTGGTATTCATCAGTTGATGCTTGCTCATAGGTTGTTGACCTTGAGCTTGACCTTGATATTAGTTATGTGAATTATTATTCTCATAAGAGAAATTTGGATGGTCTCTCCGTCCTGGGTTATATGCTTTAGAAAATGGATTGTAGGCTTCTCTATTATTGTAATTCCCCAATGCATTAACTTCTTTGGGTGCTTCATTGGCATTCATCTGTGGTGCAAAATAAGAAGTAGTGTTATGCCCATATGTTCCACAAGCTTCACATTCCCGCTCAACTGCTTGAACTGAATGGGTAGTCAACCTTTCAAATTTCTGATTCAAGGCATCAAGTTTGGCAGAGATCAAGTCAACGACATCAACTGTATGTTTCCCACTGGACTTCTCACTTGAGCTAGTGGAGGAGTGGGGCTGGCTGGTTCTTTGAAAACACCATTGTCTGTGATTGAGCTCCATATATTCAATGATAGAAAAAGCTTGACTATAAAACTTGTTCATCAGGGCTCCATTTACAACAACATTAATGCTCATATGGGTGTTGTAGAATAACCCATTATAGAAGGTTTGTAGAAGCAACCAGTTCATTAGACCATTGCATGTCACCTTCTTGTTGCTTGAAGTTTGTGATTTGATTCCTTAGTTGCGTTGTTTTTCTAGGAGGGAAACACTTTGCTAGGAAAGTATTTAGCAGATCATCCCAACTATTAAAAGAATGTGGAGGCAATGAGGAGAGCCTCACCTTGGCACAGTCTCACAGAGTGAATGGGAATAGGAGTAGGTGTACTCCTTTAGCTGGAACACCATTAATCTTAAATGTGTTCAACTACTACTGAAATTCAGCAATGTGGAGGTTTTGATCCTCCATTGGCGTTCCCCCAAACTGATTCTATTGGATCATCTGCATGATTGTAGGGGTGATAGAGAAATTATTGGCCTCTATCATAGGATGATCTATGGCTCCACAAATATTAATGACAGCTGGTACAACAAAGTCTTTGACTGGACGATTGTCCTCCATCTCTGACTCTTGAGGAGGCTTGAGTGAAGGCGTAGAATGTGCGGAATGTGGTGACGAAGGTTGTGATCCCTCCAAGCTTGAAGAGTTCTCACCCCACCTTTCTCATCTCTGACTGCTAAAAGTTCATTCTATCTCTGGATCTAGACAAATAGATGTTTGTAAACCTCTCTTAGAATGATGCATTCTACTTGAAAAGCAAAAATTGAGTAAGAGTAACAAAAAAAACCCCGAAGAGGTATCACAATATCAAATACAGAAATGTGACTTAGTCCCAATTACTTGTTAACACTTTTACTCAAACTACAAATTACCGTAGCTCCCTGAAAATAGTGCTAAAAACTTGTTGGAAGTTTTAGAAAGAGATGTCTCAACTTACTAATCACCCGTAAGTGTACGGGGTCAATGTAGTCAAGTGTCGAATGCAAGGAGTTTGTCTAGTTAGATGCAAATTTCTTAACTTTCATTAATCTAAATCGGGTTACAAAAGGTTGGATGTTTTCACACACTTAAAAGGAAATAAAAAGCAAAAGGCTTAAAGTAAAAGGTTTAATTAATTGATTAAGAGCTTGGACATTACATTTCACTGCCATACTGTCATATCATATGAAAAAATGAAATAAAGATCAATGTTAACAAGCAAGGAGATTTTCGTCGTCATGCATTTCCCAATGTCATGAGATGGTTCTCAACATCACATAATGCTCTCGTATCTATGCTTAGTCTCAAACACAACCTAACCCTCAACTTTCCCAAGCCACTCATGTGGTCAAGAGAATAGTGCCATATATTCTACTCCTTACTCCCTCATATATTCTCCCAAACCATAAGGTGAGCATAAAACATGTATGAGAGGTGGCCATCCAAACATGAAAGCAAGAAGCACCATCAATATCCACAGAAATAGCAAGTTAACTAGTAATAAACATAAATTTTGAGTTCACATGAACAATGGCATGGGGGTTACTCTCCCATGCCCAAGAAAAGATTTCTACTCGACCATAATGAAGATGCGTACATACAATGCATAAATTTTAGAGTTTTGCATGTTTAAGAGAAAAAAAGCTGGATGAACTAAAGATGTAGCCAAAGGAGGGTAGGAACTTCGACTAGAGGGTGAAATTCCACCCTTGGAGTTGCTCCAACTCGGATGGTCTTCTCCCCAAAAAGCTTGAGTGAGAGAAGTAGCTCTGTTGCACCTTCAAAGAAGAAATGGAGAAGAAAAGAGGTAGAGCAGAGGTTATTTAGAAAGAAACCACCTTCTTCCACCCAAAATCACCCTCCTTAGCTCTGGAACTTCTCTTGGATGAAAGGCACTTCCAAAATGATGAGTGATAACCGCCCTTTTAGTGGCATTCATCTTTAAAAATGAGGAGTGGTTGTTTTCATTTTTGCAGAAACTCAAAATGAAATGATGTATCTTTTGGAAGACACATCGTGTTCTGATGTGCAATCATGTTGTGCTGCTACAATGCAGTACACAACATGTCAAATAAAGACACACCATGTGATAACATTCTGGAGTTGATTCGGGAAAATGGTACATGACATGTTTGAATAAACACACAACATGTGCATTGGAAGCAAGATGTAGCCAGCCTCCAGATCCCGAGGACATGGCATGTTCTTAGGGTGGAAACATCGTGTCACGTCTTCTTTGTCCTGGGATTAAGGCTGCTGAAAACACCCATGCTGATTGTGCTTATGATGGAGGATTTGTCCTCCACTATTTCTACAACCATCTTTGAGGGGAGATTGAAGGTGTTCAAGGTGAAGAATACCCCGGTCATCTCACATCTTGTGTTCGCAGATGATGTGATGATTTTCACAGCTGGTCACTGCAAGTACCTAAGACAAGTTAGAATGATCCTCACAAGTTTTAGGTGCCTCACTGGGTTGTATATAAATGAAGTAAAATCTAACGTATTCATATCAAGATCGTGTGACTCGAGGTGGGGGAGACTAAAGGAAGCAGCGGGTATTATGAGGGGTTTTTTTCCTGCTAAGTACCTAGGTGTCCCTATCTCTGGTAGTAAAGGTTGAGGCAAAGACTATGGTAGTTTGGTTGATGAGCTGAGATTCATGATCAACAAGTGGGCTGGCCTACACATATCTATGGTGGGGAGATTAGTCTTGTGTAATTCGGGTCTAGGTGACAAGACTAGATTCTGGTACAGACAGGCTGAGCTTCCCGAGTTCATATTGGATAAATTAAGAAGCTTGACAAGTAGCTTCCTATGGGGTGGGAAGACGCATGGGATTGCGTGGGATATTATTAACAATAAACGGGCTCATCGTGGCTTGGGAGTGGCTGATCCAGTAGGTTTGGCTAGGATTGCTACTTTTCAACAGATCCATAGATTTATCACCCAACAGGATTCTATTTGGACGATGTGGATGAAGGAAAGATATGGCTGCTCTTTGGACATAGTGGTTGTGGGGAACAGCTTCGTTGTTTGGAAAAAAATGTTGGAGAATTGGCATGATGTGAAATTTGCTTACCGGCTGAGATGTGATGGAGGTTGGGACTTCTTGGTTGCCAAACCTTGGGAGCTTAATATTTGCGGTCTGCCTATGCCTTGGGCCGAAATCATCTGGAATAAAGGTCAGCAGCCGAAATGGGGGTGCACCTTATTTAGGGTTGTTCTTAGGCATCTCCCTACGTTCGACAAACTACTAGCTTGGGGTCTTAATGTCGACCCTAAATGTGTGCTTTACGGTGACGTAGTAGAAACACACACACACCTCTTGTTTCATTGTAGATTTTCTAGGTACATTTGGTGCAGATGGTCCCTCAAAAATGGTTGGGGCGGTTACCCTCTCAGTTGCTTGGAAAATGGGTTGAAGTGGATAAGGAAGAAAACTAATAGGAGTGCCACTATGAGATCCTTTGGAGGCATGGGAGTTGCTGCTATCGTCTATTGTATCTAGTTTGAGAGGAATACCAGAGTCCTCAGGGGACGGGCTACTGATATGTTTGATGTTTTTGAATCTCTTTCTGGTAGACTTGCTGCTAATGTAAGGGATAAACCTAAAATTTATAAAGGTTTAGACCTGGTTACCTTTACACAGTGGGGTTTTTTGTAGTTAACCCACCCTCTATACAGTATAGGCTCGCCTATATGCCTTTTTTGAGATAGTAATATTTTACCTGATCCAAAAAAAAACATGCCGTGTGAGTTATACTACATGACATGTTTGTCATTCTGTGAAGTTATCTGTGAAGATACACATGTCGTGTGAGCTATACCACATGGCAGGTCCGTCATTCTGTGAAGTTATCTATGAAGGGACACGACGTGTCGTAAGTAAGACATGTCGTGTGCAATGTTGTTTCTTTAGGAGTAACTCTGCATTAGCTGCAATATCATGGAGAAGTTCCATTGGGGTTGGATTTGAGTTGGGTTATCTCCAAATTGACCTTTTCAATGAATGTCTACAAATAGTATCATGGGATAAGCAAAATAACTAGAAATGTTGCAAGATAATATGAATAGAGGCTAAATGGAAGACAAAATGAACTGAATTTGTGTGTGAGAATGAACAAAAAGTTGATATAAAATGCACACAACAAGAGAGCACTGCCAATGTGATAGATCTAGTTGAACTATATATATGAGAGTGTTAGTTTGACTACATGGTGATCCGAGTTCAAATATTCTTGAGCATGGATTTGATTTCACTTCCATGTTGTGGAAGCAGGTGCATGAAGAACTCGATACTAGATTGAAGTTTAGCACATCATACACCCCCTGACTGGTGGACAATTAGGGTATGATCCAAACTATATAGGGTCTAATGATAGCATATGTGCTCGTTTTGGGTGGATCATGGGAGCAGTACCTGCTCCTAGGTGAGTTTTCTTATTATGACAACTACCAAAGCTAGTGTGAGGATGTATGAAGCTCTTTATTAGATGTCATGTCAGTCACCACTTCACTAGGGAGATGTTGATGAGAGGACCTTATGTAGGTCAAAGAAACCATAGTGTATTATGATAAAGTTGCTTTGATTGAGCAATTGCAGAGGAAAGCCCAGGGGTGACATGATTCATGTGGTGATGCGAAGAGGACTGACTTTTAGTTCACTGTGGGTGAGCTTGTGTTTTTGGAAATCTGAACCTTTCGAGCTACAACTAAAGATAGAGGAAAGTTGAGTGCCTGATACATGGGTTCATTTGAGATTTAGGAATGGATTGGTGGAGCTTATTTTGTTTATCCTTACCCCTCAGGATAGTATGATTCTTGATGTGTTCCATGTGTCCAATCTAGAGCACTATGTGAGGTACCCGAGCCATGTGATGAGTATTGAACCTATAGAACTCCAAGGGAGGCTGACTTACCCTAAGTCACCTATGAGGGTACATGATACCAAGGTGAGAGAGAGATTATGAGTAAAGGATAGAGATGGTAAAGGTTCTATGGAAGAACCATGGACAGGATGAAGCCACATGGGGGCTAAAGACAGACATGGGAAAAAATCATACCCTGAATTATTTGTTTGATTAGTCAAATTTTGAGGGAAAAATTCCTATAAGAGGGGAAGGATGTTATAACCTCAAATTTCACTTGTATTTAAAATAATTGAAATGCAATTATTCTATGAAAAGATACTTGTTTGGAAATTTGGGTGTTTTGTTTTAAAAAATGGATTTCTTTGCAAATTTCCCTTGAATGATGATTTTTTGGTTTATAGTGGTTTGATAAATCCAATAAAGATTAATAGGAAAAAGGATAAAAGAAATCCCAAAATTAGCAAAAGGTAAAAGACTTAAAAGATAATTATGTGTGTATATGAGAATTGTGTAGAATTGTCTAGAAAGTGGTATGGATGGCCACTATTAATTGGATTTCGGTTTCACATGGTTTATAATAAGAAGAAAAGTCAAAATAAAAAATAGAAAAGAAAGGAAGAGAAAAAGATGTGTTTTAATCCTTAAAATATGGTTTATAAAGAGAATACTTGCAAATTAAGAAAAGAAACTTTCCTCTTTGAGTTTCAATCTCAAACCTTTTCCATAGTTAGAAAACGTCATTATGGACTTTCCCTTAAAATTTTGTAGAAAAAGGATTAACAATGTGAAAGATATGGATTTTACAAAATTCCTTGAAGTGAGAGAGATATGTTTTATTCACATAAAGCTACTTGTGAAACAAAATAGGAGGATTGGATATTTCTTGCATATAATAATTAACCAAGTTAATTTTAGATTAACTATAATCAAAATACAATATTATGGAAGAAAAACTAGAAAACTCCAAGATATTTGGTGATCTAGAGAATGAAATATGTAATTATAAAAAATTTGCTAAAACGGAAAATTTGGAGTTATGGATAAAATAGCTTGCATCTAATATTTTTCCAAGAAAAGGATAATAATAGATAAAAAATTTCCTTAAAATTTGATATAATGAGAAGAGAGATATAATTATTCCTCTTATTTGGGGTTTAGTTCAAAAGATAGAAAGTTTCTCTTCTAGCCTCCTTTCCTTTTCCCTTTTGCTACGATCAGGGAACCCCGATCTCCTTCATGTTTGAGAAAGGTAAGGGTGTAAGCATGCGTGTAGACTATAAAAGGGGTTCTACTCATCTTTATCTAATAGAGACAAAGTTTTCACCCATCATAGACTAGACCTCCTTCTTCTACCCCCTTCTAGGAATTGGGAAGCCCCGGCCGAGTAGTCGTTTGATGCAGTAGTGAAGTACTGAGACTATGGATCAGGGGATTGGTTCACCCCATCCTCACACATGGAGGATCATTATCGAGGGTTGGTTGTGTTGGGTTTTAGGGGAGGCAGAGAAGGCAGCAGAAACAAAAAAATTTCTCCTCCCCAAACCCAGAACAAGGAAACGCGTCAACGTCTATACAATAGGAAAGGATGGTTTGTGGAATCATACCTTTTCCCGAGGCTTGCTCGGAGACAATACCTCGCGGCTTGCGCGGTCTTCACCTCCAGTCTTGGACGGTGTCTGTGCAGCTCCTAGTCACACCGGCACTAATGACTCCTGGTCTCACTGGGAGTGTCAGGGTTGACAATTGTCCTCCAAGCGGCAGAAATCTCCAGCCTCTAAAGTAGTCCACACGGACCACCTGAAACTCCAATCTCCTTGTCTCACAAGGAATTGGAAGGAGTCGCACCCTCCTATCAGCGTACTAGTCACCGACACACTCTCCTACCACCAGTCTCTTTCTGTAGTTGTCTTTCCCTTTCTGTGCCTCCCTTATCGGGTAGCACTTGCTCGGGCTCTCTCAGTTACCAAAACTAGAGAGAATGACAACTTTACAGAGCAACTCGTTGCACTGTGTTGTTCTTTGAGAAGCCCCCAATACCCCTATATATATAGGAGGGTCATGGGATAGGGTTCTCTATCCCGAGCAATGTGGGACTAAAGCAGTTGTAGAAGGGTTTGAGATTTTCCAGAAAAACAACCAACTGCGCAACCTGAATCAATCGTTTCATTTCTAAAACAGTCAGTTGGGAACCTGAGCCGATCGGTTGACACCTCAACCGATCGGTTGGGACCCATGAAACAATCGGTTCACTTCTGAACCGGTCGGTTCGTGGTCTTGGTCAGTTCCCGATTGACTTTTCTTCTTTTGTTTCTAATTGGTATCAAATACCAATCCTTGTTCCAATCAAAATGGGCAAGTGAAACGAAAGGAAATTTCTCACCAATCCTACTTTCCCAACTTGCTCAGTTGGACCAGTTGAACCGATCGTTTCAACACTTGAAGTGATTGTTTCACCATGTCCATCAGCCGATCGACTCACCATCTGAGCCGATCAGTTCACCAAGCTCAGTTGATCGGTTCATAACATGAGCCGATTGGTTGGGAATGCAGATTGTGCAGAATTAGTCAATTGCAGTTTCAATCAATCTGATAATCCAATAAATATGTCCAACACCTTGAACATTATGACATTGAGCTATCAATTAAATGAGTGTTTAATTGAACTACTAAACTCCTTTAGTAATCAATCTAAACATTGTTTGTGGATAAAACTCCTCTTCCAGGTTAAATCCTATGTGTGTGACCCTACAGGGCCATTTCACGTTGGCAGTGAATGTCCATAACACATATGACTTCACAAGCAAAGAGCGGTGCCTAGTCACACATCAGTGCTACCCAAGTGAAATAGAAAGTTGGAGAACTACTTTCAATCCTACAATCCATGAATGGTGTTACAATGAATGTATAATTCCTTTGTCACTTATATTCCGAATGAACTCGAGGCATTGAACAGTCATCCTGTCAACGTTAATTCACTTTCTTGATCTCAGAGTAGATTGGAAGAGATATGTATGACATCAATATCATATACTAATTCATACATACGTGCATGCCTTTCTCAATCCTACTCATCAAGTGGCCATGGATATCAAACTCCCTCAGGAGGGACAAATCCCATATCTATCACTCACCCCTCAAAAGCCCCATGTGTCAAAGCCACCCAATCATCACCTTTATAACAACCTATGTTTCAGGACTGCGTTTGATGATGTCAAAGTGTGCCCAACGACATGTGTTGAGTGTAGTGATTTCAGGTGAAAGAATCACACTCACCACCATCACTGTGAGTACTGACTGTGACTACCATTTCATGGTTCCATGTGTCAAACTCACGGTGGGTCTGTTCGGTACACTTGTTCTCTAACAAGTACCTATGTGTTTGGTTTGATATCTCCATATCATGACTAATGAGATTATGTCATCAACCAACACCACAATCTAGTCTTGTGTGTCATTGTTGTCTATCTACCTTCCATAATGACATCCGACTAGGGACATAACAAGAATGTACAAACTCTTAGCATCTGTATGATCTCATCATTCAGGTCCTCAACCTGAAAGCATACGTCATTGAGTATTGTCATTCTCTAGACATTCAATCTGTTCTATCACTATCTCATATGACTGAACTAGAAAGAATTGGAAGCTTTCCTTTGATGTTTATCAAATCAATCTTAATGTATCCCACCAATCATCCCATGATTGGCTCTCAGGGCATACATACCAACAGACTCCCACTTGCACTGTGAGCCAATCATCCTTGAATCATATTCATAGTGATCTTCAAACATGTCCCACATGTTACTGTGCTCTAGTGCGAACATAGTGAGTTATGGTGACACCTTGCCAAAGTCATTACAAATTGCATGTCTCACATCTCGTCTTTGTACGTCACACGTATGAGATGGAGTTGCTGTAATATGCGATCTAGTATTCCTTTGCTAACCTTTAGCCACATTGCGTGATCAAGGATTCCATACTTGTCATCAATGAGCGGAATATCTATAAGTTCATCTCATGAACTTCTAGACCCATATAGTATCCACTGTTGTTCTCTAACACACGGATACTCGACATTTCCATTTATTGGAACACTTCCAATTATCAACAAACTTTCACTTTTATATATCTTATATATATATTGCGATTAATTTTCTGTCCTTTTCGGAAGTTCGCATCAATGTAACTCTTTACATTGAACTCTTCCTTATCTCCATAGAACTAGTACTTCTCAAGTACTTATCAAGTTCTCATGGCATTCTAGTAACCCTTACTGGAAGTAGACAAACATCCACTCGTCATGTCTCACATACGAGTTATCAGGATGAGCACATCATATTGCCATGTCATGCATACAAGATGATGAATGCATTTTGTTTTGCCATGCAAGATAATTGGATGATTACATACATGATATATCCACATCTATTCTTAGTGTTCCCATTCTTCATATGAATTGGACACTTGGCCTTGGGATACTAACTCCATGTAACATGGACAAGTTTTCTCCCACTGAATCTGTGCATACTGAACCCTTCAGGACAAATATCCAATGTATGCTTTCTCTTTTCAGGTCAAGAGGTTTTTCGAGAACTATCTCTATAGATCTCTATTCCTATCACATAGGAAACATCTCTATCTTCATTAAAGATATATTCCACTTTAGGATTTCCATTCTAGAACATTTCCATTTCACATCAACATGTGGAATGTGAACACGCTCCCACTAAATCATAGATCCCTTCTTTATCTTTGACATATCAGTCAAACCCTTTGACTATATTATCAAAGTAAATATCCAATTCTGAGTTTCTTGTACTCAATCAATCACATTGATTAGTCCATTGTAACTTATAGACTTCATCTGCATTAGTGGATTCATAAACCTTATAGGTTGTGTCACGTACACATCCTTGTTTTATTCCTCATAGGAATGCAGTTTTAGTATCCATATGCCAAATGTCTTAGTCATTAAGTTGCAATCAACAAGCATCATCCTTCTCAAAATGTTATCCATGTGTCTTAACACTTAAGATTCATTTGCACTTATGGATTTCATCCAATGGGTACTACCATCAAGGTCATACCTTATGGTTCACATGGATGTCATTTAGGATGCAATGGTCATCAACCATAACACAAAATTTGGTTCCTCATATTCATATAGATAGTTGATTCATCACATGAACAACTCATCACATAGATAAACGAGATGTATCTGTCAAGGATATAAGAACTTACAACTCCTTGTGATTCTTAATGTCCTATATTAGTGTGGGGTATTCTTTTATTAAGAAGAATTTAGTTATTTGATAATCATTCTCTAACTCCTTAGAGTATGATTCCTTCTTGATTTAGACATCACCATGCATTAATCATCAGTTCACTATGATACACTATCATAATCACTCATAAGGATCTCAAACATTTGGTCCAAGTATTTCATTCATTGATCTCATCAAGAATTAACACTTTACCAAATTTTACTTCATCTATGATAATCGTGAACACTTCAAGATATTCATATTGGTATTTCTCTAAACACCATTTGAAGTATTAGCATTTGTTCCAATAGGTATGTAAATACATCACATGTATTATACCTAATAGGATAATCATTCTCCCACTACCATTAGTGAAGATTGATTAATCATGTCCAAGATATTCATGTCTATTTCTGGTTCTCTAACCAAAAGAGTCTAGATTTATCCATCACATGGAAACTAGAAATGAATTTCTCATGATTGATGCTATTTTGATTGTTTGAGTTGTCTATAACTTTTAGGTATCATTTTATCTTATGCTTATCAAATACCACAAGATAAACAAGGCATTGCCACAAAGATCATATCTTTAGAAATTGAAACATCTCTTTATTGATTTCCATCATTGTCATACAATATGCAAAAATAAGGTGTTTCTATCTATTGGCAAATATGAAATAGCAGTTCATAATTATATTACATGCCTTTTAGGCTGAAAATAAACTAAAGTACTCCTATCTATGGCGGAAACACTTGCCCCATTTATTGAGTGCTTTACACTTTACATCTTGGTATCATATACCTCAAAAGTGTTACAAGTTTACTTTCATGACACCTTTAAGTAGAGACGTTTGTCGCCTCCTTCTTCTTTTGTTCTTCCAGATAGAGAGGACAATTCCTTTTCCAATGTCCTGGCTTTTGACAATGGTGGCAATTGCCTTTCTTGGTCACACCTCCCTTGGCCTTGAGAGCTGAAGATGACTTGGGCTCCTGGCTAGCATCAGAACCTTTCTTAGCTTTGCCCTTGGCCTTTCGCTTGGACTTGCCTTTCTTGCTTGTGATCACCATCACAGACTTAGGCTTGTCCTTCTTCATCTGTATCTCAGTTGTCCTCAACATGCCCAACAAATCTGACAGTGGCCTATCAAAATTGTTCATGTTGTAGTTCATCACAAACTGAGTGTAGGATTCTGGCAACAATTGCAGTATCACGTCAGTAGCCAACTCTTGACTCAGTGGAAATCCCTGTCTTGTCAGGTTCTCCACATACCCAATCATCTTGAGTATGTGAGGACCAACTGGATCTCCTTATGTCATGACGCAGTTGAACATTGCCCTTGAGACATCGTATCTCTCTTACCGTGCTTGATCTTCATACATGTTCCTGAGATGTTGAATCATCTCAATGACACCCATGTTCTCATGTTGTCTCTGCAACTCGTGGTTCATAGAGCACAACATCAAGCACTTTGCATCAATGGCATCATCAGAATGCTTCTTGTAAGCATCCCTTTCTTCCTTTGGTGCATTAGGAGCAGGTTCCTCTGGAATTGGAGTATCCAGGACATAGAGCTTTCGCTCTTGAGTGAGAACAATTCTCAATGTCCTATACCAGTCATGGAAGTTTTTCCCATTCATCTTGTCCTTTTCAAGGATGGATAGCAAATAAAAGTGATTGTTGTTTGTTGTCATTTGTACTATAAAAGGAAATATGCAATTTTAGTCCAAAACTCATTTTTTGACTTATTTGATTGATTTGAAAAGTTGATGATATAATTAGGCCTTTAATTAATTATCGCTCCCACTATTTTAGTTCAAATTGATAGCCCTCACCATCAATTTAGAAGATTGCACCGTACAACCTTCTAGTGGGCAAGATCCTGAAATCCTCTAAGTCATGGACCAGCTAGGGCTGTCACCCACAACTTAGATCTCTCAGGTACGCAACTTTTGCCAATTGCATCATATGCAACTCTTGATAAGATTTCATATGCAACTCCTTGCCATGAGCATGTCCATGCCTCAAGGTGCTAGATCCTATCTAGGTCACCTTGTTAAGTCCGACCCAAAGAAAACACGATGAATATGCACCATGCTAGGGCAGACCCACATATCCATCCTTCACGCTTCCATGAGATAGACGGTGCACCACGCTAGGGCGTGCCCACACTTGGTCGATCAAGCTTTTCACGTGTGTCGCATTTAGAAGGCATCTAAAACTTAATATTTAGTGAGGGATTTGGTTTTATATACATATACATATCCAATCACCACAATATATAGTATGTATCGTATACATGCTATATCCCACAGAAAACATGCAAAATGATAAAAGCGATGATTATGGCCATCCTAATGTGATTCCTAGAGCCAAGAGGAATCACGGTCATCTAGGTCTACATCACATGCAACGTGTACCAGATGAACTATGTGTTTTTCCTTTCTGGGTTTGATCAACTCATCACATGACTGGTCGGCTCACCATCAGGTCGGTCGGCTGGGTGCCACCAGCCGATCGGTTGGCTCCTCCAACTGATCGGTTCGCCTGGTCGTCGTGCCTCTCATCATGGCTGTCACCCGCTCGTCTCGCTCCTCAAACCAGTCATTAACTGATCGGCTCACTCCTTGAACCGATCGTCTGGAATGTCAACCGATCGGTTCACACCTTGAACTGATCATCTCAGCTGTCGTCAGGATGTCCTCCGTTCTTTGACATAATAGGAAATAAAATTCTATCATATTTTACATTGTAAAAAGAGAAACCTCGAGTTACATTTGAGGGGAGCAAAGGTAGGAAAGAAATCTCGAATTATTTCTAGTTACATCAAGAATAGGAGAAGGAAGATTGGTGCGCAGACCGAGATGCAAGCAACCACATACAACCATACACAGATAGGGTTTATTGGCCATAACCACGCTATACATCCACCACAAAACCCATTTAAGGGCGATGCGTATCGAGTGCATTCATAATACATATCATATATGTAAATTGGGGTTTGTGGATTTAGGATTGGACATGCATGAAGACAATTTTATTCGCATCGTATGCAATAAATAAAGTCGACAAACCAAAATCGATTATATCAATAATCCTAAAGTATAGAGCAGTTGACGTGGCTCTGATACCACCATTGGGTTTTAGGGGAGGTAGAGAAGGCAGCAGAAACAAAAAAAATTCTCCTCCCCAAACCCAGAACAAGGAAACACGTCAACGTCTATAAAATAGGAAAGGATGGTTTGTGGAATCATACCTTATCCCAAGGCTTGGTCGGTGACAATACCTCACGGCTTGCATGATCTTCACCTCTGGTCTTGGACGGTGTCTGTGTAGCTCCTGGTCGCACTGGGACTGACAACTCCTGGTCGCACTGGGACTGTCGGGATTGAAAGCTGTCCTCTGAGCGACAGAAATCTCCCACCTCTGAAGTAGTCCACAAAGACCACCTGGAACTCCAATATCCTTGTCTCATAAGGAATTGGAAGGAGTCACACCCTCCTGTTGGCGTACTAGTCACTGACACACTCTCCTGCCACTAGTCGCTTTCTGTAATTGTCTTTCCTTTGATGTGCCTCCCTTATCGGGTAGCACTTGCTCGGGCACTCTCGGTTACCAAAACCAGAGAGAACGACAACTTTACAGAGCAACTAGTTGCATTGTGTTGTTCTTTCAGAAGCCCCCAATACCCCTATATATATAGGAGGGTCATGGGATAGGGTTCTCTATCTCGGGAAATGTGGGACTAAAGCAGGAGTATCAGGGTTTGAGATTTTCCACAAAAATAACCAACTCCACAACCTGAACCGATCATTTCATTTCTGAAACGGTCAGTTGGGGACCTGAGCCTGTCGGTTGACACCTCAACCGATCGGTTGGGACCCATGAAACGATCGGTTCACTTCTGAACCGATCGGTTCGTGGTCCTAGTCAGTTCCCGATTGACTTTTCTTCTTTTGTTTCTAATTGGTATCAAATACCAATCCTTGTTCCAATCAAATTAGGCAAGTGAAACGAAAGGAAATTTCTCACCAATCCTACTTTCCCAACTTGCTCAGTTGGACCAGTTGAACCGATCGTTTCAACACTTGAAGTGATTGTTTCATCCTATCCATCAGCCGATCGACTCACCATCTGAGCCAATCGGTTCACCAAGCTCAACCGATTGGTTCATAACATGAGCCGATCGGTTGGGAATGCAGATTTTGTAGAATTAGTCAATTGCAGTTTTAATCAATCTGATACTCCAATCAATATGTCCAACACCTTGAACATTATGACATTGAGCTATCAATTAAATGAGTGTTTAATTGAACTACTAAACTCCTTTAGTAATCAATCTAAACATTGTTTGTGGACAAAACTCCTCTTCCAGGTTAAATCCTATGTGTGTGACCCTGCAGGTCCATTTCACGTTGGCAGTGAAAGTCCATAACACTTATGACTTCACAAGCAAAGAGCGGTGCATAGTCACATATCAGTGCTACCCAAGTGAAATAGAAAGTTGGAGAACAACTTTCAATCCTACAATATGTGAATGGTGTTATAGTGAATGTATAATTCCTTTGTCACTGATATTTTGAATGAACTTGAGGCATGGAACAGTCATCCTGTCAACGTTCATTCATTTTCTTGATCTCAGAGTAGATTGGAAGAGATATGTATGACATCAATATCATATAATGATTCACACATGTGTGCACACCTTTCTCAATCCTACTCATCAAGTGGCCATGGATATCAAACTCCCCCGGGAGGGACAAATCCCATATCTATCACTCACCCCTCAAAAGCCCCATGTGTCAAAGCCACCCAATCATCACCTTTATAACAAACCATGTTTCAGGACTGCGTTTGATGATGACATAGTGTGCCCAACGACATGTGTTGAGTGTAGTGATTTCAGGTCAAAGAATCACACTCACCACCATCACTATGAGTACTGACTGTGACTACCATGTCATGGTTCCATGTGTCAAACTCACGGTGGGTCTGTCTGGTACACTTGCTCTCTAACAAGTACCTATGTGTTTGGTTTGATATCTCCATATCATGACTAATGAGATTTTGTCATCAACCAAGACCACAATCTAGTCTTGTGTGTCATTGTTGTCTGTCTACCTTCCACAATGACATCCGACTAGGGACATAACAAGAATGTACAAACTCTTAGCATCCGTATGATCTCATCGTTCAGGTCCTCAACCTGAAAGCATACATCATTGAGTATTGTCATTCTCTAGACATTCAATATGTTCTATCACTATCTCATATGAATGAACTAGAAAGAATTGGCAGCTTGCCTTTGATGTTTATCAAATCAATCTTAATGTATCCCACCAATCATCCCATGATTGGCTCTCAGGGAATACATACCAATAGGTTGGGTCTGACGAGGGTCTGTGGAGGCTTAGGCTTCCTTTCACGACTCCACAATGCCAAACACACGCGCCTGCACTTGTTGGACTTCGTCTCCCATGTGCAAGCAGTGCAGGAGGGATCTCGTGAGCCTACTCTCATTCACACATTTTTGGGCAAGTAAAACCCTCCCTCTAAGTGTGATAGGACTGTGGGCTGGTGGTCACACCTTTCCCTAGCCCATTTGTGGCTTGGGGAGAGGAGGTGAGTCCCCTCCCTATCGTTCGTAGGAGAATCGCGACACTACGGCGCGAGAGGGATGAAGCGGAGGTAAGAGAAGGATATAACAAAATGACACAAATACCCCTCTGTGTGTGCATGACACTCGAGGGCACTAGAGTCTTTTTGCATGAATTAAAAAGGGCGCCCGAAGTACAGAAGAGTCACTGACGTGTCAAACCCTAATTGGCTCAAGTAATCTAATCTTGCAAAAATAATAAAAATTGCTGGGATGCTCAGAATAAGAAAATTTGTATATGAAAATTTATTAGGAGAATTCAAAAAATGCAATAAAAATATATTCAGGACTTATATATGCTTCTAGTTCAAAAACTACTTAAAGACTTCATCTTTACAATGGTTAATGCATAAGAACCCTCCATTTTAGGTTTTGATGTTTTTAATGTGTCCAATTGATGTTGATCATGATAAGATTAGTCACTTATGGATCAAAGAGCAACTTGGGCCTCATGTGAGATTAACAACCCTTAATTTGATAATTTGGGGTTTCCATGAAATAAAATGGTGTATTTAATGAAGGATTAAGGTTTGTAACCTAATAAAGCTTGAAAAGTGAAAACTAGGTTTTGGGAAACCAAAACCCTAATATAACCCTAAAGTTGACCTAGAAACCCTAACGTGAGGACCACATTAGTCTTATGGATGATTTGGATAAAATAATAATAAATGAGTGTGTTGCATTAACTTTCAGGGTGAACTTGCTTGGTTGATTTCTTGCTTGGACATCTAGACTTCTGATTAGGTATGTGGTTACACTTATGGCTAATTGCTCTTTTTTCACGGCAATTTTTGAGATTTTAGTAGTTTCTTGAAATTAAATGCTTGGATGAATTTTAATTCTTACAACTATAAAGTGACTATGGCTCTCACCATAAATCTATGCATGACTAGCTAATATCCTTGGCCTCCTCTGTAGCTTTGAGTATATGAGAGAAATTGATGACCTAGATATTGGTATACCCTTGGGGTAGGATCATCAGGTTATCATGAGTCGATGTTTTGTCTACCTTTGGGTAGGATCATACAAATGTACAGCTCTATGTCTTGTTCTATGTGTAGGGTAGGATCAAAAGGGGCTATTTGGGATCTACCCTATGAGAAAGGTAGGATCCATGTCCACTGTAGGGATAACACAGAGGCTTGTATATGTCATGATTGAGTAGTTATGTTTAAGATGTAAATTTTGATATGTTAAGTAATAATTTAGTTGCAATATGTAGGTACAAATAGATCCAAGCTTTTGTCTCACCCACATACCCTTATAATTTTTTATGCTGACCGACATTTTGTTTGTCAGTGTTTTAGGGTTACATGCAGTTATTTGCCTACCCAAAAGTGGATAATCATTGAAAGTGATAGTGAATGAATAAAGCTAAAGAAAGATTGGAGGATTATAGATATATATATTCCTATCTTGGGTAAAGTTCTCAATTCATATATTGAAAGGTATGTACAAATAATTTTTTTATCCTTTTTTAAGCTTAGTTGTTGTATAATTTATTAATTAGTTTTGATTATTTGTAAAAACATATGATCCTATTTAGGGATAATGACACCAGCTTCTTATCCTTCCTTAAATGGGGGTTGTTGACGTGTGGAGTCTGTACATGGGAGTTAGAGGATGAGATGCATAGGAAATACCAGTCTCTTTTAACGTAGGATGTTGGGGGAGAAATCCTTTAGGGGTTTATGGTTGTAAGACCCTTTACCTAGATTTTTGGCTAACCTTGTTTTCTTAGCATAATAATATGATTAAAACCATAATATAAACATGTGATATGATTTAATAACATGTGACGTGTTTATGCTTTCAGTTTGGTCTAGTTTGCATGATGTTTGAGCTAGTTATGCTATATGTGTGTTTGCTTGGGACCAAGTGTCAATTTAGCCATGTTGAGGGAGTATCTTGCAATTTGTCACATTCTTTATGTACCTCGCATGTTTTGGCATCTATTTGAGGAGATTGGTTCTTGAGGGTGCCTTGTTGTATCTTGTTTTAATGAGGAGGGAAGTGGTGACATCTTGAATGGAGTTAGGGTTTGCATGGGTTGCATGGATGCCCTAGTTGATGTTGCTTCCTTGTATGTAGTGACAGATGGGCTTTCTTTGGTTGTGTTCCTTGTGATCAAAGGGTCTAGAACCATCTCCTTAGTCACTAGGGACTCTAGGGTTTTGGTCACTAGGTTTTCTTCTTGGACCTAAGTGCATCACCTTGTTGTAGTGGTCACTAGCCTTGCTTGGTTGCCATGGTTCTTCTTCGACCGTGGTCCTTTAAACCAAGTGAGGTCGTTGAACTTCTTTGGTTTTAACGATCTTAGTTGCATTCATGGTTTTAGTGGTTTCATGGTAAAGATATGATGGACAAGTGGAAGGCTTTATTGGACACCTAATCACTCCAACTTTTCAGCTACCCTTGGATATATATACCTCCCTCCTTGCACACATATGATCTTTTTACATCCTCTCTTTATCTCCTCTTTCTTTGAGCTTGTCCTCTTTGGTTCTTGGAAGAGAAGGAGCTCAACCTAGGAGAAAGGAGGTCTAACCCTTGCATGGAGTGATCTAAGTTGGAGCTACTCTCTTTTTGTGATCCTTGGTATTCCTTAACCTTAGTAAGTAATCTCCTTTATTGATCTGGTTTTCTTGCTACCCTATACCTCTTTTATTTCTCTTGGTCAAACCCATGGTTTACCATGGTGGTGATTTTCGAGGAACTTCTCTCTTTATGGTCAAATCCATGGTCATCCATGGTAGTACCTTGTGAGATGAAGACCTTCTTTCTCTTTTCTTTCTAACTTGGCCTAGGGTTCTACCTCTCTTTTGAGCAATCTTTAACCTATGGTTATGTTTTTATTTGAGGTGATGCTAGTGGAGTGGTTTTACTCTTGAACAAGCTAAGCTTGAGTGTGAAGTTGAACAAGCTAAGGTTTTGTTTCCCCTTTGGAGCTTCTTACTTGTGGAGTAGTTTTACTCTCAATCCAAGTTGGGTTATATAACTCTCTCCTCTACTATTGGTGCACCTTAATCTTGCATACAAGTTTATCTTATCACTTAAAATGTGATTATAAGATGATTGATGATGATACCTTGTTTTAGGTTTTATTATTTGTAGTAATATTGCATAGATTATTTCTCCTAAACCCTAATCGTTATGCCCGAGTTCTTAATCGATGATGGAAATGCTGGATCTTACACGCACCCTTTGAATGATGGTTTTCCCTATGTCTTGGTTATGTTTTCTCTCTCTTAGTGATGGAGGTTTTGGATGCATGTGATGTTTTGGAATGTTGGTTTTCTATCTTTATCATGGTTGGTTTCCTCTATGTTTTGGTGATTGAATTTAGGGTTTGGATGGCATATATCCTTCATGTAACATACCTCATGTTTGGTTTTAGTTTAATGGTCATGGTTGCTTTGTTGATCTTGGTTTTGAGATGTTTCTCTCTCTTGATAGTTTTGAGATGTTTTTACTTTACACCATGTGCAGTCTATGATGTTTGGATGCTTTTGGGTCGCTAAAGGTGGTCTCCCTTGTTGGTAAGGTATGCCCATATGGCCAATCGTATGATGATTGACGTGGCATAATTACCTAAAAGGATTTGATTAATAATAACATATATAAAGGAAAGCTTCCAATTCATCTATTTTTCTCAGTTATGAGATAATGAGGATACATAGTGAATGTCTAGAGCATTATATTACTCAATGACGTATGTTGTCAAGTTACTAACCTTGTGAATGAAATCATACAGATGTTAAGAGTACATATACATATTCTCATTATGTCCCAGATTGGTTGTTATTGTGGAAGTTTGATAGAAAACAATAACACATAAGATCAGAGTGCAAGATGTTTGATGACGAAATCTCATTAGTCATGATATGGCAATAACAAACCAAGCACACAAATACATGTTAGGGAACAATGCATCAGATAGACCCACCTTGAGAGTGACACATGGTTTTGTGGTCATAGTCATCTCTCATAGTGAAGGTGGTGATTGTGATTGTTAGACTTGAAATCACTACACTCATTACATGTTGTTGGGTACACTTTGAAATCAAGAAACACAATCCAAAACATGGGTTGTTATAAAAGTGATGACTGGGTGACTTTGAAACACAGGGATAGACTATGAGTGATAAATATGAGATTTGTCCCTCCTACTGGAGCATGATATCCTGGACACTTGATAAGAAAGACTAAGAAATGCACGCGCATGCACATGTGAATAATTATATGATCTTGAGGTCACATTATCTTAAACACACTGTTTTTGGTCCAAGAAACATGGATTGAATGTTGAGAGGATGACCAACCATGCCTTGAGTTCATCCTGGATATTAGAGACAAGGGAATTATACAATCACTACAAAACCTTACACAGATCATAGGTTGGAGTTGTTCTCCAACTTTCCATTCACTTGGGTAGAACTGATGTGTGACTAGGCACCACTCTTTGCCTGTGATGTCATAAGCTAGTTATGGACATTCACTGCAACTGTGATATGGGGCCTATAGGGTCACATACACAGGAACTCATCTAGAAGAGGAGTTTGATCTTGAATGACAGTTGGATTGATTACTAAAGTATTTAGATATTCAATTCATGCAACTGATCGCTCGACTAGCTGACCGGGTCTACCAAATGACCATATGATAACACACAAATTTAGGCATCTATGCTAAGCATTTATTTATGGTTTTGTGTCATTATAGCATGAATATGCCCAAAATAACCCTAGATTCTTTCTTTTAGTAATTTATATCTTTTCATAGATAAATTTTCTCAACTAGCCAATTTAGGGACTTGTAGGCACCGAACCTGAAAAGACATCTATTTTCCAAGATTTCTCCCCAACACATGGTTTTTGCCATAGCTAGGCTTCCATCTGTTATGACCACGGTGGACTAAGAATCACACTATGTGCACCAGCTTAGGAGACGGTGGTCCAGCTAATCGACTAGCGGGCCCAAGAAATTTTTGATAGCTTGGACCCTATTTTCGATGGCCAATCCTTTATCAGAATACATCCTTGTTAATCAAAAGGTTCATCGATGTGGGACACTCGACCATCGGTAATAGAGCCCCCCCGTGGGGGTGGGTTTGGGCCATGACACCGCGACCGCTACCAAGGAGGATGTCACGACCGCGACCAATAAGACAACATCACGACCGCGAGATCCACCTCGACCGTGATTGTGACTGAGGCATCCACCTCGACCATGACCACGAGATCCACCTCGACCGCAGCCCGACCGTGACCGTGACCACGACCAAGGCTTCCACCCTGACTGTGACCGTGACCGATGCATCCACCTAGACTGTGGGATCCATTGTGACCTTGGCATAACCGCAACTGTGACCTAGATCAACACCTCGACCATTCCTATAAATACCCGTCTCTATCCACCTGAAGAGGGGTTATGACATTTGGAGGTTCCCAGATCCCTGTGGGAGGGTCCAGAGGTCCGAGAAGGCCAAAGTGTCAACCTACACCTGTCTCTTCAGTGTTCTTCCATCCTCCACCATTTTCCACCATCATCCACCCATTTTCTCCCAATTCCTAACATCCACTGTCATTTTCCAACTCCATACACTCACCAAGATGTTGTTCGGGGTAGATCTAGAGAGAAAGGAGGCCAAGGAGTCCATAAAATCAAGGAGGATGGCCCAAAGGATGAGATCCGGCCTGCTTAGTAGAATCCTACGGACTCTATTTTGTTTTCTTTTCTTTGTTTTGTTTTATTTCATGACAATCAGCTAGACTAGTTCTAGCTCCATACTTTTATCGACTATCAGATTTGCTTATTTGACTTAAGAGAGAGATCGTAAGCATCCTAATTGTACCCATATCCCTGTGTTTGACCCTGTATATCTACTTAGACCTCGTAATAAAGTTGTGGGGGCACTTGAAGGTTTCGGGTTATAAATTTAAAGTTCAATTCCTTCTAACTCAACCTCCTTTCTGGATGCGCGATTTAGGTCGGACCATCTCACTGGGTGAGATAGCCATTTGGGCAGCCATAAAGACATCTCAAGTAGTTGAGATGGCCATTTGGGGGTCAGGCTGATCAAAGTTCAAATTGGCTTAGTTCGGCCCTTGAACCGACCGATTAAATGTGATTGAATCGACTGGCTCATCTCAAATCACCAGATGACTATCTCAGTGAGTCATACGGGTGTCTTGCTCAGGTGAGATGGCCCAGTTGGGTTGAATGTAGGCTCATGATGTTTCTCGAATAGTTTTGATTGCATATACTTGGAGAACATGTAAAATTAATATGTATATTAATTGGAAGCAAAATTACCAAATTTCTGTACAGTTAGGAAACTACTAAATGGCCATTTGGTAGTGCGATATGACCATCTCGCACAACAGACAATGGTATAGGTGTGCAAAATGGCCATTTCGGTTGTCGTAGGTTGTAAAAGTGAAACAAAGTGAACTTTAGCATAATTATGAATTAATTCCAATTTTTCCCACATTATACTCACTCATGGTCCCAAATTATTTTTTCAACTTCATAATTCATTTTCATACTCAAATTTTTCAGGGGCAATCCCAGCAGTTGGATCTGCCTCCCATGGATGTCGACTTGATCCAGCAGCCATGGAGTCATCTCCTACCTCCCACAATCAGCGGGGAGGTGTCTTTATGGCCAAGACTCCCAAACTCACAACCTTGACTCCGGTTTGAAATTATATTCAAAAGGAAATGATCCCCTCGCAAATATGAAATTAAAAAAACCCTATTTTGAAGTAGATTCATGCTCTGTCTAGCAACCAAAATGAGATATTTGCTCTCCCCTCTCACTCCAACGACCATGGCCGTTTTCAAATCTTGATCTAGCCCCAAACCTCATCCCAACAGTATCAAAAGGGACCCTTAGGTTCGCATCACCTCACCATACTCAGATCCATTCCCTTGGTCATTCCCTCGGCCCCGAACAACCCAATTTCTCCTTGCCACCTCCTGCTTCCATAGTGGCACCGCTGCATAGGCCCCTCTGGGCGTCTTCTTTCCTCACCATCTTGCCTCAATCCTCAACCCAACTTGTGAAGATGCAACGATCACAGACGACATACTCACAACCTCCATCGGCCTCTCCTACACCCAAACACCCCCCTCCAGCAAGCTCATGCGCCTCCTTTCTGTGCTCACAGGGAAGCCAGAGTGCAAGAGAAAGCTTCCCCGAACTGTCGGTCCAGGAGATACTAGAGTTGGTTCAAAGGCCCAGCAATACCAGTGATTAGACCGACGAAATTAAAGTTTGAACCCCCCAAACCGAGAGTTAACTAGATTAGCAACTGAGAAAGCCACATGCCTCTATGGCTCAGTTACAACCACCTGATCTAGCGATCCAATGGCCAGCCTTTTTCATAATTAAGGTATTTTGCTCCTCTCTACTCGAAAAATTAGTAAAATGTTCAAATCTTTCTTAAATCATAAAGAATGCATCCTAGCTCCAATAATTCGAGTAAATAGTCGATCTTGATTAGAAAAATCCAATGAATCATTTAAAAATGGTTGGAAAACCTAATTCCAAATGATTTTTACAAATATCCCTATATTTCATCTCTTGCTAATTTAGTTTGTCAAATGACTCATAATCATGATTAATCTCTAGAAACCTTACTATCTGACTCTGATGTCTCTATTTGAGACACTAAAAGAATACTTGACTCTTTAGTGAATCTAGATCTAAACTTTTTACTTATTCGAATATTGAATATTATTTCATGCCATGAAGTGAATATTAATCTTCATTTTGATCTTAGAATTGTCATATGGTGAATATAAGTGTACTAAATCTTATGACCTACCTGATCTAGACCCTTGAACTTATTTCCTTGATGAAGATCTAGAAACATGAATTATGACTTGGACAATGATCATAAATTAGGGTTAACACATATGATCCTAGAAAACCTAAGTAGGTCATCCACACTTGAAATATTCTTGGCACTTGAAATAATATTGGACATATTGAAATATTGGTTGATTATATGTGAATGTCCCAACCCTATGGTTGACATATGAAAAGTGTAACCCTAATATCAAATAATAAAACATGATATTTTGAACATCATGATCTTAACCCTTGATCAAATATTGATGATTTAGGATCTGACTAGAAGGGTTGATCTATTGATTCAGATATTGATTATACTCAAAATCCTCAGTGAAAGGTAAGCTATTATACCTTCTCTTTGGTTGTAATGAAGATACTTTTTATGTAACTCTTGATTGTGTACTTGGCTATATACTTGGTTGAGCTATTATTCCCTATTAATTAGGATTCTGTATTTCTTATATAATATTTTGAGACAAATTGGAAAACATAAATGACATGCCCATTATGACTGCCAATATATTGACAATGATTATGATGATGTTAATAATGTTGATATTGAGTGCAAGAAACACCTCATTCAGAGGTGGACTTGTACACTGACCTCCTATCTCCTATGTTGAGAAGGAGCCTGGTGACCTCCCCATTACGTTGGGGTACTAGAGTCACACAAAATGTATAAGCAAGCTTATTGATTACAACATAATGGGAACTCATAATAAAAATTTAATCATTTGAAAAACTTGTCGAATAAATTTTGGTTTTTCAAATTGCTCGTTGATAACACTCATTTTATGGCTATTTATGGCTCATATTTCATTGTCAAACCTGCCTTCTAAATTGTTTTGCCCTCTATTTTTTCCTGTTTTTGCATAAGAGTAACCCACACTGTGCTCCTAGCTCTTCTTCCATCTTTTGCAGAGTTTTCCCTCATTTTTTCACCCAAAGTCAGAAAAAAGGCCCGTCCTGGCCCACTTACAACGAGCACCTGAACCGGGACTATACTGGTCACACAACACACCCATTTACCCGTCAAGGTCGCTACCTATAATGGAAGCAACCCGACACAGGCATGTCGTGTGAGGGGCCCTGACGAGCGATACGCCATCTACATGACATGGAGCTTTGCCCGCCTCGATTCACCCCGATAGAGTGTATCGCGTGATGAAGCCACTCATCAGAGCAACTGCCCGCCAGGGCCATTACCCAACACAGTCAAGCGATTAGCTCGCAAACCAACATGTGATATAGCCATGTCGTGTGACAGATGCGTCGGTCCTCCTTTAAAGCCACGTAAACAGAGCTGATAAACGGCATGTGGCCCCACGAGAACTGCAGCCTCTACCAGCTGCTGACTATAAATAGCAGCTACATGACTCCAATGGGACGGGTTGGAATCCCACGAGAGCTAACTCTGGAAATACATCAGGAGCTAGTGTGTCATGTTCCAAGGCGTGTCGGGTGATACTAGGTGAGCACACCTCCAACCCGAGAGGGGCAGGAGGAGTTCACTTAGAACCCATCCTGGTAGCCGTAGCAGCATGATACGACCATGAAGGCCTCCCATGTCGGGTCTCTAGACGGACCTCAACCCGAGACAACTTGCCCCTCTATACCCGATACAAGGAACCTAAGAACCTATGTGATTCCTAACCCAACACGATATCGAACCTGATACGGACCAACCGTTGTGGTATGTCGCCTGAGAGGGTCGGCGGCCCGACACGGCCGCGTCGGGTATGGAGCTCTACCCGATACGCCCTGGCCATCATGCCTGTCGCTCGAGAGGGTAGGCTGCCTGACATGGGTGTATCGAGTGGAGCTCCTTCCTGGTACCGGGTTAGCAGTCCCTTAGGGGTTCGTTGTTGTATATCGACCTCCTAAATCAAGGAGACCGACGCTTATCTTCCCATTTTTACTGCATTTTACTTTCATTTCCCTATGCATTGTAACTAAGCCATTTTACTCTCCTTAAGATTTTTGGAATATATGGAGATTATCTCTTGTTGTTTTGTGTACGGTTCCTTTTTTTGGATGATTTCTTTATAGCATATGGACTCTAGTTCCTTATTTTGGATCACGCTTTTGACTAGCTATCGAATCGTGTTTCCCATTTCGACACCCTTGAGAGGAGGCTGTCGCAACTCTAGAGTTTGAATCTAGGTGTACGAGCTTACCTAGGCTCAGGGCTACTTCGGTGTACCTTACCACTCTAATCTACAGCCACTGCCCTTGAGAGAGGGAAATGGTGCATAGTTATAGGCAACCACTTTGAGAGAAGAGGTTGCTGGGTGTCTTCCATTGCTTCTTGCTATGCCTAAGTTTTCTTCCTTCGTGCTTTACCTCAACGACAGTTTTATCTCCTTAGATTCTATTATTTAAGACCTCTATAAAAATTGCTAAACCCTAAAATTATAATCTTTCTAGTAACTCCATTTGGAGATAGCCTCTTAGTTTAATTTCTTTATGGTGCTTTCTTGTTACAACCAAACCTATCCTTTTACCTGTTTGATGTGATTAGAAAAATGAAACTCAAGTTCTAAAGCATCATTCTTCCTATCCCTGTGTTCAACCCCAAACTACTTCGACCATGTGCTAGTTGCAGGTGTCTTAAACATTCGGGTATTATAAATCTCTAAAGTCTGATAACCTAGACATGTTTCATTTCTTGGACCCACATTTAAGGCTCATCAACTTTTTGGCACCATTGCCAGGGATAGGCAAAGAAAACCATTCTACGAACTTTAGTTTTGCTTGCACTTTGCCAAAACCTTGTACATATGCATATAATATTGCAATTATTTACTACCCATAATATTTACTATTCATAATTTATATAATGCTCTTACACCTTTGTTTCTTTCTAGGTACTCCTTTCTTTCTTTCTAGGTCTTCCAAGCTCTTGACAAGTCATGGCTGACCAAGCCCCTGAAGCTCTCTCTCTTTACTCATTCGTTCAAGTTCGATCTAATGAAGAAATAAACCCGATTGTAACACAACCTCTAAACGTTACCAAATTCGAACTGAAGCCCTCCATTATCCAACTCCTACAACATAATAGGTTTGGTGGAAACACCTCTCAGGAGATCTTGTATAATCATCTAATGACATTCAAGAGGATGTGCAACACCTTTAATATCAACAGAGTCCCGTTGATGCATATCTACATCCAGTGCTTCCCATTCTCACTGAGGGACAAGGCACTAGAATGGTAAACCAGCTTATAGGATGGGAGCCTCCCTGATTGGGAGCATCTTGCCAATGCTTTTATCGCCAAGTTCTTCTCCATCAAGAGGGCCATCAAATGTCAAAACAAGATCATGAGGTATTCCCAGAAGCCCTCGGAGAATCTTCATGAGACTTGGGAAAGATTCCAGAGCTACCAGCGTGAATGCCCGCATCATGGTTTTTCAGAACCAAAGCTCATCACCATGTTTTACAATGGGGTCTTCCCCATTGAGATGAAGTCCTTGAATGTTTCCTCTAGCTGTGATGTCTTGGGAGTTAGTGCCCAAAGAGCCACGAAGATTATTGAAAATATGACTACGAACCAACAAGATAGAGAATACAACCGAGAGTCGCTAAGTCACACTACTCCAGGTGAATCTAAGGCTATGCAGGCCCTCGCAGCCAAGCTTGACAAGATGATGACAGATGTCCAGTCCCTCAAGAAGAAAGATTATAAAGGGAAGGTTTGACAAGAGGTCATGAAGTGTTGTGTCACCTGCGGAGAGCCGGACCACATGTTAGATTTATGCCCGCACACCGCACCCCAAGAAGATCTCGAAGAGGTCTTTACAGAGAATGTGAGTTTTGTTCAATATCGACAACCCGACCACCCTAGTTGCTCTTATGGGAACACCCATTCTATTGAGAACTCTCACCAGTTGGTGAGTGGGAAACCTTTGGGAGGACCATCAAATCAGCAATGACAAATAGGGTTCCAGCAACAGAGGGCCTTCCAACAAAACCAGCAGCCACGACCATCTTTGACGACGGAAATTATGTCCTTCGCCAAGAGATAGAATGACATCAATGAAAAGATGCACAAAAGCTTAGTAGATAGCACGGCTCTGCTCAAACTAATGCAGCAACAGATGGGTGGTTTTTCTACCCAGATAGGGGAGCTCCAATAGCATAACAAATAGATTTATCAGCAGCTGGCAAGCCTCGCCCAATCCCTCAACCATCAGGTGGGGCATTTCCCCTCCAATACTAAAGCCAACCAATGGGGACATGAGATGGCAAAAATGGTCATTCTAAGGTCAGGAACGATTGTATCACCAGTCCCTGAGAAGACAGTAATGTCAACAACAACACCTGCCAAAGGAGTTATCACAGAGGTTGTTGATGAAGAAGTTCTACATAAGTTAAAGAAAGTAGTCAAAGATAGGGTTAACCAAGTCTCTTCTGAAGAGTGCCCAGATAAGTATGCACCCCACGTACCATTCCCACAAAAGCTAGTAAAATCCCAACTGAAGAAGAGGTATGAAAAGTTTTTGGCCGCTATAGAGAAGTTGTATGTGGACATCCCATTCCTAGATTCCATTGAACAAATGCCCACTTATGCCAAGTTCCTAAAGGACCTGATAATATGAAAAAGGAAAGGAGAAGACATAGAGATTGTGAAGCTCGCCAAGATGTCTAGTTCTTTCATTAAAATTAATACACCTTTGAAGAAGAAGGATCCAGGGGCCTTCATAATCCCCTTTCAAGTTGGAGATAATGCAACACAGAAAGGTCTAGCAGACCTAGGGGCTAGCATCATTCTGATGCCTCTGTCTCTTACCAAGAGAGTGGGGCTCACCGATATGGTAAGCACCAACATGAGGATACAACTGGTTGACCATACCTTCACCCGGCCAGTTGGTGTCATTGAATGTGTGCCCATCCGAGTGGGATGCTTTTTTATCCCTTGTGATATTGTTTTGATCGACACCATAGAAGATCTGAGCTGCCCTATCATTTTTGGGTGACCCTTCCTTACCACCGGCCGAGCTCTTATCGATGTTGAGGCGGGAATGATTATGATCTGTGTTGAAGGAGATCACATCGACTTCAACATTAGTGATTGTATGAGGGCCCCCTCGTTCTTTGAATCCTCCTACTTTGTTGAGAGCTATCATCAGTTATGCGAAGAAGTACAGGAAGAGAAGGCCATGGTAGATCCTTTGATGCGCGCCTTAACTGGTGAGTTACGAGAGATCAATGATCCTGAGGTCAAGGAATTGTTGGCCTATCTGGATATTGAAGAAGCGACTGAGGATGAAGATCTTATTGAGACAATTAGAGATGCCGCTCTCCGAGAAGCCCCTGTTGAAGAACAGAAAAAGGAAGTCCCAGAAGAGCTAAAATTCTTACCGAAAGGCCTTGAGTATCATTTTCTGGATCAAGAGAAGATGCACCTGGTAATCATCAACTCAGAGTGACAGATTGCCAGAAGGACCAATTTCTCAAAGAGTTAAGGTTGCAGAGGAAAGCCTTGGGCTACTCAATCAGGGACCTGAGAGGGATAAGCCCTTCGGTGTGCATGCATTGGATCCATCTAGAAGAGGACTCTAGGCCATATGCCCAGCCACAAAGAAAGCTTCATGAAAAGCTTCATGAAGTCATTAGCAAAGAAGTAATTAAGCTCCAAGATGCTGGAATTATCTATGCTATCAATGATAGCACGTGGGTGAGTCCAATCCAAGTGGTTCTCGAGAAGGGAGGGATGACCTTGGTCAAGGGAAATGACAGGGTCGAGGTGGCCACCAAGATGGTCATTGGATGGTGGATGTGTATAGATTATCAAAAACTTAACACCACCACCCGCAAGGACCATTTCCCTCTTCCTTTCATCGATCATATGCTGGAACGCCTGGCCCATCATTATTACTTCTGCTGGCTGGATGGATACTCAGTTTTCTACCAAATCCCCATCCACCATGATGACCAGGAGAAGACGACTTTCACTTGTATCTATGGAACATTTTCCTTTAGAAGAATGCCCTTTGGGCTCTTTAATGCACCCACTACCTTTCAGAGGTGTATGAATGCCATTTTTGCAGATTTGCTCGAAGACAAGATGGAAGTGTTCATGGATGATTTCAGCATCTATGGCAGCTCATTTGATTACTATCTGAACAATCTGTCCCTCGTGATGAGAAGATGTGAAGAACATAGCCTCACCCTCAACTGGGAAAAATGCCATTTTATGGTACAAGAGGGGATTGTTCTCAGACACACGGTGTCAAGTAAAGGTATTGAAGTCGATCCTTCCAAGGTTGAGGTGATAGCTGAGCTCCCACTACCTACTTCGGTTACAGGTGTTTACAGCTTTTTGGGTCATGTTAGTTACTACCAGCGGTTTATAAAGGATTTTTCAAAGATAGCCAAGCCTGTCTCTAACCTTCTGGTAAAAGATGTGAAGTTTGACTTCACGGAGGAGTGTATGAAGGCATTCTCAACTCTGAAGGGCGCTTTAATATCTGCATCGATTCTCTAGTCCCCTGATTGGAGTCTTCCATTCGAACTTATGTGTGACGCCAGTGATTTTGCTATAGGGGTCATACTCAGCCAAAAGAGAGACAAGAAGCATCATGTTATCTTCTATGCGAGCAAGACCCTAGATGAGGCTCCGCATAATTACACGACCATAGAGAAAGAAATGCTAGCTATCGTATATGCCTTCAACAAGTTCAGGTCTTACCTCATGGGTTCGAAGGTGGTTGTTCACACCGACCACGGGGCTATTAAATATCTAATGTAGAAGAAGGATGCAAATCCCAGACTGTTACATTGGGCACTATTGTTACTATAGTTTGACCATGAGATCAATGACAAGAAGGGATCAGAGAATGTGGTTGCAGACCATCTTTCCAGGATTCCGGTGTAAGATGATCACCCACTGCCCAACAATGAAAGCTACCCCGATGAATCCATCTACTCAGCCAAGTTAGTAGACCCTAATGGGTCGTGGTATGCAGATTTTTGCAACTACCTGGCCTGTAAGCAGCTTCCCCCAGATATGTCTTATAATCAGAAGAAGAAGTTCTTCTATGGTTTAAAGAACTATTATTGGTATGATCCCTTGTTATTCAGGCATTGTGCTGACAGGTTATATAGAAGATGCTTACCAAAAGAGGAAGTTTTGAAAATTTTGTTTGAATGTCACTCATCTCTTTATGGAGGACATCTGGGAGGTGAGAGGACAGCTACCAAGGTGCTACAATCTGGTTTCTACTGGCCAACCTTGTTCAAGGATAGTCACACTTTTGTCAAGTCTTGCAATGAATACCAGTGAACTGGGAACATCTCCTGTCGCAATGAGATGCCACTATCAGATTGGATTGAAGTTGAAATTTTCGATGTGTGGGGTATTGACTATATGGGACCATTCCCCTAATCCTACGGTTTTAAGTACATTCTCATCACATTTGACTATGTCTCGAAGTGGGTAGAAAAACAGCCACTACAACATGTGATGCAAGGGCAGTAATCAAGCTCTTTACCAAGATTATCTTTCCAAGGTTTGGAGTTCCAAGGACCGTCATTATTGATGGCAACTCTCACTTCGCGGAAAGACAGTTTGAATTGCTTCTATGTAAGTACGACGTTCGCCACAAGGTTGCAAATCCATATCATTCACAGACACCGGGACAGGTGGAGATCTCCAATCGGCAGATAAAGCAGATTCTAGAAAAGATAGTTGGCAAGTCCCGCAAGGACTGGTCAGCTAATCTAGATGATGCTTTGTGGGCACATCGAACCGCTTTTAAAATGCCACTGGGTACCACACCTTATCGCTTGATCTATGGAAAAGCCTGCCATCTTCCTTTTGAATTGGAGCATAAATCATTCTAGGCAATCAAACAACTCAATATGGACCACACGCTGGCTGGGAAGAAAAGATTTCTTCAGCTCTAGGAGCTTGACGAATTGAGACTCCTGGCATATGAAAATGCCAGGATTTATAGGAAAAGAACCAAGATCTGGCAAGATGCCCATATGAAGAAAAAGGACGTCAACAAAGGTAATAAAGTTCTGTTATTTAAATCATCTATCAGTCTTTTTCCAGGGAAGTTGTAAAGCAGATGGTATGGACCCTTCATCGTGGTGAAGATATATCCATCGGGGATGATAGAACTGTATGACAAACACGATCCGTCAAAGGTCTTTCCAATGAACGGGCATAGGTTCAAGAGGTTTTACGAATATGAAGCATTCATGAGAAGGTCAGAGATAACCCTACATGACGTTGAGGCAACAACCGAGGGATCAGAGTTGAAGCATATGAAGCTAGTCGAGCTGACGACGGAAACTAAAATGCTCTTTGGGAGGCAACCCCAAGTTTTTACTTTTCCTAGCATAGGACATTATTTCCTTTCGTGCAGAAAAACATTATGAACATTATTATTGTAATAAGGCCCGAGTTAGTGCATGTGCCACATGTACAGACTCTCTTGTTTTATGGGCCACCGACTTAGTTTTATAGCCTTTATGGGTAACACTATCTGAGGTTGGAAGTCTTCCCCCTTTTTAATCCAATGATGTTTTACCCATCAATGCTTTTTCTTTTCTTTAGTTTTAGTTTTTCTACCCTTTTCCTTGCTTTGTTTTTAGATTCTCCCTTTTTGTTCTGTGTATCGGGCTTGCATAGTTGATCACCTCTTTAGTTTCTGCTCTATCTGATAGCCTTTTGTCTGGTCGTATCGGCCATCCACCTTTTGTTTCTTCCGTATTGGCTTCCCATACCAGGATGGCGGGTAAAGTGGCTTGAAGTGCGCTTCCCCGTGTCGGGCAGAAGGGTGTAACAAAAAAGTGTATCGCCCGACACACCTGGCTCGCGCAACATGCATTTTGCACAGCGCAAAGTGTGCTTAGGAAGGCAAATCGCTTTCCAACACGGTGGATTTGACTGATTTTATAGTGTTACTAAAATCGATGTGCTTTATTGTGCGACACGTGTCCAGTTTTACCCGATTTACCCCCGCTTGCATTGGCTATATACATTAATTTTAGTTTAATTGTGTCGGGCACTTACATTTACTTTTCACCTACTCCCGTATCGTGCATTTTGTTCTCTCTTTGCTCCCGTGCCGGCCAACCTTCCCGTATCACCCGTGATAGCTCTGAACGATACAAGTATAACCCGATATGCCCTATCATGTCACATAGCCCGTGTTGGGCATGACGTATCGCACAACTTTTCTTTTAGCGATTCTTGTGTCAGGCACAAGGCTTTAGTTTTGTGTATCTCCTAAAGCATATCACGCAAGGCATGTGTCGTGTGACACACTCTACACGATGCCTGTGTCGGGCAACGCCCTATGTTCCATGTTGAGTTTCGCCTATCGGGGTTTTCAATATTACGCTATGCACCTGTCACCCGAACGATACCTAGAATCGGGCAAGACTCATATCGCCCAGTTTTATTTAGAATGGAGATTTGACTCGTATCGCCCGATACTCTATCATATCAGGTGACACCTTTTTCTCATGAGTCCGTATTGGGTAGGGTTCATCCAGATGAGGTGACCCGATATCGGCCTACCATGTCGACTAAACCTGGTGTCGGGTGACAAGCCTATTTACCTATACACCCGATACCAACTTGTTTGTACCGGGTAAATTGTATCACGCGACAACACTTTTGATATAAACTCTGAATCGGTATTGGTTTTTCAAGTGTCGCCTATCTGGTATCGGGTGACATGACCCTCTTTGTCGACCGCCCGATATCGAGCTAGTTGACCCATTTAGTAAACTCATTACTTACCTATTTTTGTGTAAACATTGCTGACATGGCCCGCACCAAGCAGATAGTCATCCAAGTTGACGAACACAGCCGTAGGATCAATCCTGAGGCTGCAACTGAAGCAACCACAATCGGGAAGAAGCACCCAAACCCCAACACAGCACGGCCGTCTAAGGCCGAGAAGCAGCCTAGAGTAGTAGAAGCACCAGCAACAGCCTCAGCTGCAGTGGCCAAACCAGTGCCTCTGGATCACTCACCAGGTCGGTTCGTGCCCAGAGATGAGGAGCACAGCCGGAGGCACGCAGAGTTGTAAGTCAAAGTCTACAGGCCAACCAGTTTCTGCCACCAGTCATCCTTCTACCAGATAGGCATTTTTGACAGGCTGGAAAATGTCTTAGAGGCTGTCGGGCTGAGGAAGATATGCTTCATCCACTCCGCCTCTTACACAGAACTCACTAAGGAGTTCATGTCGTCCCTCTGCGGAGTGAAGAACATAGAAGAAGAAGTTGAAAGATTCAGGGGGCATACAGATTGCAAGGGCAGCTATACAATGTTGAGCATGTAATATCTGAAAAGTAGCTCAATGAGATATTCTCCTCCAGTGAAGCTGAGAAAGACCTACTCAACAATGGTGTTAGAATCACCGAAGGCGATGGGTTCAACCCAGTCGCACTCTGGGGGAGACTCACCAGTGAGTCAACATTCAAGTCGGGGAGCAAAGTGGTGGCGGTGCACTCCTACTTCTGGAGGATAGTGCAGAAGATCATGGCATGTCTTCTCTTCAGCAAATACAAATCGAGAAACCTGTACACTGAAGAGCTCCACCTCATGTGGCACATGATGGAAGGATGCACGATCAACCTGGGGTGGTTCCTGTTCAACCGACTTCATCCAGTGAAGGATGCCACTAAGGACTACAACACGGGAGGGATAGTGAACCTGATTGGGGTAGGGTTGGGATACCCCAAAGAACCATATAGCTTGTCGAGGATGAGATGTGATGACAAGATCGACCTCAAATTCCTAACGAGGGCTAGCGTCATCAAAAAGGAGGGCCACTACTACTTCTATAAGTTCACGAGGACGAACACTCTCATGCCGCTCCCACGCTGCACCAACTACGATGCAGAGAAGCTTGTCTTCACCACAGCAAATATCGAAGCTATGCTAGTTGAAGTCGCTTACGCTACCACCATAAGAATACAAGAGAGGGTGGTTGTGATAGGAAGGCCAGCCCCCCTAGATGCTTGACAAGACAAAGGGGCGACAGTCTTCGCCCCCGCCGAGCCATCCACCGCCACCACACAACCCATGACAACCACTCTTGAGGCCGTGGTTGCCACCACTGAACCAGCAACAGCCACTGTCAAAGCCATTGTTGCTACCGCAGAGCTGGCCATAGCCACCACCGCAACAAGCGTCGCGGCCACTAAGGAAGCAACGATGATTTTTGAAGTCATCGACACCACCGGGGTGGATGCTATAATGACAGCCCCTGAGGACGCTGCCACGGAAGAAACATCCACAGGTCTTGAAGCAGTGGTGTCGTTGAATGCTAGCGATGACGCATTCGCTGAGCTCCTGGAGGCGGAGCTCAGGGATGTGTAGCCAACGCTGATGCCACTGCCAATGGCACCGATAGTCATTGCGGAGGAGGACACTGAGAGTCATATGGAAGATCAGCATCCACCTACTCCATGCCCTTCTCCACCACCACAAGCTGACGAGGCAGAGGCAGCCATGAAGCTAATGACGCCCCTTCCTGAAGCAACACCCTCACACACAATACAGATGGATTTGGCCCCGCTTGAAGACACACACTCTTTGGGCTGAACATCCAGCTCGAGGAGCGTGATGAGGACCAGATGTCGATCAGTCGCAGCCTCTCCAACACTAGGGTAGGTCCTCGGTGAAGAGCTTGACCACTTGTGGGAGGTAACATGTAACCACTCTGTTACTTTTGCTTCCCTAACCTGCAAGTTCAGTGTTTTCCATAGGAGGCTGAGCGAGC
This sequence comes from Alisma plantago-aquatica, assembly GCA_963693085.1. NCBI lineage: Eukaryota > Viridiplantae > Streptophyta > Magnoliopsida > Alismatales > Alismataceae > Alisma > Alisma plantago-aquatica. The sequence continues at coordinate 202,883,107 of OY856413.1, forward strand.
AACAACGTCAACTACTAACTCTAGTTGGTCTTCCTCACCAATTAGAGGCATTGAATAACATGAAGTAGCTGGTGCTTTAATGCCTCGACGCCATCGAAGAGAGGCTGAACTAGAGGGACAACTACCCCCACTCAAGACAACCAAGGAGGTCTCCATCGCCTCCCGGCCCCGGCCCCCAGCCATCATCCTCGGTGTCCTCCTCAGGAATTTCATCTTCTTCCTCCTCTAGCGGGCCCTCCACAATGCTCGAGGAAGAAACCACAAATAAAACCGCCGATGGGACTCTAGCAGGATAGGAGAGCACCCGCGGCACTGATACAACTGCTCCCTCACCCTCCCTAGAAGTATATGAAGACATGGGCATATCCATCAGCCTAGAGGAGGGTTCTTCTGAAGAATCAGAGGGAGAATGGGGGACATATACTCTACCAATGACAGACACCCCCTAGAGGAAGGAGCTCGACGGAAGACACTTTTTTTGCACTGTCAGAGATCCCCTCCTTCAAGATGGCATACTTTGATTGACGAGCCATTGGATACCTAATGGTTAGAGACCAGAAGCTACTGAACAAGGTCTTAAGATCACATGCATATGGAGAAGACGTCGTCTGGAGTGACGACTACTTTGTCATATGACAAGAAGCATTAAAGAGCATGTTTTGCTCCCCATCCATCGTCGGGAAGATCCTCTTCCGAGTCTTGGAGAGTGCGATGATAGAGAACCTAGGCACCAGGATAGGCTGTAAGCCAATCTACACTACCACCCTGGCCTTGGCAAGAAGACTGATGAGAGGGGCGTATAACTTGATCTTGGTGGACAACATGCTGCAACACATCAAAGAACACAACCCAAACTTCGTGTTGGCCCCCTACAAGCACCAGAGAAATTGGTTCCTTTGCTTAGCGGATCTTTAGAATCACGACGTCCAACTCCTCAGCTGCTACAATGAGGAGGTCCCATGCTCAGGTTACATATTCGTAAGCCCAGAAGACAAGCGTCTCAGGCTTCTCCCACTGCATCTTCTCCACATGATCACGTATGGAATCCAACACCACAACGACGTTTGTAATTTCTTCACCCTGGGAGAATTCCATGTACAAGAAGAAGCAGGAAGTGGAAATAGTGCCTTCATAGTCCTTCGCACCATGGAGATGATCCACATCTTCAGATACATAAGGCAACTCCAAGGACAGAACTTCTATCAACTCAGAAGCACCTATGTGTTGTTACTGATCAAGTACATGCACTATTTCTGAGATGCAGGCATCCCAGAGAAGTTACTAGATAGTGATCAAGAAGACGAATCTTCCCCGACCAACAGCCTTCCAGGAGAAGAGGCCAAGATAGCCACGGACGTCTATGGGGTAGGCAAGCAGATGGATGTTCTGTGAGAAATACTTACCAATTAAGACCCCGCTTCGCCTGATATTTCAGAAACGATTATCAGCAATTTCGACCGTTCTGTGTGTGCTACATTAACTCAAGAATAGGTCAACATAATTCTCCTCAAGTTAGCTGATTCTACCCCCACAGACATCATCTACGAGGCAGGCAGCGTCATAGTCCCAATTTATGATCTTCGAGACTTAGTGAAGGCAGGAGGATGTATAGCGATATCGATAGCAATAACCTACATCCAGATCCTACATAAGAAGTTTGAACATGCCTATATCGCCCACCCGATGGTTTTCAACGACATCTTCCTAGCTGCGAGTCAGGAGAAAAACAACAATTTTTGGCAGAGATACAAAGTAGAATGATGCATATCATTTTCCTTCCAATATTACACTACAATCATTGGACGCTCCTGACACTGTACACTCGCCCACAAGCAGCAACTTTCTACAATAGCTCTGACAACAACAAAGATCATCTGGTATAGTGTACATCAACAACGTTGACACCACTTGAGTGTCTAGCAAGGAAATACTACATCGAGGTGGCAACACTGATCCAGCCGTTCTTGGAGAACACGGTGAGCAAATGGCACGAGCTTCAATTCTGCCACAACAGTCCACAACAAACTCCACAATCAAACGACTGTGACATCTACGTGCTGGAATGGATCTCTAGTTCGGTGGAGCGACAACAAACACCTGACAAGCTCCGCCACATCGACTACCACAACAAACGCGGTGAATATGTGTTAGAGCTTCTATCTGACGGAGGCGTGCTCACCAGCTAAACCCTCACAGACTTATCACTACCCTACCTTATCTATCTCACAACTTTGGGATAGAGTTTGGGGTAAGTTTGGGGGGGACTATATATCAGTGAGGGAGGTACTAAAAATTCTCCCATTTTGCCTTTCTTCTTTTCCTGTGTACATATATATACATGTCTGATACAATATAGTGCATATACAACTCCTTGCCTCTCTACAATTGTACAAAGACACTTTATAGTAAAAACATGATGCAAGTTCTCCCAGCTTGTTTTCTCTGTGTCTAAGGAGGTGCAAGTTTTGAATATGTTCATTCCAGAAATGCAGTCTCAAATGACAAATACTATAACTTTTTTATGCCAATTTTGAAAAATAATCTCGCAACAACTAAGAGATGTGTATGTGAAGGAAAAAGCTACCCAAACAGTGAACTCCCTTTTGTTTCTCTATCTATCAAAAATCCCAAAAAGAGAGAAAAGCCTTATGAGAGTGAATAAAAGCATGAGAGTTGTGCCAGATGAAAAAAAAAACACACAGACACACTTGTCCTTCCAAAAGTACTCATCTTTAGGCATGGTAGATTTGGGGCAATGGTACGTAGGATGTGAAATCACTACTCTAAAGCCAACTGGCCTGGACTACAGGGACCACTTTCCCTTTAACGGACCCATACCTAGATGGACTGATGGGAAACAAGAAAAACCCAAAAAGCCCTAAGCCGACCCAAAAACCCAACTTCTTACCCCAAACCTATTTGGTGTGAAAGCTAACTTCGAAATCATGCACCAAAGTCTCGTCGAAGCTGAAGAGAAATTTTTTTTGCTTAAATAAGGAAAAAAGAAATAATAAAGTCCGTTGTTCATAGCCAGATGTATTTCTCCTCAAGGACGTCTCAAAAACTCGCCCAAACCCCTTGTCCGAAGACTATGTCGGGTTACGAAGAAGTATCGCAAAACAAAGTTTTAAAATACAGATTGATTGACAACAATCAAAATGATACATTTGGGGGAGTTGATAACACCCATTTTATGGCTATTTATGGCTCATATTTCATTGTCAAACCTGCCTTCTAAACTGTTTTCCTCTCCATTTTATCACTACAGCAAACATTCACATTAGTGGCATTTTAGAAATGCCACTAAAAAAAATAAACGCCACTAAACATGTTTAGTGGCATTTGTTGACACTTAAAAAAATGCCTCTAGTACCAATGCCACTAGAAAGATAGTGGTGTAAGTTGTAAACGCCACTAAATGTTTGTCTTTAGTGGCATCCAATAAATGCCAAATAAAGGCCACTAAAACATCATTTGGCATTTATAAAAAAGCCATTATCCATCAATTGGCTTTTATACAAATGCCACTATTTTGTATTATGTTGGTGTATAAAAATTTTCTTATTGAGTTTAATGGCGTATAAAAAAATCAACTAATGACTACTAGTTTTGTATTACTACATTTTCATGGCTTTTAGTTATTCAGTTTTCAATTTATTATCATGATTTCTAAATGAATGTCAATTGTAGACGAACTCACTTGTTTGAAAGTATGAATATTTTTTATTTATAAACAATTAAGAATTACATGGGGAGGACATTTTACCTTGCCCCTAATATTGAATACAACACCAATGATATACTTTCATACAACATTTTACCCTGTCCCTTATATTGAATTACATGGGGCGGACATTTTACCTTGCCCCTTATATTGAATACAACACCAATGTTTACTGCTGCATTTTATGGTTTGCAAAATCTTCTTGCTGAACAACGTGCCATACATGATGTCTTCAACATTGCTGGAGTTGGCTCAGCAACTGCTGCTGTATCTGGTCTCATATTTCCTGGTTCCTTGAGATGACGAGTGCGGAATATGCTCCTTGGTTCTGTACTTGGAGCTGCATTTTGCTATCCACTCGGTTGGGCCCATCTGAAACTTGTAGAGAAGGTAGCTGAGCGGAGTGTAGTTCTGTTGGCGTCAGATTCTGGTGAAAATGATGCAGGGAGTAGGGTGGGTGCGGCAATTGAAAGGCTTGAAAGTAGCCTAAGAAAATATTTCCTGCACGTCATTGGTATCAAATTTGGAAATAGTTAAAAAGTGACTTATCTTTTATTTGTATCATTCCAGCAAAACACAAGTTGAATTCAGCTTTCCTTTTTATCATTTACTTCCACCTACTGCAAGGGTTTTGATTGGTTATGTGCTTGTAGTTACCAGTTTCATGTATCTAGCAATGCATAAGGTAGCATCTCAGCCATGAAAAGTGTGTGAATTATAGCATGAAATGGATAGACGCTGGAGATCTTTGTGAATAATAAGATGATCCTTTTTCCATTATAAAAAAACATTATCAAGTTGAACAATTAAGGCAAAACAAAATCCAAAGTACCAATGATTGTCCCTTATTGATTACGAATAAGAGGGAAATATGATCATGGTAAAATAGAGAAGAAACAAAACAAGTAAGAAGGCATTGTACCTTCCAGTTGTTGGCTGCATATTCAAATCACTATCACTACAGTGCGTTGAGCTCCAGATCTCTGTTTTGGTCTTCCTAGCTCTTGATCTCCATCATTGTAGGTTCGAAATATTTGCATCAATCATTCTATGTCTGCTATGTGGTGCATTACAATGCACAACAATCTTGACATAATCATGGTATAAGGAAGGGTGTTCACTTAGTTCCCTACTAACAACATGATTTATAACCAAAGAAGCAACTCTTTCATACTGAGAGAACAATTTTAGAATCATATAAAATATATACTGACAAACTTTGATAGTCCCAATAGTTTTCAAACCTAACAAAATTCATAAAGGAACTAATGCCAAGATCATATCAAAATTATTGGTAACGAATTAATAAGCTTGCATTTAAACAAAACTCTTTTTCAAATTCAAGAAGACAAATGCTACCCAGAAAAAGTATGTATAAAATTGTTCATTGACAGTCAAAACACTAAGGAACCTTATACTACAAATCAAATATTCATAGACCATATATGGACAATCATATCTACAAAAAGATAGCTCACAAGAATGGGAACAAGATAAAGAGACAATAAATCAGTCCACCATATTCAAATAGATCAGTAGTTTAAACCAAGATAAGACACTCTATGAGATTCTGAAGAGAAGGCTAGAAGAACCTTAAACAAACCACATGGGTTGCATACCTTCTGGGGATTGGTTTAGTAAGATAATACTTTGTAGTAACCAGAGTGTATGACCCACACAAGGAATGTGCCATATCCAGAACATGAGTCATCTTTCCAAGCAATATATTGACAGTTATTTCCTCTAAGTGTCCTATTTCCAATGAGAATATCATCCCAACTATTAAATTTCAGGTTTCCCTTTGTGCTGGTGTCTATATAGAGTTGTTTACCATTGTCCTTCAATACTGAAATTCATCATGTAACATTATTATGTGTTTTGTATACAAACAAAGTTTCAGTTACAAGACTAATATGTGAGAGGCATGTGTCAATTGTGTGAGAAATGTGTTCCTCGCTAACAAGACTAAAAGTATCAAAAATTTATATTCATATGGGATACAAACTTGAATGTGAGCCTATAGTAGAGTTAAGAATTTGTGATCTTCATATTCATTGGTGGATGGTTCCTTAGATCTGTAAGATTGCTCAGGAGGAGGATAGTTGGCATGTTAATTTATGTTATTTAAGAAGGTCGTGTCTTTTTGGAATTTAGAGTAATCATATTACTACTGGTTCTTGGTTGACAAGGGAGAACTCCTGTGCTAACAACTTCCTTCCAGATCTCAGAGGCTAACAAACATTCAATGGATAGATGTTGAATGAATTCACTGTTAGCCTTGCAGATAAAGTAGTAAAAGGTGATCATCATGCCCCTTTTACAAAGGTACTCTATTGTAGTAAGGCATTCAGTACAGTTTGGTCTAAGAAATAATTCTAAATCTCTTAGGCATTTGATGAGTCCAAAGCCACCAACCCCACTTGATTTCTTGGTTCTTTAATCTAGTAAGGTTCGTGGCATAGTTCAAGACTTCAAGTTAATGAATTCAGCCCCATACAAAGTAATAGCATAATCTTCTATAGAAGAGGTACCAACATAATTTAAGAAAACAGATAGGTTTCATTCTCCTTGTATCATTAGTATTCCACTTAACTTTGAGAATAAAAAAGCTATGAGTAGTCAACTTTCCTCCCCTCAACTTTAAGCAAAGAGAAGGATCAACCTTGTCATAAGAAAAATATATGTTCCTCGAGCCAATGATCTCTCGACATGAGCATTTTATTCCCATTTTCCAAATCTAAAATTGGTCTTTCACATAATAACTTCATAAGTTGATTCCACATATGTGAGTAAGTGGGGGTATGCTTACCCTGCTAAGTAGAGTCACCTCCTAGGTATATACCATGAAGCAAGTTGACGCACATAGAATCCTTCTTCTTGCCAAATGCTTGAAATTGTTGATAAGCCCATCTTTGCAAAAAATCCATAAAAAGTCCTATATTTAATCCCATTAGAAAGTGATCAGAAAAATTAAATACATACCTGGTTTTTGCCTTATTATGTTTATCATGTTCCCATTAGTATACTACCTAAAACTACTTTAACTTACATATTCATTTCACATTCTAAGGTATCATTTTATTTGCTTAATTAGTTGAGTCCAAACTTTTCTCGTAAAGATCAGTCTAATGAATGGCATCTCCATTCTCCACAATGCCTTGTAATGTGTCATCATTATTTTATAAAACATATGATTTGAAGTTTATACCTAAAGATCAATGAGTAATGGACAGAAATAGCTCTCCAAGGTGCCCTAGGCACAGCTACAAAACAGGCACTATCAAGTTTGTGGGTCATATTCCTCATAGCTTAAAACAAGAAGCAATGCTTCTGAAAGAACAATAGGGAAAAATACAAATGTACTTCAGTTGTTTTTTAGCAATCATTTATTAGCTGGCCTCCAATACTTGATAACAATATGAGAAAACTAAATCTACATAGCTTTTTAGTAGACAACCCATACTAGCAGAAACATTATCAGTCACAAGACAAATCTTGTTTAATCCAAATACAATTAGTGTTTTTGCAACAACTTTTGCAGTATCAATATACATGTATCGAACATAAAAAGGCATATAGAATTACTGTACCATAACCTCAACAAAATATCTATAAAATGAGATAAATCTTAAGCAATTAACCAATTCTAGCTTCAAACTAACCTCAATATTAGGAGCAAATGTTTGAACAACCTGCAACAAAAATCAAGCAAGGCCCTCTACTTCACATGTACATGAGTTTTACGGTCATTACTTACAACAAGAAAATTTAGGAAATTGATTATCATCTTGTAGGGCTTTCTATACAAGGGTGAGTAGGGTTGCAACAAATAGGAAGCACCTGGTGATAGATCACTAACACTATGATAAATAGACTACCTAATAATATGAGGCATATATATACCAAAATAGATAAGATAAAAGAACCCCATATAAAGATAGCCAATATGCCAATGCAAAGTATAGATGATAAAAAGGTAGACACAAGAAGGAAAAAGAGGCAACAAACCTGATAAGACCATCATCCCCATTATTATCGGTGGGTTTAAATAGAGAGTCTATCATTTCTACCTTGGGTGACTGAGTCCTAACAACAGCTCTGTACTTGGAGATTAAAGGCCATTCTCGACAGCTGACAACCTAAGACACAAGAAGAGCAACATAAAACACCTCAGATAAGAAAAATGAACACCGTCAAATATAGATTTTAGCCCAACAAAAATAATGGGACGAAAAACCCATATATATGCTAAGGAGTCAAAATTCAAAACTTACATCAGTTGTTGATGGCTTATCCGACTGCCCAGGGCTCCCATGGGACACATCCATTCCTAGTATAATAGTTGGTACTTGGGAGATCTTTGGCATGGATGGAGGATGCTCAGTTGTTGCAAACTTCTCTGTGCACTATGACACCTACAAACTTATTAGCAAAAACAATGAGTTAACTTCAAGCTTGAAAATTAGTTGAAACATAAGACAATATCACAAGCATAGGTACTTATCATATAGAATGCTTACATAGAACCTCAAATGACTTGGAATTCTTGACATTTAGAGATATATTTTCCAAGTCATGTTGCAAGCTAGTATCATAATAACTGGTACAACCACACCTTATACAACCAATCATGGTATACAATCTCAAATGACTTGGAATTCTTGACATTCAATCCTCTGCATTTGTACAACCACACCTTGTACAACCACACTCCAATAACTGGTGAACTATATTTTTTATGCATTTGTACACCCACACTCCACACCTTGAACAACCACACCTAAGACACAAGCAGAGCAACATAGAACACCCCAGATAAGAAAAATGAACACAACGACATATAGATTTGAGCCCAAAAAGATAATGGGATGAAAAACCCATATATATTCTAAGGAGACAAAATTCAAAACTTACAACAGCTATTGATGGCTTGTTCGACTGCCCAGGGCTTCCATGGGACACATCCATTTCTAGTATAATAGTTGTCTCTTGGGAGATCTTTGGAATGGATGGAGGATGCTCAACTGTGGTGAACTTCTCTACACGCTGTGACACCCACAATATTATTTAGGATCTCATTCGTTGTGGAAACCTGAAGTGTGTTGTTAGTAAAATCTTTTTATGTATTTTGTTTAACTAATTTAAATGAAATACATTAAAAGATTTTACTTACAATTCCCTTCATGTTTCCACAGCGAATGAGATCCTAAATATGCCTACGGGTGTCACATTGTGCAGAGAAGTTCACCACAGCCATGAGCATCCTCCATCCATTCCAAATATCTCCCAAGTGCCAACTATTATACTAGGAATGGATGTGTCCCAAAAGGATTAAATCCGTCAGTTGCAAGTCCCAATCGAATGTTTCTATCATCTATAGCAAATTATGGATGCATCACATCAAATGTTTTCCATGCAGGTGAATCAACCGGGTGTCTTAACTTGTCATCTTTTTCATATTCTTCTTCATGCCACCTCATTAAGGAAGAGGTTTTTGATGACATGAATAACCGCATTGGGCGGGGTATAAGTGGAAAGTGTCTAAGCACTTTGATAGGTATTCTCTTGGGTTTTTTTTGCAAGCTCGTCATCATCATCTGGGATTGTAATCAGTTTCCATCTTGATGCTCCACATGTATCACAGATGACTTTATCAGTAGAATCCTTCCAAAACAACATGCAACCTTTTGGACAAACATGAATCTTCACATAATCTAAGCCCAACCCCGTAATCATCTTTTTTAGGTCATAAAATGAATTAGGTAACAGTTCTCCTTCTGGTTGAATCTTCTTAAATAATGTAAGAAACATAGATGATGCTTTCTTACTCAAGCCATTAAGACAAACCGGGTGATAGAATTCTAGGACGCAAGCAAGTTTGCTATATTTCTTACACCCTGGATATAATTCTGTCTCTAATCCTTTAACAAGATATAAAATTTTTTAGTATTGAAATGTTGATCACTAGATGGCTCCACTCCTTCTGTATTCCATCTTCACTGAAACTCGGAAAAGTATCATGCAACATATCTTGTAAATTTTTAGCATTAAGGAAATCTCCCAGATCAGTACGAGCATCCATTTGAACATCGACATCTTCACCATGAAAAGCCCAAGAAATATAGCTTGGTAAGAAGCCATGCCACAGTAGATGGCTCAATGCAGTCTTTCTGGTGACCTGGTATACATTAGCACACTTTCTACATGGGCATACAATCTTGTCTCCAATTGATGAATGTTCAAAAGTGAAATCCAAAAATTTTGATACTCCATATAAGTATTTACTACTCGTTCGGTCATCCTATGCTATCTAAGACTTATCCATTCTATAAAAATAGTAAAACATATAACATATGAGTAAGTATGTCATATTAAAAAAGACTATACAATATGAGAAAATACTAGTGTAATCATGCAAATGAAGTTCATGTGAGCCTATCCGACTAGGCAGGTGCCCAAGAATTTTTTGAAATACTTATAATAAGCATAAAAGAACATAGTTACAATAAGGATAAAAGAACATTTATAATGAAATTTATCAGTAATTTGTAACATAATAGGATATGCATATTTCTTTTTGTTGTTTGGTTTTGAATGTGTCATTAGATAGGATGGATTTGTGAATTTGGAACATTCATGGGAACACACACTTCAGTTATAAGCATTCATGTAGCAACTTTGAGTTCCATTCATTAATATCTTTTTACATCCACACATAGGGGTGTATCCCTAAACAGTAACTAAACAAAGGGGTTGGTGTACCCCTAAACATGCACATAATTAAAATAACAATTAATACAGACATGTCTAGATAGATAGACAACTAAATAATACACCAACATGGTCCCGCATCAGTAACTTTAAGGACTTATCATTATGGTGATCTTCTCTTGAAGTTCATAAAAGAAAGCAGTTATGAGGATTGATTTCTTTCAGACAAAAAGTGTAAACACAAATTTTTTGTCTTGACAATTATATTTGTTAATTGGACCTACTGTGGTCTTTTTGATGATTGTGCAGTGTCACGGAGCTCCTCACTGTATTTAGACAAATCTGAACTGATAGGGGCCTCATCATCAGATTTGTCCGAGCTGATATCCTCCATCGTGCGCTCATACCACCGTAGATGATCGGGGGTCTCGCAGTTGATGTTGGTTATCCAAACTTTGATGGTATTATGGCCAACTAGATGAAGAAAAAGCTTGTCTCTATGACCCACTAGAATCTTTATAATCCAATCATGCCAACCGGATTTTGATACAAGATTTCCTGCCAAATCATACCCAACCTCGATAATATGTGAATAATTGCCAAAATTTAGGATTACTTCACCAGGCATGTAGTGTCTTCCTTTTAGAAAACGCCAATGTTTGGGTATGGCTAGTTGGTTTCAGGAACAATCATCTAGGATGATGTCCAATTGTTCTTCAATAGGGAATGTTAACATTGGCATAGAGGCCCAGTTCATAGTGATTTTTGTGGATGGACAGAGACTGCATAATATTAGTATTAACAAATTGTAAGTACATATAACGATGCTATATATTTTCAGAAAAAGTTGTATAACATCAGTTAACCTTTTATTGCTTATCATAACCAACTTTATTGTGGTATACATGATAGCTTTAAAATAAATCAAATAGACGAGATCATGTCATATATAGAGGCTATATCATTGCAATTCGTCCAATGCTCACCAATCCTTCTTTGAGAATTTCAATGAAGTAACTAGTATTTTGTATAATTTAATGTATCTTGGTATTTCATACAATGAGGTGACACTTATTATCTATTTGTTGAATCAACACTCATATTTTAGATTATCAAAGAGTTTAATGGTGTCTGGCTTATTTTGTACAGGTGTGAGACCTATTTAATTTGGAGTATCGATGCACTAATATAGAAGGTGTGAGACCTATTTAAAGAGGTTACTGGTGTCTTTCCAAATTTTTACTACAGTCTTATACTTCTGTGTTTATCAAAACACTACTATAAAATATCTTATCATCTTATTATTTTGATAGTACCACAAATTTTATGACAAGAAGGATTCATCTAAAAATTGTAAATTTTCTAAATGAGTTACAAGAAGGTTTCATCTAAAAATTGTAATTTTTCTAATAGAGTTATGTGAGGTTATTATTCTCTGACCTATATGTAAATGGGATAGATTACTACCTCTTTAGTTTGATGAGTACATGACACTTTGTTTGAAATACTTTTTAAAAGGATAAAAGAACATACTTATAATAAGGACTTAGGCACATTCTAATCATTTTAAACTGAATCAGAAAATGAATAGGAGCATGGGTCCTATCCGCCAGTATCAAAGGAGAATTCGTAAACCTCAAAACCACCAACATGGTTTCCAAACCTACAACCTCAGCTTCTACAAGCTCACCTACTAGAAACCATTAGAACACATATAGCCAGAAAGTAGGAATCTATACAAACAAATACCAAAGATACACTCCCTGACATGAAGTTGAACACCAAGGTGTATGTCCTTCATAACATGCTACTCAATCATGGCTATGTTCCTTTTTTGGTCGGACGAAACTCCTGTTTTCAAAGGATAGGAATATCATTTCAAAGAATCCCAAAAAAACCTTAAAAAAGGAGAACCATACGAAGCCATTTCAAGCACTTCCATAGGCAAGAGCCAGCATAGAATCCCATCCTTGGATGACATCAAACAGGGAAAAGACAAACCAACCCAAGGACATATCACATATCCTTCAACCAACGATAGCCAACAGAAGAAAAAAGTAGAGCCTCACTCCAAACCACATTAGAAAAAAGGATTCAAAAGAAAACAACATACAAGACCTTCCAATCAAAACCAACAGAAGCTTCAACCAGCAGAGCCCGACAAGAGGTGGGAGAAAAGGATTGAACCTTGACCAAGCATAAGAGTAGAAGCATAGCATCCAAAAGTTCAGAATCAGAATGAACAGAATATGACAAGAGGAGCAACCGCCCCTCCTTTGACAAGGGGAATCGAATGAATAGAATATAATTGTGCTAACATGTAACCAATTCATGGTGAAGGGAAATGGTGTATTTTTCTTTGCTATTTCTCAGTTGTATCATCTTGAGACTACCCCCCCCCTTAGAAGTTAGTGATGCTCAGTAAGCCCCTACTTTTTAGAAATTTCGTTTGAAGTATAGTTTCTACTATATAAGTGGATCAACCCATGTATTTTGGTATAGAAATTAACTGTGATGAAGATGTGATGCTTAATCATTCTTGGCCTTTGTTCTTTTGAGAATATATTAGATTTCTCACTTATATTAAAGGGAAACATATAGCAGTAAAATGATATTGTTTCGTAACATATTATATACACTAATCTAAAAACATAGAAGAAAATTGGTGTGGGTAATGACATATCACAATGTATACTAAAAATAGCTAAGCCTAATCAAACCTAATTTCATGTATATACCATAACCATGAATAATTACGCTTCATTAAAATTAGCTTCTAATTAGAACATGGGAATCAGGATGGCATACCAGGTCTAATATCAGGGAGGTTCCTTGTCTCCAAACCATTCCAAAGATTATAAAATCTTAACTTGTACTTCGTTGGAAGTTGTTATGCATAAATCTTAGTGATTCTTGGCCTCATTAAAATCCATGTTTCTTAGAGGTGTGCTAGTTGCAACTAAAACATTGACTCAGTTGTAATGCCCACGATCAAATTTCCATTATCCTATACTTCTCTAAGTCTTAGTCCCCTAAATTAATGGAAGTAGTGAGATTTGATTATTTGTATACTTTTCTATCTTATGTTTATAACTATTGAAGTTGATGATGGCTACAATTCTTCAGTTATTTCTGACCTTATCTTGTTTGTCGTTTCCTCCTTGATATCAAAATCTACATTGATGGACAGTCTGTTAGTAAGAGTTAGACCACTAAAGAAAGTGGTGATTAGATACCCATCACCAAACCCATGATTGCATCTCCACATTCTCATGAACTCTAATATTCCTCTCCGTCCATAACCAGTAAAGGATGCACATTGCCAAACAATGATTCTCCTTGCTAGTGCAATTAACCAAGTCAGTCATGGAATTAGGAATAACAAGTAAACTAGGAACTCTAGCTTCAACCCAGATCTTGTTCGAATAAGAGAATTTAAACATGTAATACATCGACATACAATTTTTCAATGTGAAACTGAAATCAATCCAAAATAAATCAAGAATATAGAAAAATTAAGGGAGGGGCAAGAAAATTGTAGAGGTAGGAATATATCTTATAGAGATGGTTCTTCCTCTACTAGTGTGAATCAATACAGAGCAGTCAGTTGTGATGGTGATAATGGTTGGCGAAGAGAATCTATTTATAATGTGGTTGGGACTAATCACTTGGTGCCAATGTAGCAATGTGGTTCCACTGGTTTCCTCGACGCTGAAAAAGTAGACTCCTGGCTTCCTCAGTGCCGACAATATGGCACTGTCTGGCCAGTAGTCGAAAGTGATCCTCCATGCTGCGATCAACGCGCCGCCACCAGTCAGTCGATGCACGCGATCCTCCAATATGTTGTTACGATCGACCAGGAGGCTATATCTCCTCCAAACGTTGTCAATTATGAAAGAATATCGACGAGGGATTGGGGAGATCAATCGCCACAATCACCGTGATACTAGCTATTACATGGGAGCATGAAGGAAAAATGGGAGAAGTGAAATGAAAATTTCAGATAGATAATATATTACATCTACTTCGTCATTTGGTTTCGCAATTTAAAATTGCCACTAATTAAATATAAGAATGCATTTAATGTTAAGTCTTTTTTATAAACTCTTTAATAGGTGGTTTAGTGGCATTTTAATTAAAAATGCATGTACATTAGATAGATAGTGGCTTTTTTTATAAATGCCACTAGAATAAATGCCACTAATGGGCAATTTTGCTATAGTGTATCCTATTTTTGCATAATAATAACCCACATTGTGCTCCTAACTCTTCTCACATATTTTGCAGAGTTTTCCCTCATTTTTCCACCCAAAGTCAGTAAAAAGGCCTGTCCCGGCCCACTTACAATAAGCACCTGAATCGGCCCTTTACTGGTCACACGACACGCCCATTTACCCTTCAAGGTCGTTTCCTGTCACGGCAGCAACCCGACACAGGTGTGTCGCGTGAGGGGCCCTGACGAGAGATACACCATCTACCCGATAGGGAGCTTTGCCCGCCTCGACTCACCCCGATAGAGTCTATCACGTGATGAAGCCACTCATTGGAGCAGCTGCCTGCTAGGGTCATTACCCGACACGATCAAGCGATTAGCTCGCAACCTAACACATGATATAGTCGTGTTGTGCGACAGACGTGTCAGTCCTCATCTGAAGCCACGTAAACAGAGCCGATAAAGGGCATGTGGCCCCATGAGAACCGCAACCTCTACCAGTTGCTGCCTATAAATAACAGCTACAGGACTCCAATGGGATGGGTCGAAATCCCACGAGAGCTAACTCTGGAAAGACATCAAGAGCTAGTGGGTCGCGTTCCAAGGCGTGTCGAGTGATACTAGGTGAGCACACCCCCAACCCGAGAGGGGCGGGAGGAGTTCACTTAGAACCCGTCTCGATAGCCACAGCAGCACGATACGACCGGAAAGGCCTCCCCTACTGGGTCCCTAGATGGGCCTCAACCCGAGATGGCTTGTCCCTCTATACCCAATACAAAGAACCTGAGAACCTAAGTGATTCTTAACCCGACACAATATTGAACCCGATATGGACTAACCATTGCGGTATGTTGCCTGAGAGGGTCGGCTGCCCAACACAGCCATGTTGGGTAGGGAGCTCTACTCGATATGCCCTGGATGTCATGCTTGTCACTCGAGAGGGTAGGCTTCCTGACACGGGTGTATCGAGCAAAGCTCCTGCCCGGTACAGGGTTAGCAGTCCCTTAGGGGTCCACTGTTGTATATCGACCTCCTAAATCACGGAGACTGATGCTTATCTTCCCCTTTTTATTGCATTGTACTTTCATTTCCCTATGCATTGTAACTAAACCTTTTTACTCTCCTTAAGCTTATTGGAATCTATGGAGTTTATCTCTTGTTGTTCTATGTACGGTTCCTTTTTGTTGGATGATTTCTTTATAGCATCTCGACTCTAATTCCTTCTTTTGGATAGCGCTTTTGACTAGCTATCGAATCGTGTTTCCCGTTTCAACACCCTTTAGAGGGGGTGTCACAACTCTAGAGTTTGGTCAGATCCAAGTATACAAGAGTACCTAGGGTCAGGGCTGCTTCGGTTTACCTTACCACTCTAATCTACTGCCACTTCCCTTGAGAGAGGGAAATGGTTCATAGTTAGAGGTACCCTCTTTGAGAAAAGAGGTTGTTGGGTGTCTTCCATTGTTGCTTGCTATGCCTAAGTTTTCTTCCTTTGTGATTTACCTCAATGATAGTTTTATCTCCTCAGATTATGTTATTTAAAACCTATATAAAAATTGCTAGACCCAAAAATCATAATCTTTCTAGTAACTCCAGTTGGATATTGCCTCTTAGTTTAATTTCTTTATGGTACTTTCTTGTTACAACCAAACCTATCCTTTTACCTATTTGATGTGCTTAGATAGGTGGAACTCAAGTTCTGAAGTGTCGTTCTTCATATCCTTGTGTTCGACCCCGAACTATATCACTTCCGCACTCATATATTCTGATGAAAAAGATTGATCTACAATATCTCCTACATTGGGTTAGTTGTTCTTTAAATTTCTTGATTTTTAAGTTATTATTTCTTATTGTATATGCCAGTGTGTTAGATCCTATCGGGCCACTCAGGGACGGGCGCTTCAATCCTTTTCCTACTGTCTAGGTAGTGGGACTGGGATTGGGGTAAGAATGGTTCTGAGATAGTTGGAATTAGATCTAACACACTCCCATATAATTGAAGTAAATAATTTCTCAAGACTCTTACACCCAAGAAACCCTAAAGTCCATAATAGTGAAAATTGTGGTGTTTAGGCCCGGGGTCCTAACATAATTTCTCATATCCGTATTTATGGTGGTTGAGTTACCCCGCTCTACCTGGCCTTAATTGATCCATAACTGGACCTTAAATTTCTCTAGTGAAACCCTAGGGAGTCTTCTGGCATCTCATCTCTTCTTTACGGACTATCCTAAGCCACCCATGTAGATGAAGATTAGGTAGTCTTCTCATCTCCTCATGTGGTCCTTTCTCGTAACCTTTTACCACGTGATGTCTCGATTATGGGTAGCTTATGCATGGGAAAAATGAATATCAGTAAATTTTGAAAGTTGATACCATGATCTGACCTTAATTTGAAAACTCAATTTTTATCAATGAATCTTGGATTAAAATACTCATGTATGACCCCTAATATCATGAAACTCATCTAGACAAAACTTGACTACATGCTTCCTATATTTGAGGTAAATGAAAATAAATCTTATTTTGGTGGAAATAATGACTTATCCTTTATACCTCATTGTTGATGAGCTATCTATTTTATTAAATCCATTTTTCCCTATTATTAACTAAACCTCAAACATTGTTAAGCAAACACTTATCCTATTTGATAGACATCATGACTATGCCATCAAGTGACTAAGTCTAGGACTCACCAAATAAGGATGTAAAACTATGATGCAAAAGTAGTTTCCTATAGACCATTGATGCCTTTTGCAATCTCAATTTTGATAAGTTTAGCATGGACCTAAATCATGCACCAATTTCCAAATAATCTTACTACTTTGATAAAAGGAAAGGATTGCAAATCTTGACATTATTGTCCTATTATCATGAATTTTGATCTCATGACCTTATGGAATATGATTTAATCATTGATACTCTCCCTATTTGAATAAGCTCAATGGATCGTGACTAATGTTAGTAATGTGCTAGATTAGGTGGTAGTTGACTCATGACTCCCCTATCCTAAGTCACATCCCTATTATGACTACCTCTAAATTTTTGTATGGTTGATTATTTAGAGTTTGGAAAGGTATCCCTTTCACCTGATTTGGATTGGTTGACCTAAGCCTAATAGGTTAAACCAATGGTTGATACTCGATCTTGAATATTGATTTAATAATGACCTTGATATATGACAATGTTTACTATATCTTGTGTTTGACTTCCTAGATAGACCTAGGTCTAGATCATTCATCAACCTTGGATACCATTATAACTAAAGCTTGATATGTTGTTGAAATATTGCTTGAATATTGTTGCTAGAAATTGGACATAGATTAATGATATCCCCTAAGGTCTAAATAAGTATCTAAACCCTAGCTTTGGAATATTTATACATATGACTTTTGGTGTCTAAAATTTTGATTCTTGATATTGATTAATATAAATCTGACTCACGATTATCAATTTGCAATAATGATACAAATCCTATGATTGCACTATTTGGACATTGAGATATACGACTAATGACTTCGAAATCCCAAATCTTGAAACATGATACGGATCTTGAGATCACCAATGATATGAATAGTAGCTTTCAAAATCCCAAATTTTGAAATTTGAAATGATGACTATTATGACCCTCTCGATTTATGACTTAGGGTTTAGCTCTCATTAGGACTAGAGGGGGACCTTCCATTGATTTTGAGCTTGAAATCATGATATTGAAAGTATTATGTTCTCTTGAAATGTTGAAATATGAAACGTCAAATCAATTATGTATAAACCCACCTAGGTCAATGTAGAAGATAGGACCCTGAGATATTGGGATTGAAAGTCACCTTGTACACATGATTCAAGAACTCTATTTGTTTGACCAAAAATATGATCCTTCCAAATTTGTGATCAATAGGATGCTTTCCATATTTATGACTCATATAATGACTTTGAACAATGTATGCATTTCTCTTAATACTCAATTGCTCGATGATGAAATGGTGTTTGTACCAAGTTGATTATGATATGGAACATGGAACCCCAATTATGATAATTGTAATACTTGAACTTTGAGGACATGATTTCAGTTATACAGTTGAGGATGTTCTACTAATTGAGGATATGATCTGGATTTGGATAATTCTAATTTTGAGGCCCCAAAATTGCCTTTTAAGGAGGGAAGGATGTGACAAAGGGAACTTTAGCATAATTATGAATTTATTCCAATTTTTCCCTTATTATACTCACTCATGGTCCCAAATTATTTTTTTCAACTTCATAATCAATTTTGATACTTAAATCCAAAATATGGTGAGCAATGTCAATTATATACACTTTATGACACCACATATTTTATTTATTTGTCACTTTGTCCAAAGAAGAAAATTGATCCATCAAACTTCATATTTTGGTTCTCAAAATTTTTCTATATATTATCCACATTTGTTTGAATCTATGATCCAAATTTCATATCAATTAGACTTTCCTGCTATTTTCTATGGATTATTGAAGTTAATGTGTTGAAAACCATTATTTTTGTCTTTTATTTGACCTTTTTGCTTGTCAACAATCCAAGGTAAGGATCTGCGGGCGATCCCAGCCCTTGGATCTGCCTCTCATTGATCTTGAACCTTATCCAATGTCCATGGAGTCATCTCCTACCTCCAGCAATCAGTGGGGAGGTATCTTTATGGCCGAGACTCGCAATCTCGCACCCTTGACTCTGGTTTGAAATTATATTCGAGAGGAAATGATCACCTCACAAATACAAACTAAACAAACCCTATTTTGAAGTAGATATGTGCTCTATCTATCCACCAAAATGAGCTCTTTGCTCTCCCCTCTCACTCCGGTGGCCATGGCCATTTTCAAATCTTGATCTAGCCCTAAACCCCATCCCAACAGTATAAAAAGAGCCCCTTAGGTTCGTATCACCTCACCATACTCAGATCCATGCCTTGCTCACTCCCTTGGCCCCGAACGACCCAATTTTCCTCGCCACCTCCTTCTGCCATAGTGACACTGTTGCATAGGCCCCTCTGGCATCTGCTTTCCTTGCCATCTCACCTTAATCCACCACCTCAAACCAAGTCAAGTAGTCGCGGCGATCACAGATGACATACTCACATCCTCCATCGGTCTCTCCTATGCCCAAACACCCCCCTGAGCAGGCTCCTCCGCCTCCTTTCTGGGCTCACGGGGAAGCCAAAGCATACGAGAAAGGTGACCCAAACTTGCGGTCTAGGAGATACTAGAGCCAGTTCAAAGGCCCAGCAAGACCAGTGATCGGACCGGCCAAATCGAAGTTTGAACCCCCTAAACTAATATCGAACTAGATTAGCAACTGAGCAAGCCACGCGCCTCCATGGCTCAGTTATAGCCACCCGATCTAGAGATCTAATGGCTAGCCTTTTTCACAATTAAGGTATTTTTCTCCTCTCTACTCGGAAAATTAATAAAGTGGTCAAATCTTGCTTAAATCATAAAGAATGCATCCTAGCTCCAGATAATTCAATCAAATAGTTGATCTTGATCAGAAAAATCCAATGAATCATTTAAAAATGGTTGGGAAGCCTAATTCCAGATTATTTTCACTAATATCCCTATATTTGATCTCTTTCTCATTTAGTTTGTCAAATGACTCATAATAATGACTAATCTCTAGAAACCTTACTATCTAACTCTGTTGTCTCTATTTGAGACTCTAAAAGCATACTTGACTCTTTAGTGAATCTAGATCTAAACTTTTTACTTATTCAAATCTCGAATATTATTTCATACCATAAAGTGATGATTAATCTTGATTCTGACCCTAGAATTGTCATATGGTGAATATTAGTGTACTAAATATTGTGACCTACTTTATATAGACCCTTGAACTTATTTCCTTGATGAAGATCTAAAAACTTGAATTATGACTTGGATAATGATAATAAACTAGGGTTAACACATATGATCCTAGAAAACCTAAGTAGGTCATCCACACTTGAAATATTCTTGGAACTTGGAATAATGTTGGACATATTGAGATATTGGTTGATTATAAGTGAATGACCCAACCCTAAGATTGACACAGGAAAAGTGTAACCCTAATCTTGAATATGAAAACATGATATAATGCTCATCATGATCTGGACCCTTGATCCAGTCTTGATGATTTAGGATCTGACTCGAAGGGTTGACCTATTGATTCAAATATTGATTATACTCAAAATCCTCGATGAAAGGTATGCTATTATACCTTCTCTTTGGTTTTAATGGAGATACTTTCTATGTATCTCTTGATTGTGTACTTTCTATATACTTTGTTGAGCTATTGTTCCCAATTAATTAGGATTCTATATTTCTTATATTATATTTTGAGACAAACTGGAAAACATAAATGACATGCCCATTATCACTGCTTGTATATTGGTAATGATGATGTTGATAATGTTGATATGGAGTGCAAGGAACCCCTCATTTGGAGGTGGACTTGTACATTGACCTCCTATCTTCTCTGGTGAGAAGGATCCTGGTGACCTCATCATCACATTGGGGTAATAGAGTCACACAAAATATATAAGCATGCTTATTGATTAAAGCATAATGGGAACTCATAATAAAAATCAAATTGTTTGAAAGACTTGTCGAATAACTTTTGGTTTTTCAAATTGCTCGTTATACTTTTGAAATATATGTCCTTCCAGGTACACTAATTTTATTACAAACTATATTACTTATTTTTATATAGCATACCGTGTAATTGCATTGACTTTGTGTCTTGATTTTCTTGATTTTAGGCAAACATTGGAATCTTGACTATATCACTTCCGCACTCATATACTATGATGAAAAAGATTGATCTACAATATCTCCTACATCGGGTTAGTTGTTCTTTTAATTTCCTGGTTTTCGAGTTATTATTTCTTATTGTATATGCCAGTGTGTTAGATCCTATTGGGCCACTCAAGGATGAGCTCTTCAATCCTTTTTCTACTATCTAGGTAGTGGAAATGAGATTGAGGTAAGAATGATTCTATGACAGTTGGTAATAGTGCTTACACACTCATATATACTTTAAGTGAATAATTTCTCAAGTCTCTAACACCCAATAAACCCTAAAATCCATAATAGTGAAAATTGAGGTGTTTAAGCTTGGGGTCCTGACATAATTTCTCATATCTTTCATTATGGTGGTTGCGATCCCCCGCTCTACATGGCCTTAATTGATCCAGAATTGGACCTAAAAGTTCTCTTGTAAAACCCTAGAGAGTCTTCTAGCATCTCATCTCTTGTTTAAGGACTATCCTAAGCCACCCATGTAGATGAATATTAGGTAGTCTTCTCATCTCCTCATGTGGTCCTTTCTCGTGACCGTTTACCACATGATGTCTCGATTATGGATAGCTTATGCATGGGAAAAATGAATATGACGAAATTTTGAAAGTTGATACCATGATCTGACCTTAATTTGAAAACACAATTTTGATCGATGAATCTTGAATTAAAATAGTCATGTATGACCCCTATTATCATACAACTCATCTAGCCAAAACTTGACTACATGCTTCCTATGTTTGCGGTAAATGAAAATAAATCTTGTTTTTGTGGAAATAAGAAGGACTTATCCTTTATACCTCATTGTTGATGAAGTCTCTATTTTATTAAAACCATGTTGCCCTATTATTTATTAAACCTCAAACATAGTTAAGAAAACTCTTATCCTTGTTTATAGACATCATGACTATGACATAAAGTGACTAAGTCTAGGACTCGCCAAATAAGGATGTAAAACTATGATGCAAAAGTAGTTTCCTATAGACCATTGATGCCTTTTGCAATCTCAATTTTGATGTGATGAGCATGGACCTAAATCATGCATCAATTTCCAAATTATATCACTACTTTGATCATGAAAGGAAAGGATTGAAAATCTTGACATTATTGCCCTATTATCGTGAATTTTGATCTCATGACCTTATAGAAAATGATTTAATCATTGATACTCTCCCTATTTGAATAAGCTTGATGGATCATGACTAATGTTAGTAATGTGCTAGATTAGGTGGTAGTTGACTCATGACTCCCCTATCCTAAGTCACACCCCTATTATGACTACCTCTAAATTTTTGTATGGTTGATTATTTAGAGTTTGGAAAGGAATCCCCTTTCACCCAATTTGGATTGGTTGACCTAAGACTAATAGGTTAAACCCATGGTTGATACTCGATCTTGAATATTGATTTAATATTGACCTTGATATATGAAAATGTTGACTATAACTTGTGGTTAACTTCCTAGATAGACCTAGGTCTAGATCATTCATCAACCTTGGATACCATTCTAATGAAAGCTTGATATGTTGCTGGAATATTGCTTGAATATTGTTTCTAGAAATTGGATATAGATGAATGATATCCCCTAAGGCCTAAATGGGAATCTAAACCCTAGCTTTAGAATATTTATACATATGAATTTTGGTGCAAAAATCTCGACTCTTGATATTGATTAATAAAAATGTGACTCACGATTATCAAATTTCAATAATAATACAAATCCTATGATCGCACTATTTGTACATTGAGATATATGACTAATGAGTTCAAAATCCCAAATCTTGAAAGATGATATGGATCTTGAGATCACCAACAATATGAATAGTAGCTTTCAAAAGCCCAAATTTTGAAATTTGAAATGATGACTATTTTAACCCTCTTGATTTATGACTTAGGGTTTAGCTCTCATTAGGACTAGGGTGGGACCTCCCATTGATTTTGAGCTCAAAATCATGATATTGAAAGTTAGATGTTCTTTTGAAATGTTGAAATATGAAATGTCAAATCATGGATGTTATAACCCCACCTAGGTCAATGTAGAAGTTAAGATCCTGAGATATTGGAATTGAAAGTCACCTTGTACACTTGATTCAAGAACTCTATTTGTTTGACCAAAAATATGATCCTTCCAAATATGTGATCAATAAGATGTTTTCCATATTTGTGACTTATATGATGACTTTGAACAATATATGCATTTCTCTTGATACTCAATTGCTCAATGATGAAATGGTGTTTGTACCAAGTTGATTATGATATGGAACATGGAATCCCAATTATGATAATTGTAATACTTGAACTTCGAGGACATGATTTTGGTTATATAGTTGAGGATGTTCTACTAATTGAGGATATGATCTGGATTTGGATAATTCTAATTTTGCGGATTTTTTTGAATTTTGGGGACAAAATTCCCTTTTAAGGAGCGAAGGGTGTGACAAAGTGAACTTTAGCATAATTATGAATTAATTCCAATTTTTCCCTCATTATACTCACTCATGGCCCAAATTGTTTTTTTCAACTTCATAATCAATTTTGATACTGAAATCCAAAATATGGTGATCAATGTGAATTTATACACTTTGTGACACCACATATTTGATTTATTTATCACTTTGTCCAAAGAATAAAATTGATCCATAAAACTTCATCTTTTAGTTGTCAAACTTTTTCTATATATTCTCCACATTTTTGTGAAGATATGATCCAAATTTCATATCAATTAGACTTTCCTACTATTTTCTATGGATTATTGAAGTTAATGTGTTGAAAACCATTATTTTTGTCTTTTACTTGATCTTTTTCCATGTCAACAATCCAAGGCAAAGAGTCGGGGGTGATCCCAGCCCTTGGATCTACCTCTCGTGGATCTCGGCCTGATCCAGTAGCCATGGAGTCATCTCCTACCTCCCGCAATCAATGGGGAGGTGTCGTTATGGCCGAGACTCGCAATATTGCGCCCTTGACTCCGGTTTGAAATTATATTCTAGAGGAAATGATCCCCTCACGAATACGAACTAAATGAACCCTATTTTGAATTAGATTTGTGCTCTATCCATCCACTAAAATGAGCTCTTTTCTCTCCCCTCTCACTCTGACAGCCATGGCCATTTTCAATCATTGATCTAGCACTAAACCCCATCCCAACAGTATAACAAGGGCCCCTTAGGTTCGTATCATCTCACCATACTCATAGGCACACCCTTTCTCACTCCCTTAGCCCCGAAAAACCCAATTTATCATTGCCACCTCCTTCTACCATAGTGGTGCCACTGCATAGGCCCCTCTGGGTATCTGCTTTGCTCGCCATCTCACCTCAATCCACCGCCTCAACCCAACTCGTGAACTCACGACAATCACAAGCGGCTTACACCAATGGGAGGGACAACTCCTTCTTGTCCATTCTTAGTGAACGATATGAGTTGTAGTTGGTCCATGTGGACTACTCTAGAGGTAGGAGTCCATTGGCTACTATTAGGAGGATATATATATATATATATATATATATAATATATTAGTTTGGGATTATGTGGTCTTTGATTGGATACACATATGAGAGAAGTTTAAATATTCACATCGTATGCAATAAATAAACAATTAAACCAAAAATTCGATCATATTGATTATCCTAATACATAGTAAATTGATGTGGCTCTGATAGCACTATTGGGAAATATGAGCAAAAAGTATAGCAGTGGAATAAATTTTTTTATCTATCAATATTCCCATTACAACAAGATCGTGTCAATTACTATGAAATAGGTAGGATGGTTTTAGTGAGTTATACCTGGTCCTGGAGTAAGTCCAGTGACAAAACTCACTTCTTTGTAACTGCTGATAAGTTTTCCTTGGACGGTGGTTGTGCAGCTCCTGGTCTTCACCATGAACAACACCAAGATAGCTTCTACAACACTCCTATGGTCAGGCCACACACACACACATACACACACACACACAGATATAAATATATATATATATATATATATATATATATATATATATATATATATATATATATATATATATATATATATACATATATATGGCCATTATTTAATACATGTGCGGGTAGCCTGGATGTTGCTACCTTACAGCCAAAAAAGTAACTGTTCTGACCAGAAAAGTAATACTGCTATCAAAAAAGTAACTATGTTGATGAAAAAGTAACTATACGACTAAAAAAGTAATCTCGTACAAAATACACAGCAGATATATATGTAACCGTGTTTTCAAATATGTTGTTACAAATGTAACTATCTATGCATGAAACTCAACAGTTTGCAAGGTAAAGTAACCCTCTACATGTCAAAAGTAACCAACTTGAAAAAAAGTAACCAAAATGGGGGGCAGGTATTAAAGATGGGCTATATATATATATATATATATATATATATATATATATATATATATATATATATATATATATATATATATATATATATATATATATATAGGGCCCATCTTTATTGCCTGCGCGGGTAGCTACCCGCCCACCCTTCTGACCTCCTTTTTTCAAAAAAAATTGCAATTGCAGAGGACCATTTTGTCGAGCTCTCTAAAATATTTCATCCAAAAATAATATCATTTGCCCTACCAAAATAAAAAAACCCGTCCTTATATATATTTGTTGTATATTTTGTACAGAGTTACTCTTTTAGTCATGTAGTTACTTTCTTATCACCATAGTTACTTTTTTGACAGCAAAGTTACTTTTGTGGCCAGAAGAGTTACTTTTTTGTCTGCCGGGTAGTAAAATTCCAGGCTACTCGCGCGGGCAATGAATGAACGCCCATGTATATATATATATATATATATATATATATATATATATATATATATATATATATATATATATATATATATGTATATGTATATATATATATCTATATATATATGTATGTATATATATATGTGTGTGTGTGTGTGAAATTTACACATGTCGCCCTTAAAGAGGGTTTTATGGTGGATGTGTAGCGTGGTTATGGCCTAAACCCTTTCTCTGTGTGTGGTTGGATGGTTTGGTTCTTTTTTATCTCGGTCTGTGTACTAAGCCTCTACCTCTTTCTTCCCAATGTAAAGTTAAAGCTTTCCTACATTTTCTCTCCTCCAATGTAACTCGAGGTTTCTCTTATTCAATGTAACGAAGCAGCAATAGGATATTTTCTTTTCTTGCAATGACATTGATGATGTTCATCACTGTTTGAGATGATTAGTTCATGAAATGAGTTGACCGTCTACATGATCAAGGAGGAGAGAGTGATGGAACCAGACAATTGTCTGGTGGACCCAACTAACCATTTGGAAGGAGTCCAAAAATCAGTTGGATAAGAGGCCAGACGACCATCCCTTTAGGCCCATACGACCATTTGGAAGGAGTCTAAACATCACTTGGATAGGAGGACCAACCAACCGGCCAAGAGGTGAGATGATCATTTCAAGGGTTGAACCAATCAACCCAGATTGGCAAGCATAGTTCTACACCAACCACATGTTTATGTTGACTTGAGAGGTATACATTGCTGATATTTTGGTAATGACTTAACCATTCCATTCCTATGTATCTAATATGTTTATTCAAGATTGAATTCATGCCTTAGGTACATGAAAAGGATCAAATTACACAAGCCCTAGCTTGTTCAAGTTCAAGTCAAAAGCAATGCAAGTGTGCAATTTGAGAAATCCCCCCAAATGACCTTAGATGATTTTTATAATCACTTGTAATGACGACATGACTTGTGACTAAGATGAGGAAAAATTAGAGACACTTAATTCCAATGTTTGATCACTCATATGTCAGTTTCAAAAACTTGTCATAGGCTATTTATCAGACGAGTTGGAAACTCGACCGATCTAGTGATGGATTTTCAGGAGAGACCTATCGGTCGAGTTGTACGCTTATACAACTCAACCGATTGATCAACTAAGCAAAATTGATTTTGACTCATCAGTTGAGTTTCCCAGAACAAACTCGACTGATAGTTTGAAATTGGCTTTGTCACTTAGTGGATCGGTCGAATTATCTTTATTGAAACCCGACCAAATATACTATATGCAAAATATAGAAAAAGTGATTATAACCATTGGTGAGCTTTTTTGAGTGAGAATAGATCTGTAGTAACTTGGAAAATGGCAATATTTCACCCTTATGTGATCTCACACTCAAGGGAACACCCCCAATTATATATAGGACCCCTTGTAGTTCATTCCAATTTTCTTCATTCATGCTATTCTAAGTCCTTGCTATAGTTGAGTGTGTTGCAACTCCTTGAGTCCATTTCTCTCTCTCATTTACAAAGCATTTTGTGATTATGAGTGAGTTAGGCCAGTTGTAAGAGAGCTACTTCCTTGGGCTTGTAAAGCGATCATTCCATTCCATCTTCCCTACCCCTTTTCTCAAAGAAGCAAAGGTGAAGCAAGCTACTATGAGTGAAGGTGAAGTTGTTGTTGCTCTTCTTCAAGGTTGATGAAGATGTGAAGATCTTCCCCTGGTGAAGGAGAAGGGCAAGGCCAAGATTCAAGAAGAGTGGGAAAATTCCTTCAAGGCCTAAGACTTGATGCAAGTGTGGCTAAGTCCTTGTTGAAGGCCGAAGACATCTTGATCAAGTATCTAAGTCCTTGTGTAGGTGGAAGACTCTTGTCTTGAATAGGTAAGTCCTTGGATGTATGGTGGTCTCCATGTATGTATTATGAATGGAATATAAGTATATACATATTGTAAAGTCCTAGAGGTTGACCTCTCTAGGTAGTGGATTGACTCTCCCCTAGTTTGGAGAGTGGAACCACTCTAAGCCACCTTGTCCAAGTGCTTGTTTAAATTCCTCTCATCCTTGCTATGCTTGTTTAGTTAGGACTTCAAATTGCACTGAAGCTATTGGTTTTTATTAATATAATTTGAAGGTCTAACTTATCTTGTATGAATTTTGAAGCTCTATTCACCCCATCTAGAGACCTAGATCCAACAAGTGGTATGAGAGCCAAAGAACTTCTCCAAAAATCTCCCACAAGATGAGTAGATGGGTGACAACCTACTTGGTTCACTCAAGCTAGAGGGAGGCTTCTCCATGCGTCCTTCGATCTTTGATGACACCAACTTCCTCTATTGGAAGAGTTGTATGCCGTTCTACATGCAAGGCATGAACTTTGATATGTGGAATGTGATGGTCACACCATACAAGGAGCCAACTGGAGCTATTTCAACACAAAATGAAACTACACTAAAACAACCCCAGCTCAACTTCAAAGCCATAAGCATCGTTTATGTAGTCCTTGCCCCAACAGAGTTCAACCACATCTCATATTAGGACACCGCCTATGAGATTTGGGTTAAATTGTGAATTACCTATGAAGGCACAAAGAAAGTCAAGAAGGCTACGATATACATGTTGAACAACCTTCTAGAGAACTTCAAGATGGGCAAGAAAAAAAGGATTGTAGAGATGTACTCTAGGCTCAATGTGATCATAAATGGCCTAGCTTCTTTGGGCAACACTGTGGATAGAGGTGCAATCAACTCCAAGATCTTGAGGACACTACCAAAGAGATGGGAGTCAAAGGTGATATCCATTGAACAAGTGGGGAGCCTTGGTGACATTCCAACTGAGAGATCATTGGCAACCTCTAAGGTCATGAGCCAAGGCTTGACAAGCAAGAAGAAGAAGTTAAGAAAGAAGATAAGGAAGCCAAGAAGATCAAAGATAGTTCTTTCAATGAACAAGTGGAGGCGGTCATCCTTCAAAAACAACCTTCTTTCTACACATCTCCCTCCTCCTCTAGTGAAGATTATGGAACTAGTGAGAATGAAGCCAACTACACCAAGGGCAAGCACTTCAAGGGAAAGCAATTCGCCTCCTCTACTCCTAGATGCTACAAGTGTGGACAAAAGGTATACTACAAGAGTGAATGGTCGAAGTCAAGAAATTCACACCACAAGGGAAACTATGAGAAGGAGGAAGAGTACAAGAAGGAGAGAAAGTACAAGTGGAAGGAAAAGAAGGAGAAAAGAGACAAGAATGCAACTCATGCATCTTGGGAGGAATCATCCTCAAGTGGCTCTAGCTCCAAAGAAGATGGATAGTGACACCTTGCACTCGTGGCCTCTAGTAGTGAAGAAATTAGTGAGGTAAGTGAGGTAAGCTTGCATGCGTTATATAAGGAAACTCTTATTGATATGCTTGTTTCTACCCATTCTTCTTTTGCAAAATGTACATCTAAAAGAAAAAGGTTAGGAAAATTTATTGATGATTTGTATGCTAAACTTGAAATTCTTGAGCTTAATGAGAAAACTCATCTTGATAGCATTGATAACTTTCAAGGACAATATCTTGATCTTGAGCTCCAATAAAATGGAGTTGAATTAGAGAATGGTGTCTACCTTAAGAACACTAAAACTCTTAAGGAAGATAAGCAAAAGTGCCTAAATGATCTTGAAACTCTTAAATCTGAAAATGTTGAATTCAAGCTTATTGTTGATGCTTGTAGGGATGAGAGGGATGCTTATCTTAAGAAAATTCAAGTGCTTAAATATGAAAATGCTAGGTTGCTTGGTCAAGTTAATGATTTATCTTATAGACCTATCTTACCTAGTAATGATATTGCTTCCATTTCTCTTGTGAAAGATTCTTATTTGACTAAAGCCCTCTGTTAAGAGGCCAACCTTATTCATGCTACAGATGATATTTATAGTTTGTCTTATACTATCATATCTCTTAATGATGACAATCATAGACTTAGGGCTTCTCTACACAAATTCCTCAAAGGGAAAAACTCCCTAAATGAAATCCTTGACCATTATACCAAACAAAGTCATACTAGTGGTTTGGGATATGTAGGGGGAGAACCTAAGGGAAAAAACAAATCCAAATGTAAGAAAAAGAGCAAGGAGACATCCTTTTTGATTGGAGAGTCCTCCGGCATAAAGAACCCTATGATTTTTTCTAATTTTGCAAGTGTGATTATCATTACTCTACTTATTGTCCTTACAAGGCTAAGGGGACCATCCCAAAGATGAAATGGGTCCCCAAGCTAACTCTGGATCCCAAAGTTTGAGTTGGGAATCGACACTTTCATTTCTTGTAGGAAAAAGGTAGATGGAGTTGACAGTGGTTGCACGAAGCATATGACAGGTGACATAAGCCATTTCAACAACTTGACCAAAAAGAAAGGAGGTTCGATTATCTTTGGGTATAACAAGAAAGGTAAGTTCAAAGGTGAGGGTGATGTAGCTGAATCCTTGTGTATCAAGAATGTTCTTTTTGTGGATGGACTACATCAAAATTTAATAAGTGTAAGTCAATTATGTGATAATGGTTACCTGGTGCTTTTTTACTTCTTTTGAATGCTTGATTCTAGATTCCCTCACCTATGAAGTCATATATAAGGGAACTAGAAGTGGTAATATTTATTTGATTGTCTTTGACTCTCTTAAGCCTATTTTTTATATGCCTAGTAGTCAATTTGAATGATATTTATATTTGGCATCGTCGGTTGGGTCCTGTAAATATGCATCAGTTGAAGAAGTTGAGCAAAAAGGACTTGGTCAAGGGACTTCCCAAATTGGATTTTGAAAGGATGAGGAATGCTAACCTTGTACCCAAGTAATGCAAACCAAATACTTAAAATCCAAAGGAGTCCTTAGTACCAAGATATCTCTTGAACTTGTTCACATTGATCTATTTGGACCAATGAGAACTCGATCACTTCCTGGTTACAAGTATTGTCTTGTTACTGTCGATGATTTCTCTAAATATAATTGAACCTTCTTTCTCATTTCCAAGAGTGATACACTTTATATTTTCTCAAGTTTTTGTAAACAAGTTGAGAATAAATCTTCTTCTTGGATCATTTCCATTTGTAGTGAGAATTTGAAAATGATCTATTTGAACATTTTTGTTAAGAATCTGGCTATGCACATAATTTCTCTTCACCTTGAACACCTCAACAAAATGGGGTTGTAGAGAGGAAGAAGAAGTCACTACAGGAGTTGTCTAGGGCCATGCTTTTAGAGTATGACACTCTAAAGAATTTTTGGGCCGAAGCCGTCAGTACGTCATGTTTTGTGCAAAATTGAGTTTTTACACATCCTTCTTTAAAGAAAACCCCCTATGCGCTATGGCATGGTAGAAAGCCTTCTACCGAGTATTTCCATGTGTTCAGATGTCCTTGTTTTGTTTTGAATACAAAAGATTCTCTCGATGAGTTTGATCTGAAATCTTACAAGGCTTTCTTTCTTGTCTATAGCACTACTAGCAAGGCTAATAGAGTGTTTAATATTGATCTTGCTAAAGTAGAAGAACCTATAAATGTTAAGTTTATTGAGACTATCCCCTATATTCCCAAAGATATTTTTCTAAATGATGATGTTTCAAGTGAGGTAATTCCTATTCTAAAAGAACTCAATATCACCCAAAAGGGAAAAGAGGTGGTTACACAAGAAGAAGAAAAAGATGAAGAGAAGAAGGATCCAACTCCCCGATTTGCAAAGAATCATCCAAAAGAGTTCATTTTAGGTGATCCATTTGAAAGAGTGAAGATGCGAGCTCCATTCAATAAAGAACAAGCCAACAACACCTTCATCTCACAACTAGAGCCAAATAACATCAAGGAAGTTCTTAAGGATGATGAATGGATCCAAGAAATGCAAGAAGAGTTGAAGTAATTTGAAAAGAACAAAGTATGGACCCTAGTGCCAACACCAAGTGATAGAAATATAATTGGCACAAAGTGGGTCTACCGCAACAAGCTAGATGAAAGCGGAAAAGTGGTAAGGAATAAATCAAGGTTAGTGGCTCAAGGCTACAATCAGCAGGATGGTATAGATTTTCAGGAAACATATGCACCTGTAGCTAGAGTTGAGTCCATTCATATGTTGCTTGATTTTTCTAGTTACAAAAACCTTTTTTATATCAAATGGATGTTAAAAGTGCATTTTTGTATTGTACAATTGAGGAGGAAGTGTATGTTGCACAACCCCCAGCCTTTGAACATGATAGTTTACCTAACCATGTTTATTTGTTGCAAAAAGCTCTCTAAGGACTCAAACAAGCATCTCAAGCTTGGTATGTGAAATTAAAGAACTTTTTGTTAGATCATGGGTATATCATGGGAAAAGTAGATTCGACCTTATTTCTAAAGGACACTTCTAACAATTGTCTTATCATTCAAATATATGTTGATGATATCATTTTTGGCGGAACTAACCTTTATCTTTGTATAGAATTTAATGATCTTATGTAGAGTGAATTTGAGATGAGTATGATGGTGAGCTCATACTCTTCCTCGGCTTCCAAATCAAGCAAACTAAAGATGGGAACTTCATCAACCAAGGCGAGTACACAAGTGAGCTACTTAAGTGCTTTGTGATGGAAAACACCAAGTCGATGGATACACCCATGTCAAACACCGCTAAACTTGATAAGGATGAAGAAGGTGAGAAGGTATATGAGAAGCTCTATAGATGTATGATCAGAAGTTTACTTTACTTAACTACCTCTAGACCTAATATAATGTTTAGTGTTGGCTTGTGTGCTCACTTTCAATCAAATCCTAAGAAATCACATCTTATAGTTGTTAAGAGGATTTTAAGGTACTTAGCCAAAACTCAAAACTGTGGTCTATGGTATCCCAAGTCAAGGGAATTTACTCTAACAACTTATAGTGATGTGGATTATGTGAGATGCTTTATTGATAGAAAGTGCACAAGTGGCACTTGCTTTCTCCTAGGACCATGCTTGGTGTCTTGTTTTTGCAAGAAACAGAGCATAGTGGCATTATCAACCACCAAGACTGAATACATTGTATCCGTGAGTTGTTGTGCCCATGTCCTATGGATGAAGCAAATTCTCCAAGACTTTAAGATTCATTTTGATGCTTCTCCTATCTATTGTGATAATTCTAGTGCAATTAACTTGTCATATAATCATATCTTGCATAGTAGAGATAAGCATATATAGGTTCACCATCATCTTCTTCGTGATCACATTGCCAAAAAGAATATCTATATCAAACATGTAGACATAAAAAATCAGTTGGCGGATATTTTCACTAAGCATCTAGTTAGAGAGCAATTTAACTTTATTAGATATAAATTGCTCATAATTGCTTTAATGAATCTGATCTTCCTTCTAGTTATTTGTCATCTATTCTATATGATTTTCTTATGTTTTGATCACCATTGCTTGCTAATATGCTAAAAATCAATTTTCATGTTATTTTTACCTTGTTTTTCTCTTGTTTTTGAGGATTTTTTGCAAATGCTTATTTTCAAACAAAATAATACCCAATGATGAGCGATATGTGCCTAAGTATGTTTAAAATGAAAAATGTACTTGAATTTTTTTTAATTATCACTCTAATGGCTAGAAAATAGAATTTCTAATGTTGGTCGAGTTGAACCATCGATCAAGTTGCCAACTTGACCAATCGGAGGCTGAGAGATTTTTTAAAGAGCCTATCAGTCGAGTTTCTGAGTCACATAACTCGACTTATGGCTAGGATGGAGCAAACTTAAGAAAGGTTTGGCCAACTTTTCTCACTCTCAACTAGAGAAAAATCGACCAATCCAACCTCTAGATCCCTCAATCTCTCAAGCCTAGCCTCGACCTTTGTCTCCCTAGCCCTAGTTTGACCTAGATCGACCTCCCTTTACCTCCTTCCTATCAACTCTAGATGTTTGGATGGGTTTTTGTGGTGTTTCTCTTGATTTTTCTCTCTCCATCCACTCCATTTCATCTCCATGGTGTCCAATAGGTGAAAGAGGGTGGCCCCAGCTGGAGCACCATCATCATCTTCTAACTCATGTCTCATACTCTTTAATGACACCTTCTTTGTCTAAAATGAGGCTCTTAATAGGTACAATGATCTCCTTCCTAGGAATCCTTTTCCTTTTTGTGCCCTTTTTGAGCCATCCCCTCGTAGATAAAGGGTAATTGATCAAGTGGCTGAGTTGCTTTACAATCACCATC
The DNA here is from genome assembly GCA_963693085.1 of Alisma plantago-aquatica. Lineage (NCBI taxonomy): Eukaryota > Viridiplantae > Streptophyta > Magnoliopsida > Alismatales > Alismataceae > Alisma > Alisma plantago-aquatica. Next base: position 202,917,509 of record OY856413.1, read on the forward strand.
TCTCTACCTTGTGTGTCGAATGCTTGTGCTACAACAATTCTATAACTAGCACAAAAGCTGTTCATGAATTCTATTCGAACTTGCAATTGAATTATTACACACTCGTACCACCACCCAATACTCAAGTAGTCCTCACTTACATGATTGCTGGGAAGAAATTCCAAGTCTTTGAGGATACCCTGAGCATCTTCTTTTTGGGTATTGGTTTGATTGACACCTGGAGGAAGGACTACCCCGAGTGTTTTGACCTAGTCAAGCCTGAGTCTTTCAACTAGCAATATGATCATACTCTCCCTAATATTCAAAAACTATTGAAGAAGCCTCAATTTCCATATAGGAAGAAGTGTACCCTTCCCTCCTCCACCTTAGACCTCAAGAATCACATACTTGCCTTGGATGTTAACTACAATATTCATCCCAAGAAAAATCAGACTGAAATCGAAGAAAACACTACCGTTATTATGTATTGTCTCTTGAAGAACCTAGGAGTCAAGTGGGAAAGATATGTTCTCCACCATATGACCTACTTTGACTCAGGAAAGAACACCTGTGGCACCCACCCACCCTACCCAACCCTGATCTGTGGTGTTTTCAGCTTGCCACTGGAAAATCTCTTTTTCCATGACCATCACTACAAACCTGCCTGAAAAGGAGTTTGCATTAGTGAGACCACACTTCAGAAGTTTATGCCTACCCCATCTTCTACCACACTTGGAGCCTCTACCTCTACCTCCACCCATGCACCTTCACCACCTCAACCTTCCTGACCTGCCCTCACCTCATTTCATGTGTCAAATGAAACCCTTATGGGCTACATGATGCATCAACATACGTATAACCTTCAGGTTCAGAAGCACATGCATCAGGACCTCTATGTCATCATGTCCAACATTAACCTATCATGTGCACATCTTTATCCTACCTACCAACCCTACCCAGGAGGTGACTATGCATCATATGCATATGATCACTTTTACGTAGCCCCTCCACTTGCTTCTTTTGCTGATACACCTTCTGCTATTGGTGGATCTACCCCTGGAGTGCTGCCTCTAATAGTTGGCCCCTTGGCCACTCTACTTGCTAGTCTTGGTAGTTCTACTCCTTCCTTCCCATATGCTAATGAGCTTCACACTCTTGGCATGTCTTGGGCTGAGCAGAATGCCTGATGGCCCAATCATGCTCTTGGTTCTCTCATTATGATGAGATGCCAGACCAGGCTGAGGAGGAGGTTGTTGATACTGATGATAAGGCTTCTGAGAATGATGAGGATGTTGATGGCTCTCATGGTTTTGCTGGTGCCTCTGGTGATGAAGGTGATGTTGTTGTCTCTATTTCACCTTTAGACGGAGATAATGACTACGAGCCAGAAGCTTCTGATGATGATGTTGATGATGTGGACATAGATGACCTATATATTTAGATTTTCTAGTTTTTAGTCTATATGTTGATCATACATATCTTTCTATGCTATTTTGTATTAAAAAATCTGGGCACATTTTCTGAGTTGTACTATTTTATCATCTAGTTTTCATCATTTTGGCTTGTAGTTATTTATGAGAACATGCTTTCTAGGTTGTAATCTTAATCCTTTGTACACTTACTCTTTTATTTACTATTATCTCGTGAGTTGGTGTCATGTTTACCATATTTTGATTATGACTTGGACTGTATGTTTCTCTCATCTCTGTTTGGTGTATGCTTTGAGATAGCATGGTGTGGATGTATGCTTGGTTGCACTTGGAGAAGACCCATTTTTGTGGTCTTCTACACCCTTCCTTTTTGATAATGTCAAAATGGGGAGATAAGTTCAATGTTTTAAAGCTCAATCATATTGCTTTTTATTTCCTATGTGATCATTTTCTTGTTCATTACTTGTTTTATCATGGGACTTGCTAATTAACGATACCATATAGTATATATGTCATGTTGCTTTGTGTTAATAGATTAACTATGAAAGTAAGAGTAACCATAGATTGAGGGGAACAATTCACATTGTTCAAATCATGACCCCCCTACAATTCACAAGGCAAAGGTATAGTGTTACATATCCTTTGCAATATGATTGAGGAATGGTTTGTCATTTACAAAAAGGGGGAGAATGTTGACTTGAGATTTATACATTTCCCATATTTTGATAATTACTTAACCATTCCATACTTATGTATCTAATATGTTTGTTCAAGTTTGATTTCAGGCCTTAGGTACATGAAAATGGTCAAATTACACAAGCCCTAGCTTGTTCAAGTTCAAGTCAAAAGGAATGCAAGTGCGCAATTTGGAAAATCACACCAAACGACCTTAGATGATTTTTGTAATCTCTTGTATTGATGATATAACTTGTAACTAAGATGTGAAAAGATTAGGGATACTTATTTCCAACATTTTCTCACTCAAATGCCAATTTATAAAATATCTCACAGGTTGTTTATCGGTCGAGTTGGAAACTCGACCGATCCAGTAATGGATTTTCTGGAGAGACCAATCAGTCAAGTTGCACACTCACATAACTCAACCAATCAATCAACTAAGAAAGACTAATTTTCACTCATTGGTTGAGTTCCCAGAGAAAACTCAACCAATAGTTTGAAAATAGGCTTTGCCACTTAGTGGGTCGGTTGAGTTATCTTTATTGAAACTCGGCCGAATGTACTATACAAAAAACATTGAAAAAGTGATTATAACCATTGGTGAGTTGTTTTGAGCGAGAATAGAATTGTTGTAACTTGGAAAATGGTTGTATTTTGCCCTTAAGTGATTCCACACACAAGGGAACACCATGATCTATAAATAGGACCCCTTGGATTTCATTCCAAGTTTTCTCATTCATGCTATTCTAAGTCCTTTCTATAGTTGAGTGTGTTGCAACTCCTAGAGCCCATTTCTCTCTCTCTCTCATTTACAAAGGATTTTCGTGATTATGAGTGAGTTCAACCAATTGTAAGAGATCTAGTTTTTCTTGTAAAGCTCTCATTCCATTCCATCTTCCCTACCCCGTTTCTCAAAGAAGCAAAGGTGAAGCAAGCTACTCTGAGTGAAGGTGAAGATGTTACTGTTCTTCTTCAAGGTTGAAGAAGAGGTGAAGATCTTTTCAAGGAGAAAGAGAAGGGCAAGGCCAAGATTCAAGAAGAGTGGGAAAATTCCTTCAAGGACAAAGACTTGATTCAAGTGTGGGTAAGTCCTTGTTGAAGGCCAAAGATATCTTGATGAAGTGGGTAAGTCCTTGTGTAGGTGGAAGAATCTTGTCTTGAATAGGTAAGTCCTTGGATGTATGGTGGTCTCCTTGTATCTCTTATGAATGGAATATAAGTATACACGGATTGAAAAGTTCTATAGGTTGACCTCTCTAGGTAGTGGATTGACTCTCTCCTAGCATGGAGAGTGGAACCACTATAAACCACCTTATCCAATTGCTTGTTTCAATTCCTCTTATCCTGACTATGCTTGTTTAGTTAGGACTTCAAATTGCACTTAAGCTAATGGTTTTTATTGATATAATTTGAAGTTCTAACTTATCTTGTGAGAATTTTTTAATCTCTATGATTGACCTAGGTGGTAGTAATTCCTTGTGGCTCCAAGGAATTACAAGTAGACATGGCTATAACCATCATTTTTTGTTTTATATTGCATGATCGTGTTGTGGGATTTAGCATGTATATGATACATACAATATATTTGGTGATTGCATACATTATATGTATATGTATATATATATATATAGTCAGGCTAGAATACACTCGAGTGTATTCAGAGCAGAATACACTCAAGTAGTTTTTCATGAAGCAATATTTTTTTTAAATTATAATATGTTGAACTTCTTAAACATCTTGTGAATAGATCATATACTAAATTTGAGCACATTTGGACATGTATAGGTTATGTTATAAAGACCGCAAAAATAATGCATTTCAAATTAGTTTCACGCGTCAATTTTGTTGCCCTCGGATGAGTGACTTACACTCATCCAAATGGGCTCAAAATTTGTATGTAGCCTAGTTATAGTATGGCAGTGAAGATCAATGGTTTACATTTTGCAAAAAAATAGTCTTGATATGCAAACGCACTTGAGTGTATTCGTGCGATCTGTACATTTGACTGTATTCTAGCCTCTCTCTCTCTCTCTCTCTCTCTCTCTCTCTCTCTCTCTCTCTCTCTATATATATATATATATATATATATATATATATAGTCAGGCTAGAATACACTCGAGTGTACAGATCACACGAATACACTCAAGTGTGTTTGCATATCAAGACTATTTTTTGCAAAATGTAAACCATTGATCTTCACTGTCATACTATAACTAGGCTACAAATAAATTTTGAGCCCATTTGGATGAGTGTAAGTCATTCATCTAAGGGCAACAAAATCGACGCGCGAAACTAATTTGAAATGCATAATTTTTGCGGTCTTTATAACATGACCTATAAATGTCCAAATGTGCTCAAATTTTGCGTATGAGCTATTCACAAGGTGTTTAAGTAGATCAACGGATTAAATTTTTGAAAAAAATATTGCATCATGAAAAACTACTTGAGTGTATTCTGCTCTGAATACACTCGAGTGTATTCTAGCCTGATTCTATATTTTTTTTTTTGAAGCTAACCATCATCTATATTTAGAACTATCAGTTCGAGCTACATCAAAAATAAATTGGGGGACGTCAAGTACTTCCGTTGAAGAGCTCACTGTGCCCTGAAGGGCACATTTCGCTATTTCATGGGCTAGTCTGTTCCTTGATCGTCGAACAAAACAAACAGAAAAGAAGGTAAAATGGTTTCCTACTGACTTAATGTCATCTACCAGAAGACCAAGGTAGTCTCCCCTCTTGGTCGGCTCCCGAACAGCATCCGCCACCATCTTCGAGTCTGTCTCCACCTCAATGGCCGAATATCCCCATTCCCTAGCTCGATTCACAGCAGCCAGGATGGCTTGTGCTTCCACAATTCGGACATCACCTGAGCTTTGCATCTTTTCCGCCACCAGTGCCTTCAAGTTGCCATCAGCATCACGGATGGCTCCGCCCAGGCCGAGCAAGCCTCCTTGCCCAAGCGCAGCGTCGCAGTTCAGCTTGAAACTCCCCAACAATGGAGGTGTCCATCACGCCCCCTCAACGTCATTCTCCCTGTCGCCTGACCTCCGTGTCCACTCATTTGCTCTTTCAAAATCCTCACAGAAGGTAATAGCCTGCCGGATGAACTGGTCCGGCGACGCACTGCTGTTCTCGAACACGACCTTGTTCCTGTGAGTCCAAAGCCCCCACAGAATCCCATACGATCGCATGCAATCCGATCGGCTCAGCTTTTCATGCATATGTCGCACGGCCTCCGCCGGGCTCGATTGGTTCAGCTCGTCGGGCTGGACTGGTAACTTAGCCGCTGCCCACACCTCCCGCGCCACTCTGTAGCCGAAGAACACGTGAGGGATAGTCTCCTTAGGTGCATTGCAGCGGGTGCAATTGTCGGCATCGATACAGTGTCTGTCCCACAACCGGCCTCTCGTCACCAAACCTCCCGTACACATCCGCCATAGAAAATGGGTGAGCTTCGGCGGTAGCTGTGACTGCCAAACTGTCTTCCAAATCTCGTCCCTGTCTGCTCCTCGTGACGATCTATACTCCGCCTTTCCCAGTACGCTCAGCCAGTAAGCCGATTTTACTGAGAAGAACCCTTTGTCCTCCGGCCACCAGTATGGCGAGTCCTCTTGGAGACGTCTGCTGATCGGCGTGCGCAAGATAGCAGAACTCACCTCTGGCGGGAAAGCTTTAGTAATAAGCTGCCTATCCCATCCCCCTCGTCTGCCAATATGTCCTGGACCATCCCCAAGTCATTTACGTGGCTCGGGTACAACTCTTGGAAATTCTCCTGTTGTTCCAACATTCACCTATCCTTCCATATGCTTATGCTTCGCCCATCACCCACTCTCCAGTTAACCCCCTCCAGAAGAATCGGTTTGGCGCCCCAGATGCTTTGCCAAGTAAAGCTTGGGTTGTAGCCACGTCTTGCCTACAGGATACTCGACCTCGGAAAGTATCTTGCCTTCAAAATTTTATACGCTAAGGAGTCTTTTTTAGTGAGCAGCCTCCATAGTTGTTTTGTGAGCATGGCCTGGTTGAAAGCATGTAGATCTCTAAATCCCAGACCCCCCGCTCTTTTGGGCTTACAAAGGCCCTTCCAACTCATCCAAGAAATTTTCCTTTCATTATTTTTTGCACCCCACCAGAACCGAGCAATGCAGCTTTGTATCTCATCAATTAGGCCCACCGGTAGTTGGAAAACATTCATAACATACATTGGGATTTCTTTCACTACCACTTTGATAAGCACCTCCTTCCCCGATTTAGATAGAAATTTTTCTTTCCACCCCTGCAGCTTTTTCCAAACTCTCTCCTTGATATAGCTAAAGACCTGCTTCTTTGATCTTCCCATGGACGCCGGCAGACCCAAATATTTGGTATGTCTCTGTACGTCTTTTACTTTTAGAACGTTCAATAGCTCCTCTCTTTGGTGATGCGGTACTCCCTTGCTAAAAACAACTTCAGTTTTACGTAGGTTGATTCTTTGTCCCGATGCCTATTCGTACTGGCTAATGATATTAGCTAATATTAGGCATTCCTCCTTGGTTGCTTTTGCAAAGAGAATACTATCATCTGCAAAGAAAAGGTGGGTGATGGAGGGTCCATTCCTGCTTGTCCTGACCCCCCTTATAGATTTATTTGCTAAAGCTAAAGAAATAGATTTTGAGAAGGCTTCAGCACAAAGAATAAACAAGTAGGGGGAGAGGGGGTCACCTTGCCTGAGGCCACAGGATGGTAGTATCTTCCTGGACCGGTTACCGTTGATGGCAAAAGAAAAATTAACAGACGATACACAATCCTGAACTTTACGTCTCCATAGTCTTCTGAACCCCATCTTCTCTTGGACCACATCAAGGAACTTCCACTCCACCCTATCATATGCTTTTGACATATCCAGCTTCAGGGCAAAACTGCCTTTTTTGTTTTTTCCTTCAGTCTTCATTTTGTGGAGAACTTCAAAAGCCACCAAAGCATTGTCAGTAATCATTCTCCCTGGTATGAAGGCACTTTGATTCTCAGAAATCAGACTATCCATCATCGGCTTTAGTCTATTGGCCATGACCTTAGAGGCGATTTTGTAGACCACATTACAAAGACTAATAGGTCTATATTCAGCTAGGATTTTAGGCTTCTCAACTTTAGGAATAAGGACCACCACCGTAGAGTTCACTTTCCCAATATCCTCCTCTCCTTTCCACCACCCTTTGATATAATTAGCAACATCCTTTCCCACAACTTTCCAGTAGTGTTGGAAAAAAAGTGGTTTCAATCTGTCTGGCCCGGGCGCTTTATTAGGGTGCATGTCAGCCAAAGCTTCTTCTATTTCCTTATCTGTGATGTCTTTTTCCAAAGCCACATTCATAGATGTGTTAACCATTTCATTTAACCCCGAGACTGCCTCTTCCAGATTCTGCGGATCATCAGAGGTGAAGAGCTCCTCAAAAAAATCCACCACCACTGATTCAATCTCTTTCTCTTCTGTGCGTAGAACATTATTTCTATCAAGCAACTGGTCAATTTGGTTTCTTTTCCTTCTATGGGATGCCTTGTGATGGAAGTATGCCGTATTTCGATCTCCCGACTTCATTTCATTGACATGTGCCCTTGCACACCAGTACTCCTCATCCCTTCTATGCCATTGTTGTAATTCCTTTGCCAGCACATCACAGTTTCTCAACACTTGGTTATCCGGTGGTTTTTCTTGCTCTTCTGCCAAAAGTTTTTCTGTCTCCCAAATTTTTCTCCTGATATTTCCCAAGTGTGTTGTAGCCCAACAATCAAGCTTTTCCCCGCATCCCACAATCTTGTCCACCAGGCCCCCCCTGTAATGGTCCCCCCATGCACGCTGTATAGTCTCCAGGCAACCCTCCTCGTGTATCCACAACGGCTCTAAGCGGAAATAATGATGCCTCCTTTTCTTTTCCTTCTTTGAGTGATCAGCAGATATGACTACCGGACAATGATCAGACATATAGAAAGGAAGATGGATGACTTTACAAGAAGAGAAAACCCTGCTCCATTCATAATTCGCCAAGGCTCGGTCCAATCTTTCCCTCACCAGATTATCAACCCTTTTTCCTCTTTCCCAAGTGAACGGTCTACCAGAAAAGCCCAAGTCAAACAAACCACAATCGTCCACCGCATCACGGAAATCCTGCATCCAGCTTTCTGGCCTCGGTGGCCCCCCCACTTCTCCTCATTGGATAGAATTTGATTGAAATCCCCAAACATGCTCTATATATATATATATATATATATATATATATATATATATATATATATATATATATATATATATATGATATATGATATATGATATATATAATCCCTCAAATCAAACATATTAACTCTTAGATGTTTCCCAATAGCAATACACATGAAAACTTGTTCGGCTAAGCATTTAGGTTATGCCTCTGCGTGGTGCACCATCTAACTTATGGAAGCGTGATGGTAATAATGTAGGTTTCACCTCCACGGGGTCCATTATTATCGTATTGGCCATTGGGTCAGTCTTAACTAGTGATTCTCAGAGCATTTGGGCCCAGAGGTATGCAAATAACAATGGCAAGGAATTGAGCATATCATCTATCTAGAATTGCATATGATGCAATTGGGAAGAGTTCCTACCTTGATGATGGAATGTGTTTGCGGTGTTGATCGGGCCACAAATGAATTTTCATGGATCTGGCTCATTAGAAAATTGTTCATTGTAATTTTCCAAATTGATATTTGAGGGTTATCAATTTTAAAAAAATAATGAACACAATAATTAATTAAAAATCTAATTACTATCACCCTAAGTTAATCAAATAAAATCAATTCAAAAATGAGTTTTAGAAAAAATGGCAAATTCTTTTGTAGAATGAAATGGCAACAAACAACAATCACTTTTCTCTATGATCAGTCCCTGAGAAGGACAAACTTACTGGGAACAACTTCCATGACTAGTTCAGGATGATGAGAATTGTTCTCACGCAGGAGCTCAAGCTTTTTTTGCTAGAAATGACAGAACTAGAGGAACCAACTCAAAATGCTCCAAAGGTTGACAAGGATGCTTATAAGAAGCATATTGAAGACGTTGTAGATGTCAAGTGTCTGATGCTTTGCTCCATGAACCATGATTTGTAGAGGAAGAATGAGAACATGGGGGTGATTGCAATGGTTACACATCTCAAGAACATGTACCAAGATTAGGCAAGATAAGAGAGATATGATGTCTCCAAGGAACTGTTCAAGTACAACATGGAAGAAGCATATCCAGTAGGTTCCTATGTACTCAAGCTCATTGGATATGTGTAGAACCTAGCTAGATTGGGATTCCCCTTGGGCTAAGTGTTGGCTACTGAGGTGATTTTGCAGTCCCTGCCAGAGTCATATAGTCAGTTTGTCATGAACTACAACATGAACGACTTTGACAAGCCATTGACATAGTTTTTGGGCATGTTGAGAACATCCAAGAAACAAATGAAGAAAGACAAACTCATGTTTGTGATGATGATAAGCTAGACAAAGGGGAAGTCTAAAGGCAAAGGCAAAGCTAAGAAAATTTCTAAAGCTATCCAGAAGCCCAAGTCTTCGGATCTCAAGGCAAATGGTAGAGTAAAGAAACAAAGAGGCAATTATCACCATTGTCACCAGACTGGACATTGGAGAAGAAATTTCCCACTCTAGTTAGAGGAACTAAAGAAGAATAAGGATGGAATTGAGGCCTCCACATCAAGTATTAACAACATAAAATAAATTTGATTACTTCTTCATTTTGGTATGTGTTACCAAATAGATATTTGACATACTGATGTGCAATATCTGACAAGAATTAAAGGCCTTCATGGAAGGACAAAGATGGACAAGGTGGAGCAAGTGTTGCAGAATCCATAGTCTAAATTTATATTATCCCAATGGGCATGTAATAGAGTTACTAGAACTGCTATCTCATTATGCCATAAGAATATAACCATTTTCTTTATGCATCTTGTATGAACAAGGATGATTATCAATAAAGAATTGTTAGCTCTTCTATTTCAAAGATATGATTTTGCATGTCATTGGCCCTAAAACATCTTGTGATATGCCAAGTGATCCAAAGATGAAAGTTGATAATGTTTATACCAATGGATTATAATTGATAACTCAAGACTATCATTAGCATTAGTCATCTTGTACGAATATGAGAATTGCATGCCTAGAAAACATTTTGATGTTGATCTAAGTTCCCTTGGTTATTGAACCTAAGGAAACATGCAAATATTATTTATGCACAAATATGACATGACATCCTTCACTAAATGTAGTGGGAGGTTAAGTCTTCCAATAGACCTCATACATATGATGAATGAAGATCTTATGGAATGAATGTTATAGATAATTAAGTAATACTTCATTTTCATTTACTGGTACTATGATGATATGTGCCAAGAAAAATGAAAGCATTAATCTATTGAAAATGTTCAAAGAGATTGTAAATGAAGTGTGACATTGATGAAAGTATTAAGATCTTTGATATGATAAAATGTTGAAATACTTTATATCAATAACTTGAGTACCTTCAAGAATGAACTGTGATAATGTATCACAAGTCAAATCCATATGAACATGATGTTTCATAATGAAGGAATTCTACCATGATGAGTCATGATATAATTATTAATTTATATAATATTCTTATATCCTCACATATATATACCTATCACTAAATAATGTACCACATGAATGGTTTGTAAGACATCATATATGATATGATTTGGGAATGTACCAATAGGTCTAAAGGATTGAAACCCACCTTGAGAAAGTAGGTTTTTGAGAAGGTTTATCCATAAACCACGAAAGTTTAACATTACTATTAATCCCTATCCAATAACAAAATTTTTTTGTTAATAGGATAACTAAGTTCTTAAAGAATCAGTGGGAATAAAAGTAATACTCAAAGCGTTTGAGTCCAACAATGAAGTACAATGAGAACAATGACAATTACAAGTTGTTGTGGAATAACACATTCATCATATATCACAGAATGAAATATTTCTAGTAGAACATATCTTAGATTGGAGGATTTCGAATCCAACAATTCAGATGGGTTGGTTATTCAGGATGAGCTAACTCGTCAAGTAGAAGTTATTTCTGAGCTATATGGAATCCATGTAAGCTAACAAGGTAGGACCTTGATAGTGCCACCTAAAGGGTAATTCCTTAAGGGTGCAATAGGGTTTTATGATCTAGACCTACATGGATAACATAAAAGGAGATATTGGTTTAATAAATCAAGTTTAAGTTGTTGAACATGATATAAATTTGTTACAACCCCAATTTTTGGGTTCAATTGGTGAGAAATATAATTTCTCATATTAAAGATATTTGAAAAAATAATGATATAATTTTTTTGGAATAAATGGATTTCATTTACAATGGCCTTGACGATTGTTTTGTGGGCTTTATTGGCTATTGGGCCCAATAACAAGGAAATTCAATTAGTAAATGAATAATTGAATATTTGAGAAAAGAAAATTGTGGAAACAAGTGAAAAGAGGTATAATTGGGTGATCCTTGGTGGAATTTTGTATCCCAAGGATTCCTAATGTTAAAAGGAATACCAATGAGGAAAATAAAAGAAAAATAAAGACAAATCCTCAAAAAGAGATATTTTAATAAGAAATAAACAAAATAATGAGAATAATGCATTTAGATGCATGTAGAAGGATAATGAGTATCCAATAAAAAGGATTTCGAAATAATAGAGTTTCTTGGGATCCAAGGAGTCCCAATAAAGAGGAAAGAAAGAGAAAATACCAAAATTGCAAAATAAGAGGATAATATGATGCATTATTAATGAATTTTGTGATATTGATAAAAAGGGAGTATTTTCTATTAAAAGGAAAACTTAATTTCGTGGCTAATGGATTAAAAGACAAGGATAAGGAGAATGATGGAAAGGATTTTCGAATTCCTAAATATCCAAATAATAAAGGATATTAAAAAGAACAAAGAAGAGAGAGAAGATTTTCTTCACAATGAAGGAAGGTGGTTTCCTAATAGCAGAGGACTTGTTTCCTCTTATATGGCCATCTTAGGGCGAGGATATCCTCCCCTATAAAAGAGGTAGACCCCCTGGTTCGAGTTCAAAGAAGAAAACCCATGTCTTCCTCTCTCTTCCCTATCGTCTTCTTCCTTGTTTTCATCTGTAAACCCTAACCACAACGAGGAACCCAGGTGGGGTTGTGATGGTAGCTGGTCACGAGGAGAAGCCAAAGAAAGGTCTAGCCGGAACCGCCATGCCCTGAGCGACTCACCATAGCATCAGCACGGTTGCATAAGGTGGTTGAATCGCAGGTCCTCCCATCCTGACTCACGCTACCACAACAGCTATTTGCGGGCCCTGTAGGTGCGCCAGGGTGCGACGGAGGCAACGTCACCCTCCTTGGTGGTCATCAAGGTCAGGAAGGGAGGAGGGATCACACCCAACTGTGACTAGGGCATCTATAACCCGCCGATGCAAGGTTGGAGAAGGGGGGGAGGTAGATTGGACAATTCTGTCCCTCTATGTGATAAAGAATGGATTGTTAAGTCAATGGCAAAGTGGACTTTTCGTTATGTTTTCCTAACTTGCGAGCTGCATGGCAAGGGTGGCGCGGCAGCTTATCATTGGCCCAAAGTAAGTAACCTTGCAAATTTCATATCTAATAAACCGTAGCTCGGATAAATATGAATAATATATGTATTTATATCAGGAGAACGAGAGGAATCCAATAAAAATGATATTAAAGATTGATTCCGTTCCTAATTGCAAAAGTACAATAAGTTGATGAAAAGTGCATTAAAGTTAAGTTTAAAACCCTATTTGTGATTAAAGGTTAAATCTAGTATGCTTAATAGGTTAATTTAAGTAGTAATAACTTGTTGAATGATAATGTTCGATTTGAACCTGATTTAGATGTGAAATTGCATGATTTAGGGTTTTTATCCCATATGAGAATGATTAAGTATTTAGAAACCCTAATTTAGGGTCAAAGAGGATAAGATCATATTTAACTTGAAAATTGTGAAAATATGTTGTTATATGATGGTTCTAATCTATTTCGAGCATTAAAGTTCCTAATTATGGGTAAATACCCTTAATGTAGTAATTAGGGTTTTCTCACGAATAAAAGGTAGAAGTGATGGTAAAACGAGTTCATATGTTAATTAGACCCCAATGAACTTTGAATTGATGATAGAGGCATATAATGATCTTGTCATGGATTAAAAGGATAAAAATAGTAGCGTTAATGTAAAAGAATCTTAATGAAATTAATTGATGGTTAATGGTGCCTTTAATCTAAAAATAGGGTTATATTTTGTTCATATAACCTCAATATTGAAGAATCGATGAGATAATTAGGGTTTATGAGTAATGGCATAAAATTAGGGTTTAATATGGTAAAAGATGAAGTGAAACCCTAATTGCAAAACGAAACCCTAAAATGGATACGGAACCCTTAGGAAGCAATTTCAAGTTGAATAGAAAGAATCTTGTTAAAGTGTGTAGTAAATAGAGTACATGTGTTTTTCAGGCTTCTTGATTGTGTGGTTGAACTACTTGCTTGGATTGCTTTCTTGGTTGGAATTGATATTAGCTTGAGAAATCTACTGAACAGGTATGTGGTTATGCTTATGAATAATCGCTTTAGTTTCACGGCGATTTCCGAATGTTTTTATCATATGCTTGAAAATAACTTTTGGATGCCTTTTATTTCATGTAACTATAAAGTGACTATGATTATCACCATGAATGTATATATAACTGGCTTAGATCTGAATCCATCTTTGTGGCTTGTAAAGGCTAAAAAGGGGTAACCTAGAGTAAGGTCTAGGTTATCGTGGGTTAGAAACTAGGCTACCGAGTGTAGTGCCATGAGACCATTTAGCATGCCATGAGTTAAGGAGTGGGCTACTTATGCGTAGTGTCATGTGACTCAACCCTAGAAACTGATTCACATATAGGTGGGACCATGAGGGGTTTAATGGGGATCTACTATAAAGAAAGTAGCATCCAGGTCCACTACAGGGACAACACAGAGGATAGAGAATGCATGGATCGCACAATTATATTTAAAACGTAAAATTGATTGTTAAATGGTAATTGGTTGCAATAAATTGTTATCATAGTTGGACAATTATTGTTTCCCCCATATACCATCTTCGGATGACCGACGTTTTGTTTGTCGGCATTTTAGGTACAAAGCCAAAGGGACAAATAGTAAATCGTCATATTGAGAAATACATGAATTGAAATATGAGGATTAGTTAGAGTAGAAATTCATATTTGGATAGAAGTTTAGAGATCCAAATTTTCAAAAGGTATGCAAAAGTTTATTTTCTTACAGCTTTTCAGTTTAGTCTGTTAAAATTTAATAATTGTTCGTGGTTAATTTCCGAACCTTTGATCTGGAACTTATGGGTGCGGCCTCGACCTCTCAGTCTCCCTTAATTGGGGGTTATCGGAAGGTGGGGTCGTAACATTTGGTATCAGAGCCTAGGTTCCTCACTTAACCATTAATAATTATTAAATTTTACAAACTCCATAGAACCCAAGGGAGTTAGTAGAGGATTATCTGAAAGACGGAGGTGTCTATAAAAGGATCATGACCGGGGGATGGAAATATTTTCCTCTACACCGCTAGTCAGAATATGAGGACTCCTGGATCCATGTGACTATCTGGCCAAAGTCTTAGGGTATGAATCAAAATAAGATACCTTTAGGACTTTCTCATCTTATTCATCCCTTCTCATCACAAATTCTATTAAGGACCTTAAGGATTAGGGTTTTCTCTCTTCTCCTACCCTCTTGGGGTATGGGTAAGGTTAATAAGGTCTAAGGAATCCTCCACCAAATTAATGAAAAGTATGTAAATAAGATGGCATGGACATAAGCTTAATAGACTAATCACAAATTAAAGAATAGATACATGCTTAGGTCGTATGACATAAGTTGTCATTACCCTCAGGAGAAACCTGAGGCTAGACCCTCTTGTCAGGAGGATAAATAAAGAGAGTTAGTCTTGGAGGTAGAGACCTCCATTAAAAGTGAGACCTGGCACATCCTATGGGATGATGTCAACCCTAACCCTAAGTGAAGGTTAGAGAGAGGGATGACACGATGTGATAGATGTCACGATAGACCAAGTGTTTGGAAGGACATGCCTTTGGGATGATATATGATCCATGGGTGACCTAGCACCTTTGGAAACCCAACCCTGGAAAGGGTCATGCATGTTGGAGTAAAGGATAGCTCCTTCGATGATGAGTTTAGTGAAGGACCTATAGAAACCCTATGGGCTTATGCAAGTAGGGCATAGCATGCACCCATAATGTGTCAGTAGTGCGAGCAATAGGTTGAAACCCTGGCTAGGAGAGTATGAGGGAATAGCCTATGAGATAAGCATAGAGAGCTATGGATAACCGTGAGAAAACATAGGCTTCATCATGTAGGGGTATGCTTGTGAGCTTGATCATTCATGGAGAGAGGACCTCTAATAGTAAGGTTGGATGTGAAATTAGCTCTAGAGAGAGAAAGCGGGAACTAAGCAAGAGGGTTGCAAGCCAAAACCTCAAGATATGAGGAACAGTGGGGAGTCAAAGATGATGTGACCTAACTCGATGATAGTGGTTGCCTCATGCATGATCCCTGGAGGCAGATGATATCTTGGTTGCATGAAACCCTAAAGAGAGGATGGGTCTTCTAGAACTATGTGCCTTTGGCATAAGAGTTTACCTGTCGAGATGAGACAAAGTGTGCCTTAGACCCTGAGGAGGTTTAAGTAGCAAGTTGTGAGGCCTTGTACCTTATTGGTTGTCCTTGAGGAGGACTCGACCCTGATATGTTGCTCGAGTAGAAGGGTGACTGGAAGTGCATGTCACGCCTTATACATGTTTGAGAGATTGAGCATGCAGTTGGACACCCAAAAGTGAATCTAGGGTTCCTAGGCCTAAGAGGGGAAGTGGTGTACCCGATACTCATGATGAGATTTGAGTTTCTATATATGCGAGCATGGTACTCCTCATGTATAGAGGAAAAGAGAAATCCCTTAAGATTAAAGGTATGTGTGATGAACCCCTAATAGCTAAGTTTATAACATGGGAAGGTATGATCTTGATCCAATATGGAGGATGAGAACAAGTATGACCTAACATGGTTTAGTAGGTGGTCTGCTTGTTCCTTGAATAGCTTACTAGGGATAAGCATATGGATGTAAACCCTAGACCTAAGGACATTTGTGACCTTGTTGTCAAGAGATAATTTCCTCCTATCCTGGGAGAGGGACCTTTTTTTTTGGGGGGGGGGGGGGGCGGGTACACTGATTTTTATAAAAACATAAAGAGGTCTCATAGGATCTTGATATGCTAAGTGAAAAGTACATGGTATGAAAATGAACCTATAGACCCATAGATATCCATCTCTAGGTGCATATGGATGTGTTACCATGGAGGTAACTGGTATGGGGTTTGACCAAGGTAGGCAGGTTGCCATGATCCATATGAAAGGATGAAAGTCAGCCCATGAATGTAGAGAGAGAGACGATGAAGGCTTGGGTAAGTTTCTAAATTGAACATATACTATAAGAGAATCCTAAGTCTATCCTAGGGTCAGGTAGGGATAAGACCGATGGAAGTAGGAGTTGCCTAATTCCCTAGTTGCACATGACCATAGGGTCAGGAGGTAACAACTATCATTGTCTGAGGGCCATGGGTTAGGAGATTGATCACCTTCATGAACTCATAGGACCCAAAGGGCAGATGAGTAGGGCACTCTCTTGATGCATGAGGGAAGAGGGATGACCCCGAAAATGTCGGCACCCTATAGACCTAGAGGGGATGACCAAGGGATGTGTGTAAACCTCAGTTGGTTCAAGACTAGTTCTCCATGAAAGTAACCTTGACATCGAGATGATTGTGATGTAGAGACATAGGTGGCACGTCTCAACTTGGATTTAAAGGTGTACTGGCAAGGTGGGATGTACCATCTCTACTCTTGGAACAGGAAGAACTCTATATTTGGACTACATCCAAAGATTATTTCCTCTTGTTAAGGGAGCGAGAGATAGGACAATATGCATGCCATACACCAAGGATAAAAGATGATGTGAGTTGGAACATTTCTATGAGGTATGAGGACAGAGATGATAACATACCCTGGTGAAGTGAATGGTACATGGATGGTTTACCAACACTAAAGAGGAATAAGGTAGTCATCTTATAAGGATGTTTTTAGCATGAGCTATGTGGAATTTGCAAGTGATGCAAGGTTGAGTTTGATCATCATGAGGATGAGCTCAGATTTTTCTTGATGAAAGTAGACTTAGTGTTTGAGATGATAAGTGAAATACATGGAAGTGTATGTCTTCAATGTTACCTAATACGTAAGGATGTGAAGTGGTAAGGGATGCCCTGGTTGAGATATATCTACCTAGTTTGGATAGAAGAGGTTGTTAGACTAACCCTAAGTTTGGAAAAGAAGATATGTTTGGCTAACACTCTGATGTAATGAGATCAGTTAATGGTTGTTTGGTTAGCCAGTCTAGTCCTTGATGCAATGAAAGGATGGTGGTAGAACCTCAGTTTCACTTCTTTGGAAAATAAGGTGATGAAACCCCAACTAGAATGGTTTAGGGTTTTTGAGGTTTTGATTTTGAGGAATAATGACATACAGGAGATCATGATTTTAAGATCACCATACACCGTACTACAAAGATAATAAGTGACAGTAGTACTTTAGATGCCTAAGATAAAGTTGCATGTGGTATATGGCCATGCAAGCCGAGGGAGAAGGACGAACACCAGTAACCCAGTGCATTGATGTAAGGGATAAAGAGTCCCCGAAAGAGAAAGGGAGTTCATCACTATGGATGTTGTAAGTCTCCCTTGGACCATGGAAGGTCGAAATGTAATGTGGTTTATGGTAGATCGCCTTACCTAGATGGCATGAGAAAGAATGAGTTATGTCGAGGAATAGATCTGGTTGGACTACCCATGAGAGAGATGGTTCAACTACGCCATGATGTGAGTTCAAAGGTTCTTGAGTTTGACCTAAAGATTCACTTCCGTGAGGTGGAAGTAGAAACATGAAGAACTCTACCTTAGTATAGTTTATCACCCCTAACTAATGATTAGTACAATCTAGACTAAAGGGTCTGATGAGAGCATGTGTGCTCATTCAGGGTGATATCTAGAGACAGTTCTTGTCCTATGAAAGATGTGATGATGACTACCATATCCAGTATCGGGACATAAAGAAGCTCTGTAAGGGAGGTTGTGTCGGTTACCACTTCATTATGGTGATGATGGTGAAGGGACCTCGTGAAGGTCGAAAAAGGACCACAGTGTGTGTGAAGATAAAGTTGCTTTGATCGTGCAATGACTGAAAGGAGCCTAGGGATGACATGAGTTGTAAGTTGATGCAAAGTAGACTGACATGCACTTCACTGTGGGGGAATATGTGTCATGAAAATGCGACCCCTCTAAGTTATAGCTAAAAGAGATGAGTCCCCGATGCATGGGTTCTTTTGACATGTTTGGTGGAGAAGGTTAAGTTTGATCTTACCCCTCAGGATAAAGTAATATGGGATAAGTTCCAGGTGTCCAAATTAGAGCACGATGTGAGGTACCTAGACCATGTGCTGAGCAATGAACCTAGTGAGCCCATGGGAGGCTGAAATGATCTGAGTCACCTGTGTAGTTTATAGACGCCAGAGTGAAAGAACTCAGAGAAAAGAATATGTGATGATATAGGTTCTTTGGAAATGCCATGCGTAAAGTAAAGCCACATAGGGGCCAATGATGGATTTGAAAAAGTCTTATCCTGAATTGTTTGTTTGCTTGACAGAATTTTGAGGACAAAATTCCTATAAGAGGGAAAGGATGTTACAACCCCAATTTTTGGGTTCAATTGGTGAGAAATGTAATTTCTCATATTAAATATATTTGAACAAATAATGATATAATTTGTTTGGAATAAATTGATTTCGTTTACAATAGCCTTAACGATTGTTTTGTGGGCTTTATTGGCTATTGGGCCCAATAACAAGGAAATTCAATTAGTAAATGAATATTGAATATTTGAGAAAAGAAAAATGTGGAAACAAGTGAAAAGAGGTATAATTGGGTGATCCTTGGTGGAATTTCATATCCCAAGGATTCCTAAAGTTAAAAGGAATACCAATGATGAAAATAAAAGAAAAATAAAGAGAAATCCTCAAAAAGAGATATTTTAATAAGAAATAAAAAATATAATGAGAATAATGCATTTAGATGCATCTAGAAGGATAATGAGTATCCAATAAAAAGGATTTCGAAATAATAGAGTTTCTTGGGATCCAAGGAGTCCCAATAAAGAGGAAAGAAAGAAAAAATATCAAAATTGCAAAATAAGAGGATAATATGATGCATTATAAATGAATTTTGTGATATTGATAAAAAGGGAGTATTTTCTATTAAAAGGAAAACTTAATTTCGTGGCTAATGGATTAAAATCCAAGAATAAGGAGAATGATGGAAAGGATTTTCGAATTCCTAAATATCCAAATAATAAAGGATATTAAAAAGAACAAAGAAGAGAGAGAAGATTTTCTTCACAATGAAGGAAGGTGGTTTCCTAATAGGAGAGGACTTGTTTCCTCTTAGATGGGCATCTTAGGGTGACGATATCCCCCTATAAAAGGGGTAGACCCCCTAGTTCGAGTTCAAAGAAGAAAACCCACATCTTCCTCTCTCTTCCTTATCTTCTTCTTCCTTGTTTTCATCTGTAAACCCTAACCATGACTAGCTACATGATCCTGGAGCAATGAGGAACCCAGGTGGGGTTGCGATGGTAGCTGGTCAGGAGGAGAAGCCAAAGCAAGGCCTAGTCGGAGCTGCCATTCCCTGAGCGACTCACCATAGCAGCAGCACAGCTGCATAAGGTGGTTGAATCACAGGTCCTCCCAGCCTGACTCGTGCCACCACAAAAGCTATTTGTGGGCCTTGTAGGTGCGCCAGGGTGCGACGGAGGCATTATCACCCTCCTTGGTGGTCATCGAGGTCAGGAAGGGAGGAGGGATCATGCCCAACCATGACTAGGGCATATGTAACCCGTCGGCGCAGGGTTGAAGAAGGGGGGAGGCAGATTGGACAATTATGCTCCTCTACGTGATAAAGAATGGATTGTTAAGTCAACAGAAAAGTGGAGTTTTTGTTATGTTTTCCTAACTTGCAAGCTGCATGGCAAGGGTGACGTGGCAGCTTATCATTGGCCCAAAGTAAGTAACCTTGCAAATTTCATATCTAATAAACTGTAGCTCGTATAAATACAAATAATATATGTATTTTGATCAAGAGAATGAGAGGAATCCAATAAAAATGATATTAAAGATAGATTTTGTTCCTAATTGAAAAAGTACAATAAGTTGATGAAAAGTGCATAAAAGTTAAGTTTAAAACCCTATTTGTGATTAAAGGTTGAATCTAGTATGCTTAATGGGTTAATTTAAGTAGTAATAACCTATTGAATGATAATGTTCGATTCAAACCTGATTTAGATGTGAAATTGTATGATTTAGGGTTTTTACCCCATATGAGAATGATTAAGTATTTAGAAACCCTAATTTAGGGTCAATGAGGATAAGATCATATTTAATTTGAAATGTGAAAATATGTTGTTATATGATGGTTCTAATCTATTTCGATCATTAAAGTTCCAAATTATGGATAAATACCCTTAATGTAGTAATTAGGGTTTTTTCATGAATAAAAGATAGAAGTGATGGTAAAATGAGTTCATATGTTAATTAGACCCTAATGAACTTTGAATTGATGATAGAGGCGTATAATGATCTTGTCATGGAGCAAAAGGATAAAAATAGTAGTGTTAATGTAAAAGAAGCTTAATGAAATTAATTGATGGTTAATGGTGCCTTTAATATCAAAATAGGGTTATATTTTGTTAAGATAACCTTAATATTGAAGAATAGATGAGATAATTAGGGTTTTTGAGTAATGGCATAAAATTAGGGTTTAATATGGTAAAAGATGAAGTGAAACCCTAATTGCAAAACGAAACCCTAAAATGGATACGGAAACCTTAGGAAGAAATTTCAAGTTGAATAGAAAGAATCTTGATGAAGTGTGTAGTAAATAGAGTACATGTGTTTTTCAGGCTTCTTGATTGTGTGTTTGAACTACTTGCTTGGATTGCTTTCTTGGTTGGAATTGATATTAGCTTGAGAAATCTACTGAACAGGTATGTGGTTACGCTTTTGAATAATTGCTTAAGTTTCACGGAAATTTATGAATGTTTTTATCGGATGCTTGAAAATAACTGTTGGATGCCTTTTATTTCATACAACTATAAAGTGACTATGATTATCACCATGAATGTATATATATAACTGGCTTAGATCTGAATCCACCTCAGTGTCTTGTAAAGGCTAAAAAGGGGTAACCTAGAGTAAGGTCTAGGTTATCGTGGGTTAGAAACTAGGCTACCGAGTGTAGTGCCATGAGACCCTTTAGCATGCCATGAGTTAAGGAGTGGGCTACTTACGGGTAGTGCCATGTAACTCAACCCTAGAAACTGGTTCACCTATAGGTGGGACCATGAGGGGTTTAATGGGGATCTACTATAAGGAAAGTAGCATCCAGGTCCACTGTAGGGACAACGCAGAGGATAGAGAATGCATAGATCGCACAGTTATATTTAAAACATAAAATTGTTTGTCAAATGGTAATTGGTTGCAATACATTGTTATCAAAGTTGCACGATTATTGTTTCCCCCATATACCATCTTCGGTTGACCGACGTTTTGTTTGTCGGCATTTTAGGTACAAAGCCAAAAGGACAAATAATAAATCGTCATATTGAGAAATACATGAATTGAAATACAAGGAGGATTAGTTAGAGTAGAAATTCATATGTGGATAGAAGTTTAGAGATCCAAATTTCAAAATGTATGCAAAAGTTTATTTTCTTATAGCTTTTCAGTTTAGTCTGTTAAAATTTAATAATTGTTCTTGGTTAATTTCCGAACTTTTGATCCGGAAGTTATGGGTGTGGCTTCGACCTCTCGGTCTCCCTTAATTGGGGATTACCGGAAGGTGGGCTCGTAACAAAATTCCTTTACCAATTGGCATGCTTGTTGTTGTAGTAAGAATGGACTATGATATTTTGAATATGAAGATGGAAACCAAATTCCTTGAGGGAATACATTAGAGGATATGTACGTGATGCAACCTAAAAGGTTTCATAACTTCATGAATGCAAATTAAGTCTATAAACTACAAAATTCAATCTGGGATTGAAATAAGCACCTCATGGATGGGATCTTATGACTTGATAAGACAGTCAAAGAGTTTGACTTGAATCAAGATAGAAGATGAATTTTGTATTTACAAAAGATTTAGTGGGAGCATATATGAGTATTCCACATATGACAAGGAATAAACATCTCAGTATTGTGAAAGTTGAGAACTGGCATGAAAACACCTTCCTCTATGAAGGACGTGGTGAAACAACTTATGAGATAAGGATCAAGATCTATGGGATAATTCTTGAAGGTTTCACAATGGAAATTTGAGCACATACATTAGCAATGTGTTGAAAGAGTTCAACATGGATGGGTTCAATGAGAGAGAATTTAGATTATTCTCTCATGAACCCGATATTCCAATTCTTTTGAAGAATGGAAATATCACAAATAAAATCCATGGGCCATGCCAATAGTGAATCTATCATGAGTACAATAAATGTGTTTATCCCATATAATCTTATATGTAGTGGACATGACAAGATGATATAAACTCCAATAAGGGTTATTGGAAAGTCATTAAACATATCCATTAGTACTTGAGAAGTGATTAAGGATAGATTGCTAGTTAATAAGGATAGCAATAAAAGGAAGAGTTGGATGTAAAGGGTTACATCGATGCAAGGTTCCATAATGACAAAAATGATCACAAATTAAAATATGTTTGATTTAAAAGAGAAGTGTAGATTAGTTGGAAAGGTTCTGAACTAATAGCCATCAATACTATTCTACAATAGAAGTCGAGTATACTTGTGTTGTGAACACAAAGTGATCCTATATGGATATAAAGGTTCATAAGATGAACTTATAGATGTTACAACCATTGATGACTCAGTAGAGATATTGTGACAATAATGGACCTAAATGTTAGGCATGGAATATCAAATACCATATTACTAAGGTTTCATCTCAGAGTGAAGAGATAACAAACCTACAATATACTGACTAATAGTAAAGAGTTTCTAACATGCTATTTTATCACTAACGCAAAAAAAAGCATGTCGGACATATTTAGATCACTAAGGATAAGATCCATGGGTGACTGGATGTAAATTCAAGTGGGAGTCTGTTGGTAAGATATGCCTGTAGAGACAATCATATGATGATCGAAATGACATATTTTCCTAGGAGAATTTTATTAATAATAACATATATAAAGGCATGCTTCCAATTCATCCATTTCACTCAGTTATCATATAATGGGGATACAGAGTGAATGTCTAGAGAATTATATTACTCAGTGACATATGTTGTCAAATTACTAACCTTGTGAATGAGATCATACGAATGTTAAGAGTATGTATACATATTCTCATTATGTCCCTGATTGATTGTTATTGTGGAAGGTTGATAAACAACAATAACACATAAGATCAGAGTGTGAGTTGGTTGATTACTAAATCTCATTAGTCATGATATGGCAATATCAAGCCAAGCACACAAATACATGTTAGGGAAGAGTGTATCAAACAGACCCACCTTGACAGTAACACATGGTTTTGTGGTCATAGTCATCTCTCATAGTGAAGGTGGTGATTGTGATTCTTAGACTTGAAATCACTATAGTTGTCACATGTCGTTGGGTACCCTTTGACATCATTAGATGTAGTCCTAAAACATGGATCACTATAATGGTGATGATTGGGTAACTTTGACACATGGGGATAGACTATGAGTGATAGATATGGGATTTGTCCTTCCTACTAGAGTATAATATCCTGGCCACTTGATAAAAAAGATTGAGAATCGCATGCACATGAACATGTGAATCAATATATGATATTGAGGTCACATTATCTCAGATAGTCTGCTCTTAGTTCAAGAAACATGGATTGAACATTGAGAGGATGACCAACCATGCCTCAAGTTAATCCTAGATATCAGAGATAAAGGAAATATACAATCACTACAACAACTTACATAGATTGTAGGTTGAAGTTGTTCTCCAACTTTCCATTCACTTGGGTAGAACTGATGTACGACTAGGCACCACTCTTCTCTTGTGACATCATAAGCTAGTTATGTACATTCACTTCCAACATGATATGAGACCTATAGGGTCTCACACTCAGGAACTCATCTAGAAGAGGAGTTTGATCTTGAATGACAGTTGGATTGATCACTAAAGTGTTTTGGGTATTCAATTCATGCAAATGATCACTCGATTGGTTGACCAAGTATGCCAATAAACAATCTCAATGGGTAGATGACCATGTGGGCAGCCATATGGGTGTCTCAAGTAGTTGAGACAGTAATTTGGGGGTCAGGCTGATTGAAGTTCAAATTGTCTTAGTTCTTCCCTTTAACTGACCACTTCAATGTGATTAAACCAACTTTCTCATCTCAACTCTTTAGATGACTATTTGGGTGAGTGAGATGGGCGTCTATCTTGGGTGCGACAGACCAATTGGGTCGAATGAAGGTTTGGGATGTTTCTCTAATAGTTTCGATTGCATATACTTGGAGAGAAAGTAATATTAATATGTTTATTAATTGGAATCAAATTTTCCAAATTCGTGTGCGATTGGGAAACTACCAAATGACTTTGTTGCAATGCAAGATGACCATCTCGGACACCAGACAACTGTCTGGGTGTGTGAAATGACTATTTTGACTATTGCAGGTTGCAAAAGTTCAAGTTCTTCTAGTCCCTTCCACTCCCACACAATCCCAATCAGACTGGGAACCCTAACCCAAACCTTACCTATAAAAGGAGGGGTACTGGGGGCTTCCCAAGACACAACACAGACAACAGAGAATCAGTTCCTTTGACAATTGTTGTCCTCTCCGGTTGTGGTAACCAAGAGAGCTCGGGAAATTCCTACTTGAAAAGGTGGGATAGCTAACAGGAGAGAATAGTTGAGAAGTTGTCATTATTGGAGAGCAAGTTGGTGACTAGTACACCAATGGGAGAGACAATGCCTTCATGCCCGTTCCTAGGGAATGATAAGAGTTCTAGTTGGTATGTGTAGACTACTCTAGATGTGACATCCCCAGATTTTCCAAAACTTAACCTGATGTGTGACGTCCAACTTGAAACCCTCACCTCAGTGAGAATCCCAATTTAAACCCCCCACACTAGGCTAAGAAGAAGAAAATCAGAGGAAGTCAGAAGGAAACAATAGTACCACATGTACAAAAACAATAGTAAAACCATACAACACATGTTCACCATTCAACATATAATTACATAATGAATTGTTACAACTTTTACTATTACATATTGAATAGAAAACTTCTAATATGTACATGTATTACATCTAAACAACAATATCTTAAGACAACATGTCCCCATGTACATCATCTCACCACACATCTCTCAACTATCAAGCTCTTCAAGATCACATGTCCACATACCTAAACAAAAGATTACATTTGGTACACATTAGCACAATATTCAAGAATATTGTACTCAGTACACCTATGTGTCTTTTTATACACCTCTTATTACTAAGCTTGGCAATAAGATAAAACTAATACTTGGCAGTTATAAAGAAATATAACAAAAGGCATATACTTGAACAAAGATGTTTATTAACAAAAGAAAACACATATTTTAGGCATTTTTTCCATTATATCATCCATGCATTTACTACCTGAGAGTTGAATGCATTAAGGCCTTTATGATCTACTACCAAAGAGTTGGATCATTTCACAATGTGATCTACTACCAAATAGTTGGATCACTTCCCAGTACTTTACTACCAAAGAGTTAAAGCACTTACTTTCCAATATTTTACTAGAAAAGACTTGAAGTAACTAGATATAATGAAACAAATATATTATGTTTCATGTGTTAATAGTGATAAGTATAGAAAATCAAGCAACATATCATACAAGAACAATCATTTCATCCAATATCATATGCAAGCATTTTGTATGCATATAATACAAGCATACTGTATAATAAGCCAAGTAAGAGGCAATGGTATACTTGAAAAAGAGATATCCTAATCATCATATATCCCTAAGATCAACTATAACCTTGGTCAAACCCTGATCAAGATAACATCACATGTACTATCATCAGATTCTCATCATCTTGACCCAAGTTATGATCATTTTAAGGTTTTACTTAGGTCATTAAGACATGTACTTTATTACTTGTCTTATCTTCTTATCTTTATATTACCGGTATTACATTCTAGATTAATGTACATAATCTGATTATTTAGTTGCATATGATTATGTGCACAAATTAACCCTAGGTTACATGCATTAATCCAAACTAGGGTTTTCTCAACATCTTATGATCATTTAACTTGTACATTATTTATATGCATAATTATGATCTCATAATTAAATATAAGGTTTGATGTACTTATATGAGTTTATATTGAATATTTCAACATTCATCTAGCATATATGTATTTATTGCACATTAATTAAGGTTATTAGACCTAATTAGCCATATTAAGAAAATTACATGATTTCATGTTGAAATATCATCATATCCGACAACATATGGATCATAAATCATATTTTAGAGTTAGTGATGCATTCTAATAATTTTAGGTCACTTTTTGATATTTATTACTCATGAAACAAGTGTAACATGTCTCACATGATATCACTATTATTAAAGCATAAAAAACTGAAAAGATGGTTCCATGTTATTCTACTCTTTTTTTTAGAATTTCGGTATATTATTTGTATTTTTCTGATCATCGAGCTAATTACTATGAATTATATCAGAACTGGGCATTTCTGAAGGAATTTACCTTTCTAGACCAATCAGATCTCAAAACATGTCCTCTAGGACTGTGTCTCACTCCTCCTATGCCCACGCTGAGCCGAAGTAATTATGTAGTCTGGGTTGGTCGATTTTGGATTCAGAACCCAATTCACCCCTCCTCCTTTCTGTTTCTCACTTAACGCCTATGTGCGAGCGAGCCTCCTTTGTTTTGCTGGGTCGTCACCGCACTGTCAGACTGCAGCGAGCTAGCAAGAAGCAAGGTGTCCTCCTCACTGATCGGAAGAAAAGCCTTAAGGTTCTAGTTGCCATTATGTGCACCTTCAACCATCAGAGCTAGACCGCGGAGGTCAGGACTTGTAGAGCTATGAGCTCCTCAACACCATTCATAGTTGTGGTGGTGGGGAAAGGGGAAAACCTCCCTCATGCTATGAAACTCCACAGAATCTCCTCAAAAACACCTCCAAACCCTCATATTCTCATGAAGCCACTCAAGGCATGTCCAGAAGGTCTCACTGACCACCCCCGAGCTTGGTCCTCTTCTCTGGACAAGCTTGGATTTTCCTACCATGGTTACCATAGGTTTTAGGCATGAAGCACTGGAATCCAACTGCTCTATCATCTTTCTTCCTTTTCCCTTCTTTGTCCTACTCTGAGCTGCCTTTTGCCACCATATTCTACTCCCAACTATCATCTTCTCACTGTGGTGGAGAGGCAGGGCCTCGTTCTCTCTATTGTAGTCATTTCAGATATCATTTAAGGGGTCTCCCCACTTCTCTAGT
Organism: Alisma plantago-aquatica; assembly: GCA_963693085.1. Taxonomy (NCBI): domain Eukaryota; kingdom Viridiplantae; phylum Streptophyta; class Magnoliopsida; order Alismatales; family Alismataceae; genus Alisma; species Alisma plantago-aquatica. Next base: position 202,945,364 of record OY856413.1, read on the forward strand.
CCAACCAAGGAAAATCTGTCTGATCAGTTTTTGCCATGACCTGAGGACACCATGATGTGTTTGTTCGCCACTAGAAGTCAAGCTATAACTGCATGGTTGAAGGCAAAATCAAAGTCATTGCCCCATCATGTGTGGTTGAGATGAAGCTTCCCCAAGAGTGAATCTGTGGCTGATCATTCTAGGGGAATGTGGCACTGCCTACCATCAAAACCTGGGATAAAAAGGATAGATCTTTCTCCTAATTACATTCACATATCAATTATTTCATAAACTTTAAACCTCTAAAGCTTCTGATTGGATGGTCCATTCATCATCTAATTTTGACCATAGCTTTATTATCATCCAATCTACCTCCCATCCAATTTTGGTTCGAAGTTATCACATTTGACCAATAAACCACTTATTCCCAAAACAACATATACTTAGGGGTATTAATCATGTTATTAATCATCAAATCATCTTCAATTATGTCAACTTAATTAGAGTACCATCATATGATCAAAACACACTTCATGAAATATCATTAGGTCATTATAATATGTAAAACCAAGAACATCAAAAGTTTAGTCCATCACATCCTACACACCTTAAAAGAAAATTTTTTCCTCTAAATTAAGCCAAAAAATCCACTCCATCAGATGATATACATCTTAAAAAAAAATTCCTCAAAATAATGCCATCTCTTACCTTAAAAGAATCCAAAGATATTCATTCATATTTTAGGGAACCCTTCTAAGTGCAACATATCCACACAAGATACTTAGATACATACATCCAAAGAACTTCTAAGAGGTTTTAAAAGCATCTGGGGTGAACGACGTCTTCAAAGGGTTTAGAAACTTAGGTTATGCCATTTCATATCTCATATGTTAGGATTGCATCCTTTTCGTTACCCATACATTAGGTTTTCCTCATCATATTACCATGTTCTAAAGGAGTTAACTAAAGTTAACTCATATATCAAGGTGTCATCAACATTTTATTGAGCTAATTGTTAGAACTTGTTTAACATTAACATATGCCTTTTAGGAGGAATTTAACTATAGTTAACCCACTTTATCCATCTAGATCATATCAAGGTGTCATTATCGTTTTGTTATGCTAACTATCAAACTATAATTTTTGTCTTTATGAAGCACTAAGATTAATACTTTAGGGAACATGTTTCATTCATTTGATCTTATTTCATTGCTCATAATAAATTACATCATTTGCTAGTGATTTCATCACAAGATTAACCAATGATTTTACATTATCATCATTATTCATGTATATGGTTAACCATTTATGCATAGATATCTATGAAACTATACTCATTGTTATATCATGCCATATCTACTTACATCACATTTAAGATAAGATCACATTCTTACTTATATTATATTGTAGTTGTTCTAAACAAACTTATACAAGTTGCTTGTTAAACATATATCAAAACTTCATCTAGTCCAATTGAGGTTCTCCTAACCCATATCATAAGGCTAGTGCCATGCTCAGTCTCTCTGAGCTAACTCAACTTTATGAGTATCTCATATGCCTATACTTTATATTTCCTCTCTTAGTCTAGGGTTCTTAGATTACCTCATTGGCACTAGTGATAGCCTTACAAGCTCTAGCCACATAACCACAAACCAAAACATGCTATGACATTCTCTTCATAGGTCCTATACCCATGAAACACGCTTACCCCACAACTCTCTTAGATATGAAACTACTAGATTCATCAACTTGAGCTTGAGGCTTTATAGAAACTAACACATTTACCTCCTGCAGGGTCTTAGGACTCTCCCTCACCCAGATGGTAGGTTCTCATATTCATATTCCCATATGCATAAAGAAGCTTTTCTTTGACTCTAGGGTTTGGTCCTCCCATGGACATCTAGGGTTCAAAAAGACTATAAGATTCATGCATAAATCAACTCATCTCAATCACTCAGGAGTATTCTAGTTTAGGACATATTATAACACATATTTCTCATAATTCTCATATCTTGGAGTTTAGGTTCTCTAACCTTATCCCTTTGGGTATCACTCTCTCTGGACTTAACCCTAAAACTAGTCCTAAGACTAGAGGTCCTCCTTTGTGAAAGAGTTTGAGGCTCATGTTGATTCACAACCTTGTCTTAACTTAGATTAACTTAGCTTGTCTTATCTTATCTTACAAAAGCATACATATATCATCAAATCCTATCTCAAGTCCTCAAAACTAAACCTTAATCTGTAAAGATAATAGTGATCATCATAAACCATCATATATCATCTATATAAGGCTTACATCACATCATCAAAACTTATTTCCTCTATCACATATCCCAACAAGGCTCTAGACATCTAATCTAGAACTACTCTCTCTTCTAGACTGATGTCATTCAATTTCACTTAGGTTGCATGATCACCTCCTACTCATACATGTGTGGGGACACATTTTTTTAATAGTTACATATATAATAAAATATTATATAGTTTTTCTCCCATAAAACATGCATCACAGAAAACTACAAGGTTCGATCCGATTGGAATAAAAAACCAAATCCAAAAATTGAGTTTCCCGCACATAGTAGAGAGTACAGTTCCATGAAAACTAATCAAAAGGGTGAGAACATGGTGTAGACTAGTGTAGCTACTCTAGACAAAAAGTGCCATATATCTGGGGTTTCTCTTCCCTCTATGTACATCATTTCCAAATAATACAATGTCCCATACTGTTGCACTATAAGGAAAGAACGACACCTAAGGACTTGATATAAAACAAGAACTAGTCTAGACCTAGTTCTCAGACATCTAGGTGCTAACCAAGAGGCTAAGTAAGATCTAGTCTATAAAAGACAACTAATCTAACCATAAAGAATATTAAGTTCAAGGTTCTTTAGTTTTGAGTTGCATAATGAGAATATACCAGGCTTTGCTATTGTTCATGCTTTGATACCTCCTGTGACGTCCTCAAATTTTCTAAAACTCAATCTGATGTGTGATGTCCAACTTGAAACCCTCACCTCAGTGAGAATCCCAATTTAAACACCCCACACTAGACTATGAAGAATAAAATCAGAGGAAGTCAGAAGGAAACAATAGTAGAACATGCACATGAACAATAGTAAAACCGTACAACACATGTTCACCATTCAACATATAATTACATAATGACTTGTTACAACATTTGATATTACATATTGAATAGCAAACTTCTACATGTACATGTACTACATCTAAATAACAAGATCTAAACACAACATGTCCACTTGTACATCAGCTCGCCACACAACTCTCAACTATCAAGCTCTTCAAGATCACATGTCCACATACCTAAACAAAAGATTACATGTGGTACAAGTCAGCACAATATTCAAGAATATTGTACTGAGTATGCCTACGTGTCTTTTTATATACCTCTCATTACTAAGCTTGACAATAAGATAAAACTAATACTTGGCAGTTATAAAGAAATATAACGAAAGGCATATACTTGAACAAAAATGTTTATTAACAAAAGAGAACACATATTTTAGGCATTTTTCCATTATATCATCCATGCATTTACTACCTAAGAGTTGAATGCATTAAGGCCTTTATGATGTACTACCAAAGAGTTGGATTATTTCACAATGTGATCTACTACCAAAGAGTTGGATCACTTCCAAGTACTTTACTACCAAAGAGTTGAAGTACTTACTTTCCAGCACTTTACTACCAAAGAGTTGAAGTTCTTGGATATGGAACAAATATATTATGTTTCATGTGTTCATAGCAATAAGTATGGAAAATCAAGCAACACATCATCCAAGAATAATCATTTCATCCAATATCATATGCCAAGCACTTTACTATGCATATAATGCAAGCATATTGTATAATAAGCCAAGTAAGAGGTAATGGTGTACCTTGAAAAGAGATATCCTAATCATCATATATCCCTGAGATCAACTACAACCTTGGTCAAACCCTGATCAAGATAAGATCGCATGTACTGTCATCATATTCTCATCATCTTAACCCTAGTTATGATCATTTTAGGGTTTTGCTTAGGTCATTAAGACATGTACTTTATTACTTGTCTTATATTCTTATATTTATATTACTGGTGTTACATTCCAGATTAAAGCACCAAATATGATTATTTAGTTTCATATGATTATGTGCACAAATTAACCCTAGGTTACATGCATTAACCCAAACTAGGGTTTTCTCAACATCTTAGGATCATTTAACATGTACATTATTTATACGCATAATTATTATCTCATAATTAAATATAAGGTTCCATGTACTGATATGAGCTTATACTGAATATTTCAACATTTATTGACCATATATGTATTTATTGCACATTAATTAGGGTTATTAGCCCTAATTAGACATATTAATAAAATTACATAATTCCATGTTCAAATATCATCATATTTGGCAACATATGGATTATAAAACATATTTTAGAGTTAGTGATGCATTCTCATAATTTTAGGTCACTTTTTGGTATTTATTACTCATGAAACAAGTGTAACATGTCTCACATGATATCTCTATTATTAAAGTATCTAAAGACTGAAAAGATGGTTCCTTGTTATTCTCTCATTTTTCTAAGAATTTTGATATCTTGTATTTATTTTTATGAACATCGCGCTAATTACTATGAATTATATAAGAACTGAGCATTTTTGAAGGAATTTACCTTTCTAGGCCAATCAGACCTCGACACGTGTCATCTAGGGTTGCGACTCACTCCTCCTATGCCCATGTTGAGCTGGAGCAGTTATGTCATCTAGGTCGGTCGATTCTGGGTTGTGAACCTGATTCGACCCTCTTCCTTTCTGTTTCTTGCTTAACACCTGTGTGCGAGCAAGCCTCATCTATTTTGTGGGGGCACCGCTGCACTGTCAGACTCCATTGAGCAAGCAAGCAACAAGGAGTCGTCCTCACTAAAAGGAAGAAAAGTCTTGAGGTTCCAATTGCCATAACATGCGCCTTCGACCATTGGGGCTAGACCGCAAAAGTCATGACCTATAGAGTTGTGAGCTCATCAGCACCAAGTGTAGCCACAGTGGTGGGGAAAGGGGGAAACCTCCCTTATTCTATGAAACTCCAAAAAATCTCCTCAAAAGTACCTATAGAACCTCATATTCTTAAGATTCCACTCAAAGCATGTCGAGCAGGTCTCGCAGACCACCCCCGAGCTTGGTCCTCTTCTCTGGATAGACTCGGCTTTTCCTACCATTGTAACCATAGGTTTTAGGAAGGAAGCACCTAAATCCAACTCATATGTCATCTTTCTTCCTTTTCCCTTCTTTTTCCTACTCCGAATTGCCTTTTACCACCATATTCTACTCCCAGCCATCACCTGCTCACTGTGGTGGAGAGGCAGCAAGAGGTAGGGCATCGTTCTCCCTACTGTAGTCATTTCATATATCATTTAAGGGGTCTCTCCACTGCTCTAGTCCAACCAAGGAAAATCTGTCTGATCAGTTTTGCCACTAGAGTGACAAGTTGAGGGCACCATGATGTGTGTGTTCGCCACTGGAAGTCAAGTTGTAACTACATGGACGAAGGCAAAATCAAAGTCATTGCCCCATCATGTGTGGTTGAGATGAAGCTTCCCCAAGAGTGAATCTATGGATGACTATTCCATGGGAACGTGGCACTGCCTACCTTCAAAACCAAGGCTAAAAAGGATAAATCTTGCTCCTAAATACATTCACATATCAATTATTTCATAAATTTTAAACATCAATAGCTTTTGATTGGATGGTCCATTCATCATCAAATTTTGACCATATCTTTATTATCATCCAAGCTACCTCCCATAAAATTTTGGTGCAAAGTTATCAAATTTGACCAATCAACCACTTATTCCTAGAACAACATATACTTAGGGGTATTAATCATGTTATTAATAATCAAATCATCTTTAGTTCTGTCTAACCAAAAGGAGTACCATCATATGCTCAAAACACACTTCACCGATTATCATTATGTCATTCTAATATGTATAACCAAAAACATCAAAAGTTCACTCCATCACATCCTACACACCTTAAAAGAAATTTTGTCCTCGAAATTAAGCCAAAAAAAACCCTCTCCATCACATCATATACATCTTAAAAGAAATCTTATCCTCAAAATTATGCCATCTCTTACCTTAAAAGAAGCCAAATATATTCATTCATATTTTTGGGAACCATTCTAGGTGCAACATATCCACACAAGATACTTAGAAACGTACATCCAAAGCACTTCTAAGAGGTTTTAAAATCATCTAGGGTGAACTACTCTTCAAAGGGTCTAGAAACTTAGGTTATGTCATGTCATATCTCATATGTTAGGGTGCATCCTTATCTTTACCCATGCATTAGGTTTTCCTCATCATATTACCATGTTGTAAAGTAGTTAACTAAAGTTCATCCATATATCAAGGTGTCATCAACATTTTATTAAGCCAATTGTTAGAACATGTTCAACATTAACATATGCCTTTTAGGAGCAAGTTAACTATAGTTAACCCACTTTATCCATCTAGATCATATCAAGGTGTCATAATCGTTATGTTGTGCTAACTGTCAAACTATGATTTTCATCTTTAGTAAACACTAATATGTGAGTACATGGTGCTTGAGGTTTACTTTTTGTGTGGTTAGCATATATTGAAGTATTTTCTCTCCCCTACTTATGTAATCCTAATGTTGTAGGTTGAATGAACATCATAGCTTGTGATTGCTATGGTATCTCTTATATCACACATGATGATGATTATGATCCTTGATGAGGCATGGTAAGACAATGATGATGTGGCTAGTTATTGTGAACTTGGTAAAGGCTTAGTGCCTAATTTGAGGTGATATCCTCTAGTGATGTGTCCCCTAGTGATGTGATGATGGTAATAGCCTTGTGCATGGTAGTGAGACAATATCATGTGGTGTTGTGATTAGCTTTATGCTTAATACATTTTATATCTTTTGATGTTGCAATCTACCTTTATCTTTGTAGAATTTGTTTAGGGTTTGTACGTTTAACTTTATTGATGCATTAAATGATACCCAATTAGCAATAATTAATCAAGTGAAACCCTAATCATGTAGATACCTTGTTCCATAGATCCATTCTAGTGTCAGGACTTATTGTATGGTGAAATGAGTATTCTAGTAATGGAAGCTCAGAGTCGTATACTATTGAGTATATGCATTTCACAAGGATGACTACTATCATACCCTAGAAGGGGAACGGTTGAGGTCGTATCCCAGATGATATGATTCATTATATGTGATAAGATTTGAGAATGGCTGCAGTCATACCTTGCCAGGAGGACAACTATGGTTGTACCTCAGATATTTGGGTTTGTATACCATATTTTCACTAGTATCGTGACCTTTTAAGGATAGACTAGGTTGTTCACTAGTTTAGGATCTATATACCAAGGGCAGACTAGGCTATTTTGCAGATTGACCATATGTGTCGCTGCGGCAGACTCATACTGACTGAGGGTGGATGTGATTTGAGGATTCCAACTCTCCTACAGATCTTATACGATACTGATTTTGACTTAGTAATGGCCAATTGGAGTTGAGTGGTATACCTCAATTCATCAGGGCTTAATAAAAGACATAATCCAATCGTATAATATATCTACTTAGGGTTAAACATGATTCACATTGGTTGTTTCCCTTGCCTTGTTTCTTATACTAATTAGTTGATAACGGTTATACATGTTCTTCATATTATTTCTGAAAGTGTATGATGTTCTACTATCAGTTGCAGTGTCTTAATCTATGTAATCTATGTTATCAGTTATACTATTCATTTAGTTAAATCTACTCATAATGCTTAATCTGTAATAATCTATCTGTGTCAACAATAGTTGTTGGTGGAGAGTTACATCTCTCACTGGGATGTTGTCATCACCCCATGGCTTTCCACATCTTTTAGGTTGTCGTGCACGATGCGGTAGAGATCATGTAGTTGCAGAAGAGAAGCAAGGAGATCAATAGTTGTTGAAGGCTAGACATGTTGCTACTGTTTTGTAGTAGAGTCCTATGTGTCATCCTTGTACTCTCAGGCCCTTGGGGGATTTTTGTAGATGTTGTACATTGATACGAGGTTTTTGTAGTAAGCCATGGTTGTACATGTATGGTTTGTATATGGGAACATGTTATCTTCTGTAATAGGTTTGTGGCAGGATGGCCAATGTATTGTGATGTAATACCAATATGATATGATATGTGTTACAGGTGGCACAGTTTGTGGACCTTGATATAATATGTTTTTCTTTTGTTGGTTATCTAAGATCAGCTTTACTTTACCCTATTTTGTGGTAATGTGGTTGTTAGTTGATAATTCTTCATTTTGGTTTTGAGTAATCTCACTTGTGTGGCATTGGGTCGTCACATATCTGATCACGATAACAATGATCATGAATTGTAGGTTGTAATTGTTCTCCAACTTTCAAAACTACTTGGGTGCAAATGATATGTTGCTAGATAGCACCCATTGCTTGTGATGTCATAAGTTGGTTAAGGAAATTCACTGCCACCTATAGGGTCACACACATAGGATACACTTGGAATAGGATTGTATTCATGAATGATGTTTAACTTGATTAGTAAAAGTGTTTAGCTATTCAATTAAACAACTATGGTTCAAAATTGACTAACTAGACTCTAAACCAACCAGTTCAAGTATTGAACTGATTGGTTGGAGTATCAGGTCAATTGGAAACACTATTGGCTGAATATTTTCCTGACTGTGACATGTGAAATGTCCATTTCACATATGAAACGATTGTTTCATTAAGATAAATGATTGTTTGTGACGTCCCTGGATTTTCTAAAACTTAATCTGATGTGCGACGTCCAAATTGAAACCCTCACCTCAGTGAGAATCCCAATTTAAACACCCCACACCAGGCTAAGAAGAAGAAAATCAAGGGAGTCAGAAGGAAACACAGTAGCACATGTATATGAACAATAATAAAACCATACACACATGTTCACCATTCAACATATAATTACAACATGAATTGGTACAACATTTGATATTACATATTGAACAACAAACTATACATATACATGTACTACCTCTAAACTACAGGATCTTAAGACAACAGGTCCACCTGTACATCAGCTCGCCACACAACTCTCAACTATCCTGGATATTCAAGAGCATAACCACAACCTAAACAAAAGATTACATGCGGTACACATCAGCACAATATTTCAAGAATATTGTACTGAGTACGCCTATGTGTCTTTTTATATACCTCTCATCATATCTTGGCAATAAGATAAAACTAATGTACTTGGCAGTAACAGAAGAATATAAGAAAAGCGTATACTTGCACAAAGATATTCATTAACAAAAGAGAACACACATTTTAAGCACATTTTCCATGATATATCCATGCATTTTCCACCTGAGGGAATAATGCATCATCTCTGCTACCAAATAGAATGAGATGTAAGGCCTTATGATCTACTACCAAAGAGTTAGATCATCGTACAATGTGATATGCTACCAAAGAGAATGATCACTTTCAAGCACTATGCTACCAAAGAGAATTAGTGCTTTCATATAATGGAACAGATATATTATGTTTGATGTGTTCATAGCAATAAGTATGGAGAATCAAGCAATATATCATACAAAAATAATCACTCATCCAATATCATATGCCAAGTATTCTAGTACACGTATAAAACAAGCATATTGTATAATAAGCCAAGTAAGAGGTAATGGCGTACCTTGATCAAGAACAAGCCTAATCATCATATATTCCTGATGTCAACTACATCTTGGTCAAACCCTGATAAAGATAAGATCACATACGATCATCAGGTTCTCATCTTCTTACATCTCATCTTAACCCTAATCGTGTTCATTGGGGCTTAGCTTATCACATTTGGATATTTTCATTATTACTTGTATTGCATTCTTGGGATTATATTACTAATCTTATATTCCAGATTAGTATACATAATCTGATTACTTGATTACATATGATTATGTTCACATGTTAACCCTATGTTACATGTATTAATCATATTAGGGTTTATATCATATTAAGAGCAAACATCAACATATAACATGTATTAAGGGTATCATACTGATCTCATATTTAAATCTGAGGTTCCAAAAACTGATATGAGAATATTCTATAAAATTCACCATTTATTGAGCATGCATGTATTTATTGCATTTTATTTAGTCTTATTAGCCCTAATTAGCCATATAAAGCCAATTATATAATTTCGTGTATCAACCTGATCATTACTATCATCAGGTGCATTATAAACATTATTATGGAGTTACTGATATTTTATCATGATTTTAGGCCATTGTTTGATATTTATTATCCATCAAATAAGCATTACACATCTTACATGATATTGCTAATATTTAAGCTTCAAAAGACTGATATTATGCTGTTATTGCGTTCTACTTATTTTTCTGAGAATTTCGGTATATTACTTGTATTTTTATGATAAGCGAGCTATTTATTATGATTTATACAAAAACTAAGTGTTTTTGGGATATTTACCTTTTTCGTCCAATGGAAATCTGCCACGTGTCACTTTGGGCGCTTCCCTCTCCTCCTCTGCCCAAGATGAACCGGTCGACTTTCTTGGCTTGGACTCGGTTCGGGTTTAGTCTTGGATGTCATTCATTCGGGCAGGGATTCCTCTGGTTCTTTCGGTCTATCCTTCTCGCGATCAACACGACACGAGTCCATCCTCCATCTCCTGTTCGCTAGGGCACCGCCGCACAGCTTTGTGCCGGTGAGAATGCAATAGATCCATGGTGCTCCTAGTAGGATCCTAAGGCCACCATCACAGCTGCTCATCTTCCACGATTTGTCTGTGAATCCCACACACCGTGAGGCGCCATCACATGGTACTGGCTGCGGCGGGACAAAGAGGCAGCACGTCTCTTCTCATCTGCCAAGCCGCCGCCGTTGGCTGGACTCTGATCCATCGCGCTCGATGCCAACGTGCATCCGTCATTCCTACAAGTCCATGCGACTCTGATCTCCCGCTCGTCGTCGCTTCAGGGATCTCGGCACCGTCGCTTGGCTTCGCTTGTCTGCCGCTCCTTGCTGGGCGTGAGCGCCTAGCTGGAAGAACGGTGAGCAAACCTACCACCTCCGCCGCAGTTGCTTCCTTCCTCCAGCCCTTGCTGCAATTGCGTCTCATCCTCGACGCTGGCCTGTGGGAGGTCGCCGTAGTCACAAGAGTGCCTCTGTTGATCTGTTGTGCTCTCTGAGAAGCGGCGTCTGGTCTCCTTAGTCTGCTCGCTGCTACAGTGCAGCTCACCTCTGACGGGCTGGCTATGGAGGGACCGAGGCGACGTGGGGAAGGTCTCATGCTCTTTCTATACTCAGGTGATGGTGAAGCAGCCTTGAGTGGTCTGGTGTGTCGGTCTGTAGGTATCGGAAAGGCCAAAGCAACCACCCACTCCTTTTTCTTCCTCAGGCCACCACTCACGACGTGGGATCGTTCAGAACCCATAGCCGCTAACTATCCCACGACCCCAACTTGATAGGAGGTAGAGGAATGAGGCACTAAACGTCTAATTAATCCACATCCAATGGACTTGATCTCTCCATGTCACCCATCCAATTATGACCCAGAAAATAGGTGACAGCCAAGTCCACCGTACACAAGGGTATCACTAATTATATTGTCACACTTATGCTAGACCATTAACGAACTCAGCTCTATGCCAATTATGTTACCATATTCAAATTTATAAATCTCAACCTAAAAACATCGAAATATTATGAAGGTTCAACCATAGTTTATCATAACTTAAGATGCATTCTATGCATAATTGATGCAACACTCAAATTCGTGAGCATGTTTATCCAAAAGGGTATTCAAGAACATCAAAAGTTCACTCTATCACATCCTACACACCTTAAAAGAAATTTTGTCCTCGAAATTAAATCAAAATCCAGTTCATCACACTGTTACATGATGTGAACTGACCATTCAACATCTGGGTTGTCTGGATCAATGATCAATTCGATTGGATCAAGGATTGATGTTGATGTTAGGATCTTGCATTAATCAAATATTGAATTCCAATTTGATTCTGAACAAAAAACTACATGAATCGATTGGTTCATGGCATGAACTGACCACTTCACCTATGAACTGACCAGCTGGATAGTTAGACGACCGATTCCATCTCTTCGACTCCTAGACTGACTGGAAACCTTGACCCCGACCCTTCCTATAAATAGAGGGATACTAGTGGCTTCCCAGACACAACAATAAGCTCTGACAATTATTGTCCTCTCTGGTTGTGGTAACCAATAGAGAGCCTGAGCAAATCTTGCCCGTGAAAGGGAGGGATAGAATGGAAGAGACAATTGTGGGAGAGAGAATCGATGCTAGTACACTGACACTTGTAGGGACAACTCCTTCTCGTTAGCTCTAGTAGCGCAATGTGGAGTTCCAAGTGGTCTGCATGGACTACACTAGATGCGAGGTGGTTTCACTCGCTAAGACAACAACACCAACCGTTATCTATGGTGTTGCACCAGGAGAACGTTGGTGATGACTATTTGAGTGATACTAAAGAATAAGTGTGTTGCTTCTTGGAGAAGAAGCATGATATTGCATCAAGAGTTGTCACTAGACTTTCTCCAGGACTAGATATAACTCTTTTTATTCTCTTTCCTAGATACATTGTTATTGATGTGATCTGCTAGTTAGGGAATCAAGCTTTAAATTTTTATTTCTACTACCTTATGTATTGCTCAGATTTTGCAACATTGTTATAAGAGTCATGTCAATTTATTGTGTATCAGGGATTTAAATAGATGTGTTCATATTTATTTTAATTGCATGCAATGAATATTAAACGGCTTGATGTGCATATCTGACTAAATACCCCATACTATTCCACAAACTTATATACATATATATATATATATGAAATTTACATGCATCACCCTAAATATGGTTTTGATGGTGGATGTTAGCATGGTTATGGCCAATAACCCTACATATGTGTGTGCATGGTTGTGGTTGTTTATTCCTATTTATATCTTTGTTCGCATACCAATCCTCTCTCCTCCTTTCCAAATGTAAATTAGTTCTCTTCTTCCTATTTCCCCTTGAATGTAACTCGAGGTTCTCCCTTTCACAATGTAATATGAAATACTATAGTTTTAATTTATCTTTCATTGTGAGAAGACGTTTTGTACAAGACGAACCTACCAAACTGTGAGATGAATCGATTGACTATAGGACCTAAGAGGCCAGATGACAGGAGGATGAACCGATCGACCAATGGCCCAACTGATCAACTGGAGGACCTAGGAGGCCATATAATAGGAGGATGAATCGATCGACTGGTGGCTCAACTGATTGGATAGAGAAGTCCAAACATCAGTTGAACCTGAGATCAGATGACCATTTGAAGAGCCCAACTGACTGACCAGGAGGTGAGCCAATTGGTTTAAGAGTTGAATTGATCAACCCGAATTGGTTCGTGTATATATTTTCACCAACAACAGGTTGCTACATATTGTGTAGACCTTAGGTGGATGTAATTTCTTATGGCTCCAAGGAATTACAATATTATGGCCATAACCATCGCTTGCGTTTAGAATTGCATGTTTTCATTGCAGTTATAGCATGTATATGATACATATTATAAGTATGTGTTGATTGGGTATGCATATGTTGTTAGATATAAAATCCCTCAACAACATATTAAGCCTAAGATGCTTTCCATTAGCAACACACATGTAAATCTTGATTGACTAAGTGTGGTCACACCAAGAGTTGTGCACTGTCCATTTCATTGACATGTGATGGTAGTTATGTGGGCATGCCAAGTGGGGTGCATTACTATCATGTTGTCTTTTGGACCAGGCTTAAATGGGTTTCCTTTATGAGATTAAGCACCTAGAATTATGAGATGGACTATGGAAAATAGTTTCACATACCATCTATCCAAGAATTGAATGAGATGTAAATGGCAAACATTGCCTACCCTAATAATTGGTTATAGACGTTGGCATTGGCTGAATAATAACTCAATTGTTTTTTGTCTTGGCTCACTGGAAGATTACACATTGCAATCTTCCAAATTGATACATGAGGGTTATCAATTTGAACAAAATAGTGGCAGAAATAATTGGTTAAAAGCATAACTAATATTTTCAAACTTATCAAATCAAATTAATAGAAAATGTTTTGAGTAAACTTGCAATATCTTTTGTAGAATTTAATGTAAAACACAAATATATTATCATTGTAATTAGTCCATGAGTAAGACAATCTAAACAAGATTAATTTCCACATTTGGTTTAGGACTTTGAGATGTGTTCTCACCAATGAGCGAAAGCTCTATGTCCTAGAAAGACCAAATCCAGAGGATCCTTCTCATGTTGCACCTGGGGATGAGATGGATGTGCCTTAGACATTAAGTACTTTATGTTGAGATGTATGAACTATGAGTTGCATAAACAACATGAAAACACAGATACTCACGAGATGGTAACACATCTCAAGAATCATGTAAAGCAAGTAAGGTATAATGTCTCCAAAGCTTTGTTTATGTGCAAACTAACAAAGGGAGATTCAGTACAGCCCCATGTGCTCAATATGATTGGGCATGTGGAGAGACTGTGATTTATTTTAGGACAAGAGTTGGCCATGGATGTGATTCTACAATCATTTCCTGAATCATATAGCCAGTTTACCAAGTGCTATCACTTGAGTAACTTGGACAAATAGCTATCTAAATTGCTTGGCGTGTTGATTAATTCCGAAGCACAAATCCGTGATGATGATCAATAGAGAAGAGTCCAAGGACAATGGCAAGGACAAGAAGAATTCTGAGGCTAAGCTAAAGTCCAAGTCTTCTGCACTCAAGACTAGGAGAAAGGTAAGCTCAAAAGGAAATAATCCTTTTCACTAAAAAGGTTAAGGAAGGAAAGTGCCACCATTTTCATCAGTCTGGACACTAGAAAAGGAATTTCCTTCTTTATATACATGATCTCAAGAAGAAGAAGGAGATAGAGATTTCCACTTCAGGACCAAAAAAGAAGTAAGGTAGAACTGTGTGGAGGAAGAGTTTCTACTAATATAGTTGGAATTTTTCATTCATGGACATGTAATAGAATTGGTGAATTGCTAATATGTACCTACCAATGATGAAAACATCATGTATATTGTATAGACAAGAATATTAGGAATAAATTGAATGTCCCGCTGATTGACTACTACATCTGGGTATGGGACTGATCCCGAAAGATGTTTCTTTTTAAAAGATGAAATCTTATATGGAAATGTCTCACAATGTATACTCGATAGTTACATAGATAAATGTGTATGAAACATATAATGAATGACTCGATGACTCAAACAATAAATACCTATAACATTATCATCTAAAGCACGTAAATGAGAATTGTATTTCTAGAATCCATAATGATGGTTATTTGGTTATTTAACCATTAGATACATGCAAGTTTTATTTATTGGGCAATATGATAAAAGCATCTTTACTAGATGTAGTTGGAGAGTGACTATTCTATTAGGGCTCATACATACTGATGTAGATGGACCTTTTAGAATAAATGTTGAAGGTAGTTACCAGTACCTCATTATATTTACTGATTCTAGTAGTAGATTTGGAAGTTTGTATTTAATGAAATACAAGTATATATCTCTTGAATTGTTCAAGGAAATCATGAATGAAGTACGTAACTAACTTGGTAAAAGTATTACGATACTTTGATGTGATTGATGTTGAAATATTTTATACCTAGAGTTTGAGCAACTTCTAGGAGACCATGATAATGAATCATGATGAATCCACTTAAAACACAATGATAGTGTATCAAAAAGAAGGAATATCACCCTATTAGTCTTGGTGCAATTATCAATAAATCTAGCTAATCTTCTAATTTCCATTTTAGTAAATGATTTACACTAAAAGAATGTATTGTCTAAAATGGTAAAAAGACACCATATAACATATGGCATGGGAGGTGCCATGATATGTCTTCTATAAGGATTAGGATTGAAAGCTTGTGTAAGAAAATGGTTCTTGAAAAGCTTTATCCACTCACATAAATGTTATTTTATTAAATACTACTTTTATTCCAATCCAACAACAAAATTCTTTGTTGCCAAGATAGTTGTATTCCTAAAGGAAATCACATTCCAAAGGAATCAATGCGAGAAAAGCAAAACTCGAAATGTTCAAGACAAACAAGAAAATATTGACCTAAAGGGATACCGTGGGAACTCTGAGAATCACAAATTGTTGTGAAATCTCAAGTTCCTTGTGTAACACAAAACTCATAGTTGTAGTAGAACACGCCTTGAGTTTGAAATATTATGATATCTTATGGCTCAAGAAGGTGGTATGTTGGTCATATATGATGATTCAACAACCTATCCAGATTCTATTAAGGGGCCAGGGTATTAGAAATGGCATGAAGCCATTAGATCCAAGCTGGAGTCCATGTATGCCAACAATTTATGACCTCAGTGGATCCACCTGAAGGGGTTATACCCATAAGGCACAATTGGGTCTTTAGCGAGAAGACCAACATGAAAGTTTAGTTTGGTTACAAAGAGTTTCAAAAAAGTTCAAGGTGTTGAACGATCCTTTCACTAGTTGACATGGTTAAATCCATCTGAATAATGGTTGCTTTGCTTTCTTAATGTGATAATGAGATTTAGCAAAATGGATGTTAAAACCACATTGCTTATCTGGAATAGTGTGCAAGATGTGTATGTGACACAACCTAAAGGTTTTATAAATCCATATAATGCAAATTATGTTTGTAAAATACAAATGGCAATCTTTGGATTGAAGCAAGCTTCTCAGAGCTGGAATCTTTGATTTGATAAGATAGTCAAAGAGTTTCACTTGAGTCAGAATGAAGAAGAAATGTGTGATACAAAAGATTTAGTGGGAGCATATTTATATTCCATATAAGATGGGGAATAACATCCTTATACTACAAATATTAAACCCTAAAAATGAAATCACCTTCTCTATGAAGGGTTTAAACAAAGCATTCAATGTGATAGGAATCAATATCTATAGAGATAGATGTGGAAAGCTTCTTAACTTAAGAAAGATCATATATATTGGCAAGATGCTAAAGATTTTCATCATTAAAGACTAAATGAGAGAAAACTTATCCATGCTCCATGGAGTTAGTCACTTAAGAGCCTAGTGTCCTAGCTCTTGTGAAGAATGGGAAAACATGAGTAAGATGCCATATGCATTCATAATTGGATCTATAATGTATATACTCATCTTGTGTCTCATATGTAATGGACATGATGAATGGATATATATTAGATCCCAATGAAAGTCACTAGAATGCCATAAAGATCATCCTTAAGTACTTGGGAAGCACTTAAAGGATTAGTTCCTTGGTTATGGTAATAAGGTAGAGTTGGGTATAAAGAGTTACAAAGACGCAAGCTTCCAAAATGACAAAGTAGAATGCAATATAAATTTGTGTTTGACCTTAAAATGAGAATTGTCAGTTGGAAAAGTTTCGAGGAAGAGACAGTTGTCTATAGAAACTGAGTATCTTGGTGTTATGAACACAACAGAGGATATTGTATGGATCTAGAATTTCATATAGATGAACTTGTGGGAGGTTTCAACCATTGATGATAAGATATTGTGACAACAATGGAGCTACAAGTTAGGCAAAGGAATATCAGATAGCATACTAAGGCACTTCTGTCTCATATGAGAAGTTGTATAATTAGGAAATGTGAAAATTGCAAAATACCAACTAGAAGAAAATGTTAACTAACCTGCTATAAAAGTGATTACACAATGAAAACATGATGGACATGTTAAGATCATTTTAAATAAGATTCTTGGGTGATTGGCTCTAAGTGCAAGTGGGTGTCTATTGGTATGTATCCCAGAGAGCCAATTAAATTATCATTGAAATGTGGCATTAGATACCTAATTTGATTATAATAAAGGTAATTCTATCTATTATGTTTGTCTCAAACTTGAGATATTAAATACATCTAAAGAATGATATTACTTGATGACATTTTTCTTCAGTAGAATGACCTGAACAATGAGATCATATGTATGATAAGAGTACATACATTCTTGTTATGTCCCTAGTCAAATATTACTATGGAAGAAAAATAGACGACAATAATACATAAGACTAGAGTGTGTGTTGATTGATGATAGAGTCTCATTAGTCATCATATATGATATCAAGTCAAGAACACTGGTACATGTTAAAGAATAGTGTATCAGACATACCCACCTTGAGAGTAATACTTGGAGACCATGGAATGGTAGTTAGAATCAACTCCCATAGTGAAAGTGGTGATTCTGGTTCTTAGACTTGACGTCACTACACTCATCACATGTTGTTCAATGTATTTAGACATTATCCAATGTAACCTTCAATAAGAGTTTTTGTAAAGGTGAAGCTCATGTGCATTGTGTCACATGGGGATTGAGTGTGAGTGATGTAGATGGGATTTGCCCCTCCTATAGGAGATTGATATCTAGGACTCTTGATAAGCAAGACTGAGAAATGTATGGCCATACTATGTGATTCAATATGTGATATGTGAACTCACATGCATCTCAGACAATCTGCTCTAGTTCAAGGAACGTGGATTGAACTTTGAAGAGGATGATGATTCCATGCCTTGAGTTCAATCTAAATATCAGAGAAAAAGGAACTATATGATCACAATAACACTAATCACAGATTGTAGGTTGAAGTTGTTCTCCAACTTTCTAAACTACTTGGGTAGAAATGATGTGTTCCTAGATACCGCTCATTTCTTGTGATGTCATAAGTTGGTTATGGACATTCACTACCAACGTAATTTGGGACCTATAGAGTCACACACATAGGATACACTTGGAATATGAGTTTATTCATGAATGATGTTTAACTTGATTAATAAAAGTGTGTAGGTATTCAATTACAGAACTGAGATTCAAAATTGACTTATTGGACTCTAAACTGACCAATTCAAGTGTTGAACCAATCCGTTGGAGTGTCAGCTGAATCCGAAACACAATTGGATGAATATTTGCCTGACTTGGACATGTGAAATGACCATTTCACATATGAAACGACTGTTCCATGATGTGAAATGACTGTTTCATGATGTGAGCTGACCGATTCATCATTTGGGTTGTTTGGATCAATGATCAATTTGATTAGATCAAGGGTTGGTGATGATTTCATGATTTTAGATTAATCAAATATCGAATGACAATTTGATTCTGAATAGGAAAGTACATGAACCGATCACTTTCATGAGATCAATCAACTGGTTCACCTCTGAGCCGACTAGTAGGATAGTAAATTGATCTGTTCACCATTCATAGTTTCCAAAAAATTCATGAATTCCATCTCTTCAACTCCCAGACTGAAAAAAACCCTAACCATGGCCCTTCCTATAAATAGAGAGGTATTGGGACTTTCTGGACACTACAATAAGATCTGACAATTGTTTCCTTCACTAGTTGTGGTAACCAATAGAGAGACCAAGCAAGTCCTACTCGTAAAAGGGAGGAATAGAACCACTGGGAGGATAACATCAACCGCTGTCCATGGTGCTACACTAGGAGGCCATTAGTGACGGATGTTCGAGCATTGTTCAAGAAGAAGCATGCTGCTATTTGGAGAAGCAGCATGATACTACATCAAGAGTTGCCACCAGACTTGCTCCAGGACTAGGTATAACTCTTGTTACTCTCTTTTCTAGATACAATATTGTTGACATGATCTTCTAGTTAGGGAATCAAGCTTTAAATTTGTGTCCCCACTTTCTTATCTATCGCCTAGATTTCCCAACACCCCTTGCTTGGAGGAGTTAAAAATGAAGAAAAAATGACTCCAACCTACCTCAAGTGTTCATAGAAGGTATTGAAGCAATTATCCTCCTTGGATGACAAAGTTCAAGACAAATGCATGGGAAGGTCCTAAGAATGGCCATGATACTAAGGAATAACCATTTTGGGACATGCCCCAAGTAGCATAACCTTCAAAAAATGACCCAGTTGGCCAGAATAACCATTCCAGCCAGAACGATTGTGCTAGTAAATCCTAACATGACCGTGCTATCTAGAACGGCCGTGCTAGCCAAAACGGTCATGATACAAGTCCTAAAAACCCAGAATTCCCCTATTAATTCCCTATTTCAACCATATAAATTCCCATCAACCACGACCATTCTACTCACACCCCACTACAACCATGCCACCCAGCATGGTCGTGCTACTTGAAAACCTTCCCAGTTTTTGCACTGCATTACCCATTCTACCCCACTTGACCTAGTGCTTTCCCACCACCTATATATACATAGGTGTAGATAGAGCTCAAGGTTAGCCACCCCTAGCTACCTTCTTGCTCCCCATTTTCTCCCCTTAGCCATTCCATAACCATTCCACCTCATTGCACCTCCATTTCACTATTTCCATCACCAAAACTCTATTTTCTTAGGGTTTTGACCACTTTCTACCATCTTTCCATGCCACTTCACCTTAGAGTAGGGAGGAGGACGCCCTTAGAGTAGCTACAGAGGAGGATTCCTTCATCTACACCAAGCTCCATGGCTACTTCTACCTCTATCTTATTCATTTTTGTAATTTCTTATTCTATGAGTAGCTTGTCCTCTTAGATGGGTTGTTTGGGGGTCAAAAATGTTACTTTGATACCATATTGGGTGAAAGTGATATGTAAACATTGTAATTTTGTTTTCTAATGATTATTTTCTACTTGTATCTCATTTCCCATAAATTTCTTTGTGGTTTTTTCTCAGAATCACCTAGATTCTAGGAAACTTTCTTATATTTTGCTCTTTTTGTGAATTTCTCCTATGTCCAATTAAAAGATCCCTAGTTAGATATTCACCTTCCTACATGTTAATCAATTCTACAACACCTAGGTGAGAGATCTAAGTAGGTATTATAGGAGAATTTAGTGTAATTATCTTGGAGCCTTCTCTAGGATAGAATGTAGGTGATGTGAGGTCTAAAACTTCACTTCCACCTTCCATTACTACCCTAGGCCCCTAATTTCCATAAGAGTTCCTATCCTAGAAACCTAGGCTTGATTATATCCGAGTTGAATTACACCTTAATCCTAATCCAAGTGAGCCTCATAAGGGTGGGTAGGAGGTATTAGGGACTAGTTCCCCTATTCACACTTACCCTATACATGGCCAATTTGTAGTTTAGGGCAATGCATTAGCATATAACTTGTTGTTTTGTCATACTGAGTCAAGAGATAAAGGACTCCCGACCCTGACATCAGACTGCATCTGGCAATTTCTAGAGCCATTTTTAGGTTCCCTCACCCCGCCGACAGCGTGGGTGTTAGCTCCTCTCCATGGAGATGTGGATTTTTGTGAAGGCTTCTCATCTCAACCCACATAGCAGATAATGGAAGAGGAGATTATCGAAAGATGTGAAGCCCTAAACATAGAGGGGGACAAAGAAGCGGTAGTTGACTTGATAGATGGCTCGGTCACCATAAATTAAGACCAACTCGACTTGCAGATGGAGGCCATGCTCCTCACTGACCGACTCTTCAACTTCAATGCACTACAGAGAACTATGAGCCAAGCCTGGAACCTGGCGAGAAGCGTGACTTTCAAGCAGATAGAGCATAACATAATGGTAGTCACTTTCACCAACAAGTGAGATAAGGAGAAGGTCCTCAACGGGGCACCCTGGAACTTTGACGACGAGATCCTGCTACTAAAGGAGATCAAAAGTGGAGACCAACCATCGACGATGACTATAGATGAAAGCCCCTTTCGGGTACATTTCTACAATATACAAATGGGGTACATATCGGATGAAGCAATGAGAAAAATAGCTGGGATGATAGGCAGAGTGACAGATCTAGAGCCAGAATCAATGGGGTGGGATAGAGCTAGAAGGGTGAGAGTGATTCTCAATGTTAGGAAACCTTTGAAGACTACACAAAAAATGCAATGCACAAACGGTGAAATGGTGGAAATAGAGTTGTGGTACAAAAAGCTACCGAATTTCTATTTCTTGTGTGGTTGCATAGGACACAATAGAAGGGATTGTCTGAGAGAAGAAGAAGAGGAAACAATAGAGGAAAAGTGGGGGAACTAGGTTAGAGTGTCCCCCCGTAGAGGGTCCATAAGAGAGGAACCAACTGTGTCCTACGAAAAGTCCAGACGCAAGATGTTCATGGAATATAAAGGGACACCAGACAAAAGCGAAGAACAACTAAGGACACACGAAGATCAAGGGGTACAAGACAGAACAAGCAAAGATAAGAGGGCAAAATCTTAACAACAGCTCATGGGAGGGAGCAAGCAAGGAATAGGGGGCATCTTGGCAGAAATCACGAGTACCAACACGTCCCCACCAGCACCAAATAGCAAAAGCCAAGAGATAAATATTCCCCCTAGAACTGAATACCCGATAGATGTTCTTTTAAATGTCACAGCCACCCCAGCTACTATGATGCCCACGAGTCCAATAGAGATAGGGAAGGAGGATAAAGAAGCCACCAAGCCTTTATTTATAGGCATTGCACCCACAGTAGGAGGGGACCACAACAATACAACAAACAAGAAAGTTGCAAAAAAGACAACCAAAGAACCGAGCGTTGAGGAGGGAAACACACCTGGTAAAGAAAAAAGAAAATAGCTGAAGCAAGTAAAGGTCATGAGAAGATGCGTCTGAACAGGTGATAGCTGCAAACTACCCCTCGACAACACAGAAAATGAAGGTAAAAGGCTCAAAAGAGGAACTAACACAAAAAAAGGTGAAAGTATAGGTCCAGAGAAAAGCAGACCGACGAAGATGGGAAGAGAAGAGAATACAAGCATGGTATGGGAATCCTATACCCAAGTAGCAGTGTCTGGGGAAACCCAGTGTCATGAAAGACAATGAAACTCTTGAGTTGGAATTGTCGAGGTATGGGTGGCCTTGGAAAAATCCAAAACCTTTGAAAATTTTGTCAAAGGGAATGACCCGAACTTGTGTTCTTAATGGAAACAATGATAAGTGGGGTTGAGCTCGAAAAAACAAATATGAAATTGGGCTTCGCAAACGATCAGCTCCTTAGTAGTGAAGGGAGATCTGGAGGGATAGAATTTTGGTGGAATGACAATATTGTTAATATCAAATCATATTCTAAGCATCACATTTTTGCTATCATCAGTGAACCCAACAATGTTGAGTGTTGGGCAGTGGCAGGTATCTATGGTTGGGCAGAAAACCACAATAAATGGAAGACCTGGGAACTTATAAAGAAAGTTATGGAGGAAAACAAATTCCCCACTCTACTGATTGGCGACTTCAATGAGATTCTTCACAGTTATGAGAAAGAAGGAGGAGCAGCAAACAACCGCAGACACACTGATGAATTTAGAGTTGTGGTCAATGAATACAACCTGATTGACTTGGGCTACACTGACAACACATTCACATGGATAAAGGGCAGAGAGGAGCAAACTGCAATCAGGGAGAGACTTGATAGAGGCCTTGCTAATCCTGAATGGCACACTTGCTTCCCCAATGCATTTATTAATCATATCCTAATCTACAAATCTGACCAGACACCTCTTATGCTTAATACGAAGCACACTAGGCAGCGCTGGAAAACCCAAAAATGCTTCTTCTTTGAGTCCTTCTGGATGATGGACAATGGGTGCAAGAAGATGGTGAATGAGGCCTGGAAGGAGGATTCGAGTGACAAGGAGACTGACAAACTCAACAAGTGCAGCAAAAAGTTGAGTGAATGGGAAAACACGAAGTTTGGCAACATCAACAAAAGGATGAAGAAAGATGAAGAGGATCTTCTCAAAGAACAGAAGTAGCACATGACATCTGATAACCTTAGAAGATGTAAAGAGTTGGGTGAGGAGGTGGAAAAGCTCTAGAAGGCAAACAAAAGCTACGGGTACATGAGGGCTAAGGATAATGAGATGTGAGATGGTGATCACAACACCGCCTATTTCCACAAAAAAAGCTACCCAAAGACGTAAGTGTAATGAAATTGTAAAACTCAAAGACGAAGGGGGGACTTTGAGAGAAGGGGAAGGGGAGATCACTAACATCATTTCTATGTTTTATAAAAATCTCTTTTCCCCATAGGGTGTTTCTTGTGATGAGAATATCTTAATAGTCCTCACAAAAAGAGTGGACAAGGAGATGAACAAAAACCTCCAAAAAAACCCAACCGAATAGGAGATGTGGCAAGCTATAAACCAAATGCATCTGACCAAATCTCTAGGTCCAGACGGCATGCATGCAGGCTTCTACCAGACATTCTGGCCTCTTATCCAGGATGACATTACCAACTACATGGTCAAATGGTGGAAGGACGAACAGACCCTCAATGACATCAATAAGACAAATGTTGCCCTCATCCCAAAGTGTAAGGACCCCATTTACATGACTGATTACATGCCAATAAGTCTCTACAACATCCTTTATAATATCATCTCCAAGCTTATGACAAATAGACTCATGGAATACTTGAATGGCATCATCACTATCAATCAGAGTGCACTTATTATGGGGAGATTTATTACGGATAATGCGATGATAGCTTTTGAGATGTTCCTTACAATGAAGAGGTAAACTAAAGGTAATAAGGGACACATGGGCATTAAGCTCGATATGAAAAAATCCTACGACATAATTGAGTGGGATTTCATCGACAGTGTGATGAGCAAGATTGGTTTTGGCGATATGTGGAGAAGGAAGGTGGGTGAGTGCTTCAGATCCCCATCTTTTTCTTTCATCATAAATGGGTGTAAGAAGGGATTGGTGACTCTGTCTAGGGATCTTCGACAAGGAGTTCCAATCTCTCCCTACCTATTCCTTTTATGTGCTGATGTTTATTTGGAGATGCTCAACATTGCTACTAGAGAGGGAAAGATTCATGGTTTATCTGCGAGTAAAGGGGGGCCAAAAGTCACACACCTTTTCTTCGTTGACGATATCATTTTATACACGAGGGAAAACCTACAGGAAGCTATTGTGATAGCTGTCATAACCAGCCTCTACGAGAGAGATTCAGGATAGAAAATTAACTACACTAAGTCAGAGGTTGCCTTCAGTAGAAATGTGAACCCGAATAACATGAGTATCATTCTGAATACCCTTAACATGAAGAAGGTCGACAAGCATGATGGGCATCTCGACCTCCCTACTGTAATAGGGATATCAAAGAAAGTGATTTTTAGTGTGCTGAAGGATAGAGTGTGGGGGAAGCTTAAAGGCTGGAAGGAACGCTACCTAAGCTAAGTAGGGAAGGAGGTGTTGATCAAGTTTGTGATATAGGCCATCCCATCCTACATGATGGGTATGTTCCATATTCCTTGAAACATCATCGTGATCTCAACAGATTCATCACAAATTTTTGGTGGGATAGCATGAATGAGAAGAAGAAGATTCATTGGAGGTCATGGGAGATGATGTGTAAACCCAAATATGATGGAGAACTTGGATCCAGGAACCTCAGGATTTTTAATGCTACTCTCCTTGCCAAACAGGCCTAGAGCCTCCTCTAAAACCTAGACAGCCTTGTTGGACAAGTTATGAAGAACAAACACTATAGAAATTATGACATCCTGGAAGCCTACAAAGGGCACACCCCAAGTTTCTCCTGGTGAAGCATATGGGGGCAAAATCACTACTGAAGGAGGGAATCAGGTGGAAAGTGGGAGATGGGTCAACAATAAACATGTGGCAGGACATGTGGTTGCCTAACGTTAAAGGAAGTTGCACAAGGGTTAGAGATGAAGAGCATCTAAATGACCTAAAGGTGGAGTTCCTAATCGACAAACAAAAGTGGTGTTGGAAATCTGATATGATTAATGAATATCTAACACCCAACGAAGTGTATATTGTTAGATCTATCCCTCTCTGCCCTAACAGCTCGGGTGAGAAGTACTAGTAGCCTACTAAAGATGGGATATTCACTATCTGTTTAGCCTATGCCATCAATACCGACCAAGGTGCTCCTAACTGGCTCAACTGGGGGGGGTGAATGTCAACAAGTGGTCTAGAATCTGGAAGCTAAACACCCCTCCAAAAATAAAAAATTTCATATGGAGAGTGTGCGCAAACCAGATTCCTACAAAAGCAAGATTGTTTGAAAAACACAAAATAACTGACGCAACCTACCCCATCTGCAACTTCAACAGTGAAACACTCTCCCATGCTATGCTCGAGTGCATCTACCCTTCCCATATTTAGAACTCCAGAAGTAGTTTGAATCACATCCTTCCTTTGGTGTTTGGTTTTTGTGATGCTTCCCTGGATAACCTGTGGGGGGGTTGCGTCTGATGAAGAAATCATAGCATTCTTCATTTTGTGCCTTGTTGGCTGGAAATGCAGAAATGAGGCTATCTTTAGTCAGACCAACTCTAACCCTGTCCTGGTGGCTGATAGTCTGCTGAAGTGGGATGACGACCACAAAGAAGTTGGGAGAAGGTTTGCACCAGTGGTCATCCAGCGGATTCTTGCAGAGCACGCTCTTTGTGGACACCTCTGGTTGGTCTACTGACTAAGATGGACATTGACGCAGCAATCCTAACAAATGAAAGAGCCTACTTCAGCTCCATCTTTAGAGATAGTACGTGATCTATTGTAGCCATGCCTTGCCTTATGGTGGAGGGAAACTAGACTCCCTTAGCTATAGAGGATTACGCGGTTATTAGTGGTTTGAGGACTACCATAGAACGGAATATTACCGATCTCTTCTTGGAGGATGATGCTCTCAATGTGGTTCAAAAAATCAACAGCCCCGTTAGAGGAGGGGGGGCGATTATGCAATTGTTCAAGTATATTGACCAGATGAAGGAAAATATAAATGTGGTGGCATGCACACATGTTAGAAGAGAGGGTAACATAGATGTGCATAACCTGGCCAAATGGGGGGTTCTAAATGATGTAAATGAAATCTGGGTGGATCTTTTCCCATATCCACAACAACAAGTATTCCAAACTATGTATGAACGAGAAGTTGTTTATCAAAAAAACTTGTTGTTTTGTCTGGAAACTTAAATGAAAGAGTAATGTTTACATATTACCACCCCAACCCAATTGACAATCACATTCCCCAAACAACCCACACTTCTCTTAATTGCATTGAAACCCTAATTGCCTTCTTGCTTAGCTAGTGTTAGCTTAATTACCTCTTTACTTGCTTAGTTACTTCATTGAATTGTTCATGCATCAAGATTTCTAGTGTTGTTTCCAGGAAGAAAGGCACTCGACCTAGATAGTTTTTTTTGCTTTGATATGTTCCTAATGCCCTCATCATTTCTATTGTTTATTCTTTATTATTTGTATTCTTTGTGCATATTGGTTAATTAACTTGTCCTCTTTTGTTTAGTTGTGCCTTGTGCATGTGACAACAACCTGAGGAAGATAAGATGGAAGGATAAAATGCAACTCACAAGCCACTTCAAGAATACTCCATGCCTTGTACAAATTGCCAATTGCTAATAGAGTTGATCAAATGCCAGGGAAGCAGTTCACCATCCCTCCATGTCTTTTTGGGCTTCTACCAAGCTTCTACATCTTGGAGAGTGAGAACCCCTATATGCACTAGGACTCCTTTCTTGAAATATGCTCTACCTTCAGGATGCCGACAACCAGTGATGATGAAGTTAGGTTGACCTTGTTGTAATCTCCCTCAAAGACAAAGCCAAATATTGGTACGATTCAAGAAGGGACATCATGAGTTGGGAAGATATTAAGAATGCCTTCTTAAGGAAGTTCTACTACATTGCAAGGTTTACCAAGTGCAAAGTGCCATAGTGAGTTTCAATCAAGTGGGTAATGAGCGGTTATGTGATGCTTGGGAGAGATTTTAGAAAATTTTGAGAGAAATTCCACACCATGAGATCCCTTTGTGGTAGTTAGTTCAATCCTTTTACTCTGGTATCTCTCCAATGAATCAAGCTACAACAGATTCTTCTTGTGGAGGAGCTTTTATGGATAAGCCACCTGAGGAAATATGGCCCTTTTTTGAGCAGTTAGTGGAAAGTTCAAGGATCTGAGTTTCTAGCTTGAGGAATGATGGTGACTATCCCTTTGGTGTTACATATCCAAATCATAGTGATAAAGCCCACAAATGGTGAATATTCATGGAGAAATGGTAATATTTATGAAGAACCAAGTGAGAAGTGTTCCTTGTCACTCAGTTAGTTTTGTTGAGTCCTTTAGTGAAGAAGTGAAGATACCTCATCCTTATAGCTACCCAGAACAACAAAGTCTAAGATATAACTCAAGGTTTGAGGAAGAATTCTTCTCTAGGTTGTAAAGCTTTGATGATGTGCAAGAAAATGTGATAAATCTTGAGAAAAAAGTGGAGAAACTATCTTTAATAGTTTATCTTTAAGTAGAAGCAAAGTTGTCCTCCCAACCTATAATGAACATCAATGAATAAAATGGACCAATGCATTCCTCTCAAGTTTTTTATAGTCCACCTCCAGTGCAAGTGCAGTCCATTTATCATTTCCAAGGCTAACCTCATCCTTATAGCTACCCAGAACAACAAGTCTAAGATATAACTCAAGGTTTGAGGAAGAAGTCTTCTCTAGGTTGTAAAGCTTTGATGATGTGCAAGAAAATGTGATAAAGCTTGAGAAAAAAGTGGAGCAACTCTCTTTAATAGTTTCTCTTTAAGAAGAAGCAAAGTTGTCCTCCCAACCTATAATGAACTTCAATGAATCAAATGGACCAATGCATTCCTCTCAAGTTTCCTATAGTCCACCTCCCATTCAAGTGCAGCCCATTTATCATTTCCAAGGCCATCCCAAGCCTTATACACCTCCTCCCCCTCCATCACCACATCCCTCCCACCAATTCATCTACGGGCCTCAATTCTCTGCTCCACCTCAAATTTTAATACCAAGTATCACCTACACCTCCTCTACAATAACCACAAGCTCCTCCTCTCCACCATGAGCATAGAAGTATTGTGATAGTTCTAAGGAGTGGAAAATGTCTTGAGCATCCCAAAAGTCAAGGAAATGTTGATAAACAAGGCAAAGGAAGCATAAGGGTGATATTGTGATTAAAATTGTTGAAGATGATACTAAGACACCTCGTGTTGAGCATGTGATACCGTGTGTTCCACCTTCTACTCCATTTGTAGGTTCTATAGTCCCACCCGTGATTCCTAGATTCCCTCATGTCATGCCACAAGAAGGAGGTAGAAACACAATGTTGACATTTGAAAGATGTTTTGACAAGTTATGGTAAACATTCCATTGTTGGATGCTATCAAGTAGATTCCATCTAGTGCCTAGTTTCTCAAGGACATGTGCACTATCAAGAGGAAGTCAATGGGGAGGATACCTAAGAAAATCAAGTTGACAAAACAAGTGAGCTATATCATATAATACCCACATCCCATGAATAGGAAAGACCCAGTAGCCCCACTCATACCTAGGTACATATGGGGACGTTGCATAAGCCAATCCCTACTTGACTTGGAATCTAGTGTGAATTTGATGCCATATAGTGTCTATGTTGAGTTGGGGTTAGGCAAGTTGAATCTAGCTCATTGCACTCTCCAATTGGCGGACCGCTTCATAAAAGTGCCTAGAGGAAGAGTGGATGATGTTTTGGTGATGGTAGACAAAGAAAGGGTAGTAGTGTTCCTGGTAGATCTCATTGTTCCTGACATGGACCCGGAGTATAGAAATATTCCCATCATCTTGGGAAGGCTATTCTTGTCTACAATTGATGATGAGATACATATGCATAGTGGCACAATGACGGTCTCTTTCATGTCCATTTGAAGAAAACTACCGATTATTGGAAAGGGAGATCTGGATGGAAGATTTGATGCTAGATTTTGTGGTCAACGGGCAAGGAACAATGTGGAATACAAATGAGGGGTGTATCTAGTGCAAAAGTGACACATGATGATTCCAAATGGTTGAGTGATTGAAGATTCTACAAGAAGCCTGAATGAAGGTGTAAAATTTAGCATTTTTAGGAGGAAATCCACATAGGTTTGGGGATTTTTCACACAACCTTTCATTTTTGACACTTTTTGGTGATTTTTATAGATTTCCAAGAAGACACATACACACACTATATTTGATGGTTTTGTTGTTGGTCAAAAATTTTAAGACATGTATAAAGGAGGAAAGATGATGCATAGATGATCCATCCAAATAGAATATCAACAATGAAAAGAGAATTCCAAATCAATAAAAAACCTACAGGAAGACCACCAGCACAATCGTTCCACACAACACAGCCATGGTGCTGGCAAGCTAGAACAACTTCTCTACAAAGAACGATCATGGTGGCTCTGTCCTATTCACTCAACATGTTGAGATCTCTCTACCCTCTTGGCATTTGTCTACCATGGCTCCATGCCATGTACCCTATCATCCTAGACATCTATTTCATCTTAAGGACATCATGGTTTAGAAGTTTGGGGTGGTAGGGCAGTAAGCCCTTTCATTACCCCATTTCCTCCTATGTTCCTTGTTCTAAATTTTTCCTCAAGATAATCAAATTGTTTAACCATCTCCTATACTAGTGTATCCATACTTTTTGTGCTTTCTTTACATACATGTATCATATACGTTAATTTCATGCTATTTTTGTGTAACTTTCAAAAATTTTGCCCTTCTTGCCATGAATTGCATATCATGTAGTTTTTTTTTTGTAATTTTTACTTGTTTGTAGCTGTGATTTGCTTATTTATTGATTTTTTTTGTATGAAAGGCTTGCATGTAATTTTAGGCAATTTGGAACCATTTTGGCCAATTTTGCCCAAAATTGGAAATTCTTGCCTAGAAGCATGTTTTGACCTAATCTCTACTTATTGAAGTAAAAATGTTGACCTTTGACAAACGCATGCTACATTATCATGATCTATTTCTAAATGGTCTCAATTCTTGACTTTTTACATGTGAATCACCTCTCTCATGCTTGTTAGTTGCTTTGTTGAATTGTTATTTAAGCAAGCCGGAAACACTTAGGACATGTAGAATCTCATGACAAAAATGTGATTTTCATATTGTTGATTCACGTGGTATGTCATTACTTGATGAAATTGTTGAGTAACCTTCATGCAAGAGATATCATGTTGAAACCAACACTAGTGACCCTTCTTTGACTCACTTTTCTTTCATAATTTCTTATCTCTATGCCTCATGAAATGATGCCAAAGAGAACATATTCAACATTGGACACATCCAAAGGTTTGCGGTGGCCATATCTATATCCCCCACTTCATTCTCACTGCCATGTGCCCTATCTACACCAATGCCAAAGAAAACAAAGAAAAAATGTAAAAAGAAAATAAAATATGCTCATATACAATAGCACTCCAACCCCTTAGCACAACCCTTTCTTCTTTTTGCACACCCAATGATCTAGGAAGCATCAAACCTAGCTCATTTTTCCCTTTTTGGTAGCCACTTGGATCACTTAGTGTGGATTGACATATGAGATTGAATGCATGAAGGTAGAACAACAACCCTAGTAATTTTTTTTATTGTCACTGCCATGGAACTTTTTTTCCCAGAGTTATATGATAGCCATATGGATTCATTGTGTATTCTAAGCTCTATATGGAATTTTGTATGCTCAGTTCTTTAATAATGATTGGTTTGTGAAATAGGAGAAGAGAGAGATGAAATACATGTACTTAGTCATCATTGAGCTAGTTTTATCAATATGCATATGTTGAAAATACATTTGATATTTGTTATTTGTTGAAAAGATGAAGAGATATTGAGTCTGAGCATACTTGAGGTCAAGTATCTTTTAAGTTTGAATTGGTGATGCAACCCTATTTTAGGGCTTCATCTTGTGTCATATTGCACTTCAATCACATCTACAACTGTTAGATCACATGTTACCTTCCTCAATATGTGTTTTACTATGAAATGAACTTATGAAGGCTTTTTTCCTATTTTATAGGTACTTTTGCCACTACTTAATGGAAGGGGGAGAGGAAGGTTGAATCTAGGGCTTCCCCTTTGCTTGGAGGAGTCCAAAATGAAGCCAAAATGACTCCAAACCTACCCCAAATGATCAAAGAATGTATTGAAGCAATAACATCCATGGATGACAAAGTTCAAGGTAGAAATGCATGGGAAGGACCTTGGAATGACTGTGCTACCAAGGAATGACCATTCTAAGACAAGCCCCAAGTAGGAGAACCTTCAAAAAATTATGTAGTTGGCCAAGAATGACCATTCTAGACAGAATGACTATGCTAGCAAATCCCAACACAATTGTGCTACCAGTCCCAAAACCCAAAGTTCCCCAATTCATTCCATTTTCCACCACAACCTATTCCACCAACCACGACCATTCTACTCACACCCCACCATGGTCGTGTTGCCTAGCATGGTCGTCTACATGAAACTACCCAGTTTTTGCATTGCACTAGCCATTCTACTCCCAACCCATAGCTACCTTCTAGATTCCAATTTTGGTCCCTTAGCCATTCCATCACCATTCCACCTCATTCCACCCCCATTTCACCATTTCCACCACCAAAACACTAGTTTCTTAGGGTTTCGACCACTTTCTACCATCTATCCATGCCACTTCACCTTGGAGGAGGGAGTATGATGCCCTTACAGTAGTTGGAGAGAATGATTCTTTCATCCACACTGAGCTCCATGGCTACTTCTACGTCTTTCTTCTCCATTTTTGTATTCTCTTGTCCTATGAGTATCTAGACCCCTTAGGTGGGTTGTTTGGGGTAAACATGTTACTTTGATACCAATTTGGGGGAAGGTGATATGTTAATGTTGTAATTTCATTTGATAATGATTATATAAAGTCCCAAGATTTGTGGTCTTGGATAAAATAATCTTAAAAGGAATATTTGGACTACCCAAATAACCAAGGTGCACCTCCTTTTATAGGAGCCCACCACTAAAGAACTCCATAGTTAAGCATGATCAACTTGGAGATGTACTAGGATGGGTGACCAGTCAGGAAGTTGATCATGCTTTGCACGTGAGTGAGGACAAAGTGTGTAGTTAAGGCTAGTTGTGGTCTATGGGGCTAGTCATCATTCCTAAAACTCTATTAGAGCCTTGGGCAGTGGGCCTCATAGTTACAAATGGTATTAAAGCCAAGACCCTCAGTAGGTGGGGCCCACATGGGCATGTGGCATTCTAGTATTTGAGTTGTGTGGTCCACGCATGTTGGAAAGGACTATCTGAGTTGATGGAGTCGCCCATGTGCTGGTAGTGTCCAAGCATGATGGAAAGGGCTATCTGAGTTGATGGAGCCACCTTTGCATTGGTAGTCATGATTGGGAGTTGGGTGTACATGGGACATTTGCATCCACACTAAAATGGGGAAAGATTATGAGGCCATAAAGTTGAGCCTTGACAAGGACATCAAGAGTCTAAGTGGGGGAGATTGTTATGTCCCGGGATTTAAGGCCTAGGATTAAATGATCTTATAAGGAATGATTGGAATACCCATATCACCAAGGTGCACCTCCTTTTCTAGGAGCCCATAATTAAAGAACTCCAAAGTTAAGTGTGCTCAGCTTGGAGTAGTAATAGGATGGGTGACCAATCAGAAAGTTGATCCTGGCTTGTGTCTGAGTGAGGACAAAGCGCATAGTTAAGGCTAGTAGTGGTCTTTGGGGCCAGTCATCATTCTTAAAACTCTATTAGAGTCTTGGGTAGTGGGCCCAATGGGTAGTGTGCCCAAGTGTTACCAATTATGTTCTATTTCTATCTCATTTCCCATAAATTACTTTGTGGCTTGTTCTTGAAATCACTTGGATTCTAGGAATTTTTTTATATGTGGCTCTTTTTTCTAAATTTCTCCTAAGTTCAAATAAAGGATCCCTAGTTAGCTATTCACCTTCCTGCATGCTAATAAATTATCCTACACCTACGTGATAAATCTAAGTAGCTAGTATAAGAGCATTTAGTGTAATTATCTTGGAGCCTTCTCAAGGCTAGAATCTAGGTGATGTGAGGTCTAAAACTTCACCTCCACCTTCCATGACTACCCTTGGCCCCTAATTACCCCAAGACTTCCTATCATAGCAACCTGGGATTGATTAGATCCTAATTGAATTACACCTAAACCCTAATCAAACCGATCCTCATAAGGGTGGGTGGGAGGTGTTAGGGACTAGTTCCCCTATTCACACTTACCCCATCCATGGCCAATTAGTAGTTCAAGGAAATCCATTAGCATATAACTTGTTGTTTGGTTTGGTAATTTAAATTAAAGAATAATGTTTACATGTTATTGCCCCCAACCCAATTGACAAATGCATTCCTTAAACAACCCACACTTCTCTTAATTACATTGAAACCCTAATCGCCTTCTTGTGTAGTTAGTGTTACCACAATTGTCTCTTTACTTTCTTAGTTAGTTCATTATATTATTCTTTCCTATTTCTTACTAGTTTAGGGCTTTAATTTCTCTTGTGCTTAGTTTGATATCTTAATGTAGTGTAGATCTTTGCTTTTCCTACCCTTTCTTTCCTTTTCTTTCTTAGCTTGTCATTTCTTGCTCATTAGAATTAACTGTCTAGGGTTAACTTAGGTTTTGATCCTGTTTGTTCTCCTTTAATTTCTTGTTCACCATTAGTTTAATAAAAAAAAATCAACTTTAAATCTTTCAACCCTAGTCTTCGTAGTAGGAACCTAGCCAAAACTAACCTAGCTCTAGTGCCCTCTATCTCTCATAGGTTCAACCCCTAACTTGCCACCCTCCTACACTATAACATGACCCATGCGCTTGTGGGTAAGTGTGGTAGATGAGTGAGTGTGTCCAAATCTAAGGGTTTATAAAATACGAAAGATCCCAAGTGTATTCAAGCCTCTTAGGGTTGCATCTAGTCTTCATATAATTGATTAGTGTGTGACACTAGGAAAACACATTAATATTTCTTGCACCATTAATGGGGATAGAAAGCACCATAGATACCTAATAGTTGTGGTGTTGACTCTCCTCTTTGGCACCATCTCTTTCCAATTTGTTTTTTTGCATTTGAGAAGCGCACCAATATACAACTATCATTTTAATACACATTTGAACAACTTTCTCCTTCCACTCCTTTTTTTATCAAAAGTTTCTCAAGGTAGCTTATTCATTATGGTTTCAGTCTATGATGAATCATGGTTTAGAGATAATTCATCATTACTCTAATAGAGGAGGATGTTTTGAGTCATTTGGTTGTCTCATAATAGTGCATATGTATTGACATTTAGCTTAGAGATAGGCATGTTCACTAAATTTACACATTCTTCTAAAAAATGAGATGAGGTTGGGTAGAGAAATCTTGATAGATGACTCAGTAAAACTAGATTTCTATGTTTGTGATAATCGTAGCTGGATAAAAGGTTTGATCAAGAAGAAGAAGGCTCTGATCTGGATGTTTACCAATTAAATCTAACAACATACTTTTTATTTCATGGGAACTTCTCAATATTTGTTATTACGACTTTCTTTAAATTATATTTAGTTGTAATTTTCACTTTGTCTATTACCAGGTGTAGTTAAAACTCCTACCAGTGTTAGTGACAAGTACTATTTTACTAGCCATATCAGTCTTGTTCAGACAAGGCATTTCAGAGGTAGTATTTTGGAAAGTCCAACATATAATATCCATATGTTCAAAAAACAATGTCATACTGTGACAATTAATGGATTTACACAATTCATTTACATACATATGTTTAACCTCTCTATTTCTAAAAAATATGAAACATGGCTTAATGTTATTCCTCTAGTAGTATTAATTTTTGGCAAGATCTAGATGATACTTTAATAAGAAATTTTACCAATAAATATAATGTTTGTCTCTAATATTTTTAATAAACAACTATAAATATTTTATTGATGATGGGAGTGACCAAAGAGTATCAGAGGGAATGTTTTCATAATGGCCTACCTGACTAGTTGCTTATCAATAATGTATTTATAGGAAAATAAGTTGAAATATATTCTAATTTATAAACATGTGGATCATTCTTGAAATGTGTTCACTTTTTTTGGATAAGGTAAAATATTACTATGTCAAAAACCATATAGGTGAGCCTATACTGTACAGAGGGTGATCTAAATACAAGAAGCCCCACTATTCCTTTGTAATAGAGTCCAAACCTTTATATAGAGCAGGTTTGGCCCTACACACGAGCCCCACTCTATTGGACAAAAGATCAAAAAACAAGAATTTATCGGTCTCAAAACCGCCATGAAGCCTGGTGTCCTTTCCTGCCAAAAACAATAGCATCCACTCCCAGCACCCCAAATTCCCTCATGCTCTTTTTTCCTTTTGTCTTTTTCTTTATACACTTCGGCCATGCTTCCAGCGTCGAAGAAGGACGCCCTCCCCCACCCACACTTGAGTAATGTTCTGGCTATTCATAATGTAACATGGGATTACTCTCAAAATAATAGATCTCCTAGTATTTCATAGGACCTTGAAGCTTCTAATACCAAGACAAGTGTGATCTATGAAGTAAAGTGTACATATATTTATCTCAAAGATAGAAAAAATCTCAAATGATATTAAGGCTTTATCAAACAATTACTTGAATAAAAAATCCTATATTGAAACTCTAACCAACACCTTAATACAATTAAGGTGTGTCATATATGTGGAGACAACTCCTATATAAATGATTTTTTTACGTATGCATGAATCCATAGAGAGTTAGTAGAGTAGGTAAGATTCATAAAAAATATTAACAATAATGATCCATGATTTTTCTATATCAACGAATAGGCTGCTAAGAAAGGACATTTTCTTATCAATCATAGGTGAAGCATCCAAACCTAACAGGCCAACTAGATAGGAAACTGACCCTTTCCTTCATGTTTCCAATAGCCAAATGTAGATAACTTCAACAACTCCAACTCTTCTTTTAGGAGTAATAGAGTTAAACATCAAACATTGGTATTCTTGTTGGGATCATAGTTGCTGAAAGTACAAAAACATTGTAAATCATCTAGTATTTCTTGAGGAATCAATAAAAATCCCACATATTCGACCCTGAGTCAAGGGATTCTCAACACCAAGGGGAAAGATTAATTGAATTTGACCTTCATATTCTCAAATAAGGTCAATACGGACATTGTTGACATCCATTTCTACTCATTCAAAAAAAATGATGATTAATGGTGATACCTTGTCTAAGAATGGAGTCCATTATCCATTTCCTTAGATTTTTCTACATTCGTTCTATTTTTCACCCTTTTCATATTTCTCCATATTTTCCACCTATTTAACACATTCATTTTCACCAACTTTGGGCCTTTC
Source organism: Alisma plantago-aquatica (assembly GCA_963693085.1). Classification (NCBI taxonomy): domain Eukaryota; kingdom Viridiplantae; phylum Streptophyta; class Magnoliopsida; order Alismatales; family Alismataceae; genus Alisma; species Alisma plantago-aquatica. Next base: position 202,982,637 of record OY856413.1, read on the forward strand.
AAAATAGAAGATATTATCATTGGATTTGAGTGAAATTTTCACATTACTTTTTCTTCTTATAAATTGCCCAGTTGAATTGTCATGTGTAAAATATTCCCTTTTTCCACACACATTCAATTTTCATTGCTCTCACAAAAAAGTACAACTATCTTTGATAATGATGAAGGATAATATGTAATTGATGCCTTTGTCAATCCTTTCATTGTTTAATTGAATTTTATTTGAGATATGGGGTTTCCACTTATTCTATTTGATTTTCTCCATAATGTTTATGAAATAACCAGAAAATAAAGAGTTAGGCTCTATCCATCTTGGTCCACCTGATGGATCACAGCCATCCACTGTGTGACACATGGCAGATCACCTCAACCCATCTATTAGTCCTTTGTGGAGCATGGACACAATCCACCACCTCTTCCTAACACTTCTATCGAGAGTCCTTGAACCCTAAAACTATCCTATTAACACACCCACATACCTAACTTATTTTACGACCATTTTGACCCTCCTAAAGCCATAGGATCAACTATCTCCCCCTTTATTTTCCGCATTGTTTTTATTCAAAAGATCCTTCCTCTCAGACCACCTACCTTTTGAGCACTGGTAAGCTGCCCAACAATGAACAACCAATGTTTTGTATGCTATATTTTTAACTATTAATAGTTTATTACTTGAGGTACTCATCTCTAAACACTATTTTCAAAATTCCAAATCTTATTCTTCAAAATCTCTCTCTCTCTCTCTCTTCCTATGCATTGATTTCCATTGCCCGGGAGGGGTCTCTATCATGGGAGGTCTTGAGGAGGTGAGACCCTTTCATATAAAAAACTAGGACCTTTAAGTTAATAATGGAAAAGCCACACTATCTCCAGCCCCAAAGGTTCGTCAACAAAAAACACTCTTTTTAAGTTTTCTATCATTTTCTTTATAAATAATTTCAATCACCATTATTTTAATATAAAATGTCTAATAAAGATCCAATACCATATATCTGATGAGATGGGTGCCACTTGTAACAAGATTTTACACTCCTATCTCTAAAATTTTGCATTCTTTTCTTATCTACCATTAGGTGGAGTCAAGATCTAGTTTTATGTATTTTCCCACTATTTAAACATTCACATTCATTTTTCCTTGTTTTACAAATAAAACCGAGTGGCTACTCTATAAGCTTTAGAGTATACTATTTTCTTTTGTTTCTCCATTGTTTTAGGTGATAGTAGGATCATTCTCACCAATAGGAATTTTTATTCATAGCTTGGTGACTTCGCTGGGGAAAAATAGTTGATTTGTGTTGCATTTTCCTTTTTAGCCGTCTCACCTTTCACTAACCACTAGAGGTTTCTATTTTTTCAACCATTCTTCTTTCATTCTTTCTATTTGTTGTAAATCCAAAGTTTTTTTAAGAAAAAGTTATATAACAACGAATAAGAGGATTTGACCACCAAAAAAATTCTCAAAAAAAATCATTAAAAAATCATTGCTAATCACTCTATTCTGCTAGAAAGAAAATTTCTTTTTATCACAACCTTTTGTTATCCTGGTACTTAATGAAGTGTGGGAGGAATCCTTTGTTCCTCCTGCAAATGAAAGCATTTGTTACATAATTGTGCTTCTCCTATCATTTTTATTTTTCTTTTTATTTTTATTTTTATAGTATGACAAAGACCAATGTGTTCTAACAACTACCACTTCTAATGTAAACCTATATTTCTCTTACATGGTTTCTTTTGCTTCCATTTTAGGGTTAGCTTCTTATTCCCTCTTTGTTTTCTTTTTTTTAGATTTTTTTTGTTTTCCCTTTTTCAAAAAAAAAGAGAGAGAATGATGAGTGAGGTCTTTCATATTATGAAGAAATTTTCCTTCTTAATAATTGCATGATTGATTATTTATATCTTATCATTTATCTTTCATACATTATTCTAATGGTGCTTGCATCATAAAATATTAGAAGCTTACACTTGCACTATGCACACTACATATGTGTCACAGAACAGGTGCCATCACTCATGTTGGATCCCTAAAAGTGGCATGAGGGTGTTAGTAAAGGTATTGAAACAACTTTAGGATAGATTTACGATGGCCTTGAGGACACCCCCTCTCCTAACACTCATGATAGGTTGCAATCTCCATGGTCATGAGGTATATTGAGAGTATAACCCAAGTTAGCCCCACAATGAATGTCATCACGTCATAAAGATAACTGTTGGGGAATACAAACACAAAGTATAGCAATGGAAACAAAAAAATTATCTATTTGTATTCCCATAATAGCAAGATCGACTCAACTACTATGAAATAGTATGGATGGTTTTAGCGAGTTATACCTGGTCCTAGACCAAGTCCAATGAAAAAACTCTCTTCTTTGCAACTGCTGACTAGTTGCTCTTGGATGGTGGTTGTGTAGCTCCTGGTCTTCAACAAAATAGTTGTCTACGCAACCTCTACAGTACTCTGATGGTCTCACCATGGACTGTACGTTGACTATGCTCTAGGATCAGTAGTCAAAGGATTCCTTCCTCTAGAGTAGTCCACATGGACCAACTAGAACTCTAGTTACTCAACTAGAATGGATAGGAAGGAGATGCCCCCCCCAGTTGTTGTACTAGTCATTGACCTACTCTCCCACAACGACAACTTCTCAATTGTTCTCCTCCCATTGGCTATCCCTCCCTATTGGGTAGGACTTGCCTAGGCTCTCTTGGTTACCACAACGAGAGAGGACAACAGTTGTCAGAGGAACTGATTCTCAGTTGTCTGTGTTGTGTCTTGGCAAGCCCCCAGTACACCTCATTTTATAGGTGAGGTTAGGGTCAATGTTCCTAGTATGTACGGGAATGTGTGGGAGTTGAAAGGACTAGAAGAACTAGATCTTTCTCAACCTATGAGACACCAAACAGTCGTCTGGCACACCGAGATGGTTGTCTAGGGTGCAAGATGGTCGTCTCGCACTGCCAAACGGCTGTTTGACAGTTTCTCAATTGTATACGAATTTGCCAATTTTCTATTCGAATTAATATCACATATTAATTTGCATGCACTACATGTTTGTGCAATCAAAACTACTCAAGAAATATCTTGAACCTTCGTTCGACCCAACTGAGCTATCTCACCCAGGTGAGTCACCCGTCTCACTCACCCAGACATCTGTTTGGTGTGTCTAGTCTTGCTAATCGGTTCAATCACATTGAACTGATCAGTTCAAGGACCGAACTAAGACAATTCAATCCTTGATCATTCTGATAGCTCGAACATTTGTCTCAACACTTAAGACACCTATTTGGCTACCCAAAAGGTTCTCACTTAGAGAGATGGTCATTTGGCACTCCAGTCAGCCAATCAATCGATCTGTTGCATGAATTGAATACATAAACACTTTAGTTATCAATCCATTTGTCATTCAAGATCAAACTTCTCTTCTAGATGAGTTCCAATGTGTGTGACTTTATGGGTCCCATATCATGTAGACAATGAATGTCCATAATTGGCTTATGACATCAAAAGCAGAGTGTGGTGCCTAGTCGCACATGAGTTCTACCCAAGTGAATAGAAAGTTGGAGAACAAGTTCAAGCTACAATCTTTGTAAGGTGTTGCAGTGATTGTATAATTCCTTTGTGTTTGATATCCATGATGAACTTGAGGCATGTAAGAGCATCCTCTCGACATTTTATCCATGTTCCTTGAACTAAGAGCAGACTGTCTAAGATAATGTGGCCCCAATATCATATATTAATTAACATGTGCATGTGCATTCGTTTCTCAGTCTCGCTTATCAAGTGGCCATTATATCATACTCCAATAGGAGGGACAATCCCATATATATCATTCACAGTCTATCCCAATGTTTTAAAATCACCCAATCATCACCTTTATAATAACCCATGTTTTAGGACTGTGTTTGATGATGTCAAAGCATACCCAATGACATGTAACGAGTGCAATGATTTTAGGTCTAAGAATCAAAATCACCACCTTCACTATGAGAGATCACTGTGACCACCATACTATGTGTCACTCTCTAGGTGGTTTTGTCTGATGCGCTGTTCCCTAACATGTATCTATGTGCTTGGTTTGATATTGCAATATCATGACTTAGTGGGGTTCAATCATCCACCCACTCATACTCCAGCCTTATGTGTTACGGGTATTTATCTACCTTCCACAGTAACAACCGACTAGGGACATAATGACAATATGTATATGTACACTTAACATTCATATGATCTCATTTCAACCAGGCTAATACTTGAAGACATACGTCATTGAGTAATATCATTCTCTAGACATTCAATATATATCCTCATTATCTCATAACTGAGTGAAACAAATGAATTGGAAGCTTGCCTCTATATATATGTCAATTTTAATAAAATCATTTTAGGTAACTATGTCATGTCAATCATCATATGATTGGCTCTACATGCATACCTTTCCAACAGACAGCCACTTGCACTTAGATCCAATCACCCATGGATGTCACCCTTAGTGATTAAAATATGTTCAACATGCTTCTACTGTGCTAGTGCTGATTTAGCGGGTTAGCAACACTTTGCTTATAGTCAGTATATTGCATGTTTCTTATCTCTTCGCTCTGAGCTGGAACCACCATAATATGGTATTTGATATTCCTTGCCTAACAATTAGCTGCATTGTTGTTACAACATTTCTACTGAGTCATCAATGGTCACAACATCTATAAGTCCATTATATGAACCTTTTAGATCCATATTGTATCACTTTGTATTTACAACACAAGTATACTCATCTTTTATTGTACAATAGCATCAAAAGCTATTAGTTTGTAACCTTTCCAACTAATCATCTCCTTTTCCCTTTGAAATCAAAACATAGTTTTTAATTTGTGATCACTTTTTTCATTATGGAAGCTTGCATCAATGTAACCCTTTCCAACTCTTCCTTTTATTGCTATCTTCATTGACTAGCAATCTTATCCTTAAGTAATTCATAAGTAATAATGTATATCTATTAATGATACTTCAATAAACCTTATTGGAGTTTAGTTGTTATCTTATCATGTCCAATACATATAAGATTATTTGGGATAAGCATGCTTATGTCTTACATGATAGATGCACAGTTGGGTTGGCCCATTGAATCTTATTCATGATATTTCCATTCTTCATAAGAATCAGAATGTAGGGTTCATGAGAGACTAATTCAAATTCTCTCTCATTGAATCATTCCATGTTGAACTATTTCAACACATTCCTATTGTATGTGCTTAATACTTCCATTGTGAAACATTCAAGAACTATCTCATAGGTCTTGGTCCTTATCTCATAGGAAGTTTCAACTTATACTTCATTGCTGAAGGTGTTTTTATGCCAGTTCTCAACATTCACAATATTGAGATGCCATTCCTAGTCACATGTGGAATATTCATATATGCTCCCAGTAAATCTTTAGAAATTGTAGATTTCATCTTTTATCTTGAATCAAGTCAAACTCTTTGACTATCTTGTCAAATCAAAATGTACGATTTCTGAGATGCTTGTTTTAGTCCCAGATTGAACTTTGTAGATAATAAACTTTATTTGCATTCCTAAATTTATAAAACCTTTTAGGTTGTGTCACATACATATCCTATGATCTATTCCTTTTAAGGAATCTGGTTTTATCTTCATGTGCCAAATCTCATAGTCTATTTTAACTACAACAACAAACTTGACAATTGGCACAAAAATTTCTATCATATTCAACACTTGAACTAATTTGAGAAATTTATCCAACCAATATGTCCCTTTATGTTATCCATATATGTCTTTACCACAAGAACCTATTACACCTTTCAGGTAGTGCTATCAAGGTCCTACCTTGTTAGCTTACATGGATCCCATAATGGCCTTAAGCTTTTTCTCAGATTATGGAAATCAATAGCTTCTAGTTGATTAGTTGGCTCATCCTGTTCTGACCAACCCATCTGAATCGTTGGATTCACAATCCTCCAATCTCAGATATGTTCTACTAGAGCTATTTTATTCTGTGTTACATGACAAACTTTTACAGTTCACAACAACTTGTGATTCTCTTATTTCTCATTGTCACTATTTGTTGATCTCAAACATTTCGAGTTATACTTTTACTCCCACTGTTTAGGAACTTAGTTATCCTATTAGCAAAACAATTTGTTATTGGATTGGGGATAATCGTAACAATAAAAAATTATGGTTTATAGATAAACCTTTTCAAGAAACTATTTTCTCAATGTAGGTTTCAATCCTTTAGATGTATTAGGACATTCTCAAATCATATCATATATGATGCCTTTATAAACCATTCATTTGGTACATGATATAGTGTTAGGTATATAATTATATGAGGATGTAAGAAGACTAGATTAATTGATTAATTATATCATCACTCGTCACAATACAATTCCTTGAATCTGATGAATCATCATGTTCATATGGATTTGACTTGTTAGACATTATCACAGTTCAATCTTGAAGGTACTCAAGGTAAAGTATTTCAACACTTGAACTCATCAAGGTTTCTTAATACTTTCATAAAAGTCATACTTCATTCATAATCTCGATGAAGACTTCAAGAGATTTATGTTTATACTTTACTGAGTACATATCATCATATTACTAGTAAATGAAATGAGGTATAAGCAATAATCCATAGCATTCATTCACAGGATCTTTATTCATCATATGCATGAGGTCCAATGAAAACATTATCCTCCCACTACATCTAGTGAACGATCTCATATCATATTTTTGCATAAATAAGATTTGCATGTTTCCTTAGGTTCATTAACCAAGGGAATAAACATCAATATGTATTCCATTACATGCACTTCTTCTACTCATACAAGATGACTAATGCTATTGATAGTCTTGAGTTATCAATTATATTACTTTGGTATAAACATTATAAGCATTCATCTTTGGATCATTTCACATAAAAATCGCAAGATATTTTACGGTCAATTCCATGCCAGACCATACCTTTGAAATATAAACACTAACAAATCTTTATTGATAATCATCCTTGTCCATACAAGATGCATAAAGAAAGTGTTTCTATTCTAAAGGAATAATGAAATAGTCGTTCTAATAACTCTATTACATGCCCATTGGGCTAAGATAAATTTTAAATGTTGACTTTGGATTCCGCAACACTTGCTCTACCTTGTCCAACTTTGCCTTTCTATGGGGGCTTTTACTTATTATCAGATACTGCACATCAGTATGTTAGATCTCTATATGGTATCATATACCAAAATTTAAGAAGTAATCAAATTTAACTTATATTGTTTATACCTGAAGTGGACAACCCAGTGCTATCCTTCTTTTTCTTTAGTTCCTCTAACCAGAGTGGGCAATTTCTCCTCCAATGTCTAGCCTGGTGACAATGGTGACAAATGCCTCTTTATTTCTTTACTCCACCCTTTACCTTGAGATCTGAAGACTTGGGCTTCTGGCTAGTTTTAGAACTCTTCTTAGCTTTGCCTTTTCCTTTAGACTTCTCCTTTGTCTTGTTGATCATCATCACAAACTCAGGCTTGTCTTTCTTTATTTGTGTCTCAGTTGTGCTCAACATGCCCAACAACTTTGTCAACTGCTTGTCAAAGTCATTCAAGTTGTAGTTCATGACAAACCAACTATATGACTCTGGAAGGGACTGTAGAATCACGTCAATGACCAACACTTGGCCTAGGGGGAATTCTAGTCTAGCTAGGTTCCCCACATACCCAATGAGATTGAGTACATGAGGACCTTTTGGATATCCTTCTACCATGATGCACTTAAACACCACCTTGGAGACAGCGTATCTCTCCTGTCTTTCCTGATAATGATACATGTTCTTGAGGTGTGTGACCATACCAATCACCCTTATGTTCTCATGCTGCCTTTGCAACTCTTGGTTCATGGAGCATAGCATCAGACACTTGACATGCATGATGTCTTCATTATGCTTCTTATAACCATCCTCGTCAGCCCATGGAGCATTTTGAGTTGGTTCCTCTGGTTCTGACATTTTTAGGACATAGAGCTTGTGCTCCTGTGTGAGAACAATTCTCAGCATCCTGAACCAGTCATGGAAGTTGTTCCCAGTAAGTTTGTCCTTCTCAAGGACTGATCATAGAGAAAAGTGATTATTTGTTGTTTCCATTTGGTTCTACAGAATAATTTGCAATTTTGTCAAAACTCAATTTTGATTTGTTTGATTTGATTAAAGTTTGGGCAATAATAATTAGATCTTTAATTATTCATCATTCTCATTATTTTGTTCAAATTGATAATCCTCAATAATCAATTTAGAAAATTGTACGGAACAATTTTCTAATGAGTCAGATCTAAGATAATTCAATTGTGGCCCGACCAACACCGCAAACACATTCAATCGTTAAGGTAGGAAACTTTTGCCAATTGCATCATATGCAACTCTGGATAGGTGATATGCACAAATCCTTACCATAATCATTTCCATGCTTCTGGGCCTATACGCTCAGAGAATCTCCAGCAAAGTTTGACCGAATAGCCAATACGATAATAATGCACCCCGCGGAGGCAGAACCTACATTAATACGATCACACTTCCACAAGAAAGATGCCACACCATGAGGAGGCATAGCCAATGCTTATTCAAACAAGTTTTTTATGTGTATTGCTATTGGAAAACGTCTTAGACTTAATATGTTTGATTGAGGGGTTTTATATATTATATATACATACATGAAATTCAATCACTACCTATATAGTAAATATCATATACATATTGTATCCCACAACATAAACATGCAATATGAAACAAAAAGTGATGGTTACGGTCATGTCTACTTGTAATTTCTTGGATCCATAAGGAATTATTACCACCTAGGTCATTCATCACATCACATGCATGAACCTGCTATTGGTGTAGATCTATGTTTGCCAAACTAGGTAGATCATTTCAACCCTTAAACTGGTCATCTTGCCTCTTGCCCAGTCAATTGGTCATTCGGTCCGAATGAGGTTTGGACTCCTTCCAAACGGTCGGCTGGGCCCACAAGGACAATCGTCTCTCCCCTATCCAATCAATATTGGGACTCCTTCCAAACGGTCGATTGGTCCCACCAGACGGTCGTATATATATATATTACATATACATATATACATGTATATATATATATATATATATATATATGTACAAGTATATATTTATATGCATATATATATGGGCTCATCTTTAATACCCGCGTGGATAGATACCCACACCCTTCCTATCACTTTTTTTTTAAATTTGCAATTGTAGAGGAGTATTTTATCTAGCTCCCCAAAAAAATTCATCCAAAAATAATATCATTTACCCCACCAAAATCAAAAAATACGTCCATATATTTTCTGACTGTATATTTTCTGTGCAGTTACTTTTTTAGCCATATAGCCCATGTTTGGAAACAGACCAGGATGGGATTTAGGCTTGTCTTATTAGGCCACGTCTGCGCCACATCAGCATATCCAGTCTGGTTTTGCACTTGCACGTTTGGTTAGAAATCGTGAAACAGCCCCGTTTCGAGATTCTATAATCCCAAAAGCTGGACTATCTCAGTCCTGCCAGCAACAGGATTAGGATTCACAATCCGGATTTCGCTCTGCCTTTTGTGTATTTTGTTTTATATAGTAGACCGAAAAACATAAGTTACGAGCCGGATTGGTTTGCCAAACAGGGCCAAGTGGGGAACCCCAATAATCCCAGTCCGGATGATTGGATTAATCCCAGTCCGGATTTCATTATCCCAATAATTCCAGTCCATTGCCAAACAGGGTCATAGTTACTCTTTTATCAATACAGTATCTCTTTTGATCTTAGAGTTACTTTTGTGTACCATCTAGTTACACTTTTAGATGTGCGGGTAGCAAAAAATCACGCTACCCGTGCGGGTATCGAATGAATGGCATATATATATATATATATATATATATATATATATATATATATATATATATATATATATATATATATATATACATGTATATACATATATACATACATATACATATATATATATATATATATATATACATATATATATACATACATATATACATATATATATATATTCATATATACATATATATATACATACATATCTACTATTTATACCATACTAAATGTGAAGACTCGTCTCCGTCCTTTACCCTTTCCTTCGTTAGTTGGGCTCTTCATTTTTAAACTCTTCAATTGATGGTGGTTGATGGACTCTTTAACAGGAAAACCGATTTCTAATTTACCATTAATTCGTGTCTTCCAATCAACGACTCTTCTAATAGGAAACCTATTTTTATTTTACCATTAGTCGTGTATTCCAATGACTTCATACCCTACCACCGGCGGCGTGAAAAGCCCTATAGCTTCCGCCCAGCTATTGTTGCCCTCCATGAGATCTGCAAGTACCTAAGTCGACCGAGCAGCCAAGGTCCTAACTCGCAAGCTACTACTCCAGCATCTTGTTCCGTGAGATTTTACAGGACTTCAAGACCAACATCCGTTTTCAGAGATCAGCTGCGTCCTGGAGTATCTCGTAGGGCTATTTGAAGATACCAATTTGTGCGCTATCCATGCCAATATGATCATCATCTCAGGAGGATCCGCTTTGGAATCGCTGGGTAATCGTTGGTTCTGCTTTCCAGTTTGGTTTCCGAACTAAGCAAAGCCACACTCTATCGCTCGTTTATGTTGTAGTTATCCCCCTTCTACTCCAATAATCAGCATATGTCATTCTCTCTCCATTCTATTTGACTAATGTTCAGTGTTCATTCTTATAATCAACATTGAGCGGCCGAGTTGGCGCTAGAGTACTTGCTCATTGGATCGCCTTGTTCCCACACGTCAGTGGGATCTAGCTGGTAGGGGTCAAAGCACACCCCGAAATGTTAGTATCGTTTTTTATATATTTCTATTTATTCCTGCACAGATTGCAAACACGACGTAATCTACTATGATTACCATACTAAACGTGATATAATTTATAATTTTCACTCGACTGTCTGTGTCCTTGCGCATGCTGTACACGTGATCCGCAATTCCAAAGTCCACATTCCAATAAGCAAATTAACTCACTCGTATTTCCGGCAAAGCCAAGATCAGGAGTCAGATGAATGATCATATGCGTTAACACTCGTGATCCGTCAATGAAGAGCTTAATGTAAATACTTGTTCCTGCTGCCCTATGATGTCATTATATAGTCAGAATTCAACCCAAGGTAACCGATGATCGTTTCTTTTTACCCCAGGTCCCTTCACCGGTAAGAAGTAAATAATGGTATTGTCTTCTGAAGCATGCCTCTGCAATCACTACCCGATAAGAAGCAAAACACCAAGGTATTGTACTCCTTCGAAGAGCGCCCCTGCAGTCACCAGTTGGCACCGCAAAGTAGGCCGTCACACGATTCAAGCAAGACATTATCACTGCTCAAAGCCTAGAGAACTCATTCGCCATGGCCGCTAATTAATGATGCTAGGTTGCACATGGATGATCAATTACTAGTATCCACCACAGTATGTCCCTCGCGTCCCTAGATACATGGTGGAAATATTAATCATTGAGTGCATGTCGAATGTCTGTTGTCGTCGTTCCTACTGCTACAGATATATACCTGATGCAATCACCTTGACAATGCTGAGATGGGTTATGCAATTGATACATAGTTTAACTTTTGCAGTTTAACTTTTGTGTTTCTTCCTGCAACTAGGAAATTGGATGACTTCGTTTTTGTGTACACCCAAGTTTGTCACAACCTGAGGACTACAATTGCAGGATTAGCGGTGCAACAAGAAAAGATGTAGGTATATTCATATCTGAATTTAGATGAAAACAATGTTTATATCTTATAGTTTAAGTTTCTCACATGACTTAAGATGGACACTCTTATGCAAAACTAAAAACATGTATATGAAAATGCTTCTGTGTGTCTGTGCTTTTGAGTTTATGTTGGAAAATTAATATCTTATATTTCTGTTACTGTGAGAAAACAAACTTCATTAATCGTGATGTATTTTATTGCTCACAAACTTGTTTTGTGGATGGACAAGGCATGCATATATATGATTGTAACCTTTAACCTAGGACACAGAGCGTATCTATCGTGGTCTACCTTCTACTGTGTCTTTCAAAATACACTTGCATTCACCATTGCATACCTGCAAATGTTTGACTCAGTCGAACAATAGAAAAAGGTAAGTATCATACATTTTGATAAGTAAGCAATATTGATATATTGTAGATTAAATTTTACTAGTGATATATGGCGCCCAAGTGAAATTCATGCTAAGAACATATCACAAAATTTACATTGGAATCTCCATATTTCAGATCTAGGTATGGAGATCATTGTCCTAAATTCATATTATGAGGCAATACATTTATTCGATTCTTGAAATATATAATAACCAGAAACTTATTTCATATTCACAATAGCAAGGCTTATAAGATCCCACTCTCATGAATACAGTCATGAGCTCACTTTTAACAAAATCCCTCTCACTGTAGTCCTACTATATATTAAACTCATGTTTCGTAGCTTCTAGCTAATTCAGTAAAATTGTTTCTACAATCATGGAAAGTCATATTTACATAATATATTTGAATCACATGAGTTGTTGCTAAGTCAAGATCATAGTTATAATTTACTTAAATTTTGAAACATATTTACTTATATCAAATCTTGATATCTATTTATCTTACCTAATTCAAGTATGTCAGACATAGATAGGTGGATATATAAAGTAGTATTATATTTACATGAATTTAAAGAGAAGAAGTTGATCGACACTCGATGAATTATGTGATTTCATCGTAACATCCTTTCTCATATTTAAAAGTGAGATAGGTGAGCATGTTAAATTTTTTTAGGTACCATAAATATAGTTATATTTGTAGGATTTTAAATGAAAGCAAATGGAAGTCAGTTTTCATCATTTGGAATTGAATCAATTCATTAATAAGGTAAAGTTGGACATAAAATTATTATTTCATCCAAATTTGATAGTTTCAGTGGCTGAACGGTCCATCAGCTTTCAATCTTATAATCTATGTGCATCATGAGATGACTACACAGTTGGCTCTTTAATTTAAAATAATGTCCATGAAGAACAATTTATGAGTGATCTTTGTTGTTATGCTCCTTGAAGTATTATGATAATTTTATTCTAGACCCATGAAAAATTAAATAGATCATTCACCGACATATTAGTAGGGTTTGTGCTATATTAGATGGATCTATCTTTGAAAGAAATGGTAAATACCATGATATATTTTAGACTCCATATAGGGTTGTGGTTATTATTCTACATGTATATTTATATGCTCTCTTATTTTGGTTGAGAGATCATGGTATATTATGAATTGAAATTCAAAGTCTTTCCCGCGATCGTCTACCCTAACTGCTGCGGCGATTAGGGTTGGGCGGTGGTGGACTACCCTATCTCTCCTTTTTGGTTACCTTTTCTTGTAGGTCCAAGGCTGTGTAGTTCTTTGTGGACTTTGGGTACTGAGGATGGCAGAGGAAATAACCGAGAGGTGTGCGAGACTGGGGATCACGGACGAGGAAGAAGATGTTCTAGAAATACCAGATGATGGCAACAGGGAGAGAGAAGATCATATTGAACTAGCCCTCATGGTGAAACTGCTGACAGAGCGGACATACAACTTCTGGGCTTTGAAGCGGACGTTAACCCTAGTCTGGTCGCTGAAGCATAAGGTGGTTTTCAAGCAGATCGACCGAGAGGTTTTCATCATTCAGTTCATGCACTGGAAGGATAAACGCAAGGTTCTGGATGGGGGGCCATGGCACTTCGACAGTAGGCTTCTCTTGACGAAGGAGGTGGAAGATAACGACATACCAGGGAGTATCGTCTTCAAAGAATGTGTCTTTTGGGCTAGGTTGTATGGTATACCGCTGGGGCAGCAGTCGGAGACGACGATCAGAGCTATTGCTAATAGAATCGGCAGAGTAGTCGAGATTGACAGGGAGGAATTGGGATGGGAATCATCAGTTCGGGTCCGAGTGGGAATAGATATCACCAAGCCGTTGAGAAGGATACAGAAGTTCAAAGACAAAGAAGGAAAGATCGTCTGTGTTGAAATCAAATACGAGAGACTACCAAATTATTGCTATCTATGTGGGAAACTCGATCATGTGGATAGGGACTGCCCGCAGGATGATGAAGACGACGAAACCCCACGAGGATGGGGAGCTTGGCTTCGGGCGTCACCGAGGAAGCCTAGGGTTTCAGTTAAAGAAGAGTTCTTGGGAGAAGACGAAGTGAAGAAGAAACTTGTTTTCCATGTCAAACCAGAAAAGAAAGCGAAGGGGAAGATTGATGGGGGTGACAATAAGACTGCGGAAGACGTACAAGAGGACAATTTTACTGATACGGTTTGTCCAAGGTTAACGGAGGGAGAGATCAAAAGTTCAGGCCCAGATATAATTTTTCTGGAAGCTGGATCCATGCTACATGACGGACCGGGGAGGAAGCAGGTCTTCTGGAGAAGCACTGACGGAATCAAAAGTGAGGAACAGAGGTTGGAAGAGTCCTAGACAGCACTACCACGATTAGAGGTATTGGAAAAGCCTACTATGGTTCACAACAAGAATCAGGAGGATGTCGCTGAGGTGACTGGAAAGGAACAACCAACTGGTGAGATAGGCAATAGTTCAATGACCATGTCCTCAGGTCCACGGGGACCAACAATACAGCATTACAAAGTTGATACCATATTTACATCTTTACATCAGGCTCTCAATAAAGAAGGTCCGGGATTGGTAGGCAACAAAGGTATAGTTGTGGAGCAACAACAGCTGGTGTTCAGCAATGGCACAGGAAATGAACGCAGGCAGACCAGGGGACAGAAACTGAAGGAAGCTGCGAGCAATAAGGAAAAAATAAGGGACACTACCGGGGGACAAGCCAAGAATAGGAAAAAGCGTAAAATTTGTCGGCGGTAGATCAGTGAAACTGCTCCCAGAGTGACTGAAGGTGAAGAGGAACCAGGTGGTATAGCAGGGAAGAGGGGCCGAGAGGACAGTAATATTGATATGGAGGTTGACGGAGATCTCAGTCATATTTTCATCCTTAAAAGGCAGTTTGTACCGGGGAACAAGGAGGTTGAAGACCAAGGTGTTGGAACACACCAAGTAGCAGACACTGGCGTGGACCAGGTCCGTGAACAACAATGAAAATCCTTAGTTAGAATTGTCGAGGATTGGGCAAACTCGACACAAAAAAGGCCCTCCGAACTTGGTGTTGGAGGGAAAGTCCCAATGTGGTGTTCGTGTCGGAAACAAAAATTGCTGATGTTAAACAAGAGGAAGCCAAACGTTTTTGTGGTTTTATAGAAGGTGTGTGTATCTCCAGTCAAGGAAATTCTGGTGGCCTGGGTCTTTGCTGGAAGAATGTAAGAGTGGAGGTGGTCAGCTATTCTCAACGTCATATGGAGAGAATTATTCAGGATGAGGAGATAGGGCAAAAGTGGAGAGCCATTGGCATCTATGGTTGGTCAGAACAGCAATACAAATTCCAGACATGGGATTTGATGAGACGTCTCAAAAACAGCAGTGATATGCCAGTTATTTTCTTCGGAGATTTCAATCAGATTGTTTCAAATGAGGAAAAGTGGGGGGTCCCTCGAGACAGGACAGATGGATGCAAGACTTCAGGGATGTTATAGATGACTGTGCATTAGTGGATCTCGGCTTCTCAGGATGCCCATACACATGGGAAAGGGGCAGGACTATGGAGACTCTGGTTAGAGAACGCCTTGATAGAGCTATGGCAACTGTTGAATGGCGGGCGTTGTTTTCCTGTTGTAGAGTGCTCCACCTTACTGTTTATGAATCGTACCATGCACCTATAGTGATCATTACAGATAGACGGCCAAGTAAGAAAAGGAGGAGAAGGGAGAAATATTTCACTTTTGAACCGCTTTAGGCAGAAGAGGAGGGATGCAAGGAGGTCCTAGAAGCTTACTGGGAAAGACCGGCCAGGGGAGGTCTTATTGATAAACTCATTGGTTGCGGAGAGAAATTATCTTTCTGGGTGGACAATTTCTTTGGTGATATAAAAAAGAAAATTAAAGAAGTGGAACAAAGATTGGGAGAAGAACAGTAGAAACCCCCGGACAATAATACTCTCGGGCAATGTGGCGAGCTGGCACAGCAACTTCAGTATTGGCACTGTAAAGATGATGAATATTGGTGGGCAAGGGTGAGAATAAAATAAATGAGATCTGGGGATAAAAATACAGCATACTTTCATCATAAAGCATCCCAAAGAAGGAAAAGGAATCAAATAGACAGTCTCAGAGATCAGCAAGGCAAGGTAGTCATAGAGCAGGAGGACATTGACCATGAAGTCCTATCTTTCTTTGAGTCTCTCTTTAGCACAAGTTCACCATCAGATTTTGAAAGCGCGGGTAGAGGCCTAACAAGAAAACTGTCTTCAAGGATGAATGAGCTTCTAGAGAAAGACATTACAGATGAGGAAATTCTGAGTGCGCTCAAATGCATGCATCCAAACAAAGCACCCAGTCCAGATGGTTTTAAACCCATGTTCTTCCAAAAATATTGGGATGTGGTGGGGAGGGACGTGGCTAGCTACATAAAGGGATGGTGGAAAGGAGAGGAAAATATTGGTCTGCTGAATGACACTTTGGTAGTGCTTATACCCAAGGTACAAAAATCGGTTGAGCTTGCTGAATATAGACCCATTAGCTTGTGTAATGTGGTCTATAAGATTGCCTCAAAAGTCATGGCGAACTGACTCAAGCCCTGGATGGATGAATTGGTGTCTGAAAACCAAAGTGCCTTTATTCCAGGTCGGATGATTACTGATATTGCACTGGTGGCTTTTGAGATTTTTCATAAAATGAAACATGAAGCAAAGGAAGCTAGGGGAAATGTGGCTATGAAGTTGGATATGTCTAAAGCTTACGATAGAGTTGAGTGGAGTTTTCTAGATTTCGTTCAACAGAAGCTGGGTTTCGGTATGAAGTGGAGGTCCAAGGTCATGGAGTGTGTCTCTTCGGTTAATTTCTCCTTCGCCATCAACGGTAACCGGTCTAAGAAGATCATACCTGCCCGAGGACTTCGCCAGGGTGACCCTCTTTCCCCATATCTTTTTATTTTATGAGCGGAAGCTTTTTCTACCTCTATCTCCTTTTCTTTGAGGGACAACTCCATACATGGTGTTAAAGCCAGTAGGAGTGGCCCTAGCATATCACACCTTTTCTATGCAGACGACAGCATCCTTTTTGCAAGAGCTATGAGGAATGAATGCTTGAATCTAGCTAAGATCATTAGCCAGTATGAACAAGCATCGGGACAAAAGATAAATTTAGCCAAGACGGAAGTAGCTTTCAGCAAAGGTGTGTCGGCCCAGAAGAGAAGTGAACTAAAGAATCTACTACAAGTCAAAGAGGTGGACAAACATGCAAAGTATCTTGGATTACTAGCAGCCATTGGCAGATCAAAGAAGTAAGTTTTCAACTATATTAAGGACAGGATCTGGAGGAAGATGCAGGGGTGGAAGGAAAAACTCTTATCCAAGCCGGGAAAGGAGGTTCTTATAAAGGAAATAGCACAGGCGATTCCCTCTTACGTGATGAGTATTTTCCAGCTTCCGGCGGGCCTTATTAATGATATTCAAAGTTGCATTACCAAGTTTTGGTGGGGGACGGGCGACAAAAGGAGAGGTATTTCATGGCTGAATTGGACACAACTATGTAAACCGAAGAGGGCGGGGGGTTTGGGATTTAGAGACATGCATGCTTTCAATCAGGCGTTGTTGACGAGACAATTATGGAGGCTGCTGACAAATACTACCTCACTTGCTTACAAAGTCTTGAAAGCTAGATACTTTCCTCGGACGTCAGTGTTAGAAGCAAGTAGAGGCCATAATCTGAGCTTCACGTGGAGAAGTCTATGGGGAGCTAAAGCTACTCTTCTAGAAGGAGTACACTGGCGAGTCGGCGATGGAGCAAAAATAAATATATGGAACCATATCTGGATCATGGGTGCACAGGCTGGTGTGGAACCAATTCGACAATCTCAAAGACAAGAATTGACGAGGGTTAGTGAGTTGCTTGACGCCAATACGGGCAGCTGGGATTACGACATTCTTCACCAGTTTTTTACGTCGGATACTTGCAGAAAAATTACCAGCACTCCTATTAGCGCTCGCAGGCATGAGGACGAGCCGGTTTGGTGGCCTGACCGCAAAGGAGATTTCACTACTCGATCGGCATATTGGCTGGCGCTGCTGGGCACAACCGAATATAGATCAAGCCAAACAGTGGAGATTGGACAGGCGTGGTCGCTTGTATGGAGGAAGCAATGGCCCCCGAAGTTGGCACACTTCTTGTGGCGACTGTGCACAGGAGGACTGGCGACGAGGGGACGCTTGTGGGATAGGCACTGTATTGAAGATGGAGGTTGCACTATTTACAATACAGAAAAGGAGACGATAAACGACATGTTTTTCAGCTGCTCCATAGCTAGGGAAGCATGGGACCAGGTGCCGATACGAGTGGATCTCAACAAGTTAAAGGACTTGACGGGAGCGGAAGCTTTACTGGAACTGAAGGACAGGCTAGAGGACGCTGATCTTAGTAAAGTAATAGCGGTATTGTGGGGGATATGGACCCATAGAAATGACAGGACTTTTGGTAACGCCGGCAAATCACTTCGACAAGCAATCATCATGCACGAAGGTCTCCTTATTGACTATCAAAGACACAATACACAGCGAGCCATGCAAGCAAATTCTGTACAATGGACGACGCCCTGTCGAGAGCAAGACCATGGCGCGATGCTCCTATACTGCGATGCGGCAGTCGACGACAATGGGCGGCTGGGGCTGGGAGGCGTATTACTGGATGTACAAGGGAATCTAGCTGCGGTGATAGGAGAACAACTGGCTGCGGACTGGCCAGAAGCACTAGCGGAAGTGGAAGCAATAAGGAAGGCTATGAGCTTGGCTATTCACTGGAAGGTAGACGTCATCCATCTTAAGTTCAACTCGCTGGAAGTTATCAACGCAATTAACAAAGGCGGAAAAAGAAGGGACCATCTTGGTCTGTTCATTGCTGATATTTTAGCTTTATCTCCTTCATTTATGCATATTTCATTTTTGCATGTTAAGAGGGATCTCAATGCTTTAGCCCATAATGCTGCTCAGCTAGCCCTGCGTGGAGAGTTGAGTACTTCTTATGGTCGGGATAACATTCCTAATTTCTTTGTAAGTCAACTTTGTTCTAAGTAGTAAACGAAGCATGGTGATTTCAAAAAAAAAAATGTATTTGAGGTGGCTGCCATCTGCACCACATGGTGTATTATGCATCTTTCTCCCCAAAAAATTTCATCCAAAAATATTATCATTTACCCCACCAAAATCAAAAAATACGTCCATATATTTTCTGACTGTATATTTTCCGTGCAGTTACTTTTTTAGTCATATAGCCGCTGTTTGGAAACAGACCAGGATGGGATTTAGGCTTGTCTTATTATGCCACGTCTGCGCCACATCAGCAGATCCAGTCCGGTTTTGCACTTGCGCGTTTCGTTATAAATCATGAAACAGCCCCGTTTTGAGATTCTGTAATCCCAAAAGCTGGACTATCTCAGTCCTGCCAGCAACAGGATTAGGATTCGCAGTCCGAATTTTGCTCTGTCTTTTGTGTATTTTGTTTTATATAGTAGACCGAAAAATATAAGTTACGAGGTCAGCCGGATTGGTTTGCCAAATAGGTCCAAGTGGGGAACCCCAATAATCCCAGTCTGGATGATTGGACTAATCCCAGTCCGGATTTCATTATCCCAATAATTCCAGTCCATTGCCAAACAGGGCCATAGTTACTCTTTTATCAATACAGTATCTCTTTTGATCTTAGAGTTACTTTTGTGTACCATATAGTTACACTTTTAGATGCGCGGGTAGCAAAAAATCACGCTACCCGTGCGAGTATCGAATGAATTGCCTATATATATATATATATATATATATATACATATATATATGTATATATATATATACATATATATATACATATATATATACATATGATCGGATTTTGATCGGATACGCATATGAGAGTAGTTTAAATATTCACATTGTATGAAATAAATAAATGATAAAACAAAATTCCTATCATATCAATTATCCTAAAACATAGTAAATTGATATGGCCCTAGTACCACTGTTGGAAAATACAAGCTCAAAGTATAACAAAGGAATCAAAAAAATTATCGATTTGTATTCCCATAATAGCAAGATTGTATCAACTACTATGAAATATGAAGGATGGTTTTAGCGAGTTATTCCTAGTCATGGAGTAAGTCCAACGACAAAACTTGCTTCTTTGCAACTGCTGACAAGTTTCTCTTATACGGTGGTTGTGCAGCTCCAAGTCTTCAACACGAATACCTATTTGCGCAGCCTCTGGAGCAACTCTGGTGGTCTCGCCATGGACTGTAGTTTGACTTTTCTCTCTAAGTAGCAGCCAAAGGACTCCTTCCTCTAGAGTAGTCCACACGAACAAACTAGAACTCCTGACATTCAACTATAATGGATAGGAAGGAGTTGTCCCTCTCGTTGGTATACTAGTCACCAACCTACTCTCCCACAATGACAAATTCTCAGTTGTTCTCTCACATTGTCTATTTGTCCCTATCGAGTAGGACTTGACTGGGCTCTCTTAGTTACCACAACCAAAGAGGACAATAGTTATCAGAGGAATTGATTCTCAGTTGTATATATTGTTTTGAGAAGCCCCTAATACCCATCATTTTATAGGCGAAGTTAGGGTTAGGGTTCCCAATCTATATGGGATTGTGTGGGAGTAGAAAGGACCAAAAGAACTTAAACTTTCACAACCTGTGAGATGCCAAATAGTCATTTGGCACACCCAGACAGTCATCTCACACTACCAAATGACCATTTGGTGGTTTCCCAATTATATACAAATTTGGAAATTTATGATTCCAATTAATATCACATATGCATTTACTTGCACTCCATGTTTGTGTAATCAAAACTATTTGGGAAACATTCCAAACCCTCATTCGGCCCAATCAAGTTGTCTCACCTAGGCGATACACCTGTCTCACTCACCCAGATGGTCGTTTAGTGAGTTGAGTTGAGCTAGTTTCAATCACATTGAACCGGCCAGTTCAAGGACATCACTAAGCCAATTTGATCCTCGATCACCCTGATAACCCAAATATCCATCTCAACACTTGAGATGCCCATCTGGCTAAGAAAATGGTCGTCTCACTCATTGAGATGGTCGTTTGATACACCATTCAACCAGTCAGTCGATCTGGTGTATGAATTGAATACCTAAACACTTTAGTAATCAATCCAATTATCGTTCAACATCAAACTCCTCTTCTAGATGAGTTTCTATGTGTGTGACCCTATAGGTCTCATATCACGTTGGCAGTGAATGTCCATAACTGGCTTATGACATCACAACTAAAGAGTGGTGCCTAGTCAGACATCAGTGCTACCCAAGTGAATGGAAAGTTAGAGGACAACTTCAACCTACAATCTATGTAAGGTGTTGCAGTAATTGTATAATTCCTTTATCACTGATATCCAGGATGAACTCGAGACATGGAAGGTCATATTCTCAATGTTCAATCCATGTTCCTTGATCCAAGAGCAGACTATGTGAGATAATGTGCCCACAATATCATATATTGATTCACATGTGCATGCGCATACTTTTCTCAGTCTTGCTTCTCAAGTGTCTAGGATATAATGCTCTAGTAGAAGGGATAAATCCCATATCTATCATTCACAGTCTATCCCCATGTGTCAAAGTCACCCAATCATCACTATTATAACAACCCATGTTTCAAGACTGTGTTTGATGATGTCAAAGCGTACCCAACAACATGTGACAAGTGCAGTGATTTCATGTCTAAGAATCACAATCGCCACCTTCACTATGAGAGATGACTATGATCACCATAACCATGTGTCACTTTCAAGGTGGGTCCGTCTGATACACTATTCCCTAACATGTATTTGTGTGCTTGGTTTAATATTGCCATATCATGACTTAGTGAGACTCAATCATCAACAAACGCACACTCCATTCTTTTGTGTTACTGGTGTTTATATACCTTCCACGATAAAAAATAACTAGGGACATAATGAGACTTAGTCTTGATCTATCTCTACTTCTAATTCAAAAAGTGTCTAAAGTTTCTATATGTAAAGTGAGTAAAGGGTCAAAACCCTAATTTTTTAGTATTGATGAATCTAATGAACTTAGTTGATGTTATTAGTCAAAGATTGACTTGTTATGAATAAAAGGAACACTTTCGACTCATATGAACATCATAATCCAATATTTGAGGGATTAGGGGTTCTTTCTGATTAAGAGTACCTTTAATGATAGAACTTAGGGTTTGTCAACCCAATAAAGATAAAAGTGTCAAATATTCATCTTTTCACCTCTCTAACATTAATCTGACTTAAAAAGGATAAAATTGGGTCTTTTGTATAAGAGGCACCTTTTTGTAGCATAATCATGTGTATGAAACCTAAAGTAGTGAATTTAGAATGTGGAAAGGAGCAGTAAATGGAAAAGAAGGGTTATATGAATAATAACATCATAAAGTGGACATAAAAATCTAACTTGAGAATCAAGTCAGTCCTTTGATAGGATTTAGAGTCATGTAGTGACACATGGGTGTATGCATTGAATTTCAAGTTGATGTGCTTGATTGTGTGGTTAATTCTACCTATTCCTCTTTGGACTACAAATTATCCTGAGATGGGTATGTAGTTATGCCTAAGATTTTCCATTTTAGATTCATGTGGTTTCTCAGAGGTTTCCTGACATGGTTGAAATTATATTCTTGCTTGCTTATTTCATTCCATGCAAATTATAAAGTGACTGTGATTATCACATTTTATTTGAACATGACTAGCCTAAATATAGGCCACCTCTGGATCTATGGAAAGGTCATCCCCATGGATAGGGGAAGGCATATTTTTGGTACCATCCTGAATAGGGATTACATGAGAAGTCACCCGCCTGGATAGGGGGAGACATGATGAGGTCATCCACTTGGATAGGAGAATATAGTGAATACTGCAGTATGAGGCCCTAAGGGGTTATGACAGAGGGTGGATAAACCTAGATTGGATAGTCATGGTGAAAATTTTAAATTTGGTTTGTTAAACATCAATTGTTGAATTATGTTGTTATCATTACTTGTGAAATTTTGTTTCCCCCACAAACTCGTAGGACCTGTCATGCTGACCAACATTTTGATTGTTGACATTTTTAGGATAATCTTGCTGGAAATTGGACATTCAAGGAAAGAAGACATTGAAAGAAATAAATGAAGTAAGGTTGGAGGATATAGATAGATGATTTACTTCTTGGTAAAATATTAGAACCCATATTTTGTAAACATTTGTGAAAATATTTTTCTTATCTTGTACCAAATTTAGTTAGTTTAGTAGAATTTATTAATTATTTTTTATTTTGTGCAAAACCATTCGATCCTATTTTTGGGATAATGGCTCTAGTTTCTTGGCCTTCCTTAATTGGGGGGGGGGGGTTTCCAGAGAATGACGTCGTTACATTTGGTATCAGAGCATGGTTTTCCATACAATCCCTAATAATTATTAAATTTTACAAATTATGTATAACCTAAGGGAGTTATTAGAATGTTTTCCAATGACAGAGGTGTATAGAATGGACCACGATCTAGGGGCTGGAAAAATTTTCCTCTGCCTTACTAATCGGTTTACGAGGACTCTTGGACTCGTGTTTCTGACCTGGCCAAAGTTGAGGATTTCGTTCGAAATAAGATACCTCCAGGATTCTCATCTACTTTCATCCCTTCTTTATCCCTTATTTTTTCTCACTCCATTTTGTCCTAGGTATTGGGGTTATGAATGATAAGGATTCAGGTATCCTCCACCAAATAATAAAATACATGTAATCAAGATGTCATCGACATAATTTAGAGTGGTTAGAAAACCATAATAGCATTAACTGTAACTCTAAGGAGTTCATCCATGTACGTAGGTATGTCGAGGATGGCATGCAGGATATGAATGCATGATGAACATACATACTAAGAATGGGAAATAAGCGAGTACATAATGAAGAAGATATGAGACCCTTTAGTGTAGATTTTAGGATTAGTGTCCTGACCTAAGGTGGGTCAACCCAAGAGTGGAAAGATGATCCATGAGAGAGAGTTAAACCCTAAGATCATGTTAGGACTAGAGAGTCTAAATTCCTTTCGATGGAAAACCTAACAAGAAATGTATCGCCACACAAATATAAGTAGAAGGTAGAGATGCATCCACATGAAGACAAGTGAGGCTGGAATAGGGTTAGTTCTGTTGTATTATGAGTTTGTCCTACACAATAAAATAGATGAGGAGTTTAGTAATGTGGTAATGTGACTTATGATGACCTCAGTCGGATTTGAGAATTTGACTCTAATTTTGGGGTTTTGATAATACAAGTGGGTGTATGCTCCTTCTGATAAGATACCTCTAGTACTAGGAGCAGATATGGGGTTAACTCCTTAGAGAGTGAGACCTAGAAGGAAAAAGTTGGGAATCTAAACTCCAAGATGGGAGGAATTATGAGGAATATTTGAGTGATATGTCCTAAACTACAGAGAATCGGGTTATTATATGGGTGATCCCTAGAGGCTTCTTTCACCCCAGATGTTCTTAGAAGGACCAAGCCCTAGAAACAAAGAAGGAGGCTTCTTATACAGAAGAGTAGATGATATACCATCTAGGTGGGGGAATAAGAGTCCTGAGATACTGATAAAGTATGGAATGGTGTTCAAATTGGTAGTTCCTTGTGTAGGGCCCTAAGGGTTGAGTGCGTGAAAGAGGAAGTTAGGAAGAAAGTGCCAGATTTTGATTTTGGTTTGATACATGCTTGAGTTGCTAAGTCATGCGGTTTGGATGATCAATGCTAAGGAATTAAACATGAGGCTCATAGACCAAAGAGGGGAAGTGTTGTTATCTTGAATGTATAATACTCATAAGGATGAGTGAGCTCATAGAGATTAAGCCTGGTACCTCCTCAAGTTGTGGGTTAAAGGAAGCCCCACTTGGACTGTGATACATGTTTGATGAGCCACTCATACAAGTTGGGCTAGAACTACCATGCTATCATATGTACATATAAATTGGTCCAACCTTATGGATAAGTTCTCTACTTTCTATTCGTTAGCCACATGCATGCAATATGATAAAGGAAAGTGACAAGTTATCTTCAGGATGAACATCTAATAGTGAACACAACTTAATATGGGGAAGTGAAGATGACATAATGACCACAGAGATATTGAACATGGTTGTAGTTGACATGAAGGATATTTTATGAATAGGTTTACCTCCTTCCGAGTACACTTTATTTGTTTTAGATTTCAATATGACATTGATTGTATAATGCAATCAACATATAACATTTGATAGTGTACATAAAGCCCTGTATACAAGAGAGGTAATACATCAGCCCCATTTCAATTTGTGGAGGGGGAGTACCAGTAGTGATCTAACCCTTGAGTAATAGGTCTTAGGATGTGATGGTATAACAATGGGAAGAAAACACATAGATGGAAATATGCTAAGGAAACATGTTCCTTTGTGAAAATATAAAATCTTAGTTCCAGATCATTTCTGTGGTTTCTAATGAATGCTAGTATTCTCTTTTCCTCAGGTAGGACCTTCCCTAGAAAGGGAGAATCCATAGATGAGTTTGAGAATATAAGTAAAATTAAAAACCAATTAGGATGAAAGCAAATAATTTGAGCATGATTCTTGGAACCTATGTAGACCACATCTAAGGGACATGAGCAAGAGTCACTATGGAAGTGGCCGATATAATGGGACCAGGCCAGATGGGTAGGTCACCATGAGCCCAATAAAGAGGGAATAAATAAAACTATGGGTACCCTAAGAGATGAAGGAATCTAGGTAAGATAATTACAAGAGACATGATGTGCTTGGATATTTTAGAGAAACCACAAAATGTGTGATTAAATAAAATAAAGTCATAACATCTCAATAGAACCTAAAGTCAATCCTCAGGTAAATAAGGGGTGATTGAGGGTACATATGACCGATAGGATTAGGAGGTGATCGTCCCTAACTGCATAGGACCATAGGGCCAAGAGATAACATCAATTTTTGCCTGAGGCTCATGGGTCAGGATATTGGCCACTTCCATGAGTTCATGAGCCCGAAGGGTAAATGAGGGACACTCTCTATATGCATACGGATGAGATCGCTCCATAAGTATTTGCATCCCTAAATACCTTAACAAAATGACTAAGGCTAATGAGACATGAAATATAGGAAATAAAGTACTAACGAAAATTTTCAAAACCAAGGGGGAGGAAGGATTTTGACTTCATGGATTGAAAGGTGTGTATGGTTTAGAGTCATGTGTGATGCACCATCTCTACTCTTAGAATGGGATGAACTTTCTATTTGGACTGCTGCGAAATGCTTATTTCATCTCCTTATGTGTGTGAGAGGTATTACCATTTGAGGTATTACCATTAGGGGAATATTGAATGAATGGTATGGAAGAACTAAAAGAGAAAGGTAATTGCCTAATTTAAATTTCAATTGAGGATACAACTATAAAAGGAAATAATATGAGGAGTAAATGCTTAACCTAACTTACAATTTGAGGTATTACCATTAGGGGAATATTGAATGAATGGTATGGAAGAACTAAAAGAGAAAGGTAATTGCCTAATTTAAATTTCAATTGAGGATACAACTATAAAGTGGAGATTGAATTCAGTAATTATAACATTGAGTCTGGGATAAACAATTAATAGATGTAAGAGTTGAGTTACCAAATAAAGATAAGCCAAACCTATTTTGTTGATTAAGCTTGTAGATGATGTTTAGATGACCTAGGATAAGATGAGATAAAGGGTTTTATGGAGAAGTCTCACACATATATCTCGATTGGTATGAGTGGTGGAATCTGATATGCAGTTTGTTCTTAGACTCACCCTTAAAGATTCGTAACTTGTAAGAAGTTAATGGTTCTAAGTATAAATGACACCCTAGAACCATAGGGGTAATTAAAGGACTTATAGTGATATTTTGGGAATGAAGAGGGAGATAGAAGTATCCAGGGTGAACACCAACAAATTGGTGGGTTACAACAAACAATTGAGATTCTTGAGAGGAGATGTAACCCAACCACTATGGATCTTGTAGTGAGTTTCCCCATCATAAAGAAAGTTCATGATGCATGATGGGTTAGCCGAACTATGCGATAAGGAGATAGTTCGCTTGCATGTATTTTAAGTTTGAGTATTTCTAAACATAACCCAAAGTTCATCCCTAAGTGCAAAATAAGTGCATGAAGAACTCAGTATAAGATTGGAATTCAATATAACTTATCACCCCTAACTGAGGTACAACCATACTTTAGAAGATCTATTTAGAGAATGTGTTCTCCATTGGGGTGGATCATGGGAGAAGTACTTGCCTTTATCTAAGTTTGTGTATAATAATAGTTACCAAGCAAGTATCAGGATGCCTCCATACAAAGAACTATATGGGAGGTCATGTTAGTCACCACTTCACTGGGATGAGGTTGGTTAGAGGACCTTGTTGAGGTTATATAAACTTCAGATTTATGCTGATAAAGTCACTTTGATCAAATAGAGGTTGAACAGAGCCCAAGATCGACGGAAGTTGTATGCATATGCAAAGCGGACTGATTTACATTTCATTGTGGGTGAACATGTGTTTCTAAAGATCCGACCCCTCCGAGATATAAGCTAAGAATAGAGGAAAGTTGATTCCCCAATACGTAGGTCCGTTATGAAGTTCTAGAACAGACTGGCGAAGCAGCATACTGTGTATCCCTACCCCCCATAGTATAACATGATGCATGATGTGTTTTATGTATCCAATATGAAGTGATATGTGAAAGATATAAGCCATGTGCTGAGCATTAAACCTATTGAGCTCTACAGGAGCCTGACATATCCTGAGTCACCTGTGAGAGTATTGGAGACTAAGGTGAAGGAACTCAGAAACAAATAGATAAAGATGTTAAAGGTTCTCTGGAAGCACCATGGAGAGGATGAAGCCACATGGGAGCTGAAGACAGACATGGAGAGATCATATCCTAAATTTTTTGTATGATTACATGAATTTTGAGGAAAAAATTCTTATAAGTGGGGAAGGATGTTATAACCCCAATTTGGGTTATACAATTATGCAATTTTTTTTAAAAAGGGGGTTTGCTTGACAATTTTTGTGCATTATTTTTGGACTTGGGGTTCTTTACAAAATTGTCGTGAATAATGAATTTCGTGCTTTTACCTATTTTAATAAGCCAATGGAAATGTAAAAGGATAAAGGACAAAAGAAATAAAGGAAAAGGTAAGAAGGAAATAAATAACTTATGTATTATTTAAGAGAAATATGGATTTCTCTAGAAGGTGGTATAAGTGGCCATAATGGGGTGGTTTTAGTACCTCTTGCCTTCTAATATCTAGATAAGTCAAAATTAAGAGAATGGAAAAGGAATAAAGAGAAAATATGAGTTTTAATGCATTATATATGCCTTTTTAGTGCATGACTTGCATATGAAGAAAAAGAGCTTTTCTTTTAGAGTTTTGGTCCCAAATTGTGTCCATGGGTAGATTAAGTCATCAAGTATTTCCCTTAAAATTTGGGATTAAAAATCTTAATGGTTTAGGTAATATGAATTATTGAAAAATCCCTAAAGTGATGGTAATATCATAAATGTCACGAATATATATCCTTTTCTAGAAATAACACATAACCCGACCCTATAATATGCATAAGTTTATGTACCGTTGGATCCCAGATCTAATAATGAACTGCTTGTCTCCTACCTTCAGCTTGATTTGGAAACGAGGTAGTAGAAAGGCAACGTTCTTGTAGTTATGTCTCTCTACAAACCCTGCCCACACCTGAGGCCTCTTCCTTTGAATTTGGGATGTTATAATAGATTGACCTACCCTGAATTTACCATGTGTTCATGAAGGATCGAAGCTTTTCCCAAAAGTCTGTGGGGTTAGAACTCCATTGATGCCCAACTCCCTAGCCAGGCCTATATAAGGACTCCTAGGGTGTGTACGAGATCAATAGTAGTACAGAAGGGTGAAGATGAACTCTAGGAATCCTTCTCTTCCTCTGATTCGTCCCAGGGTCAGCACATCATCGGGCTCCCTTTCCTTCTCTAAACTTCCATTGGACTCCTTCTCTGTCTTCATGATTAGAGCCTACACTGATGAAATTGAGGACGCCAACAACTACAACAAGGTTTGGCAGAGGCACCCGCACCTTTTCCTGGTCCTCTGATGCCATGAAACCTAAAGTCAACACCTATGTTGACTCATTCGGGAAGAACTACTCATGAGAGAAGGGCCTTGTCAGGTTGAAGATGAGGAAGGGCATAATTACCATCTTGCCTCGCTACAAACAAGTCCCAGACTCGAGGGAACCTGGGGGTAGAAATGTCTTTCAACCCTAACTCAAAGCCTTGCCCGCATGGAGTGACCTGCCGTGTGGCTAGACCCTATTTGCTGAGGCCAAGACACATGGAAAAAGGAAAAAGGCCCGACTTTACTGACATGGCAACCCACTATTGGCCAAAGGTAAATAATTAGAAATAAAATCATAGTAAATCGTAGGATGATCCAAAAGTAGAAAATAATATATGAATTCTACTCAGAAAAATACAAGGATTTCAATAAAAATATAGTCTTGATCTATATCCACTTCCAATTTGAAAAGTGTTCAAAGTTTCTATCTTTAAAGAGATTAAAGGGATAAAACCCCTAATTTTCAAGTATTAATGATTCTAATCAACTTAGTTGATGTTATTAGTCAAAGATCGACTTGTTATGAATAAAAGGAACACTTTGGACTCATATGAACATCATAATCCATGATTTTAGGGATTAGAGTTTCTTTGTGATTACGAGTACCTTTAATGATAGAATATAGGGTTTTTCAACCCAATAATCATAAAGGTCTCAAATATTCATCTTTTCACCTCTTTAACCCTAATTTGACTTTAAAATGATAAAATTGGGACTATTGTATAAAATGAACCTTTTTGTAGCACAATTATGTGTATGAAACCTAAAGTAGGGTTTGTGAACATAGAAAGTGGAAAGGAGCAGTAATTGGACAAAAAGGGTAATATGAATAATGACATAAGAAAGTGGACATAAAAACCTAACTTGAGAATCAAGTCAGTCCTTTGATAGGATTTAGATTCATGTAGTGACACATGGGTGAATACATTGAATTTTAGGTTGACTTGCTTGATTGTGTGGTTAATTATACCTATTCATATTTGAACTACAAATTCTCCTGATATAGGTATGTGGTTACGCCTAAGGTTATTTGTTGTCATTTCACGTGGTTTCTCAGAGGTAACCTGGCATGGTTGAAATTATACTCTTGCTTGTTTATTTCATTCCATGCTAACTATAAAGTGACTATGATTATCACATTATATATGAACATGACTAGCCTAAATCTAGGCCACCTCTAGATCTATGGAAAGGTCATCCGCCTGGATAGGGAAAGGCATATTTTGATGCCAGACTAAATAGGGGGTACATGAGAAGTCACCCACATGGATAGGGGGGACATGATGAGGTCATCCACCTAGATCGGAGAAGACAGTGAATACTGTAGTATGAGGCCCTGAGGGGTTATTAGAGAGGGTGGAGAAACCTATTTTGGGTAGTCATGGTGAAAATGTTAAATTTAGTTTGTGAAACATTAATTGTTGAATTATGTTGTTATCATTACTTGTAAAATTTTGTTTCCCCCCACATACATGTATGACCTGTCATACTGATCGAAGTTTTGATTGTCAACACTTTTAGGATAATCTTGCTGGAAATTGGACACTCAAGGAAAGAAGACATTGAAAGAAATAAATGAAGCAAGGTCGAAGGATATAAATAGATGGATTAATTCTTGGTAAAATCTTAGAACCCACATTTTGTAAACATTGGTGAAAACATTTTTCTTATCTTGTACTGAATTCAGTTATTTTAGTAGAATTTATTAATTATTTTTTATTATGTGCAAAACCATTTAATCCTATTTTTGGGATAACGACTCTAGTTTCTTGACCTTCCTTAATTGGGGGGTTGCCTGGTAATGGGGTCGTTACAATTGAGCTACACATTCTCATGTTTACTCAACATTAGTTCCTTGAAGGGCCTCCAATTCAAATTGATCTTTTCAATCCTCAATCTTAGATATAGCTTCAAAATTAAGATTGAAATACTACACAACACTAAGCATACCAAGATCTAAAGGATTTCCCAACTTTATTAGATGTCACCTAGTAGCATGTGGTTGGCCCATCTTTTTTTTCCAGCACCAAAATCATATGCCATTACCGAAAGTGACAATATTGTAGCTTATATCCCTTTTCATATTTATACGGTCCCAAACCTCGACCTAAACATAGACCAACTCAACCCTTTTCCTAGTGAGTATTTCACTCATCAAATATTTGCTAAGGATAGAGGAATCTCTTTCAACCATATACAAAATTAGTTTCCAACCCCGGGAGGGTCACCTGTCCCTAGATACCCCTTTTTTCAATGTGTGTGTTTCTCTCATTAAATCTCCTTTGAGGAGAGATGAATCTCACACACCCATAACCATCCATAGTGTTTGGTCCTAAGTGGGTCACCTTGTGCTTGGATACCCTTTTCCTTGTGAGTATTTATCTCATAAAATATCCTAAGAGGAGAGAGGAATCTCATACATCAATCTCCAACCACAATCTTGGGCCCCGAGTGGGTCACCTTTGAAAAACACTAGAGGGGTGTGAATAGAGTTTTATAATGATTTTAAAATTAATTCAACCAAGCAACCACAATTGAAATTTGGAGAAGGAGACACGGCGTTTAGAGTGGTTCCACCCTTAGCAAAAACTAAGGGAGTTAGACCACTACCCAGTTGTTCCCAACTGGGATTTTGAAAGTATTTGAATTTTATTACCTCGCAAGGATGTTACATAAAATTACAAACACCTTCACCACCCTTTGGACAACCTTCACCCCAAAGTCATCTCACCAACCTTGAAGCAACCTTCACTTGAAGTAACTTCAATCTCCCCATTGAAGTAGCCTTCCTCCTTGAAGTAGCTTCCCGTTGAGACCTTCTAGAAGTAGTCCAAAGTCCGTCGAGCTACCTTCACCACCTGAAGAAGCTCCAACAACTTTCTTTCCGCAGCCTCCAACCTAGGAGTAGCAAAGGAGAACAAAATACAATAAAAGGAACAAGATTGGAAGAAAGAAACAGGGTTACCAATTGAGTACAACGCTTTGATCCTATATCAATCGTTTGATCTCCTAACCAAAGTGGATGGATGTGGATGTATAGTGGATAGGAGATATCAGCCTATAGGACACTAATGTAGAGCTCAAAGAAAATAGATTTCAAGTATAACTCAACTTGTTTTCTCACAAGGATTGAATCTCAAGTGTAATTGTGTATGCAAGTTGTGTTTTGAGGTGTTCTATGCCTTTCTTTTTTATAGGAGTGGTTTGCTAATGATTGGGGACGTGCTAGACACCTTCTAGGGTGTTCTTAGTGCTCAACTAGCCGTTAAGTGTCTACTAATTGCATTTGTAATGACTAGTTAATTAATTCTAAAAAGTGCAGACAGAATCATTTTCGGTTGAAGTATTTGTCGACCGATAGTTTCTCGGTCGAGGAATTTGTCGACCGAGTGGGAGTCTGAGTCAATATCTTGTAACGTTCAATTCCAACTCCCAACCACTTTTCTAACTCAGTCTAATAACTAGGAGGGTCTATTCTCAGTCGAGGACTTTGTGAACTGAGAGTGTCTCGGTCAAAGTTTTTGTCGACCAAGAATATCCCTGATTCAATGTATTCATTTACTGAGTGTGTCTATCAATGTGCAATTGTGACACTAACTTAGGAGATGACTTGTCTAAGTGTTGTGTGTGGATAGGGAAGATCTAAATTCTTGATTTACATGATATCTAAGTACTTGTACATTATAAACTTGTACATGTTTTTACATTGATTACAATCATGAAAATAAAGCAATTTTAGCAAATCGATCTTCCAAGTCTTCGCTATCCACCACCTTATATGATTTTCCCTGAAACACTCAAATAGCAAGTTAAAACCAAAAGAAGGAAATGTTTGTCATCATCAAAACAAAGGGATTATATTAATGTCCAATTTAGCCAACAATCTCCCCCTTTTTGAAGATGACAAACATTTCCAAAATATAAATCAAGGAAATATAAAAAATAAATTAAGGAAATATAAATCATATGAGTTTCATACCTGAAGTTTACCTTTTGCAGCCATTCTCTTGAATTGTGAGTATGTTCTAGCCGAGAGATTATGAAACTCATTTTACTTTATGTTATTGATTTTATATTATTTATCCCCCTTTGTCAATTCAAAAAGATAACCAAGCTAAATATTAAGTATGACTTTTATTTCTCCCCCTGAAATTGATAATTTTATACTCAATGCAAACCACTTATTTTATGTAAAAGTTGGCCACAATTTATTTCTCAATCATTTGCAAAGGATGTTAATCCTTGAAATGATATGAGATCCTTTTAGATTCATGGCATATGTGTTTTGATTTCTCATCCATTTTACAAGGGATGTTAAGCCCTGAAAATGATATGAGATCCATTTAGGCTCATGATGGATACATATATTGATTTCTCATCCATTTTACAAGGGATGTTAAGCCCTGAAAATGACATGAGAATCCTTTAAGCTCATGAATATATTTAATAGTTTCTCAACCATTTACAAGGGATGTTAAGCCCTGAAATGATATGAGATTCTTTTAAGCTTATAGTAGAATCAATGAATGTATCTCTAACCAAATGCATGGGATGTTAAGCCCTAATTTTTTTAGAGAATTCCATTCAGGACAAGATATACATTATATTCATAAATATTGTAGGATCCTTTATTTTCATAACCAATATTATTTTAAAGATACTAAGGTCATAACTAGTTTCAAATTTTCTTTATGATGTTTACAAAGTTTTGTGAACTCCTACTTAATCTTATAGTCAAGATAGTTTTTGTGAGCTCCCCCTTAATATTATAATCAAGATAACTTAAGGATTCTAAGGTCATAATAAGCATTAGATAAGTTAACCTTTTATGAGATCTATGCACTAAAATCTTGTTTTCGATATACTAAGATTGAGTGTAAGGAAATGATTTACAATTAAGCATTTTGTCAAGCTTATTTTAGGTCAACCTTGACTTCGACCTAGGTTCCCCTCGGTCAAATTTGTTTTCGACCAAGAAGCAATTTCAGAAGATTTACAATTTAAGCATTCACAATTATCCATTTGATTTAATATAAAGCCTTTATGTATCTTAAATAGGAGGATATCAATTGAAAAAAAAATATGTACCTTAAAAAAACAGGTTTGATTCTTATAGTATTTGATGACTTGAAGCAAGATCTTTAAATCATATGAGTTGTAACATTTTTTCACTTAGAACAAATGATTGATAAAACATTAATATTCTTGTTCTAAACAAGATATTTAAAATTAAACAATTTTTCTTGCCTTTTTCTTCATAGATGATTTCAAATGCAAAACATAAAACTTGAAGTCCATAGTGAAAATATTAATGCATCACAAAGATGATATCCTTTTCCATAAGTTAAGCACATGATAATCATTAACTAATATGTCAAGATGCATTTGTGCCATAGAGATTTACCTTAATGCAATAATGGAATTTTTAATTATAGCATCATCAATGAGCTAAATCATTTCGATGATAAGAGCAATTTCTAATTGCATGGTTTATATATAGATATAGACCAGGGATTATTTTAGACAAACCATGTGGAACACAATAATCATGATGAAGCAATAGAAGCATATCCATAATTTCCGTGATTAAATTTTCTCAAAACATGATTCATAGTTTTCATATTTAAGATTGATCATGTACGCTTAATCATCTTTTTCAAGAAAGTAGCAATTGAAATTTGATAACATTTGAATTTTCAAAGAAAGAATGTCCAATTTTGATTTGCATAAAGTTTAGAATCACACAAGTTGTAATTTGCACCAAGCTCAATAAGGATGCCATTAACATATATGGAATGATGCAAACTACTAATATGTTTGACAAGTTTTGTCTTCAAGATTTATGACTTATTTTTGTAATTAAGCATGTGTACTTGTCGTAAGAGTATAAATTTCCAATCAGCATCATGTTCCTTTGTAAGCAGCAACTTGAGTAAAGTCAATCTTTTCCTCTTGTATACTTGATAGATACAGTTTAATCATGAAAAGTATAAAGTTATGATGCTCATATATTCTTCCTTTTGATTAGGATCATTCAAATATTTAATGCAATGTAGTATATAAAGTTCATTACCTACTTAAGTTAACTGCAATTTAAGTATCTTGTTTTTACCGAATAATTCTATCAAAGTTTCACTCGGTCGACAAATTTCTCAACTGAGTGAGGTTCGGTCGAAATATTTTTTGATCATCCATTTATCAGGTTTTTTCAGGCTTAAGATAGTAACTCTATCGGTCGACTAATTTCTCGACCGACATTGTCTCAGTCGACAACTTTCTCGACCGAGATTGTTTTAGTATTGTTTTCAGTAGTTGTTTTTAATTAAAAACATAGATCAGTTTTACAATATTATGCAAGTTAATGCTCAGTTTAGTTGAGATAAGACATTTGAATATCAAGGTAACATTTTAGGTCAAATCTCAACTAATTATATTCAAATCTCTAGGTTTTGGGAACCCAAACTAGATCAACATCTTTTTTCTTGTATGGGCATGAGAAATAATAATGTCCATGATGCAAGCAATAGTGACAAAAAATGGAATCAATTTCATTTCTCTTTCTAGGAGGATTGTCTTTAGGCACATACATGACTTTAGTCTTGGGTACTTGTGCCCTTTTTGTTCTAGGCTCCTGATAGAATTTTTCTTTGGGCACATGTATGAACTTGGTATGTGTTCTTCTAGGTTTAGGTTGATGATGTTTTTCTTTTGGAACATATCCTAAACCTCTTCTTCCAATTTGACCAGAAGAAACCTTTAGGATCTTATCAAGAACATTATTTTTCTTCAAACTACTAATTTCCTTTTATAACTTAGCAAATTCATCTATTTTATTTTTAATATTCAAGTTTGCTTGATCTAAGTTAGATGACAAACTATCTCTTTCTTTTATAATGGCATCATAATCTAAATGAGTGCATATAATAGGTTGAGTTTGAAGATTATTCAACTTAGCAAGTAATTCAACCTTTTCTTGAGAAAGAAGATTATAGTTTGTCTCTAGAGTAAGTAACTTCGTATTTCAATCTTTAAGAGAAGATTTCAATGTAGAATTTTCAAAAGTAATACTTTCCTTTTCAAAAACTAGTTCACTTAACTGGTCATATAATTCTTCATTTGTTCTTGTAACTCTTTTTAGTTTCTTTTTACAATCAATATATTTGTCATATTTTTCTTGAAGACTAACAATTAAATCTTCTTTTGACAAGTCAAAAATACTTACCTCTTGTTCTTCTTCATTTTTAGTAGTAATGAAGCATTGTACCTCTTTATGCACCTCTTCTTTCTTTGACTTCCTTGGACAACTAAGTGTTGTGTGTCCCATTCCTAAACACCAGCTACATCTTGTTGAAGGTTAGTCCAAGTTTCTCCTTTTCTTGAGGTTGTAGACACCACCTCCCTCCATCTTCAATACTCGATTAGAACTCCTTCAAGCCTTCTATGATACCGATTGAAAAACACAAGAGGGGGGTGAATAGGTTTTTACAATGATTTTAAAATTAATTCAACCAAGCAACCACAATTGAAATTTGGAGAAGGAGACACGGCGTTTAGAGTGGTTCCACCCTTAGCAAAAACTAAGGGAGTCAGTTGACTACCCGGTTGTTCCCAATCAGGATTTTGAAAGTATTTGAATTTTATTACCTCGCAAGGATGTTATATAAAATTACAAACACCTTCACCACCCTTTGGACAGCCTTCACCCCGAAGTTGTCTCACCAATCTTGAAGCAACCTTCACTTGAAGTAACTTCAAGCTCTCCCTTGAAGTAGCCTTCCTCATTGAAGTAGATTCCCATTGAGACCTTCTAGAAGTAGTCCAATGTTTTTCGAGCTACCTTCACCACCTGAAGAAGCTCCAACAACCTCCTTTTCATAGCCTACAACCTAGGAGAAGCAAAGGAGAACAAAATACAATAAAAGGAACAAGATTGGAAGAAAGAAACAATATTACCAATTGAGTACAGTACTTTGATCCTATATCAAGCGTTTGATCTCCTAACCAAAGTGGATGGACGTGGATGTATAGTGGATAGGAGATATCAACCTATAGGACACGAATGTAGAGCTCAATGAAAATAGATTATAAGAGTAGCTCAACTTGTTTGCTCACAAGGATTGAATCTCATGTGTAATGGTGTATGCAAGTTGTGTTTTGAGGTGTCCTATGGCAGTCCTATTTATAGGATTGATTTGCTAATGCTTGGGGACATTCTAGACACCTTCTAGGGTGTTCTTAGTGCTCAACTAGCCATTAAGTGTCCACTAATTGCATTTGTAATGGCTAGTTAATTAATTCTGAAAAGTGGAGACAGAACCATTTTCGGTCGAAGTATTTGTCGACCGAGAGTTTCTCAGTCGAGGAATTTGTTGACCGAGTGGGAGTCTGAGTCAATATGTTGTAACATTCAATTCCAACTCCCAACCACTTTTCTAACTTATTCTAACGGCTAGGAGGGTCTATTCTCAGTCGAGGACTTTGTCTACTGAGAGTGTCTCGATCGAAGTTTTTGTTGACCGAGAATATCCCTGATTCAATGTATTCATTTACTTAGTGTGTGTATCAATGTGCAATTGTGATGCTAATTTGGGAGATGACCTGTCTAAGTGGTGTGTGTGGATAGGGAAGATCTAAATACTTGATTTACATGATATCTAAGTACTTGTACATTATAAACTTGTACAAGTTTTTACATTGATTACAATCATGAAAATAAAGCAATTTTAGCAAATTGATCTTCTAAGTCTTCGCTATCCACCACCTTATATGCTTGTCCCTGAAACACTCAAATAGCAAGTTAAAACCAAAAGAAAGAAATGTTTGTCATCATAAAAACAAAGGGATTATATTAATGTCCAATTTAGCCAACAACCTTATCCTACACACATTCCTAACTTCACATATACAACCAACAACCACAATCCAAATAAGTTTTCATGGTTCTATTGGTCATATGTCACAACAAGACTGAAAAATCCTTCCATATCACTCAGTCTAGGGATTTAGGGGAACATTCCTCTCTTTATTTCATTGAATCTAACAATCTACATTGATACATGTATAGTCTTTTCTTGTACAAAGTGAGAGGCTTCCAATTTTGACATGATCTTTTTCGCCATGTTCATGTAAGGGAAAGGGAACCTTTTTTCATCATGAATTCAAAATCTCTTTCACTTAAGGGGTAGTTTCCATTAGACCCTTCCTGGAATGTTGGGGACACAAAAAACATGAATTCCATATGTTGGAGCCTCTTTATTGACACTAGGGGTAATTTTCTTACAACCACATTTCATCCCTTTTCAACTCCTTGCTAAACAAGGGGAAGATTCCAAGTCAGTTTCCCAATCTTGATTAATTAATTATTTCTTCCTTCAACACAGTGGAGGACATCACAAAAGTATCAGGTAGAAAAATTCTTACTGATAGTTTTAGAAAAAGTTTCTTGAGATGGTGAGAACTAAAAAAATCGCAACACCCATGGAGTGATGAAAACACTGGTTTAAGACTCTCATGATGAACTTAAGACATCTAGTAGGCACATTAGGCTGAAGAATTATATGTCACATAGGCACTTGAGTTTGACATAAATCAGAAAATCATAGATAACATATGTTAGCCATAGGCACAAATACATGTCTTCCCCTTTGCATGCCATGCACTACTATTATCACCATACACCCTATAGCATGAATGAATGAGCTATCTTGGATGACTCACACCATGGATGTATTAGTGAATTAATATCATAT
This sequence comes from Alisma plantago-aquatica, assembly GCA_963693085.1. Lineage (NCBI taxonomy): Eukaryota > Viridiplantae > Streptophyta > Magnoliopsida > Alismatales > Alismataceae > Alisma > Alisma plantago-aquatica. The sequence goes on from OY856413.1 coordinate 203,021,789, forward strand.
CTACCCATGTATAGTAGGAGTCTATGACACATGCAATCACTCCACATAGTTTCCAACATGATGATAGGATAGAAGACTCCAATGAACAAGTAGAAATCACTATTCATCAAGACAGAAGGAAAAAAGCTACAAAATGTGAGAAGACTACATTCCATTGTAGAAGAACATGTATTATGTTGTCACCCCATGATTTACCCTCCAGCATATCCCAAGAACTATCCTCTTGTACTAGAACCGTAAGGGTACTCACCTCATCTAGATTTGATCACAACATAGATAAGCAAAGGCCTCTAGTAGGTCCAATATATTGATGGTCCCATTCTAGAGAAATCATAAAATATTAAAAGATATAGAGGGCATTTAGAAGAATTTGACAGTTTTAGAAGTCCCCAAAAAATATCATCAATCTTGATTTATGAAAAATGATGAAAGAGGATATGTATTAAAAGGTAACTACTACCCCACTATCATCAAAGAAGAGATACCAACACAAAACCATAGAGAAAGATCCACACCCTTAGGGTCCCTCTCCATAAGAGTATCCCATTGGTCAACAACCTTATCAAGTCCCTAGCCATAAGGAATCCTCATAATCCTTTGCCAAATAAATACAATGCCAACATTCACTGTGATTATCATCTTATCATAAGACATGATACATACTTGTTTATGACTCTCAAGAAAGACATTCAAGACCTAATTGAGGTTGGCTTGGTTTAAGTGAAATCTCTTCCAGAAGTCATTCTAATGTCTACCTCTGCAAACCCAGGTAGGATCACATAATTGATTGAATCCCTACTTGTAATAGAGCATAGTGGGAACAGACAAAAAAGTTCAATCACTCCAAAGCCTAAGACCGAATATCCAGATGCAATCATATAATTAATTGAACCCTTTCCCAAGCTAGCACACAGTAGGAGCACACCAACCAATGTTGTAGTAGAAATGATTGAGTTTCAACTCAAGCCATAGCTCTACCGAAGATAACCAAGACACATAGTCTTCACTAGACCCAAAGTATTCAGGGATCATGTAGGATCTATCTAATTGTTTTTACTTTAGAAAATCAAAAAGGAAAAAAAATCAAAATTTCTATATGAAAAAACCCAAAAGTAGAGTAAACAAATTCAATCAAAATCAAAATGAAAAACCAAAGTTCAAATAAAAAGAAAGATCCACTTAATTTACTTAATGCTCTAGTGTTTCTTTTGTGAACCCTAAAGTAGTAGAACACCAGAATCAATTGGTCAATGACACAAGGATCACACCCATTATCCTGAGGCACAAATGGTTCACAAACCTAATCTCACCCATAAAATTTTCTGAAGGTAAAATTGTAGGATGAAATTAAATCTCAAAAATGGTAAAGGTCCTCCTCTAGGTATTCTTAAATTGAGAACCTCAAAGGCAAGTTAGGACATACCACAAAGTCAAGACATCTTGAGAAATGAAATTAGGCATCTCTCACTACAAGAAATTTAATTTTTAAATATGATAACAACTCTTCTCCTGGGGCACGAAGAAGACAGGTGGACTAGAGGATAAGGAGATTTAGTCACTTGTGGTATTATGCATGTCTCACAATCTTCCATGATAAACTAGCCTAGGGACCATAAGTGGGAAACGTTCTCTAAGAAACTCAAATTAATACACAATTCAAATTCCAATACTAAGGCTCTGAGGATCAATGTCCACAATGTCAAAGGATTAATTGAATATACATTAATTGTGCAGCCCAAAGGGCTCCCAAACTTGGACATATGATTTTCATGAATTGATTCTACCAATAAGTGTCCATGATAGATCCCATAGTGGTTTCTCTAACACCTGATTCCTTAACCCAACTAGGTGTTGCTGCTCAAATAGTAACTACATGACATGATTAAACTCAATAAGCATGGCATCTAGAACTAGTGGAGCATCAAAAATCACTTTTGTGAGTCAAAACCTCCCATTCTAAGCTTCTGAGCATCATTGCCTGATGACTTAAAGTAACAATTAATTAACAAATGAATAATTAAGTCTAAAGGACACTTGACTATGTAGATTCATGCATGTGATGAATTACATGAACCAAGAAGTTTTGACAATAGAGCCCATGGGGGTCTCTGACGCCTGGCATCTTAATCAAAATAGGTAGGGAATGACCTCTAGAATACTATATAAATGGCACAACTTGAATATACAAGCATGAAGTCAATATATCATGGAACTTTAAATCCACCCTAAATGAATTGTCACCAAGTGGTACAACTGGCTATGATCATTCTGAGGGAAGAACCAACCTATTCTAGAAGACTTTAGGCAAGATTAAATATTTTGGGGTCTTAAATAACCTTAAACTTGAATATTAGAAAGTGGAAAGCAGTATGAGCATAGTAGTTGTCACTGACCATCATATAAGATATAACGATTATATGTCCACTCCTTGGATCTTTTGACAGGTCTCCTGACTAACATGGGTTACCACCAACTCATCAAAAGGGGTCTTAGTCAAGAGAAACATGAACATGGACAAGAGGCCTAAGCCTAAAAAAAACCTCCAAGGGTCAAATCCAAAAATCTTCCATGGTAAATAGAAACCTAAGAATCCACAAACCATGGTATGTCAAATAAAAAATTGAATAAAATTTCAAACTTCAAAATAACTTTTCTCTGAGTTACATGATCACATTAATGTCAAAAGAAGACTTTAAAACCTTCAAAACAAAAAAAATGTAGCAAAATGTAACCACCATAATTCATAGAAGGATAATCCCTTGCCTAAAAAAAGATGAATGAAGATGGGAATTCATGGATGACAGTGGTCTACTCTACATTGATATCACAAATCATTTCATCATCAAGAAGGTCTACTTCTATAATCACCACATATATTCACCAGCATAGTCCGTCGGTGAACCATTGGTAGAGGATTGTAGGAAGTGAAAGATAGGATAGTTGTTCAATATATAGATATTGTCTAACCTGAATCTCGCTCTAGTAATGCTTGCATACTTCTTCTAAGAAAGAGTTCAACAAGTAGCATCATCTTCTGAGATATCAAAAACCTTACCTTCGAAGATAGATCCAAAATCCATCACTTAACATGGTCGTACATGGCATACTCTTTGCACAATATTTATTGAATCAACAAAGGACATCTAATACAATGACCCTTTAGAAGGACAATTCAATGAGGAGCTAATGTCACCTCAAAATAGTTGTCGCACAATAGAGACAACATGATACAACCTCTACTAATGAAACCTATAACACCAACACTATGACACTAAATCATATTGAATGATACGATGGACCTTGATTCTAGACCATTACCATCATCATCTCTATTTCAAAGAAATTCTTTACCTAAAAATAATTGAAACATAGGATTTCAAAAGTAAATATAACACGCATTAGATTGCATAGATAAATCATGATCTAGAGTCATCAACCATGTTATTGATGGAATGACACCTTCTTGAGCTTTTACTTCAATTTAAATGTCATAAACTCTACTAAGCATCCTTAATCATAGCCACTTCTACGGATGGTTGCTTCCAATCTTTTTGGGTCCATGACCATGACCTCAAAAGTAGAACGATATGTTATTTGTCTTACAATATCTTTTTGGGTCATGGTCTATGATCTTAAACTAATCCAACATCATTTTAAATATGTTATGGTCATGGAATATGACATTAAATTAATACAATTTTATTTTCAATCTTTTTTAGTTCTTGGTCTATGACCGTAAACTAGATACTTCCTATTACAAGTCTTTGTGGGTCTTGGTCTAGGACCTTAAACTAATCCAATATCATTTTCAAATGCTTTAATGTCATAGTATATGACCTTAAACTAATCCAACTCCATTTTATAATCATTTTTTAGTCTTGGACTATGACCTTAAACTAGACCATTTCAATAACCAATATTTTTGGGTCCTAGACAAAGATCTTAGGCTAGACCACGAGCCTTGTCTTGAACATGTTCCTCTCTTCTCTTTGGATTCCTAGATGATCTCATAATTAAAACTGTGGTTTAATATACTAATATAAGTTTAATATGTGAATTTCATTATTTATAGAGCATGTATGTATTTACTATATTTTATTAGGGTTATTAGCCCTAATTGGCCATATTAATCAAATTACATAATTTTGTGCATCAACATGATGATATTTGACATCATATGCATTCTATACATAATTGTGGACTTACTGATATTTTTCCATGATTGTATATCATCAATTGATATTTATTTTCCATTAAACAAGCATTTCACAACTTATATGATATAACTGAGATTAGTACATAAAAAGACAGATATTATGCTTCCACTGCATTCTACGCATTTTTCTGAGAATTTCGGTATATTGTACTTATTTTTCTGAGCATCGAGCTAATTTCTACGAATTATTGAAGATATGTTCATTTACTAAAATTATTACCTGATCGGGCCAATCAAAATTGGCCACGTGTCTAGGTTGCGTGACTCCTTTGCTTCACTGGGGTCCGGCCGGTTTAAGGGTATTAAACCCGGTTCAATTTGGGTTGATGTGTTTGATTGGTCCCGGTTCAGGCTCTTCTTTCTTCTTCTTCCTTCGCGATCTCGTCCTCACGCAAACCATCCGCGTGAACCTGCAACCGAGTTGTCGTCGACCTAGTACTCCAGCGCATCACCTCCCTTCCCGATCTGGGCATGAGTCCACGGGCAAGCCGCCGCCACTGCCGCTCTACTCGCCTTCGCCTGGCTGGCATCTCTCCTGCTCGGCGTGCTCCCACCCGGCCGCCGTGAAGATCATCTTCAGTAGGCTCCATCGTGGACTCCAGAGTGGTGGTTGGGGTCCTGTTTGAGGGACATGTGGTCGGTTTACATGGGAGGAGCTCTGTGGCTCTATTGTTGTCATTGTGAGGCCTGGATCTGACCAAAGATCGATGGAGCAAAGGCTGCAGATGCTGCGATCTGTGATGGACATAGGAGCTACGGCTGATCACAGGAGGGGTCTGCGACCTACCTACATTGCGTTGTAGGAGTCGGCCTCCTTGGAATCTCTGCCACACCACCTCCGGCCCGCTAATATAGATAGGTTATGGAGATTAATAATAGTTCCTCCTCGTCGTTAGGGCTGACTACTGCAGATAGCAATGGAGAAAGGAGGAGGAGGAGAAGGGGTCGAACAGCCTGTAGAAACCACTCACGCTGAAAATGAGGGGGGGGTCATTTGAGAGCTTCTAAGCTACCGCATCCATCTAACTGCCTATTCGATGTGGATTTCTATGTGATCAGTGGATCGAGATGGGGATCTAAGACTTTGTCTTCTCCCCCGCGTAGCTCGGAGGTTGAAGACATGATCTGGATTGTCGAATCCCATCTGATGGCTGCAAAACTTCCACGCCACTCACCCATATCTTCCCAAGCTAGTGGTCGTGTGGTGGGTTAAAAAAATTGGTATCCTTGGTCACATTATAGTCAAAGAGGGAAAAGCAAAATTATTCAATTTATCATATATGAAAGCATCTGTATTTCTCAAACGGTTAGTAGGAATTCCATGCAATTTAAACCATAGGTTCTTCATGACCTAAATCCTCACATTATCAAGTCTGAACCCAAAATCCCAATAGTTCACCATCTAAATTGACTCTCAAATAGCCTCGTAAATATTTGTATAGACCTCAAATCAAGTCACTTGATCCTCAACTCTTGACCAAACAAGTCCAAAAATACCTTTTATGATCCTAACATACCTCAAATTTCATCAACTTGGTACTTGAGTTCATTGAGACTGTGAAATGGGTCCCTTGTACTTATAAGCACCCAAATCAATTGATACATAAATATATTCATCATAACTGAACTCAATTCGTGTCCTAGCCATCAATTGTATCTTTGTTCACACTCTCTAAGTGAAAAGAGTCAATAATTGAACAACTAACTCCTCTGTTTGGTATCATTCATCCATATGACACTCATGGTCTTAAGATACTATATTTGGTATGAAAACCCAAAAATATGGGTTATCACATTCACCCCACCTTATTTGGAATTTCGTCCTCGAAATTCAACTAATTTCATCCTTAAGGGGCTATTTAGGAGTTCAACTTCATATACTTCATCATTGCTTAGGTTCTAAGACTACCATGATTGCATGCACCCTAAGTTGCATCTTAGGGTCTAGATATTCTTGGGTGTGTCCACCCCACCTTATATATGTATGGAAGCATCACTTAACCATAATATGACATTATGATACCTCAAGGTTACATCACCCCTAAGGATACAAGTTTTGCTCATGCTTTAAGGTTCAAGAGGAATTCATTTATATGTCATGGTATTCAGATCGTTCAAATCTAACATCATTAACAATCTTCAATGATTTCAAGATTAGAGGAGATTTATCTTCACCCTTGATATTAGAATTTTTTTTTCTAGTTAAGAAGGGCTTACGTAACATGTTTGACCATTAGGGTTTCACCCTATGGTGTGATATTCATACTCAACTTAGAAGCATACATTGAGAAAGATTGGGGTTAAGAACTATATTTCTGATCATATATCCTATGATCCAAAAATATCTTTACATCAAGTTCATGAGTTCAAATTTTTATGTCTTGCATGTATTATGTGAAGGGAAAGAGAGAATATACTAAGTTTATCCCATTATCTCAGCATCATATCTTTCATGTTTCATGTGAAGGGAAAGAGAATATTTTAAAGTCAAACTTATCATGATTTCAATCTTGGGTACTAAATGTATGATATAGGGGGGAAATATAGAATCGGTCAAGCTTATATGAGTGACTCCTCATATCTTAATCATCTATATAGCTCAAGTGAGGTTTCTATCATCATATATTAAGAAAGAGAAGAAGAAGGGAGAACATGTATTTGAGTATCTTTTGCACAAAGCATCATACTCCCGTAACTAGAGTTCATATATTACCTCACTTGCAACTAATGATGAGATTCACAAAATATGTCACTCTAGCTAGGACCTAACTCAGCCAAAGGATTGACTTTATCATATGGGTCATCTACCCATCCTTTTATTTTACCCAATTCTCACATATAGATTTGAATCATGCATAAGGACTCAACTCAACACTCAAGAGTAATCTAGTCTAAGATATTTTTTTTAACACATATCTCATATATTGGAGGCTAGGTCCTATGACCTTCTCCTGGTGGGTCTTACTCTCTCTAGAGTTCACCACATATCTCATCCTACCACTAGACATCCTCCTTGTATAAGAGCTTGAGGCTCATGCACACTCATCTCTATCTTAACTTAGCTTAAGTAGGAAAAGGGAATGTACTTTCATCATTATGACTTAGCATAGATCCTCTAAGAGTGGATTCAGCTCATATAATACTCAAATCTTAATAAGGAAACTTATACTGTCATAGATCAACTTAGATAAGATTCTATATGCTTAATTCCTTCATCTTTCTTTTGTCTATCTATCTATCACATTACCTGATGAGGCTCTAGACATCTAATCTAGATCTATTCTCTCTTCTAGACTGATGTCACTCCCTTTCACTTAGATTGCATGAACACTAACTACTCTCCAGTGTGAGGGACACATTTTTATATTTACATATATATAATAAAATATTATATAGTTTTTCTCCGAGAAAGAAGACGTCAGAGAAAACAGTCGAGGCTCGAGCCGATTGGAAAACAAAACCAAATCAGCAAAACCGAGTCTCCCACACACAGTAGATAGTCTAGTGTCATGTAACCTAGTGAAATGGTGAGAATGAGATGTAGACTAGTGTAGCTACCCAATACATATGAACTCTATATGGAAAGGGTTTCTCACACTTGTCTAAACCTAGTTCTCAAACATCTAGGTTCTAACTTAGAGGCTAACTCAAACCTTATTCCTATAGAACAACTTACTAAGTTTCTAAGGTTTAAAGTGAAAGGTGAGATTTAGGTTTATTGATTCATGGTGAGCAATTGTTAGGTGTATCTATTGTTCATGCTCTGATACCAACTGTGACGTCCCCGGATTTTGGCTTCTCCAAACCCTATTGGGAATGAGATGTCCGAATCTAAAAACGTCATCCAATCATATCAGAAAGCGATGCGGAAGCATAATACGCATACATGAACGTACAACCATAACATACTCAACATTCAACATGCATATTTATACAATATGAATTATTACAAAATGATTTACAGTTACATATTAAATGAAAATTCTACAAGTCTGAACATGTATGCTAACAGGATCATAGACAATAGGTACAACCTGGACAACTTGCTCACATCCTGTACTTTTTCCTCCCATGCTATCTCTGAACCTAAAACATACGTGAAACAACGAATCAACACACAAGGTGTTGTGTACATGGGTAGAAAGATACATACTAATATGTTTGCATAATTGAAATAACTTTAGAAAGAAAGATTAAAAGAAAACATTATTTAAAGCGATAATCAGGTAAACATTCCTTTTATTGCTTTCAGTTTGATGCGGTTGTACTACACATACTTGCACTTGACTTACATCTAGTGTGGGAAATATAGTATCATCATACATCTAACATGGGCCAAGGAATCATACATCCATGTTAGGCAACATACATCCACACCAGGCTATGTGCTCTAGTAGCTACAACCCACCATACCCATTTATGTTCTATTAGATTTGGCGAAGTATAACTCATACTAGTTCAACCAAGCAATCATATCCAAATACGAGCATTCAAGATATCACATATCATATGCAACCAGAAAACTAGTCTTATACTTCATAAATCCCACGTACCTGAGTTCAGAGATTCATAAATATCTTTGATCATCTAGAAGTCTGCTCATCACTTGATTAAGACAAGACCACATACTATCATCAGATTCTAATCATCTTAACCCTAGTCATGTTCATTAGGGTTTATATTATCTCATTAGGATATTCCAACGTTTACTTGCATTATTGTCTTATATTTATCTTACTGATGGCATTTTCCAGATTATGATTCAATATCTGAATATCAGGTTCCATATTCTATTTTTGTGCACATATTAACCCTAGGTTACATCATTAACCTAGATTAGGGTTTTATAACATGCATTAAGATTCATCTTCATATAACATAGATTCTGTTCATCATGATGATCTCATAATTAAAACTGAGGTTCAATATACTAATATAAGTTTACTCTGTGAATTTCATCATTTATAGAGCTATGTATTTACTGTATTTTATTAGGGTTATTAGCCCTAATTTTCCATATTAATCAAATTGCAAAATTTTGTGCATCAACATGATGATATCTGACATCATATGCATTCTATACATAATTGTGGACCTACTGATATTTTTCCATGATTTTATATCATCAATTGATATTTATTTTCCATTAAACAAGCATTTCACAACTTATATTATATAACTGAGATTAGTACATAAAAAGACAGATATTATGCTTCCACTGCATTCTACGCATTTTTTTGAGAATTTTGGTATATTGTACTTATTATTCTGAGCATCGAGCTAATTTCTACGAATTATTGAAGATATGTTCATTTACTGAAATTATTACCTGATGGGGCCAATCAAAATTGGCCACGTGTCTAGGTGGTGCGGCTCCTTTGCTTCACTGGGGTCTGGCCGGTTAAGGGTATTAAACCCAGTTCAATTTGGGTTGATGTGTTTGGTTGGTCCCGGTTCAGGCTCTTCTTTCTTCTTCTTCCTTCGTGATCTCGTCCTCACGCAAACCATCCGCGTGAAACTAAAACCGAGTCGCCGTCGACCTAGTACTCCAGCGCATCACCTCCCTTCCCGGTCTGGGCATGAGTCCACGGGAAAGCCGCCACCACCGCTGCTTTGCTCGCCTTCGCCTGGCTGGCATCTCTCCTGCTCGGCGTGCTCCCACCCAGCCGCCGTGAAGATCATCTTCAGTAGGCTCCTTCTTGGACTCCAGAGTGGTGGTTGGGGTCCTGTTTGAGGGACCTGTGGTCGGTTTACACGGGAGGAGCTTTGTGGCTCTACTGTTGTCATCGTGAGTCCTGGATCTGACTAAAGATCGATGGAGCAGAGGCTACACATGCTACGATCTGTGATGGTCATAGGAGCTACGGCTGATCACAGGAGGGGTCCGCGACCTACCTACATTGCGTTGTAGGAGTCGGACTCCTTGGAATCTCTACCACACCACCACCGGCCCTCCAATATAGATAGGTCAGGGAGATTAATAATAGTTCCTCCTCGTCGTTAGGGCTGACTACTACAGATAGGAATGGAGAAAGGAGGAGGAGGAGAAGGGGTCAAACAACCTGTAGAAACCACTCACGCTGAAAATGAGGGGGGGGGGGTCATTTGAGAGCTTCTAAGCTACCGCAGCCACCTAACTGCCTATTCGATGTGGATTTCTATGTGATCAGCAGATCGATATGGGGATCTAAGACTGTGTCTTTTCCCCCGTGTAGCTCAGAGGTTGAAGACATGATCTGGATTGTCGAATCCCATCTGATGGCTGCAAAACTTCCATGCCACTCACCCGTATCTTCCCAAGCTAGTGGTCGTGTGGTGGGTTAAAAAAATTGGTATCCTTGGTCACGTTATAGTCAAAGAGGGAAAAGAAAAATTATTCAATTTATCATATATGAAAGCATATGTATTTCTCAAACGGTTAGTAGGAATTCCATGCAATTTAAACTATAGGTTCTTCATGACCTAAATCCTCACATTATCAAGTCTAAACCCAAAATCCCAATAGTTCACCATCTAAATTGACTCTCAAATAGCCTCGTAAATATTTGTATAGACCTCAAATCAAGTCACTTGATCCTCAACTCTTGACCAAACAAGTCCAAAAATACCTTTTATGATCCTAACATACCTCAAATTTCATCAACTTGGTACTTGAGTTCATTGAGACTGTGAAATGGGTCCCTTGTACTTATAAGCACCCAAATCAATTGATACATAAATATATTCATCATAATTGAACTCAATTCGTGCCCTAACCATCAATTGTATCTTTGTTCACACTCTCTAAGTGAAAAGAGTCAATAATTGAACAACTAACTCCTCTGTTTGGTATCATTCATCCATATGACACTCATGGTCTTAAGATACTATATTTGGTATGAAAACCCAAAAATATGGGTTATCACAGCTAAGCTCAACCATCGAGAATAGTATGCCTGAGAAATTAGATGCTCAAGGTGCCTTTACTCTCCCTTGAAAGACAAGAGACTCTACTTTTGATAAAGGCCTTGTAGACCTTGGAGCTAGCATCAGTTTGATCCCCATTTCTTTATGGGAAAAACTAGACTTGGGAGATTGAAAGCCAACATCTATGACAATTCAGCCAGCTTACCTCTCTATTAAGCATCCAAGAGGAGTGATTGAAGATGTCTAGGTTCAGATAGGTAAGTTATTTATCCTATGTGATTTTTTGGTCTTAGACATGCATGAAGACCCAACCAACCATGTCCTTTTTGGAAGACCCTTCTTGTGTACTGTAGGTTGCTTAGTTGATGTTAGAGAAGGAAAACTCACTATGCAAGTGGGAGATGAAGAACTAGTGTTTTCAGTCTATGATGCAATGAAGGTGCCCCAGATCCAAGGAGTATCTTTGTCTTGTTGACACCATTGACACATTTCTAGAGGAAGAAAAGTATTCTAT